>JAAONU010000012.1:44960601-45639351 GCA_012932295.1 Cyclina sinensis | reverse complement strand
GCAGTGTGAATACTTTTTAGAAATAACTTTGACTGTATCAAGGAAGTATCAATAATATGCCTTAGAAATTTGCCACATTTTGATATTCTTGTTTGATTGATAAAACATTTCACCTGATATTTGTCATGGCGGACACCAGATATAACATTTCACCTGATATTTATCATGGCGGACACCAGATATAACGTTTCACCTGATATTTGTCATGGCGGACACCAGATATAACATTTCATCTGATATTTGTCATAGCGGACACCAGATATAACATTTCACCTGATATTTGTCATAGCGGACACCAGATATAACATTTCACCTGATATTTGTCATGGCGGACACCAGATATAACATTTCACCTGATATTTGTCATAGCGGACACCAGATATAACATTTCACCTGATATTTGTCATGGCGGACACCAGATATAACATTTCACCTGATATTTGTCATGGCGGACACCAGATAGTCGCCTTCATAAGCAAGAGGTCTAAAGTAATGTTTCTGTAAACAGTCTACTGTAACAAGTTGCTTATCATCTTCGAGTGCATGAGAGCAGGACACAACTGTTTCAAATGGATACATCATCTGCAACATAAAACGTCTATATTTAAATTTTCGAATTCAGGTTTCAAAAGAACTGAATGTCAAAAATGTTCTTACACGGAGTTATTACATACTGATTATAAAATCATATCTGTCTTATTCCAAACACCGACAAGAGTTATCTTTATGTTGTTTACCTTGCCAAGAAGCAACTATGATTTAAAAATTGAATCCTTAAGCGTAATCAATTTATTTACTTATTAAACACGTGCAATGATTTTTATTATTCTGAATGTATTAGACTAAGTATATATTAAAATTATATTTTTGTTCGAAATTTACAAGTTGAATGACGGTAAAGACACAATGCCGAAAACACAGTGAATGGTCAGAAATCATAACATAGACTTATTTCCTTTTCTATGATGGATATAAGTGAACATATATTTTAGTAGAGTTGTAAATTTAATTTATGACCGGACCCGTCATATTTCATTTGTTGACTAAATATTAATTTATTTAAAGGGAATAAACCTCATTAACAATTAAAAAATAAGTAAATAGATTGGTATTTTTTTTTCTACAAGAACACCTCAGTGCAAACTGGTTTGTTTCTTCAAAAGTTTAGTGTCACTTTACTTTAGAGATAGTTAAACAAAATGTCACATATACAAATATAAATAGGTTTACAAGAGAAATAAAAGTGGAAATAAAGATCATATATGTATCATTATTACAAGGTCGCTTGGATCACTGCTATATCTTTAATTGGTACTTATTTTGTATAATAACGATAAAACTTGGGCAAGTCAGTCGTTTTCATATCGTTTTCATTACGAATAAGTATAAATCAACCATCTTAGCTTAAAAAAAATAAATCTCATAACCTTCAAACAAACAAGTATTAAATGTCTCATACCTGTGAAATAGGTTCTTCAACCGCCCCTCCAGTGAGCTGGCCAATGGATGGACTAAATATGATATTCATCTGCTTTGCATGTACATTAGGCAGTTCACACTGGGTTATTTTACGTGAAGAACCGATCTTGTTCAAGTCATCTTCATGTAAGCTATATTGTATTGGACAGTTTCCAAATATGTCAGTCTGAAATACAGAATTGAAAACACCAAATGAAAGCATAGTGCAAAATGGTATATAGTTAATCATATGGTTAATTATCTGAAATGATTATCAACAGCTGTTTCTTTGCCTGATTCTTAGTTTTCGCATTTTCGAATCCTACCATGGGTGAGAGACTCCAGTGACATTCCACATTCCTCACTTTCGGCGCGAGTACTGGTTTAAACCCAGGAAGCAGTCATCAAGAGGAATTAATAAAAGCTGCAAGACCTTGCTTCCCAATCGATATAAAGTAATTAAGTTTAAATTAAACTAAGCTTCTTAATTTATTCTACCTCAAAAAGTTATATACAATATGGCAAACATATTTACTTTTACTAAACTATGTTGCAGTGTGGAGCCAAACCGTTAATCTGCAACTTTAATGATTTTCCTTTTTTCTTTAATTATTGTTTATACGTTTATCTTTTGCTAAACCTTGAATCATTATTAACATGACTGTAGGAACGTCTCTATGTTTTGATAGAACGGAATAATCACCATTACATAAGAACAGTGTGATAATTAGAAAGTGTTTTTTCCTAATAATGACGACGTATTTGATAATGTCTGACATGAAAGTCTTGCAGATAACTATATTTCATCTCTTTCTGTCGTCTGTATTGTTAAAAAACTAACAGTCAATATATCGTATTTCTGTCCTCAGTAACACACCATTAAAGCCTCATGTTATATAATTCGCCTACGTCAAATCATACATCCTCCACAATATCTGTCATATATTTTTTTTCATATAAACTCTTTTCTGGTTATCAACTCAAAATCATTACTTTTTTGTCTATATTGGTCCGATTTTCAGACTGCAGACATTTATCAATAAATAGTAACCATAGTAACATCAAATGCTTCATTTATGCCAACCTAAACCCTTTTTTTCTTAATTTATCTCGCTAGAACTAAGTCTGCTTCTTAATGCTTATTTTTATTTGTTTTTAATCTAGGAAGAACCATGTCTTTTAAAAAAATTAAATCGTAACAGTAGCCTCAGCTGTGGTGCCGTTAATAAGCGATTAGGTTTTTCTACGCGTATAAGAATCCTGTATATGTTGGCTCTAATTTGTTTAATAGGCCATCGCTTAGATTCTCGTATATAAATGGGGAACTTTCTTTAGAAGGCCTTCCATCTAAAATAAGAATCTTCGTTATTTTAATAGAAACCTTGTTTACTCTATGCAGTATTGGAAAGATAGAAAACATTGAATATAGAAGGATATTCATTAATGAAATGTATCACCTTTGTTGTATGGTTGGCGTATTCGTCCCTGTCAAGAACTGGAAACTGTAGGGCAGATATAAGTCCTCGCTTTATGTTCAACACCTGTAATGTCTCTCTGTCGTCTGCCAGAAAACTGTCGTCTGCAAGCTCCCCGTCATTCATTTGAAAATGTACTGGATACCTAAAGTAATAATGACAAATTAAACAAATATAGTGAGATCAATATCAAGATCATTAATACCCGATGAATATAAACGAGGCCATATGTTGAACTTTAAAATGTTTGATAGATTACTACAAAGCATATTATTATTGAATATTCAAATGGCAAATAAGTCCTTGCGACCATATGTATTTCCTTTAGAAATAAATTTATGGTATCGAAGTACAATATGCCGTATTCTTTCCTGGAACTGGACAATGTACATCTAATTTAGACTTTTCATGTGAAAACCCGCAGACAAGAAAATATTAAAAGTTCTTAAATGAGCGAACATATTCTAGGCTAAGCTATGTAAAGTAGAACTTAGACGGGTTTATATATATCATGCTTAGTTATGGAAAACAGTACATAAACGAGCTTACCCATCTTACGCTAAGTTATGCGAAACAGTACATAAACGAGCGAGCTTACACTTCTCATGCTAAGTTATGCAAAACAGTACATAAACGAGCTTACCCATCTTACGCTAAGATATGCAAAACAGTACATAAACGAGCGAGCATACACATCTTATGCTAAGTTATGCGAAACAGTACATAAACGAGCGAGCTTACACATCTTATGCTAAGTTATGCAAAACAGTACATAAACGAGCGAGCTTACACATCTGAGGCTAAGTTATGCAAAACAGTACATAAACGAGCGAGCTTACACATCTTATGCTAAGTTATGCAAAACAGTACATAAACGAGCTTACCCATCTTACGCTAAGTTATGCAAAACAGTACCTAAACGAGCGAGCTTACACATCTTATGCTAAGTTATGCAAAACAGTACATAAACGAGCGAGCTTACACATCTTATGCTAAGTTATGCAAAACAGTACATAAACGAGCTTACCCATCTTACGCTAAGTTATGCAAAACAGTACATAAACGAGCGAGCTTACATATCTTATGCTAAGATATGCAAAACAGTAAATAAACGAGCTTACACATCTTATGCTAAGTTATGCAAAACAGTACATAAATGAGCTTACCCATCTTACGCTAAGTTATGCAAAACAGTACATAAACGAGCGAGCTTACACATCTTATGCTAAGTTATGCAAAACAGTACATAAACGAGCGAGCTTACACATCTTAGGCTAAGTTATGCAAAACAGTACATAAACGAGCGAGCTTACACATCTTATGCTAAGTAATGCAAAACAGTACATAAACGAGCTTACCCATCTTACGCTAAGTTATGCAAAACAGTACATAAACGAGCGAGCTTACACATCTTATGCTAAGTTATGCAAAACAGTACATAAACGAGCGAGCTTACACATCTTATGCTAAGTTATGCAAAACAGTACATAAACCAGCTTAACCATCTTACGCTAAGTTATGCAAAACAGTACATAAACGAGCGAGCTTACACATCTTATGCTAAGATATGCAAAACAGTAAATAAACGAGCTTACACATCTTATGCTAAGTTATGCAAAACAGTACTTAAACAAGCTTAGTTATCTTACGCTAAGTTAAGCAAAACAGTACATAAACGAACTTAGACATCTTACGCTAAGTTCTGCAAAACAGTACATAAACGAACTTAGACATCTTACGCTAAGTTATGCAAAACAGTACATAAACGAACTAACATATCTGATGCTTAGTTATGCAAAACTTTAACGAGGTTACACATATTAAACTTAGTTCTGGAAAACAGTACATGAACAAGCACATCTTCCGCTAATATATGGAGTGTCAGACTATTATATAAATATCAGTTTTGAAAACAGATTTCCAGTCAAGACTATTTCAGATTTTTTTTCCAAATTATTAAGCGCTATCTCCAGGTTGCAGGAGTGAACTTAACCTTTTTTATACCTTTCCAAATCCTGTAGAAATTCATCGGCATCGTTTACATCCATGTAAGTTTCCTTGTCTCCTTTATTTCTTTCAGAAAGTACACAATTCGCCAACTTTAAGAAAATGAACAGGACAGAAATTATGTAAAAATGTCATTTTTCTGTAAGTGGGTAAATAAAAAAAAAACATTTCAAGTTGATATTTTAGGACCGTCATGAAGCATAAACAAAATATTTCAGTTCCAGTCCATAAAATTAAAGTGCTTAAACTATTGTATCTTTTAGCTTGAGTTTTGCTTTTCAAAACACCTTTTTTGTCAAATTAAATTTATTAATATTTTATGTGTTTTATGTCTCAAAGTAATATCGTCAATAACAAAGAAACGACACCTTTAAAACATGGTCACACTGTTTTGGAACACTAATGGACACTGAACATGTAAATCTCGACCCTGCCATGGAACTCGACGCTCCTAGGAATGCACTTGAAGTCTTGACAGTATAATCATAACTGTATTCATGTCCTTCTTCAAAAAAATTGCCTGCAAATATTAAATTAATGTTAAGTTCCCTTTTGGTGTTAAGAACTCTTAGAAACGTTTGAAATACATTTTCAGCACATTCTTTACAAGACTTTAAAATGTAGTTCATTTTCGCTGCCCCACGGAAATGGATGACGTAGGAAACAGGCAAGGACGCATTTAGCTCGTGTCTTACTTTTCTTTAGCATGCTGGGTATTGTTTTAATAGTCAATTGTGGAAGCAAGAAAATGGGTGAACTTGAATGCAAAAAGTGGCCTACGATCTTTTGTTGTAAGATGAAATATATAAATGTATAAGTTTTCAATGCGTTTTTCAAAATATTAAAAGGATTAAGAACTGAAAACAGGAATGGGAAGTGGCATATTAAACTCGTGTCTTACCTTTTTTGTTGCATCCTGAATTTCGTAGGTCTTTAGCTTCGGAAACACCTGTTTAAAAAAGCACGACTTATCACATTCTTGATTTATTTAAAGTAGATAAATGGTGTCAAACTTATCAAATGAAATTGTCAATAAATATGATAAAATACCTTTTTTTCTCATTGGTCTTTTAACAGTTTTGTCCTTAAGTGGCATTACTAAAATGGTGAACTGCAGGGCATGGTTAACAAAATTTATTACATTGTGAATTTATAACACAGTCGACTTTATCTGTGTAAGTAGTTTCCTTTAATTTGGTATAGCTGTATTAAAATCGATTTGACCTACATTTAAAACGAATGAAATAGTTAGATACTAAATATTCAGCTGAAGAAGGAGGTTTGCCATTGGTTAAAAGTATTGATGTTATGAAAATTTAGGACAGAATTCGTAATTGTTAGTTTATTGCCTCTAAAAATAAGGTAATAATGATAACATTAATCAAGTCGATAATTAAATATCAAAACGTTTGAACCATGAACAACTAGAGCTTGTCACAAAAATGACAAATACCCCCACCCCCTCTCCGCTTGGTCACAGGACTGAAGGCTTTGTAAAGACAATTCCTAATCAACATTTTAACCTTTACCTAGTGACTGTGACCTTGAACTTTGAGCTACGGACCAGGGTTTACACGCAACACACCGTCGCATCAATGTGAACAAATAACTAAAGGTATTTTAAAATCCTTCCATGCATGGATAAGTTATAGCCCGGACAATGTCTTTAACCAACAGTTTTTACCTTTAATCCTTGACTGTGACCTTGACCTTTCAGCTATGGACCTTGGGCTTACACGCCACACACCGTCTCATCAATGTGAACAAATATGCCAAGGTATTATAAACCCCTCTATGCATGGAAAAGTTTTTGACCAGACACGAAACGGGACGGACAGACGGACGGACGGAGGGACAAAAAGTGAATCCAATATAGCCCCCACACACTTTGTGTGAGGGGGGTATCATTATACTAAATGGAATAAATATATAATAAATATGACTTAATTTATTTTGCTAAAAATGATATTGATACTTTAAGCATTAAACTCCATAGCCTAAACTGTTATGGACATAGGACATTCGATTACTATACGCGTTAACTGTTTGCCTATGTCTGAAAGTATACTCTTATGGGACATTAATTTTGTACTTTATCCACGCCGATCATCTTTGTTTAAAGATATTTCCTGCAAAGTGTTGCTATTTGTCTTTTACTTATTCCACATGCAGACATGATTACTTATTGAGGACAAAGTAATTTCTTAGTGTAGATAGCATATTGTCACTAAAGTATACTGCATGTGCACAGATTAGAAATGCGTAGAGGTTATCCATTTGAGCAGTAGCGCTTTAAGTTTACCAGATAGATTTTGGGTAACTTTTCATGTCATTCTAAATGTCGGTCGCATCGCATGTTTCATACGCTCATCTAGGTTTTGATATCAAATATTCTTTAGATAATTTAACAGTTTTTTTTTATCTGACCAAGGAGATAAAGTGAAATTCAAAAGACTTTTAATGGTTTCATACAGAAAAATTATACATTAATCTTGTTCTTACAAACCCACTTTTCATATCAAGTTAGTTTAGAGAAAATATATAAAATATGCGTGGTAAAACCTTAACATAAAATTTTAATGTATTTTTGCGTTATATGTTATAAACATTTCTTTGTGTTAGAAATAACAAAAACTGTTTATAACAATTTTGTTCGAAATAGTCCTTTCTTAGATAGTTATTTCATAATCTATCTTTATGCAGTTTGTTTTGGCTTTTTATGAAATTATACAAACGTCTTGAATATAATTTTGTTTTTAAATGCTAAAGTTAATCAAAATTGCAAAAATAAACTATTTTTTGAAAATTCATTGTAAGGCTTGTAAGTAAAAATGGAGTGTCGTTTCACTGCAAATTGCATTAAGTTAATTTCATGCTAAAAGCGACTTTATTTCATATATAGTTGTTTGTGAGACTTCCCTGGATTTTGTTAACACAGTTTCGATAATTTAAGCCATATAAATCGTTAAAATTTTAGAACTGTTCATAAATATTGTTAAAATTGTACCATAGTTTTGCTCTTAAGTTTTCTTTTGAGTGCATTAATGTAGACAATTACATTCATTTTTCAAACCAGTAAAAATGTCCTATATGTACTTACTTAAGTGAGACACATATTTTTGCACATATTCATCTGAGACTATTAAATTAACCGTTGTCGTTTTTATTACATGTCTGATTTCTAAGCTTGAGGAATAATATCGATTTGGCCTTTCTACGGTCTGGCCTACTAATTTGTCTGGAATTTATTTTTTTTAAGTCTATAATTCTTCTGTCCTAATTCGTTTACCAAATGCACTGTAGCTTTATTACAAACAAAGAAAAAGATGTTAGTATTATATTTAAAAGGCTATCATTTTATTTAAAAGCCAGTAAACATGAACATGGACTATATGTTGGATATTTGTTGAACTATTTTGATTTCTCTCAGTGCCATGTTATTTTCATCGATATGATATCAAGTTATACCGTTATATCACATATGGAACTACTCATCATATCACATACGGTATAATTCGGATATTAGTAGGTATCATTGAAAGAAAGCTTGACGGAACCTAGACTAATTTTCATGCAATTCCAGAGTTATTCCCTTTGTTCACGTTGTTTACTTAGGTCGAAGATTATTCGTAAAGCATCGGAAGATAAAACCTTATATCTAAATAAACAATTTATTCGATAATTATGGAAAATGCCGATATCGAGGCTAATGATCATATGTCCAATTATTAAGGTGGATTTTTTACTTTGCAGAAAAATAGAACTGACTGAGGCGAAATGTACGACCGCTTTTCTTTTCTTGAGACAGTCCGTAATGAATTTTCCGGACATGTCCGCACTATAACTAGCAAGAGCAGTATAGCTAATAGACATCTTTTATTTTTCTCGAGACAGCGTTTTCATCCGGAGCAAAAATATCTCAGAAAAAAAGATGAAAATCTAATTAATTTGATTTGAAGGTTTTAGGTTGTTTTTGTGAGTTTTACAATCCTACGGTGGACTCAAAATTATAGACGGTGACAGAAGCTCAATTTTAGAATGCAAGCTCAGTCGAGATGACGTTAAGAATATGTCGAGTCAAAGTTTACGTGTGATCATCTGTTAATAATTTTACTTACCTAAAATATTTGGGAGAAGCAATAGCACTACTATTAGTCTAACAACCACCGAATATTCCTTTCTAAAAGTCATCATGTGTACAAATTTCAAGTGTAAATTTCTCAACAACTTTCGTTTCTATTAGCCATTTTTCTTAAAATGATACTGACATTGTAAATGTAATGCTATGACATATCCCATCAAATTTTATCAGATTAAATAAGTTTACTCAACTCGACTTTTTCATGTTTAATCTTAAATTAGGCTAATAATAAAAAGTGTGGGAGTAATAATTGTTTCTTTTTCTTAATGTTATTGTTGTGATGAGAAAATGAATAAATCTTGTTTTTGTTCTTAGTGGTGGTTATGACGTCATATATGAAGAAGCACAATGGCTACTACGACAACTGAATTAAAAATGAAAACATTTTTTTTTTTATCTTTATACTTTTCTTGATGCTGTTGCGAAGTTGTGTTTCTAAAGCTAAGATATGGATAAATGTTTACAAGTATACTGCTACTACTGCTGTTGCTGCCGATGACGGTGATGATAATGATGATAGTAATTATGCTTTTGTTTTTGTTAAGGATGGTGTAATTGTTGATGAAGTTTATATTGTCAATTAAATCTTTTCTCCATTATTGTCTCCTATTTTTCATGGTCGCGTTCTGTCTTACCAATAATAGTGACATATGATGGTGTTGAATTGAAAAGTACCAAATGAGTTAATAAGCTCAGCCAAAGCTTGGACATTTTTAAAATCTCTGTTACAAAGCAACAATTATAATAGAAGTAAAGCTTCAATTTTAAAAACAGATTAAAACTATCTAATATATTTCATCTGGTTTGGCAAAAGTGAAGTAGCCATGAAAACTCAAGAAAGGTCCTAGGAAACTCAAGAAAGGTCCTAGAAATCTCAAAAAAGGTCCTTGGAAACTCATAGTGCTATCTTTCACACTATGTACGTGTGGACTTATAATATCGCTTTTGTTATCGTTTGTTCTCATTTTGAATTTGATAATAAGAATACAAAAAGCCGCATGTATCTGGTTCATTAATCGTGAGGTCAATGTCGTATATATATCTGGGTGATATTTGCGCTCTCACAAAGCTTAACAATAGATTGACTTTAAAGAAAGCCGTTGCAAGTATGGCTAAAGCAATGCTCTTTGTTACTTTTTTTTGCAAATGAAATAAGAAGGTGTTTCAAAGGTATGATATATCATAAAATCTTAAATTTTAGGATTAACATCTCTGCTAGTAATAGCTTGATGCATCAAGAATTGCACATTGATTGTTCTATGTTTGCATGTAGAGCTATTATTAGCCCCGTCGAAGAAGTTTAATTTTTATAATTTTAATTTACTATCTTTAAATAATGGCATTACTTGAATGCTAAAATCTTTCAGTCTGTCTATTTAACTTTCGAATCTATATTTCTTGGTCAGAAATATTTTAATATATTAATTTCTCAGAAAATGTTTTCTTAACCTCTTTTGTAATTAGGCTATTTTAAAGCACTACCGATCTCCAAAAAAAGTTGCTTCATTTTTGTTTGCTCACTCCTACTTCTAATTTGAAGACGACATAATTGTACTGATTTGTTTACTTTATGTTATCTGAAATTATCATCACTACCCGACGTGAGCTAATGATAAAAAACGAACTACTTCTTAAGTGGAGTAATAATTGTTTGATATTTAAACTCCTTATTCGGATTGAAGAACACAGTGTTGAATATGATTGAAAGTTCTGTTAAAAACACTTCCTTTTTATTTAGACTTCGCCCATTATAATTTTTTTTTCTGCTTAAATCTAATTGAGTTTCATCCCCCTTTCAAACTTTCAAACCTTATTTCAGTACTTAGGTTCATATATAATGAACAGCACAGCATCAATGTAAAGAAACACATTTTAAAAGGCGGTAACATATAAGTACATTGTACAACTAATTTTATAAGGAAACGGCGTATTATACTATATATAATTTGACACATGAATCATAGGGCTAGGGTACAGATTTTAAACCTTAATTGATAAATCATTGTCACAATTATTATCATTTTTACTATTAATATGTAATATAAATAATCTTCCATATTAGGTGTGTCTCTTCTTTTTAAGATATTAATATTTGACTTAATCTATTCCTAAATTTCAAGAGACAAATATTATTTTGAATGGATTACTAATTATGATTCATATAGCAGTGTTAATTATACAAAATTCGCATATGTACAAGTACTTATGCAACACATTCACTACAGCCTTTAGTCTAACAATATTTGTTTATACAATACTCAAATATTTTTAACTTTAACGAATAAAACCATGAGATAGTATTTCAACATGAGCATATAAACATCAAATTTGTCTAAACACTTATAGTTTTCATTATCTTATCCATAAACACACTTGACTTTTTATGAACCTTTGAGTTATCATTAGAAAGTAATGCCCCAAATTTCACTATGTTCGATCGTCTGTAATACTTTTTATCTATATATTTCATTCTAGTTTCATTAAATTGTGAAAACACTAATAAATGATGGAATTCATCACCAGTATCGTTACAAAATAAACATTTTCTTTCATCTGAAGGTTTTCCTCTCCATCTACCAACTTCAATATGTAAACGATGGTTTCTTGTTAAAAACTGAATTCTTCTTTTACATAAATATGTAGGTAAACTATTAATATATGTGCTTCTTTGATAACTATTTTTTATACAATTTGTACATATTTGTATTTGATGCTTTTTCTATATCAGTATACCATGTTTGTATTAATATATCTTTTAGCTATTGATAAGTTGATTTAATCAACCACTTAGAATTGTAAAAAAACTTTCACTATACCATATTCCTGAAAATCCTGAAGTACAAAGTATATTTTTTAACATTTTCAATCCAATCTGACTTAATTGCATTTGCTATATACAGTTCATAGATCAGCTGGTAAATTTTAGACGATACTTTTTGTTGAGCTATATCACTATCAGGTTGTACAAGTTGTGTCCAAAACGCAAAAATTATTTTCTTAATATCTAGGGAAACTGGAGTGATACCTAATTCACCTAAAACCAAAAATGTTTTTTAATTTTTATAAAACTTTAACTGGATTGTCTCTAGAATATCGATATTACCAAATCCCCAGATTTCACTGCCATATAAAAGTACTGGTTTTACAGTTTCATCAAAAAGATCTATATGCATGTCATAAGATATTGATAAGTTTCTACTCTTTCTCAAAGGATGAGGTAATGCTATATTCGCCTGTTCAGCAATGTGAATTTTTGCTTGTAAAAATGCACCACTTTTGGATATATATATATATATATATATATATATATATATATATATATATATATATGTATGTATGTGTGTGTCAGTATACCGTGTTTCCTGTTCAACAAGTTGTACATACGCTTTCAAACCGTTCTAGCTGTTGAAACTGTTGTCTAAATGGTGAATGGGATTCAGTTGTCGGGACGGTGGAGCAGTTATTTCTCTGGCAAAAGATAGTCGATGTCCATTCCTTCATAAGTGAAAATTCAGTTAAAATAAAAGGAATCCAGCCGCCAGGTACGGCCGATATCACGTACCAAAAGCAGAATCACCGGAAACGAAAAGAAAATGGCTCGGACAACCAGAAACAACCAAATCGAAACAAAAACGAGTGAACCCATCCGTAAGTTCGTAAGAGCTGCCCAGCAGAACAGGGACACAGTCCCGAGCTGCAAAACGAAACTAATTTGAGAGGCAAGGACCGCTCTTACATAAAAACCTTGCCCATACTTTTCGGCTAACTTAATTCCATCCCATTTTCAAGAAAATAAAAAACATGCCAAATCTTTAAAGCCTCAGAGGAAAAGCAATATTCACTATTTGAAAATGATATAAAAATATTGCAGACTTTAAGCCTTTATTTTAAAGCCTTATTAACAACAATGTTTCAACTCATATACAGATGACTTTCTCCTGCACTTCACATTTTCTTCCCGGTCAATACAACTCTGACAGGCTTTAGTGAGGAATAACACCATGACTACAGACTTCATTAATACGTCCAGCTGTTTTAAGCAGACAAGGTATACTTTTAATCATGTAATTTGGAAGCCAGACACTCAAACAAGGCGCAATTTAGACTCCGCTCTATAATGGATTGCAAGATTATACAGAAAAAAATGCTAAGACAAATAGAAAGAAAAATGCATACCGTATTTTGGGTCTAAAAGGGTATTAAAATGAATACGAAAGGGATCTTGACGCAACTTTCTTCAAATCGTACGGAAGCACAAAGGTGACATAGGGGATTTTATTTTCAGAATGAGTTTATTTAAATAATAAGTTTGAACAACATATTTGACTGAGATTGTTTTTTCTATTACGTTGGAGAAAGATATCTGACTTTATTTTTGGTTATCTGTTAGAACAACTTATTTGCTCGAGTTTCTATTTTCTAATCTGTGGGAAAAAGTTCATTTGCCGACCTTTATCTATTTACTTTTATTGTTTTACTGTTGTTCCTTCAAGATAATAAATTGTTCCTACAGACTAAGTATGTTGTTCTCACAACTTTTTAATATGTTCCCACAACATAAATATAAAACATCTGAATTTGCCAAGGCTGGCAAGTCTTACATCCCCTTTGGAAATTTGTCATTTGCCGAACCGCATCATTTCAAAACGGGGAACTTCAATTAAAAGCAGAGTTTACTGGTTTAAATAAATACGGACAAATAACTTGTCCTTAAAGATTAGAAAAAAATAACCTCGGCAAAAAAATTTTTCTCATAGATTACTAAAAATAAACTCAATCAAATATCTTGTTCCTACGGAAAATAATAACCTCACGCAAATAAGTTGTCCCCACAGACCGCTAAAAATTAACTCAGTCGATTAGCTTGTTCCAGCAGATTATAAAATAATGAACTCATTCTGAAAAAAAAAACAACAAACAAACAAGACATGTCGTTGTGAACGGACATATGCCGCCGAATGTGACCTTGACCTCTGAGATGGACAGTTGATTCTTTCGCGCGATACGTCATCATCATGTCCAACACATTTACACCAAGTCATTTTAAAATACATCCAGAAATGACAGAATTGTTGACCGGACACGACCATCAATGCACTTTTATGAAAATTTCCTTTCAATCCAAGTGTGACTTTGACCTTTGACCTATACACCTGGATCTTGCATGTGACACATTACCTCAATGTGCCTGTCATTTATGCAAAATTATTTCAAAATTCATCTATGACTGATAAAGTTATGGACCGGACAAAAAGCGGACAGATTGACAGACTGAGCAACGCACGGCCAGACAATTTAAAAAATATATGCCTCCCTTCGGGGGCATGAAAATCACCACAGTCACCCCTGTGCTTCCGTACTATTGTGATTTCAAAGACAGAACAAAAAATAAACTTTCCGAGATAAAAGAAATTTTGTGCAGTATCATTCTTGATCCGATAACAGTATTTATGAAAGTATTCTGCATTAAACTAATATAAAAACACTCTTGAAACAATATAACATTTATTTCAGTGTGTTTGCTTTGCATGAAAATCTACAACAAACATTTGAGTTAAATGACTTCTCTATATTAATTACGTCAGTATTCAAGCTTAAAAAGAAAAAAAAAAGAAAAACTACAACAACAACAAAACAAACTAGGTTTGAGATTTGAACTAGACCCGAAGCTTTCGAGAATGTATGTTCTCATCTCTCTCTAAGTTAAGTAGAACCATTTATTTCGTTCAGTAAAAGATTAAATTGATAATTCAGCCTTGTAGACAAAACTTTGCAATGAATTTGAACCAATAACAGTAAATCAACAATCGAAGCACTTGGCAAATTCTAATCTGAGTCTTGACCTACTTAGCGATGTCCATCTTGTAGGTCGTTATACCTATGACAATTCACCGTATACCTGTTTAGTACGTAGGAAGAACACCAGGTTTATATCTCCCACCATGTGGGGATGGTGGTCTGTGTGTGTGTGTGTGTGTGTGTGTGTGGAAGGGGGTATTTTGTTTTTATGCAGTCTGTATCTCTCTCCGTCTGTCTGTCACAAAGCATGTCCAGACATATCCTCTGACGGCACTGGGTGGATTTTGACATCCAACATTCACGTATATGTTCGATGACAAGCCTAGTATAACAGAAACTTTATAAAACCTCTAGAATGTCATTGAATGTATAACTATTTATTAAATACTAGCCTGTAAAAACACCTTTGGACAGGGCTTGGCTTCAACATATATTATTTTTCTCATATTGAAATTTTATGTGAAAAAAACGTCAGTATACACGCATAATACGAATGAAGTAGTTAATGCCTATGGCAAGTTATAAGACCGTGTCTCTGACCTACAAGTTTCGAATTGAATATGGCTACAGGTATTTTTAAATGCAGAACTATCAAACATAAAAATAAGATGGTATATATCGTTGGCAGATAAAGTACAGTTTAAGGACCGATGCAACGTAACGTGATTTAACTACGCGAATACTGCTGGGAATTTTACACAGTTACTTGTAATGAACATTTTTCTTTTATTTATTTTTTTTTTACAATACATTATCATCTTAGAGAATATTGCGAACATTATGAAGCCCTCCTACACAGTCCATTATTAGTACCTTACAGCAGGAGTTATGACAATGTCTTCTTTATAGCCATACAATCCTCCTTCATGTTGTTTTCAAATTTATATTCGTTACTGGGCGATATGTTATTTTATAATGATAATGGAAACAAGGCAGTCTCGTGAGCAATCGCCCATAAAGCAGATAAATTCTTTCCCTTTTGACGTCTGATTGCTTTATGATTCATTTGTCAGCAATTACACCAAGGAACTGTGTCTTTATTCTGCAAACATATTTTATTCTGTTTTCCGTTTGTCATACTTTCCCCATGCTTATCGTAAAATATTCTACAACATATGTGTATGGCTCATTAATGTTAGAAAGTTATAAATAATTTTATCCCATACATTTAGTGTAAATGTCTTGTTGGCACAGAAGGTAGGGCAAAATGAATCAGTTTATGCCCTTTTCGATAGACAATGATTCCTCTAGGATGCACGATGCAGCAACGATTAAGGCATTAAACCAGGTCCATCCAATATTTTTTGATACCTGGCTCTTCTGCTTTTTTTAAAAAAAGACCTGTCGAAATTACGCAATATCAAAATGTAACTTGATCAAAAGGAACAGCGTTATGTCTGCATTAGTAATACGTTTTCGATAATTAAAAAAAGAAAGAAAAAATGCCTTGCCTTTTTTATGAATTATTCTATCTTGACATTTTCGATGCTAAAAATGATTACTAATCAACTGCTCTGACTCCATATCAGCAGGACTCCACTAATTTTCCTTTAGATTGTTTTAATCTATTTCGGTCTTAATAGTGAGGACTTTTCAACAACAATATTCAGCTGATACTTGGAGAAAGAGCAACGGCCTGTGAATAGTATTGGCAATTTAATAGAAATGGACAAAGCTCTTTTGAATTTGTTAAATACACGGCGAGTTATCTTTGTCAATGAAATTGCCATAAAGTTGTCTGACCTGTACAAATTTTATCCACTTCCAATGTTTCATTATATAATTTTGACAGAAGCATTAACAGTATTTCTTATTCAAAAAAGATTTGTGTGCTATTTTTGATACTAGAGCAAACCTTTCATTATCTTTCAGTCTAACAAAAGCAAACTGTAAATTAAACTTATAGGCATTTCGGTCCTAAAAGAAAGACATTATAGATATAGTAGAGGAAGGTATCTACCAAGTTCAACACTTACTTGACGCAGCTGCCATTATGCTACATAAGCAGGCATTGCATCCCATCGCAATTTCCGGTTTGGGTTCAGTCGGTTTGATCACTGTGAAGCTCGCCTGAAAGGAGATGTCAAAGAGGCAAACACGCTAAGTGAAATCTTGATAACTAAGATAAGTATATGCTTTGTAGTCGTTTTGTTTTTATAACAGTTTGCTGATAAATGTTATTTAGAATATTTAAAATTTATAACTGTTGTTCTTTCATATGAAAGAATTATGTTGATACGTATTTAGAAGAAAAAAAAACATCATGTCCAGTTGAACAGAAGAGGCAGATTGGAAAAAGGAATAATTGAATGTGAAGTCTCAACGACTTGTAACCTACATAATATGGGCGTTACCGGTTCACTTCTCATAAGAATTGTGAATTTCCATCCGACAGATACTCAAAATTTTAGTTTTGATTTTACCTACACCTTGAAGGCAGTTAAATTCACTTTATTCACTTATATATCCTCAATTTTTCAAGTTGATTTGTTATACTTTACTGACTTTTTTGTTATAAAAGGCCCCAAGTAAGTAACATGAGGCCCTTCTTAAATTTTGTGACCTAAGCTTTCATTTTACCGACAGGAGTAGGAGTTTTTAGCAGATTTCATATAACAGATGGAGTAAATACAATAATTCGTTTGGTTTTGAAATTCAAGAAAATCGTAAACAATGAGGATTTATGGGGATAATAGATGTGAGTATTTAAAATGATATGTAAGTATTGAACAATCCAGTATGTTAAATGCACAAGCTGTATCGTTTATGACCAATATACCTTATGTTAACCTATACGTTGGAACATTATTGGGTTCTATAGATTATGCGACCTCGTAGTGATAAAATGCAGATTTGCAAACTTCAAAAAACTGAACGTAAAAATTGTTTCTTAACGAGTACAAATTGTATGTAAGTTGAAAAGAATCTAACAATGATTCTACAAATCTGGTACAGACTCACTGTTTAATTATCACATTAAATTAGGCTGATATTGAAGCTTTAATGAAGTCAGATGTGAAGATGATATAAACTTTAGTCAAATACAAACTGCAAAGTGCTTCTCTGACGATTCTGTATGTATTGAATTTGCAATTACTCATCAACAAAATTCTATAACAGAGTATTTAAAAAATATATACCAATAATCTTCAAATATCTTTCTAAGGCACTGGGTAACAAATGCTACAAGTAGATAGTGCTACTGTCTTATATCTTTAATTTGTCCTTGAATCTCAGTTACAGCTAAAATAAGGACGACGGAAAGACACCAGACTAAATCAGAGCGTAATTAACTTTCCATGACCATAGGAAAAATAATTAACCACTTCAAGAGCGCCTCATCTGTGTATCATTATATGAAACGCTTTCCTGAATGGTTTCCTGTCTGGACAGAACTGCGCTTTTTAGTATCAACAACACACTCCTGTATTGATTCAGTGTCGGTGTTGATGATCTGAAAATCAAAAAGGTCAAACACACGAAAGTGCACTTAAAAGCAAAGGATATAAACGTATCTTACATTCTTACGTCATTAGTAACGTAGCAGTTGTCTTTTTTAATCACGGACCTAAGCCGCAATGGAAAACAATGCTACCATGTGTCTATGTAAAATATAGTCTAAAATGAACAAGAAATCATACGTTTTGAGTTGTTTCAGTCATACGACTTATTAAATATAAGAATGAGAATATACACGATAATATACATGGCAAGCTTTATTTTATTCTTTAACATATTTTCTATTATATAAAACTTACTTTAATACAACCAACTATCATGTCTTATTTCAGAAATTATTGGTGTTGCTATCAAATCTATTCTGATGAAAAAACCCTTAAGTTAGATTCATGCACTTTTTCAAACGGACGTAATCTCTGTCTTGCAATGACATATCAAATGGTTTGATTTAATGATTTGAAATTTAATGTAGCTTGAAATAGTTGTCTACATTCAAGTATCCCTAAAACAGAGAAAATTCTGCAGTCAAATATCGGAGTATAATTTGAGTGCCATGCAATGCAATGATCTAAATCACAGAATGGAAATAATGAGACGGCAAAATCTTGTCACTTGAAGCAAAACAAGTATAAAATAGAATATATCCAATCAACAAGTAAATGTAGTTCTTTAAGACTGTTCAGTTTCACTGATCTGACAATCCCGCAGGCAAATTCTTTACACAGACAGACATTGTATTCATTAAATGTTTGCTCGTTAATAGAAATGGTGAATAGGAAATGGTAGCACAGTTTTTTTTTTGAGAACATTGTAAAATGTCATTTCAGTAGTGGTTGACAGACAATTAGAAAAGATCTATTGATCACACATACATGTCTCACCATTATAAAGAAAACAATATTTTTTCCATTTGATGTTTTTTTCTTCTTAAGCGAAACATTTATTTGAAGCTGTACTGTAATTACTTAGCTTCAGGTTGCATTAAAATCGTACCACGATCCTACGGCTGCTTAAAAAGCTTTTAGAATGTCTAAGCTTTGTTACACAGTATTTATTCAGCTTCATGAAAGCTGCATTCCTAATCAGAGAGAATTCTTTACAATTTAAAAAATGTCTGTTTTATTCTCCATGTAAAAACATCAGTTGATCAAGGTGACCTTTGAAGCTGAAGACATAACATGAATGCAAAATAACGCTTGAAGTTTGAGGATGAAATATGGAACGCACAAACAGTCTGATGTTGTCATATTTTTTCTTATCTTGTCGAGCAGTCATTTTTTTATGTTTGTAAGACGTGTTATCTTCTGCAAGTAACGTGTTATCTTGTCAAACAGCAGTGCTATTATGTAAAAAAGACGTCCTCTCTTGTCCTTATATCGTGTTATCATGTCAAACTGTCATGCTATTTTGTGCAAGTATCATGTTTTCTTGTCAAACAGTGTTGTAATTATTTTAAAAAGACGTCCTATTTTTAGCTCACCTGAGCAGAGAGTGCTCAAGGTGAGCTTTTCTGATCGGTCTTTGTCCGTCATCCGTCCGTCCGTCGTCAACTTTTCATTCAAACGACATCTCCTCTGAAACCACTGGGCCAAATTTAATGAAACTTGTCTGGGATGTTCCTTGCATGAAACTCTACCAAGATTGTTCAACTGGGTCTGGTCTGTTGCATTGCTGGGTTACTGGAGCTAAAATAGATTTTAAAAGTTGGAACTTTAAAAATCTTCTTCTCCCAAACCTCTAGGCCTGGTATGAAGCATCATCTAGAAGACCTCTACCAAGATTGTTCAAGTAATGACTTGGGGTGAAAACTGACCCCACCCTAGGGGTCAGTTGATTTTACATAGATTTATATAGGGAAACTTAAAAATCTTCTAGTCAGAAACCACAAGGCCTAGAGTTAAGATATTTGGTGTTCAGCATTGTCTAGTGGACCTCTACAAAGTTTGTACAAAAAATGGTCCCTGAGTCAAAAAAGGCCCCGCCCCAGGGTCACATGTTTTACATAGTGTTATATAGGAAAAACTTAATGAAGCATCATCTAGTGGACCTCTACCAAGATTGTTCAAATTATGACCTTGGGGTGAAAACTGACCCCACCCCAGGGGTCAGTTGATTTTACATAGATTTATATAGTGAAAACTTAAAAATCTTCTTGTCAGAAACCACAAGGCTTAGAGTTTAGATATTTTGTATGTAGCATTTTCTAGTGGACCTCTACTAAGTTTGTTCAAATCATAACCACTGTGTCAAAATAGCCCTGCCAAGGTGGTCAGTTGTTTACATAGAGTTTTATAGGGAAATGTTTTTTAAATCTTCACATCAGAAACCAAAAGGCATAGAGCTTAGATATTTTGATAAAGCATTTCCTACAGGACCTCTACCAAATTCGTTCAAATCATGGCCCCTGGGTAAGATACGAAAAACTTTAATAATCTTCTTGTCAAAAACCACAAGGCCTAGAGTTTAGATATGTGCTGTGCAGCATTGTCTAGTAGACCTTTACCAAGTTTGTTCAAATCATGACCCCTTTGTCAAAAATGGCCCTGCCCCGGGGTTCACTTGTTTTACATTTAGTTATATAATTAGGAAAAAAGTTTTAAAAATCTCCTTGTCAGAAACCAAAAGGCGTACAGCTAAGATATTTGGTATATAGCATTGTCTAGAGGACCTCTACCAAGTTAGTTCAAATAATGACACTGGGGTCAAAACTGGCCACACCCGTGGGTGGGGGTCATTTGATTTTACGAAATAGACTTATGTAGGGGAAAAAATCTGCTGCTCCGAAACACTAAAGACTAAACCTTCAATTGTTCGTTGTTATGTCTCCCCCCAACCCCGCCTTTTCTTGTGGAGACATATTGTTTTGTTCTGTCCATGGGTGTCTGTCTGTCTGTCTGTCACACTTCGGTTTCCGTTCAGTAACTTGAGTACCATTTGACCCAAAGCCTTCAAACTTCACAGGGTTTTTGTCCTTTCTGAGTAGAAAAAAACTTTGTTTTTGGTCAGTAGGTCAAAGGTCAGAGAGACCTCCTGAGTGAAATCCGTTTCCGCTCAATAACAGGAGTACCATTTCACCCAGAGCCTTCAAACTTCAAAGGATGATTGATTTTACTAAATAGAAGAACCATGTTGTTTTAGGAGTTAGCAGGTCAAAGGTTAATGTCACAGGGACCTGTGAAAAATATTTCTGCTGCGTAACTGTAGTACCATTACACTCAGAGCCTACAAACTGTAGAGGGTGATTGTATTAGAAGAACCTTATTGGTTTTTTTGAGTCCGTAGGTCAAAGGTCAGAATCACAGGGACCTCTAGAGTGAAAACTGTTTTTGCTCAATAACTGGATTACCATTTTACCCAGAGTCTTCAAACTTCATAGGATGATTGCCCTTACTCAGTTAAAGAACCCTATTGATTTTGGGTTCGTAGGTCAAAAGTCAAGGTCACAGGGACCTGTAGAGTGTAAACTATTTTTGCTCAAAAATTTGAGTACAATTACACCCAGAGTCTTCAAACTTATTGCAAACTTATTCAAACTTGCAAAAAACAAACACCCATAAAACCAATAACGATATTTGTAACTTGAGCAATGTGACTCAGGTGAGCGATTTAGGGCCATCATGGCCCTCTTGTTTATGTATACCATACTATCAAACTCACATGATATCTTATCTTTCTGTCGCACTGTTTCGTGCAAGAACCGTGTTAGCTTGTCGAACAGTGATGTTTGTTTGTCAAAAAGACGTCCACTTTTTTGTATACCATGTTATCATGTCAAACCCACAAGATATCTTATCAAATTGCCGTGCTATGTCGTGCAAGAACCGTGTTAGCTTGTCGAACAGTGGTGTTACTTTATCAAAAAGACGTCCTATCTTTTTGTACATCATATAATCATTTCAAACTCACACGATATCTTGTCAAACTGTCTTACCGTTTTATGGAAGAACCGTGTTATCTTGTCGAACAGTGGTGAAGCTGTGTCAAACAAACGTCCTATCTTTTTTTCTATCATATAACCATGTTTAACTCTCATAATATTTTGTCAAACTGTCACTCTATTTTGTGTAATTACCGTGTCATCTTGTCAGACAGTGATGTTGCTATGTCATAAACACGTTATGATGCTATTTGCACAATATATCATGACCGTTTGAAAATATATAATGTGAGTTATACATGACTACGCCTTCTACATACTATATGACATCTTTTGGACAAAAAAACTACTACTGTTCGACAAGATAGCACAGTATTTAAACAATATATCATGACAGTTTGACAATATATAATGTACGTTAAACATAATTACGCCTTCTACATACTATATGACATCTTTTGGACAAAAAAAAAAAATACTACTGTTCGACAAGATAGCACAGTATTTGCACAATTTAGCATGACAGTTTGACAATCATGATTACAGAGTATACAGACTAGATTGGTGGCATGGTTCAGCCTCAATCTCGAATTTGCTGGTTACCGCGATACAGCCAAATCTGCAAAATGCTGGTTACCTCGATACAGCCGAATTTGCAAAAATGCCCAACAGCACTAAAAGAGGGCTTGCTGACCACTTTATTTGTCATTTTTTGCCTACTTAAATGCATAAATTTACATTTAGTTGGGTCCAAATTGGGGTAGTTTCAGTTACACTTAAGTAAAACTACATCACCTGTGACAAGGGATCCATATTTTTTTCCTTGTACGTCTCTCTGTAAAGTTTACACAGTCAAAGTCTGGACTCGTAAGCAATTAACACTGAAATCCAGTCATTCCGTGTCCATTCAACATGTTTTCAAGCCCATTTTAGACGTGTCTGGACGTTCTCGCTACTCAAATGTATGAAAATGGCTGGTCGTTTGGCATTGTAACTAGCAAAATGGAGCAGATTTCTTTCTGTTTGGAAGAAATGCACACTCATGTTGCATTCTGGTAATCGTTTCTGAGGACTGATGCATTACAGAAACGACCCCGGGCGACAGAACTACAAAAAGACGGTCCCGAGCTACCATCGTCGTGTCGTTCTCCAACAAAAACCCTGAGACTGTTAACGCTTCAGCATCCTAACTAAAACGTTCTGCAACACTCCGAGAGATGACAAGCTACCTCTTGGAAAGTCACGCCTCAAGTATAACGACCCCTCTATTAATCTCAGCATGACTTTGACACCTTCTCACATCTGAGTCAGTCATTTCCGTTAATTAACGTCATGCCATTCTTACGCTGATCTTCAAATTTATGTTGAAGTTGAAGATCAACGTAAAATTATTTTAAAACGTATAAACATGAATGTACATGTACATGTCATCGGACCACCTTATTTGCCAGGGTTTGTCATTCCTTAAACCCTTGGTGCGAAGCTTGAGTGAAGATTTGGTAATGAAAACAAAACTTATACATCTAACATGGCATTGTTACGCTTCTTGAAATAATAAAGCTGCACAAGATTGGGACTTAGTGTTTGTCCCTGTCTGGCCAATCAGAAAGCAAAGATATATAATTTTTTTATAGATTTATCCATGAAGAATTGCGACTTCTCCCCTGTATCATGAAGAGCGCTGTTGTGCCTAAACACGTTGTGTGCGCATATGTGTTGGAACAAGTAGGAGTGGTTTGCTAACGGATAGATATGTTCCAGATAAGGAAGCAAATAAAAAAAAGAACTGTCACTGTAAAATGACAATGCCTCCGAAGTGATGCTTTGACCTTTGAGTTAAGGACCAGTCATTTAAGGGTCAAGGTCAAAAAAATATAGGTCAATGTAAAGGTCTTGTCCAATGGGGTTTTGTGTCAAAGTAAGAAATATATCCACATACTAATAAGGAAGCTATGGCCAATGTTAAAGATTTTTGACAATTGGATCTTCAAGTTGAAGGTCATTCAAGGGTCAAGGTCAAACAAATATAGGTCAGTGGGATTGTCTTGTACAATGTGGTGACAGACTGACGAACGGTTAGAAAACTATATGCCTCATTCGGGGGCATAAAAAGTGAAAATTCAAAATGGGGAGGGGCAAACACTTAGTCGGATAGAGGCTATGAAGTGAAATACTCAGCATTAAGAAACCGAGTGAGGGAGCTACTCTCTTCAGTTTCTTAATGCTGATGATTTCACTTCATAGACTCTGTCCTATACTAAGATTGACAACTTCTGAATAGTATAAAATTGTTTAAACGTACATAAAAATATTGAAATATTTCTTTAGCTCCCGATGTTGACAGTGTTGTAAGTAGTTCGTTAAATATGTCGGGTACCAAATTGATAATGGTCGGTAGAACATTTCCGGGCTTCACTGCCAATATACCGACGATCACCATTGTAACTGTCAATTCAGATGGGAGAGCGGGCGGATAATTGTTCCAGTTGTAACATCAAGGGAGTTCGGTTCCCGCTTATCTATATCACTACTAATTGTCCTTTGTTTGAGACGTTGAAACAAGGTGTCAGCTTCACACTGGGGATGTATAAGAACAAGAGTGTCTATCTATATTTTGCGCTATCCCTAAAATACCTTCGACAGCAATAGCGTCAAAAGTTAGTACCAAAACCGCAACTTAGACGATGAGTATCAGGTGCAGGAAAGTGTCTGCCTTAATGAATAACGTAAAATAGAGAAATAAATTACAAAAGATGATGAATAGACAAAAACAAGGAGTGGTATGCTGATAAATCATTTCGACGGAACAACGATTTAAGGTGCCATGATTTGATTAATGGAGTAAAATGTTACAAGTTGATTTATTAGAAACATTGGTAAGATGGATTTTGCTTTGATGAAACAGAAGTCCACTTTCATATTTAGATTATAACGGCAAAGAATGAGATGCAATCTGCACGGAATATAACTACATTTGAAAGCATTTTTTTAAACTAAAGCGTCATTTTCTTGCTCTGGTCGTTCCCTTTTACCTACTTCAGTTTCTTTGTGACAGGTGTATTATACGGACAACCTATAGCTTTTTCATTGTATGTGAGAGACCTTGTATATGAGATATTCAACTAGCAAAAGATCTAAGTAATTTTTGTTTTGTCTGTTAAAACGGCAACAACACCTTAAGCATGAAAAATATTTGTTTCACGTCTGTTTAGGGGGTCTTGCTCTTGCGTTTTACTATTAAAGTATTATTGAATGATGTTCCTTTAACCTTTTCCCCGAGACCTGCCTTCTTGGAGTTCTTTTCAGTAATTTTGCAAACTGATAACTGTGTGCAAGTCTCATGATTAAATAAATTCAGGGCCATTTTATCCTAAGATAAACTTGTCCATCATCTTTCTTAACATAAAGCAAGCGGTCGGCTGCATAAAATTCACAGGTTTCGGATGATAAGACTGTTCATTTATGTAATTTAACTCATGTTCTGTTAGTTTTTCTATAATATATGCTATTTCTTTATGACAACAAGAAGCTGTCAAAGCATAACAACAGATTTCTAAACACCACGTGACGAGATTCTGAATGCCAAAAGCAACGCTGTAAATTTGGACTCTGTCTGGACTAGTTGTGCACCATTTTGAAACAAACTTTTAAATACGACTGATAAATAACAACTTGTACCAGGAAATACAAGATTATTTCCGTTTCCTGAATAAATTTTAACATTATTAGAAATTATATGAAACATCTTACAAACATTCTAACACTATCCGTAATTCGCCGACAATAAACAAAGAAGAAATTGACCGTGATATATCCTATTGAACACAAGCGCGCGATCGCTGGCGTCTCTGCTAATGTCACTGATAAATAGTGCACTGCATGTGAGAATGGAAACACATTTTAAAGTTTTCGTGATGTACCGTCGTATTTATCACGGTTTCTCGTTCATATGCGTAGTTATTTAATCATTCAGGCCTACGGCTTTCATGATTACATTACTACGCATCAAAACTCGACAACGTGATACATTCGACGTTAAATCACTGAAATTTGAAATATATTTCCTTAATCATACTTTATGTATAGAACAGAATTATTGGATTTATTCCATCTTGCTTGCTGACATTAGAACTTGCATAATACTTGATTCCATCTTGCTTTATGGTATTGGAGACCTGCTTTTTTTGCTGAATAACAACCATTCTTTATGGTAACTGAGTGCGCTGTCATTCATTGCAAGTTAATTTGTTCCTCTTCGACATATGCAATATGCAATATGTTTAATTTCAGCTTTCTTTACTGACAACGCAATATGTTTGGCGTTCTATCGAACAGTCTTTAGTTATGTGTTATTAATATTACTTGATTTAAAATGTTACGTTCCCTTCAATAACCTTAATTTGCCAAATGTCTTTTACTGCATATCATCTACCTACGTGTACCGAACCTATTTCATCATTAATAATTAATAAGTCTGTGCTCAGTGATTTTGTCGTTTCTTAGAATTCTTAGTCTTCAATGCATTCATTCAACACAAATAGAAAAGCATTTCATAAACACTACGCATCGACAACGAGGACGACAACGATAACAGTAACACAGTAGGCAGGATGACAACGATATCAATAACAAAGTAAACACAAGTCAAACCACTTTACGGTAAGCACTAAGGTATCAAACCACCAAATAGATTCCTTCTTTATTCTATATAAAATCCATAAAGTTCACAGGGCTGTAAAACATAGCAAAACCTCTTTTAAATAGCTTTAACTTACATATTCTTAAAGATCTATATCTGTACTCATGAAAAATAGCAAGACAAGTGAGGGTTGTGTTACAAACAAGAAAGATATTTCTGCTCATGTGAACTTACCCATAAAATTAACAAAAAAATATGAGCCAATTTTCAGATTAGGGTATGTGAAACAAATCCTATTGTGAATTCTATTATGAATGTATATGAGCATAAAATTGCTACCACACTATCAAAAATAGTCAAGAAAAATGATTCCAGCAAAAGCATTACATAGATTAGGGCAAAAATGTTAAAAACAGCCAAGAAAACTGAGAACTTTTTCTAGCCGCCATTATGCTGGTACCACTTTTTGAGCTCTGACAGACTGAATTGGTGGTTTCATACCACTAAGTAGTAAGCATAATGCGATCTGCAATATTTGTGTTCCTATTATGACAACAGATGGCGCTTTGTCGGTACATCCCGTTATTTTCCGGCTGGTCCCGCTATTTTGCAACTAGATTTTTGCAAAGATATGTCCCCGGTTATGTAATCTGCCAACAACTTTCAATCAATGCAAAGTGAATTCGGCAATTGTAGTTTAACACAAACTACACTAATTTGACATCTTATTTCCTAAATGAAAGGACTTGCTCAGTTATTTTACAGTCATCTGACGTAACACAGTAAACACTGGCAAGTAAAGTAGTTAAATTTACCAAGAAAGTCGTCTAGATAGCCTGTATATGACAAAGACATCGATGGCATTCTCAAAAAAAATTATAACGTTCTTTAGTACTGTAAAACCTATTCGCTTTCTGATTTTTTGTAATTGAAAACGATAAAAAAAATAATAGAAAATTCAGCTTGATTCGAGAATTATAAGATCGACGAATAATGATATTAACTTGTAGAATTTAAAGGCTGATAGGCTAAAATGATCAAACGCATAATCATCTAATGAAATAAAGAAATATGGAAACAAGCATAATGCAAGTTCCAATGTCATCAAGCAAGATAGAATAAGCATAATGTAAGTTCCAATGTCATCAAGCAAGATAGAATAAGCATAATGTAAGTTTCAATGTCACCAAGCAAGATAGAATAAATACAGTAATGCTGTTCCATATTTAAAAAAGATAAATTTCACAAAGAAAAAAAAAGAATAGACATCAGTAAGATCAAATTACTTTTATGTTGAACACCATTTATTATTTTGTCTGACCACTTGACAGAGATAACATTTATTCAAGTTTCAATTTTCCTGGAATGTTTAAAACGAAACCCCTGTTTCATTACTGTAATGTCTGGCTGCAATTCAATACTACCGAGACAGAAGACTTCAAACAAAGGCGTATATTATAGCTTAATCTAAACACAGAGCTGGTTCATGCGGACACGATATCCTTTAAAACAAATGTACTATGATGTGTTTGTCAGACAAATAGACAAGACGTTAATTAGTCGCTCAAATGCCAATGACGCTTAAAACATTGTGTGGGTCTGGTAAATTGGCGAAACAATTAGGTATGTTTGGTCATTTCTTTAATTGTGGTCATGGCACAACACCAATTAACTAGTATATCGAAAGTGCAAATGTGTTTGCAAATAACCTTGAAATTAAGTATTATTTTCAGTTGCTAATCTGAATATGTAATGAAGTTTGTACATGCAAAGAAACACAAATTTATATTCAGTATCAGAAAGAACCTGAAAATACCTGAACATAAATAGTGGCAAGTTAAAAAACTCTGCTCAGGTAGAACTTACAATGAAATTCAATCTGATTTGACTTGGTTCAGCAGACTTGAACGCCCTCCTGCAGTCAGAGTCGTATAAAGCTTATAGAATACCAATCCATCGTTCCTGGAAACAACCATTACTACAACCCAATCCTCTGTAAGAAAGGTCGACCCCATTAATGGCCATGGTTAGTAGCAGGCGTTGAAAACATTATTTTACACTAGTGAGAGGTTTAGTGATTTCCATGTGCCTCTTATCCCTCAGACGACAGAGGTGGGTACAATGAGTATGCTATACTCCTTCGAAAAGCTATGATTCTAGTAAAACTCTGTGATTGAACAGTTTGGTAACATTTATACTAGCTGAAATATCCCAACGTACGTATGTTTGATTATTTATTCATTCAGGCAAAACTCATTACCAGTAAAAGTCACTAGGAACACAAAATAGTACAGGGAATCTCACAGCAATATGTGAAATTCAATGTAAAACTGGTTCAAATCGCTAACTGCATTCAAGAAGGAATTTGGTAATTCGAACTCTGGAAAAGATTATTACAACTGATTTCTACAGAAGTATGAACATGTTTTCAGTACCTCAACAAAGTATTTCTTTCTTCGCTCCTGTGGGTTGATCAGGTAGTTCAGTAATACGTTAAAATCTCCAACTACCCGAGCACTTATCGATGCAGTAGTAAAGGATCTTAAATCGATTCGACGATTATCCGTTGACTAATTTGCGTCTGATTGTCATCCGATCGACAAGAGCAAGAATAGAGCTTGATTGTTGGAGACAGAGACACCAGACTCCTAAGTAAAATAAGGATTAGTCTGGTTTTCGTAACTGTGTGAAGTCGAGCAGTGTTTTAGCCCTTTTGGATCAAAACACGTCTATTAAGTCTTGCCTGGTGATAAGTCTCAGATGACTGTGATGACATTTTTAATGTTTTTGGTAATTAAATTATTGTGTACTTAGTACAACGTTTGAGAGAAACAGTTGTGTCCGATTTTTAAGAAGCTATTTACGAAAACAGCAAAATGGATGGATGGACTCTGATCTTTTTATAGACTTTCTAGAACATTTCGATAAGTTCTTGATCGAAAAAAGCATCCATCGGCCATTGTTTTTGTAGATGGGCACAACATGCAAATGACCTTGCCTGCAACATAGTTTTGCTCCGACAACCAAATATTACTGTACTGTCTCTTGCCAAATACAATACAATCATGTGCTGCAAGCTTGTTACATTGCGCTATTTAGCTGTATGGAGGCAAAATGGAAGGAAAAGGTCAAGAAATAAAAAATGTTCCATTTTGACGATAGAAGATAACGTGGTACGTTAGATCCATCAGAATGTAGTCAAACAAAGATGCCTAGTACACAAACCCGAACCGAACCCGTTTGTGCTTTTCTAACTGATACCTATTTTACCATGCCAGTTACATCATCTTCTCACCCCTTCCCCTACTCCCTACCCCTGCCAAGCCTGCTGCATACTGTGTCTCATCACCTGACGCGGTGCCCGACAGTTACACACTAACTGACTGTCCGATTCCAACGTGAAAAACCACCGTCTGGCCACCCATGCTTTTTCCTGTCATTAAACCGTTGCGTGGAGATTAGCATTTGGTTGAAGTTAATTATCTCTGTGAACACGTCATAAGTTGAAAGCAAAATATGCGGCAATGTTGTCAGTCTCTGCATTCTTAATAAGCTTTTGCTTCCGATTTCGCGATCTTTAAAAATTTCGCTGATGGTGTTCTTTTCCGCGTTTTTATTTTGGAATTCACTTTTCACAAAACCATTCATTTCCCTCTGCAAAGATCGTCTTTTACCTTATTTCTTGGCTGAATAGTTTGCACTTTTCCTCCAGCAAAATATTTTTCTTCTTGTGTTCATCAATATAACTTAGCGCTTGAAAAAATATCGCGATCAGCTGCAGATTTTGTTTTCTCCTAAAGGATTTAATACCGTTTCATTCACAGTTTCTTTAAGACAATGTTATTTGTCACTGTTGCACACTCAGCATAAGGAAATACATTATTATGACATGTTGAGACAAAAATAAACTTATCCACATGCAGAATAATTTGTTACCCAAAAGAAAAGTCCCTGTGAGTTGTGTGCTGTGAGTTGTACTTTTGAAATCCAGTGGTGAATCAATTATACTGCACTCTCTGGCCTACGTCCATCATGGGCGTATAAATCGCATATTTTCGTGACGTCGTGTTTTAGATAAAAAAAAAAAACATCTTTGGTTTTGCAATAACACATCAATCATCTTTAAAGCTCAGTAATTAGAAACACAATTATGTCCTAAATTAGCTCTTAAGATTGCATTAAGAATTAAAAAAATATGTTTGTGCAGATGGAATATCGCACGAGGGTGCATTTTCAATTGAAATCGTTAATGTTGTTCCGAAATAAATATCTGGAAATTAGATGAATGACTGATGGATAAAACGCAATCAATTATCTTCAAATTTAAGACCTTAGCGGCATGCTATATCCAAATGCTTGTTTAACTCAACATTCGACATTGGACAAATGTCGAAAAGAATGTGTTAGCTCGACAAAAGACATTCGTCATTTGTAGAAATAAATGTTCTGCTAGCACGATTTTTGACATGCAAATTTTGAATCATTTGTATACGAATACTGTGCTAGCACAACATTCGACATTCGAATTCAAATGATATGAATTTTGAATATTGTACAAGCACGGCATTGGACATTGGACATTCGAATTTAAATGACATGAATTTTGAATGTTGTACTAGCACGACATTGGACATTCGACATTCGAATTTAAATGACATGAATTTTGAATGTTGTACTAGCACGACATTGGCCATTCGACATTCGAATTTAAATGACATGAATTTTGAATGTTGTACTAGCACGGCATTGGACATTGGACATTCGAATTTTTAATGTTCCGCTCGCATGGCATTCCCTTTTGTTCAAATACAAATTGTTAAAAATATGTTCGCTTTACTAGAACTGAAGTGAACTGAACAAAAGGTACATAGATTTTAACAGTGTTGCGGATTGCAAGATATTTAAGCTTGAATTCTCTCTTACCAGTAAATGGCAAAAACACAACATCAAGGACAACCGAAATATCGAAACATATTCGATATCACATCTGTTTTTATCAATAAATAATGAAAATATGTCCATAATAAGTCCAGGTACGTACATTGCTGTTACAACAGTTAATGATTATTTTGATTCGGAATGTTTTTCATCGTGGCATGTGAAAGCAGTTTGTGCTAGATGTTTACATACGAATATTTACTTTAATTTTTTCTTTTCCTTTAGAACTTAGGAATACAGCTGACGTTTTTAAGTTAATTTTGAGTATTCATATCCTTAATATGGTTCCTTTCATCCATTCAACTTTTTATACTTCTTTAAAGAACTACATTAAATAGAGAAAGATTGTATGTTTACAATAACTTTTAACATTTATTCACAACGCGTAATATCCGTAAGTATTAAACTCTTCGCCAACTTTCGACTTAAATTCTATGGCATATCATTGGACGAAACGCAATTTGAATGTTTCATTTCAACAGCCTTTAGGTTGAACCATATACCGTAATTTCGAAAAGATTCAGTAAAAAACAGTAGAACATTCAGCTATTGCTCGAATGGTTTAACCTCATCAAACCAACTTGATTCCAGCAACTTCAGACGTTAAGTGGACCTGGCAACACGTTCTGACAAATACGTGTTCAGATAATATTAATAAAGTTAATTATCCCCAGGTGAGTTTTCCTTTCTCCTTTGTATCTTTAATTGACTTCTGTCTTTTTCAGTCCGGGTCCTATTATTCTACTGGAGGAATTGGCACATCGTTAGCTTAATTTAGAAGTCTATTTATTGCATTATAAAATTAGCTTTTACACAAAACTGTATAGTTAGGTAATAAATTATTACAAATATCAAAACTTTGTCTCTTTAATATAGAGTCGTTATTTTAGCCCAATAAGTAAAATCAATAAAATTTCATTGGTTCATGTCCTTATAATTTACTGCACTGTGTATTCTTTTGAAAGTGCAAGTATTAGAAGCATCACATGATTTGTTTCATACTTAAAAGAAAGAAAATCAACAAAATATATTTGCACAAGCTTACAGTACAACAAATTCTTTCTTATTTGCCCCTTTGATTCATGTACTTCTTGTTAACACAGGCAATGATCCTTACTTTTTCCAAATACAAAATTTGTCTTATATTTTTTACTCCAAAGTTTTCTGGCTGGTCACAATAAATGTGACAGACATTATCCAGCTGAGTTTTCTTGACATCTGTAAAACATCCAGCTGTTTAGGCGCACATTGTGGTATTTAAGTAATGTGATGTGGAAGCCAAAAAGTCTAACAGGTTACAACTTTTGCGCAGAAAATATCAAAATCTGCTAAGCTCAGTACAATAAATAATTGCTTTTAAACTGGTTCTAAAAGCGGACTGAAACTGGTAAATTGTGGAGGTTTTGACGTAGGAAACCCTCTACAAATAAGGCAATTATGTATTTGTACGAGTATAGGTTATAGCCTAAATAGATATTTTACGATTTAGTCATCAGTTCATTTCTGATCAGTTGACAGCACAAAGATACAAATATATATTTATATATTTCTATATAAAGAAAAGTCCTTTAGTCTCTTTATTTCATGGGATAAACATAGAGTAATAAACTTTCTTTTAAAAGTCTTTGGCAATCTTTATGATTCTCCAGTAACTTGATAACCACGCGTTATCCTTATCTTTATCTTTCCCGTCTTACTTACTTTTTACTTTGACTATTTATCTTTCTTTTTTTTCTTTTTTTTTAAGGAAAACCAAAAAATCTTACATACAAAAAATATTTTACAGTAGTTGCAATAATTAAAAAATGCAAGTACGTTTCTACATAAACTGTTATCGACATTTCTGTGTTAGAAGAATTACTTATACTAAGGAGAGTTTTAGATAAGCTTGGAGCTTTCTACTCGATCCTTGATGTGTTGTTTATATCGCATGTTGTTAATGTTTTCTCTTAATAAAATATTGTTTAAACTAAACTAATCTTTATGATAACATACCTTGATTGTGTCTGTGCCAGATGAATGTACACAAATATTAAAAGAGCCAACTTTTATTTCCATTATCATCTCCTTTGCTAAAGCTCTAAAAGAGCCAACTTTTATTTCTATTATCATCTCCTTTGCTAAAGCTCTAAAGCTACAGAGAGGGCGAGAACGAGGTTCAAGTATCAAATGAGGCTTTTTACTGGAAAAGCTTACCAGTTAAAACCTTTGTTAAACAACAACAACAACAAAAAAGATGAATAATCATCATACATCTTAGCACCTTTCTTGATAAACTGGATGGTGTTTCATACAACAAGTTTTTTACCGATATGAAAGAAAGTAAATTATGTTCCTTACTGACAATACAGGCAAAGAGGGCGCCATTCAGAAAAAAAATCGCGATTTGAAAAGGTCGGTTAAAGTATCCATTATTTCTTTAAGCTGGTTCTTTAAGTGTTTCATCAACATGAAACTAGCGTGATTTGTAAGGATCTAGAAAAATCAAGGAATGTATTATGGAAGGGATTTTTAGCAATATTATACTGATCCATTAATAGTGTGTATTTAAAGTTTTCTTAAAGAAAAATCTTAAAGGAAACCTTTCAATCATTTTTGATTCATGGGTTTATTGAAACATAATCTAATAAATGGCGAAAAATTGATTTGTTTCGTCAAATGAAACTTTTATACGATGCTTGCATGCAACATATTAAAAGAAACGATATCGATGTTTCAGTTAATATATTGCATCCCGATGAAATAAATGGTTCCCCGATAAATGAAATATAATTCTTTTTTTTACAACATATCAATTCAGATACGGTATATGATTTGTGTTACACCTTTGAATATCTCAATTAATAAATATAATTCATTTTACTACATAATATTATCAATTCAGATACGTTATATAATTTGTTTTACGCCTTTAAATATCTCCATCAAATTACAGAATATTTTTGTTAACAAAAAGTACGTTATCATAATATTATCCATTAGATAACATTTAAGTACATCAGAAAACCTGGCAAGCTCACTTTCAGAAAGATATCTTTCTTAATTCATTTCGTGAAAATGATCGACTTCATAAATTATAGATATCGTATATGCATAAGTTCACATGCTGACAACTACTTTTAGAAAATTTCATGGCTCTTGAAGTTATATGTTTGGAGTTACACGCGACACAAGTCTAAAAATGCTTTTTTGCTTAATCAGGGGGCATAAGTCTGCCGATGTCCAAAACAATTGCGTCAGAATACCCAGTTGCATAAGGTCATATGCTGAAAACTATTTTAGAAAATTTCATGGCTCTGGCAGTAACACGTTTGGAGTGACATGCGATACAAACCAGCGTGACAGTGGGACAGCAGACGGACAGACAAGGGCAAATTTATATGTCCCCTTCCCCTCAAAAAAATGGTGGGGCATAAAACCTGCTTTTACAAAATTGACCGCAAAGTCAAATTATTTTTTCTTTTCGTTTATTTGGTTAAAATGTTGAATTTTCAACTCAAGTTAAAAAGTACAGAAAAAAAAAAATAAAAAAAAATTGGGTACCAAAAAAGATATGGGCATTTTAGCTGGTGAATCATCGTCGGTGACCCCCGGTACATATTCCGCACAACTACATTATGTACCGTGGGATAATTGACTGCTGATTATTCGTTTTCATGAATATTTATTAGCAAAGGGATGTAACTCTTCGTCGAATGAGATGCCGCATTACAAATAGTGTGGAGAGTAGGCATAATGGCAAGTTACTTAAAATAGACGTATTTCCCAGGATTTAAATATAGGCGCGGAAGGCAAATTGTAACAAGTAATTTCATTGGCTGAGATTCCACTAGGGAAATCTTACGGAAACCAATGAAAGTAGGTAATGAATTATTCATGAGTACAAAATTTTACCAGCCAATTGTCCCACGGTAGATAAATAGAGTGAAACGGAATGGATCGAACGTGGGTTTCCGACGATGCTGGTGAATATGATGTGATATGTACCTAAAAAGTCATATTGACCGAGGTCAATATGACTTTTATAGGTACATATCACATCACATTCACCTGCTAAAAAATCCATATTTGTTTTATTATATAATCTATAAATAGCTTTTATATGGCACATTTGTTTCATCCATTTATTTTATGCCTACCAATGAAATATAGGGAAATATCAGTGAGATAAAAGTGATAATACACTGTTTTGAATCAATTAATTACCATTTTGATAATACACTGTTTGTGCCGGAACTACCTATTTATGGCCTGCTTGATGAAACTTCAGGAATTTCCCCACCACGTAAATACAAGAGAATCCGCTGTATTTCAGACAGTGACAGCGAGTGAAATTTATTTACCTTGTTAAATCCAGTTATAATATTGAATTCCTAGTTGTGAACAATGATGAAATTCGCCATAAATTATTTAAAATGTCTGATTTGTTTACATAACTCACATGGACAATATCCAATATGGCCGACTTTCAATTCAATTGATTGAATATTGAGTATTAATCCGCTTTTATAATTAAAGTATGTATGGCAAAAATTCAATAAATATTGATAAACTGTGTAGACAAAAATAAATTTTATTTGATGAAAGTGTATTCAGTTTATTTCAGCAGAAGTAAAGTTATTATATGTATTGGAGATTGTCTGCACTTTTTTGTGCGGAGTAACCAAAGTACGCATGATTTGGGGCTCACCATGGGGAATTTATTGAAGGCCCTGATTAAAAATGTCATAAAAAAAAACCATTTTTGACGTGTTGGCATAAAATAAAAAGAAAATTTGTTTGTTTTTTAGTGGAAGATGGGAATTTATTTCATCTCGTGAACACCATATGTTGATATTTTCACTTGTGGCTGCGCCACTCGTGAAAATATCACATATGGTGTTCACTCGATGAAATAAATTCTCATCTTCCACAAAAACAAACAAATATCCTCTATTTCTTATATCGGTGTCAAACGAACGCACCGGAAACGTCACAACATCCTGTCAGATTGCGGATTCGTCGGAATTTGCCGAAACGGGCTTCGTTATTTCCCGAAAATGAGTCGTTTTGCCCGAAATGTCCGAATAATAAACAGATGCGGGGGATTTTCAGGAAAGTTTTTTTCGAAAAAAGGTCAATATGCTTTGATATTTACTGTTACTTTTTTTAAAAAGTTACGCCTGCACCAATCAGAGAAAGGCATTTCAAAGCTATTAATAGGTTATATAATAAAATGTTTTATTTATATCATAGAAGTTTTGTAAGTGAATTGTGACAGATACGTAATAAGCAGTTTGTTTTGTTCGTATATGCGCGAACGTCATACGTATATTGCTAATGACCTTGACGTCAAAGTGTTATTACACTTGTGTAATAATAAAACTATTAAATAAGTGTTTGATATTGGCACTCGGCCTCGGGACACTACGACTGCCTTTAGACAAATAACAGTGCCAATATCAGATCACTTATTTACTGACAATTTTATTAAATAACTACATGTAATGAAACTTTACATTCAAGCATTTCCTCCCCGCTCGACATTTTCCCAGACGACTAGTCCATGTTCAGTAAACGCTTGTTATTTTGAAATCGTCACGTTGTAAATTTAGCAAACGTTGTTAAGCATAACTAATAGAATATTGATTTAAATTTGAAGAAACGGTCCCGAGTTCAAACACTTATTTATATGCAAGCTGTCAACAAAATGGCTGCCGTTTCCCCGTTCTTCCTGCAGAGATTCAACATCAGATTTTGGCCCATTGTAATCAGCCAATGAAACCTCTCGAAATGCGGGCTCTATATCTATATCACTTTCCGGCCCGGGGCCGCTGACTGATTATGGATATTGGCCCTGTTATAGAGGAGGCCGTAGTAATATTGGACAAGGTCGGTGCCCTTTTATAGGGCTAATAATATTTAGTTATTTAATAAACGTCTTTATTACATGCCCACGACGTCATCTATGATATATACAATTTCTCAATTTTTGAAAATATAAAATGAATGATTTACGAAATCTTTTACGAAAGGACTACACTTTCATAACCTTTAAACATTAAAAATAAATAATTTTTTTCACGAAGTCATTTTTAGTGTGATGTCGGTTTCCATGTCGGTGTGACATACATCATTTTTAAGTCTAATTACGTCTCTGATATACTTCATTTGTCCGAAAATGAACTTGGGGGTTCTAGTGAAATTATATACACATTTAATAGTACTTACGGTCTTATCCAGGGAATGTCAGGTGACAATGACTGACAGCCGCTCAAGATTGTTGACAGAGACTTGCTGTACTTTACGTAAAGACTGTTTTTCATTGTATGGGAAGTCACATTTTGGGATATTCATTCAAATATTCGTCTATCACTCAAATTAAGCCGTGATTTACGCACCTAAAATGCTGACGGAGGCGATGATATTGGTCTTCTTGGAATAGATTGTGCGAAGACATAAGACAAACAGTGAATTACTTTTTTTATCTCCAGTCGGCGTATGTAATTTGTGTCTACAGACTTCTCAATTAAATTCGTTATAAGATTCACAAATTCGGTATTTTTTTCAACATAAGATAATTCACCATGACCAAACTGTATATAATAAAATATGCGAACGAACATCTGCCCACTTTATGTTGTATATAACGTTATTGTATCGTTTTCAGCGTTGACTCAACATATTAATGATCTAAATAATCCACGAGATCCTGTCTCTGATGACGCGCTGTTTAATGATAACAAAGTCCTGCTAAAGAATGTATTACAGGTAAAAGACATATTTTCCAGCATTTCTGGTCGGTAATCGCGTTATGATTTCATCAAATAATTTATCAGTATGATAATCCAAGTCTTAAACACATATTCAGAACTTAATGTTTTATTCTGATTTGAAGGAGTTTTATTTCCCCTGTCTGTCGTTAAATATTGTAAGGCAGATGCGGCTCCTTTATTAAAAGAAAATAACAAAGGAACAAGTTCTCATAGCTGTTCCTCCTGTTTATACCTTTATTCTACTAGGTGAACACATGCGCACTCGGATCGATAGGTATTGGGTTGGAATACCAGCCGAAGAAGAGGGTTTGAACATAAGTGCCTGTTATGGTCTTTTCCCGTCATTTTTTTCGGAATGATGTTATGATATTGGAAGAAAACAATATTTATATCACTGAGTTTACAATAAATTGGAAAAATTAATACAGTTTCAAAATATCTTTCATAGACCATCAGGGTATTTTATCAGCGAAGTTATCAAACAACACTTATAAAATGAATGGTATGATGAATTTCATGTTAATTAAATGAAGATATATTTTTCATAAATAACGAAAAGATACATCACCGAATGATATCATAGGATCTTACAAACTGTGTGGGACATTTTTAGAGAGAGAGAGAGGGAGAGAGAGAGAGAGATTAAATTGTCATTTAATGGAATTTCAAAAACGTATTGTAATGAAACAATCCTTTAAACGGGACGAGGATAATTTAGAGCTTTCTACGTTTTCAGACTGGATTATTTAATAATACAAAACTTTATAACATAAAACAGAAACAGATTTTGATCAGATAATTTCAAACAGGAACTTATTATGCTAATAATTCTAAAAAGTGATAATTACACAGTAAATTGACTTATCATGGAAAGCTATCTTCACCAGTGACGTTATAGATGCGAAAGGCCTAATTAGAACAAAGTGCGAGGCTACGAATCATCTACGTACTAGATCTAATAAATTTTGTCACAAACAATCCTTTCTGAAAGAAGAAAATCCTAAGAAGAGAATAAAATTCCTATAATATGGAACGAGTGTGTTTATGTTGTGATCAAATAGTCTGTGATTGTTTCCATATAAAATTAATCAAGTTAGACAACATGTCATTGGAAACGACGTAATATATGTTTATAAAGACTTGTGAGTAAAAAGAATTCTACCCAGATTTCCAAATGACGAGTCGATATCATTATCTGTTAGGCCCATGACTTTCAAGCTTATATTTGCGTTCAATGATGAATTAAGCTATTTATAAACAGTCAGTCCAAGACTTTTCTTTACAATTCAAAGAGCGTTCCTGATTACTTTAAGTTGAAGAATTGCTCGTATCTTGTGAGATTTTTTTTGTATTCGATTTCGTTGATTGATGGACTCATAATGTTTGACGGACTTATTTCCGGGAGTTTATGATGCACGTTTAGACTATAATCCAAGAGCGTTAGTCCGAAAATCTTTATAAATGTGCGTAGACATGGCCACACTGAATGTATGAAATAAGCGAGAATATGTCAATTAATGGCTTTTGCTGGCCTGTTATCCTTCCACTTTTGTAAAAGAAGACATTATTATTCATGGTCAGGATGTTTCAATTATTCTTAAACATACGTGGGACTGGCTATATGTTATTCATCCTTGACTGCTACATGCAGTTCTAACCAGTAATTGAGAGGAATATCGAAATACGACCAATCTGGATCAAAGTCTGAATCCCTTTCATATTTTCTAAAAGGCTTCTGAATCAATACTCTGCAAATAACAAGAAAAAAAAGACATTTTTATAGCAGATTGGGGTAGCTTTTGGTTGAATCCGGGAAAAGTTAATTTTATAAAGTTAGATATACTGAAGAGAAATCGTCAATGACGAGGACATTTAACGGAACGATGATTCCAAACCAATCGTTATACAATGTATATTCACACTGAACATAAGGTTAAATTTAGCGTGAATTTTCACGAGAAAGAAATTCAAAATGACAACTGAAATCCAGCAAAAAATTCTTTAAAATTGTTTTACTGTTACACCTATAAATGAAACTGAGTTTTCACATTTAACAACACTAAAGCTACATTAGAAAGCAGACCAGGTACTTGCAATTATACCATACTTCATGCCAGAAACAGAAATGTTTACAACAGCCTTCATTCTTATTTTATTCGTGAATGATATTGTTGACAGTGTTGATTATAATCTTTTGACTGATAAAGACTTAGACTTGCTATCCATGTTTTTGATTCTATTTGCTGACGATATTGTACTGTTTACTACAGATCCAAAAAGTCTCCAATCGCAAATTGACTGCTTATATCAATATTCTATAAAATGGGGTCTAAATATTAATGTTAGTAAAACGAAAGTATGTATATTTGAAAAACGTAAACAGAATTGTAATTTGAACTTTTATATAAATGGTGAAATGTTAGAAATTGTCAATAGTTTTACCTATCTTGGTGTAACATTTACAAACACTGGTAACTTTACTAATGCTGTCAAGGCGCTACATGATCAAGCATTAAGAGCTTATTATAATCTTTTGACTGTATTTGACAAAGTACATTTAGATGTTAGAACAAAACTTAAGTTGTTTGATACCATGGTTGTACCTATTCTTCTATATGGCTCTGAGGTGTGGGGTGTGTATAACATAACATATATTGATAAACTACATGTTAAGTTTTGTAAATATATATTGGGTGTTAAAGCTCAAACACCGAATGCTGCTGTATACGGCGAACTTGGGAGATTCCCTCTTTCTGTTATTTGTAAACAACGATCACCTAAATTCTGGTTAAAATTATGAAAAATCCAGATTCGCCATTATATAACATGTACTGTGAACTTAATAACAATGTAAATGTGTCTACGTTGGCAAGTCGTGTACATTCAGTTATTGATCATCTGGGCATCACTAATATTAGAATCGATTTTGATAGTAACTCTAATTATTTACCTTTATTTGTTAACAGATTACACGACCAGTATATTCAGGAATGGTTTGCGTCCATAAATACAATGCCGAAATTAGATCATTATTGTAAATTTAAGACATCGTTTTGTTTTGAACAATATCTTGAAAAAATTCCAAATGACAAATTGCGTAAACATTTTACCTCTATTAGACTTTCCTCTCATAAACTTGAAATTGAGTTAGGCAGATATAATAATGTAGATAGAAATTATAGAATTTGCAAATTATGTTCTCAAAATGTAACTGAATCAGAATATCACTTTTTATTGTGTTGTGACTTGTACAGAGATCTGAGACGTAAGTATTTAGGTAACATTTCTTGGCCGTCATTGAATAAATTTGTTTCTATAATGTCGAATACAAATAAGAAATATCTCATACGTGTTAGTAAATTTATTGAAAAAGCAATGATCTGTCGAAATAATACCCTGTCAGTTATTACTGTTTCTTAAATAAGCAGTATTGTGAATTTTGTAATTATGTTTTATAACTTTCAATATTTGTATACTGTGTCTTTGCCATATTCAGAACATTTGTAAATGGCCAAAGGCAAGAAATTTGCTGATATATGCCAAAAAAAACTTGAACCTTTGAACTTTTATTGATTTAGTAAACGATGCCTCTGGTAGATTTAGTTGTAAAACAGAAAAAATTATTTAGACTTATAGACTAATACATTATTTTTTTAACAAAAGGACCGAACTTTCTAAACATTACCGTGAATTTTATCCATTATGTACACAAGCCCGATTGTTTGACAAAGATAATTTTGATAACGGTGGCAACAACGTTCTCTTTTACATGTGTAACTAATTTTCTTTTTGTGAGAATAAAAATCAAGGTTTTAGAAAAAATATTGGCAAGATAGAGGTTGGTCCCAATAAGAAAAAGGATATAACACTGGAAGTTATTTGTGAGGCTGGATCAGTTTCTAGAAATGTTGAGAGAGTGTTTTAAAGAAATGGAAAACAGTTTACTTTGTTTCTTTTGTTGATAGACAGAAAATATTGTTGAATCTTATAGAATATAAATACATTCACTCTAATTGTGATAATTTAAATGAAAACATACCTGTAATGGAAGTGGAAATAGTTATTAGCAAAGCTAAGACTAGTAAATCATGTGGTATAGATTCAATGCCGATATATATCTTTTAAACAATCAACTCTCTGTTTCATTTTTGCACAATTATATTTTACAATGTTGGTTATAATGCCAGAATAATTCCTTCAGTCCGGGGAAGAAATATTATAAGCCCTATTTTAAATAGTCGGCATGCCATATAAAGCGTTTATGCGACTTTATTATACCACAGACTGGCCAGTAATAGCATACGGTGCATGTGTCTTGGGCAATAGAACTTACTTTCGGTTAATGATGTTAATGCTGTTCAAAGTCAAGTAATGAGATTGCTCCTAGGAGTACTAGTAGGAAGTTGGCAGTAGCAGTACGCAGTAGCAGTTGGCAGAAGAAATTAAATCAAACGTGAAGTTCTACTGCTACTGCTGTTACTGCTACTGCCAGCTTCACGTTTTGATTTAATGCTACTGCTGTTACTGCTACTGCCAAATTCACGTTTTGTTTACTGCTACTGCTGTTACTGCTACTGCCAGCTTCACGTTTTGTTTTACTGCTTCTGCTGTTACTGCTACTGCCAGCTTCACGTTTTGATTTACTGCTACTGCTGTTACTGCTACTGCCAACTTCACGTTTTGATTTACTGCTACTGCTGTTACTGCAACTGCCAACTTCACGTTTTTCTACTGCTGCGTACTGCTACTGCTCACTTCCTATACATCCTTGGAGTAGATATTTATAAACCATATTGTGCTTTATATGGTGAGTTTGGTTGGCACACTCCTCAGGTGAAACAATAGAACTCTGTTTGCTAACCTTGGATTAGAAAATGGATTATACAGACTTAATTTTGAGATGTTACAATATTATGAAGTTAAATGTAATAACTGGCATTTTTTACTTAAAAATAGTAAAATGATTTAAATTTTTGACGATTTATCTGATGATTGTATTAAATTTTCATCCAAAAATGTTTGTGATAAGGTAGTTAACTGTATAATGAATAAATTCATAACTGAATGGAGAGCTAATGTTCAAAGAATGACAGGTCCAGCTGGTAGAGGTAAAATTATACTAGAAATAAACTTGGGACACACAATCAATTTGAATCTGAAAACAAGCAAATGACATAAATGTTTGATTTAACAAATGATGTGACCAAGATAGTCTAACTTTAATACTATCAAATTATGATATGTTAAGATACTCAACAATCTGGTTTATGATATTGAAAGCTTGTGCATAATGAAGTTCTTCTGTGAGGTTTCTATCTAAATATCTGTTTGATTTTGTCCGTTCTTATAAATAACAGATGTAAGACATTACTGACGTTTTCGATCGGTTTGTGTTGTATACATCTTTCAGCTAGTATAATTCAATATTTTTTGTGTCTCCATTTCACGGGTCATGTCTCATGAGCTTTATTACTTCTAGATATTTTAAAGAACCAATACCCTGTTTCTCTTTTTACACACATTATAGAATCTAGGTCGATACACATATGTTTCAAATGTTTATCAGGTTATTATATTTTAACATGAGATGTAGATGATCATTGCTTATCAGCTCTTCTCTGAACTGATCTGGGGGATATTCGATCTTTTAAAAAAATATTAAAAGGCGCATAAGTGCCTTGAATGTACATCTTTTAATTAAGAGTCTTAATACAATTTATCTTAATATGGCAGTTTTTCATTTGTTCATAAGCAATAGTGACCTGATTCTAATTATGTAAGGAATTTTTGAAATTTAAAATTAAGGTAACTCTATGATGAGTCTTGTGATAATAATTTAAATCATAGAATTGCCAATAACGTGTTCAGTGTATCTTTCAGTTTTTATTATATAATTGTTTTGTATAACCCAATGTTGGGAGAGAATTTAATGAACTTAAACACATGTAAAATGATGCAGCAGTTACACTGCACTCCTCTGTGATTATTGTCTCTAATATTCACATTGTAAATTTACAAAGGTGTCAATTAAGTATAAAATTTCTTAAAAAGTTAATATATATTGCTAATGTGCGCTACACGATGGCAGGGAAGGACTGCCTAATAAATACATAGTACACATACATCTATTGATCTCTCATTGAACATTATTTGTGAAATACGTGCCTAGAAATGTAAATTCACAATATCAAACCATAGGAAGAACCATAAAACATGTGGGTAGACCTTTTGCTTAATGTGTTTTTTCCGTATTTGATTGAAAATTATTTGTACATTACATGCCAGAAAATATGTTTAAATTAGTTTTGATAAACAGAAGTATCAAATGCGATGGGGTTCTTACTTTTTCAGAAAGATTAGTTGAAATCTGTGGTCCTAGTAATTTCGTTTTCTGACGTTTTCTGTGTTGTGTTGTTTCTAAGAGCACAACGAATTTCAAGAAAAATATATATGTAATAATGAACCTTTCGTATAAAATCAGCATCGTAATTAGTCGAATGAACAAGTTATATTGATATTTTGCTACCAGAATCAACAATGTCCTAACGCGTATCAAAGCCTTTGTCCAATTTCTTTTTCTTGCATCTGAGAATTATGCAAAATGCAGTGTCCAGATACTAAATGGAAATAATTATCAAACTGGCTTTGATATTAGTTTTGTAACAAATCAGATGCAAAAGATGAGAATAAGTAGATTCGCAACTGAGCATTAGCCAGTTTGCACAGTGAGTTTTTTGTTTTTACTATTGTACGTTCTATGAATAAATGCAATAACATTTGTCTGGAGAGTCTTTGTTATTCTGTAATACTTTATGATATATCATGGTTTTGATTTCCCACTGTAAATATTACGTTTTCCTAAACTAAAACATGTAAATAATGCCGTCTGGTTTCTCGGCTTTTTATTTAACGTACAGGTAATCGGCTGATGACGTTGTTAGTATTTTGTTTCTGAGGTCAAATCCATACTTTATTCAACTAATAAAAGTGCATAAAGTGTACAATATTCTACTTGTCGTCATATAAGAACGAACTATTGCAACTTCAGTAGAGATAAGACTAGCTACCATCAGTACATTAGATCATCTTTTTTCAAGTTTTTTTTCTTCAATTTTCTTGTTATATCAATAATGCACTTCTTTGTAAATTTTTTTTAGGTTACTTGTTTCTTAACTGCAGTTTATCTCAAAGAGATGTGGTTTTGAGTAGCTATTTTCCCCTATAAGTATTTAAATTTAAGAAAAGGAAAACAGTTAAAGCGACTCCACCATATCAAGTATAAGTAGGGAAACTAGAACCATGTCGTTATGGCATTCGTAGTTCTTTGTCTAAAGCATATACATCCTCTGATAAAATTTCTTGCAAAATTTATATCAGCCAGTAATTATGTACTTGAATATGAGGGTTTGTACTGTTTTTACTATGGTCTAAGTTTCTGATGGACAAAATATATGTAAGACCTTCCGTCTCTTTATTTATAAATTCAGTAAATATCAAGTAAACCAACCCTAGGATGTAACTGAACACCTTTCGTTAACTCGACTGAAGCCATACTATGTCAAAAGAATATCGGTTTCAATAATAACATTGGACATTTTTTACATTCTGTATATCTAAAGCACATAACCTAATATCCCAAACATGTGTTGAAGGTACAGTGAAAAGTGTTTCAGGATACTGTTTCGGTATTCTAAGCAAATTCCGTTTCGACAAAGTCAGTACAAAACAGTTTTGTTAACAAACCAACTTCTCCAAGTCTCTTTTTGCAGCTCTATCTTACAGATTCACGATAAAGATCTAAAAGATCCCTTATACTTTGATCTCTGAAAAAAATATACTTCACATGTCAAAGATTTTCTGTTTAATTTCTACAATTAAACAAGACGCCTTCTACACATTAAATCAGCTCATTCACAGTTGAGCGGTAGAATTAAAAAAGTTCTAGAGTAAATTTTTTACTTTCACTCTTTAGGTCACATTGCGTGGGAAAAAACGCAATTCTCGTAAACGCTCACCTGGGAAATTCCGGTTAAATATAGAATGCAGTATCCCCGAAGTAGGTGCTTGCTGCACCACAAGACACGTTCAGCAACATGGTTTCTTCTCAAATTGCAGCAAATGCATTCGTTTCATAGATAAATGGGATCTTTCGTACCTTGTTTTGGTTATATACAGATACCGATCACATAATAAAGAGAGAGAGAGAGAGAGAGAGAGAGAGAGAGAGAGATATGCAAACAAACTAGGCATAAAATATGTGAATCTTAACCAGTAGTCAAGTTTATTAAAGCAGGAAATTTAGGGAAACTTCTACCACTTTTAGAAACTATTATCTTCGTATAGATTCGAAAAATCTTGAGAAGGCTATTAGACTAGCCATTTAATTGCGCTGTCGGGGACAGAAGAAAATTGCAGAAATCGCAGCAGCTGCAACATTGTATCAATGTTGATTCTACTAACGTGACGAGACATCAAATACAGGCGCCTAATGATTTGAAAGCCATCAGACTTGATCGAATTAAAACACATCTAGTGGCAATTTACCATTAGTTCATTTACCCTCAGGCAACATCTTGCAAAATTTCATTATCTACGAGGGTGCATCAATAAATTCGTAAACTAATTCAATAGCGTCAAAACTACTATTCTGTTTAAAAATAAACTTTAAATGCTGTGAAAACAGATTATTTCAAATTGAATCGTACTACACAACTTTGACGTCCTCACTTATGACGTCATAAACCGTAAACGACGTCACGTTACGGGCGTTTGTTCGAAAATGGCGTCACACAGCGTCAACGAACAGTGCATCGTTATAAAGTTTTAAACAAAACTCGGAAAGTCTTTTTCCGATATTCGTGAAGATTTGCAAAAAGTTTACGGAGAGGCTGCTCTGTCAAAAGGTGCCATTTCAAAGTGGATGTAGCGGTTTAAAGACGGTAGAGAGGCAACTGAAGACGACAGTCGTGCAGGTAGACCAGTGACTGTAACAGATGAAGAAACAGTGGCTGCCATTCAGGAGTACATACTCCGAGATAGACAAGTAAATGTGGAGCACGTAGCAGATAAGTTCGCTATTTCATATGGTACAGCTCAGGGAATTATGACTGATAGATTAGGAAACCACCGCGTTTCAGCAAGATGGGTGCCTCGTTTGTTGACGTCGGAGAAGATGGAGGTAAGGGTGAAAATATGTCAGCAGTACGACAGGAGGTATCGTAAAGAAGGCGATTACTTTCTAAATCGAGTGATAACATGTGATGAAACGTGGATTCACTTTTTTGAACCGGAAAGCAAAGGTCAGAGTTCTGTCTGGAAGCATCCTTCCTCGCCTTCCCCTACAAAAGCGATAATTTCCAAGTCAGCCGGGAAGGTTATGGCCATTATATTCTATGATACATACGGTGTAGTGCTAAACCACTTTGTTCCTCCGAAAACGACAGTCACTGAGAACTATATACAACATTACTTAGAACGGAACTCATGGCGGCAATAAGGAGAAAGCGCCCACATATACTTAGGTCCGGATTCATATTACATCACGACAACGCGCCGAGACATTCAAGCCACGTTGTCATGGATACACTAGAAAAACTCGACGTCGAACTGTTTCAGCACCCACCCTACAGCCCGGACCTAGCAATTTGTGACTTCTGGCTGTTTCCAACTTTAAAAAACAGTTTTCGTGGTACGAAATTTGAGTCAAGAGAGGAACTGAGGTGTGCCGTGGACAGACAGCTGCGGGAGATGTCATGTGACGGGCTACAACACGTGTTCGAGTCTTGGGTCGCGAGATGGGACAAGTGCAAATCATGCATGGGACGTTACTTTGAGAAGGAGTAATCATTTAAGGTACTTGAATTAAATCATTTCCGCTATTGAATTAGTTTACGAATTTATTGATGCACCCTCAAATAAACAACGAGTAATTCATTATCAAGAATTTTGTTATATTAAAATTACATGCAAGTTTGCGGGAAATACTTCTCAAAAAATGCACTAAGTCTGTAAATGATGACAGTCGAGAGCTAGAAATAAACATACATTGTAATATAAATTTAACGTCTGCGTCAGAGTATTTATACAGTATAACAGCCCCTTGAGCTCCCATTTCAGTACCTTACCATATTAATTTTAAAATGTTTATTCTTTTTAAAGTTCTCATTGCAAGACTTAAAAATGCTGCAAAACTATTATCTAATAGCTGTCGATTAGCGTATTGTTTAGTATGTTTCAGTTGTATCTCCAGAATTTATTCAATATATAAAAAATGGTTATAAGTTTGACAAATAAGAAAAAAGTTTGACAAACATTTATAGAATAATTCTTTTTTTATTTTTTGTAAAAAAAAACAAAAAAAACAAGGGCGATCAGTGATCACATGTGTCGCCTGATGATAGCCAATTAAACAGTAGTATTGAGAGGTGATTGGACAGTTTGAAGGCTCGAACGCAATTTTTATTCAAGGGCCATAACTCAGCAAAAAATCATTCATTGACAACCGAAAAACCTGTAAGACATGCGCAAGTACTTGAGGTACAGAACAATCCTGTAACATTTCATTTAAATTGCTTTAGTAGTATAAGAGAAGTAGTCCGGACAAACTTTATAAAAAATAAAAATCATTAAAAGGCCATTACTCTGACAAAAATTATTGAACTGGAAAATGCTGACAATATTCACAAAAAGACTTGGTATTGATCATTCCTGTAAAGATTGATGAAATCGCACCAGTAGTTTTGTGATGGACAGACAGACAGACAGACAGACGGGCGGACAGACAGACAGATGATGGGGAAGAGATTCCTATATGTCATGGCTACTTTTTAGCATGTCGCAGCTACTGTGAAGCCTGCAACACAAAATTCATTATTTGGCTAAAATTCCTTTTTCATTCAAGGGCTATAACTCAGCCAAAAATCAATCGACCAAAAAAAAACCCGTTTGACATGCGCAAGTACCTGAGGTACTGATCAATCCTGTAAAATTTCATTCAAATTGCGTTAGTAGTATAAGGGAAGTAGTCCGGACAAACTTTAAAAATAAAAATCATAAAAGGGCCATAACTCTCACAAAAATCATTGGACTGGGAAATGCCGACGATATGCACAACTAGACTTGGTACTGATCATTGTTGTAAAGTTTGGATGAAAACGCACCAGTAGTTTTTGAGGAGTAGTCCGGACAAGTTTTGTGACGGACGGACAGACGGACGGACGGACGACGGAGAAGTGATCCCGATATATCGCGGCTACTTCGTAGCAGGCAACACAAAAATGATTTTTTTTTTTTGCTTAAGATGGGCCATTCTTTTCTTTACAAAAACAAAAATTTCTCTGACTGCATTGTCTAGAGTACATTATGCTTCAAAACAAAAGTCGGTACTGAATTACTTTTGAACCTTTGTGTAATTCGAAAAGTTATATATTATAGATTTACATGACCAGGCCAAATCTTGGCTTGACTGGACCATAAATTGGAAATATTCTTTCTTATGCAGAAAGTTTACTGCCTTAATCTAGAGAAATCATTTGTTACGTATGGCATCTTTACGATTTTACGAAGAAAACACAAAAACAAGTTCTTTTTCTCATTTCCTTAAAAAATCCAGCTGTTTAGTGCAGACACGCAAGACTTTTAATAATATGCTGAGTTAGTCAGACAGTCACACAAGACCTTATTTTGTCGCAAACATTTCTAACAGATAGCAGATAAAGCTTAAAAGAACTTAGAGATTGGTGGTTATATTTTATAATTCGAATTTAATTTAAATACGAAATGGGTTTAAATGTCCTTGAGGAAAGCGAATAAGTATGTGGTTTTAAGCGAAAATAGAAGTCCTCGAATTAAATCTTAGTGCAAAAAGTTTTATAGGCGTAAATTCTTGGAAAATCTTTGAAACTACTTCAGAAAATGACGGCCTTGTAATCACAATATACATGAAGTAAAAGCTAGTTTTCTTTTGGTTGAATTACGTAATATTTTACGTCAAAATGTTATTATAATTACTTGTTAAATGCTGCCCCTGTGACCTTGACCTTTGCCCTACTGACCCCAAAATCAATAGGTTTCTTCTACTCAATAAGGGCAATCACCGTATGAAGTTTGAAGGCTCTGGGTCAAACGGTAGTCCAGTTATTGAATGGAAACGAAAGTGTGTCAGACGGACAGACGGACAAGGTAAAAACAGAGGAGGGGGGGGGGGGGGGTTGCATAATAGTAAATTCATTTGGAATAAGGAGTGACATAGTTTTATACTTTGTCTCAGTATATATGTACAACAATAACTTATGTGTATCAAACTTCCGTTAAATAACAATACTACCATTATTTGTAAATTGGATCAGATCTATGTTGTTTCTTCACTGTAGTAGGTACACATTCCTAAAGTTATTTGAATTAAAGAAAAAAAAACAATTAAAACGACTCCACTAAAACTTACCTATCAAGTTTAAGTAAGAAATACATAGAACCAAGTTTTTTGTATTGTTTGATTAGCATAATTGCATCTTTGTCTGTAAAATATCAATCCTCTGTAAACTTTCTTGCAAAACTTGTAACAACCAGTAAATAATGTTTGATATCTGAATATAATGTTTTGGACTGTTTTTACTATGGCCTATGTTTTAAATGGACAATTAAATGTAATGTAAGATTGAATTTAATTCATCTTTCCTCTCTTTTAATCTATATTAAACCCACCATAGGTTGTAATAGAACTTATTTCTTTTTATCAACAGAAGTCATACTACGCAAAAAGAGATCCAGATTCAGTGATATTGTTGAACGTTTTCTTATTTTTTTACATTAAGCTCTTACGAATAATACAAACACAGGTTAGTGTATAATTGATATTGTTTCAGGAAAACTAGTCGGTATTCTAAGCTGAAACTAAGTTAATACAAATCAGTTTTGTTAGTTAATCAAGTTCTACTTTATGTCATGTTTTTGTTTTCATTCTAAAGATCAACGACAGCTTAAATGCCATATATATAAATATTGTTATAATCGTTTCTTTCCCAGAACAATTTCCCGTGGAAAAGTAAAATAAGCATTTGCCACTGACAACAAGCCTTCCCTTGTGGATAAACAAAATGATATATTTGAATTCATAAGAACAAAGTCGCTATGTGCTGTGGTAAAACTGTCCTGCTTTGTCAAACTCGATGACTCGCCAAATATAAGGTATGTACTCTGCAGTCTTGCCTCAGATAAATTTTAGATATATTGTAGACAAATAGCAACTGTAATCATTTTCAAAGTTATATAGTTTCCGTACTCATATACGCTGGTGTCTAATAAACAAAATTAACTTTGCAATTAAACAGAAATTCTTCAATATATTATGAAGTATCTTCTGTATCAATTATACATTCTTTCTGTGATGCCTATATTGTATTATCCGAATAAAAAACCTATGTCATTCTGAACCAGACAAACAATCGGTTTGGAATTCTGCGTTCTACTTGACCACCATTAAAAAATCAGACATACAAAATGGAAATAAATTTTTAGTATGTTCTAGAATTTTGTACCATGGTAAGGACTTTATAAATCAATTTTAAGCTAAAGCTAGTATTCCTAAGCCCACCTTTTCGTAGTTGAAGTTAAATGCACTTTAATGAATGTATATGTGGTTTTTTTTTGCTAAAATACTTGCAGTTCTTTTACGAAGACACAACAAGAAAACTCAGCATGAAAAATAAGTTTGAAAAGAAGCGCAGTTAAGGTAAAACTTTATTTTCTAAGATGAGTCGTTTAAGTACTGCCAAAGAAACACAGCACTAACATAAGTAAAATTTTTAACTCGAAAAAGAATTCAAAGTTTAAGGAATATCATGTTGTAAGTACATATGATAAAACTTACTGGCCATAAACAATTTGACACAGAGGTGTGCGTATCATCTTTACGAAATATTGCACCCTTTCAGTAGTAAATATGCAAAACAGAACACTTTAAACAGACGTATAGGCTAATGGAAAACGACATTACCTCTTTTACGACAAATCAAATTTTGTTTTTAAAAAACTCGGAATGAAAAAAACAACAAAAAAAAAAAACACTGCTGTCAATTTGATATATATTGCTTTCATCACAAAAGATAGTGCTGTCTTTGAGGTTAACGAAGATCTCAACACATAATGAAATATCTGTCAACAACTCGGTTGCACACGAAACCTTTGTCTGCTTTAATTAAAACCATGCAAGAACAGAAAGAATTTTTCATAGCTTTTATTAGTAATATGTTTAAATGTTTTTCTCAAAGCACACGATTGTAAACTCTAAATACCATGTAGTTTGTCCTTGAGCGCTATTACTTTTTATCTAGATTACTGATAATTTAATAGCTAAGAACGACAGGGACAACCTTTCAACGGAGAAGGACAAATGCATAGCCTTTTCTAACCGCCTCGTCTTACTACTTTTACGGATAATTGTTTCCTGTAAGAATAAATATGTTTTCGAAGCAAGTTATTTGAAAGGCATACTGCGGCGTTGTTTGACACTTGATTTGAGCAGTCAAGACAAGTTAAAGAAAATAACTCTGTGATATTTTGCATCTTTATTGATACAAATAAAGGAATTTAACAGCAACTAAAAAGTCTTCTTACGTTTAGGTATTTGAGGAATACAGGCTAACATATAACATTATAACATGATTTAAATAGAGAAAAATGAAATGATGGAAAAAATAAGACACTAAAATGCCAATTCTTAACATTTGAAATTCTTGAACTGAAGTAAAAATATTACTTTAGAATAGTATCACAATTGTAAAAAAAAGTATACCTTAACCGTGCTTCTTTTCTTAAAAACTTTTCAGACTGAGTTCTGTTGTTGAAGTGTCTTCGTGAAAGAACTCTAGGTCATTTCAGTTGACAAACCACGTGCACACTAGAGTATATTACTTCAAAAACGAAAAATTAAGCTTAGAAAAAAATAGTTGAAATCTATCTTTAAAGTTTCAATCATGATACAAAATACTAGATCATACAAGAAAACTTTATAAAGTATAATTCCATTTTGTTTGTCTGAATTTGTCAATCTCCTCGCCGTTAAACTGTGTATTAATGTTCTGTTTTATTTCTTTTTGTAGGAACATATTGGTCAAGTAAAACGCAGAATACCAAAACGACTGATGGGAAGGGTTGGAATAACAGTTTTGTTATGTGTTTAAATTCTTATTTTGTTAGTACAGTATAGGCATCAAATAAAGACGCTCGCGCATTAAAAATTATATGATTGATACAACACATACTTCATGTGTGAAAAGAGTGTTTAATTGTATAAATAAAGCAGAAATACTTCAACATGTGAAGTGTATTTTTATCTTTTATGCATTAAAGTAGATTTATGTCGAGAATAAAAGTACATTTACAGAACTCTTTCAGTTCTGCATGCGTTAAAGCTATAAACTGGTGTTTACCGTCAGTTCAAAATCATAAGCCCTTTGTTCAATGTTTTTTTTTTTTATCTCGAATATACTTCCATTCGTAAATCACTTGTTTGCGACACGAATATTTGTAATTTATAGCTATAGTAGTTAATTTGCAAAAGAAAATCTATCATTTTGCCTTAAAAGCACGTTTAACGTAATTATTAGAGGACGGTATGTAAATTACCAATACCAGGTCGTACTTCAATAAATGAATTTAAATCAGAGAGAACGAATGAAAATACCTTTGACACTAGCGATATTTCTTCGACCGTTTGTCTTCTGATTTCACCTTGGATTCCAGTTTACTGTAATGTAAAAGTAGGATCGCTTATAAAAATTGTTGGTGGACAAAAAATCAAAGATATCTAACTGGTCGGTTGTCACGAAAAGGAAAGGACACTCAAAAACGAGCACTTAGGTTTTCTTACTTAGAACCTAAAGGGAACGATGGTAAATTATCGTGGAAAATGTCGTAGAGGTGGGATTCAACATTGTTTTGCTAATGGAACATCTGCTCTGGAAACACTCCTAGTATTTTCAGAAGTACTCAGCAAATCATTAAGAAAATAATACTTCTATCATGATTTCTGAGCAAGCCAGATCTATTCTTTTTATTTTATCTATCCAGTGTAGTTGTCTGCACTATAAGATAAAAAGTAGTTATGTCTAGTATAGTTCATGCCTAGTTTGTTTGTCTCTCTTTCTCTATGATTAAAATGAACTCCTAAAACCATGAAAACAGCCGATTAGCAGAGGACTAGGTAGTCGATCAGAGAAATTGATCTAATAAAAGTAATCTTAATTACTTGTTAAAAAATCCTTGCAAACATGCTGAGTAATTTTGAGAGTATTTCATTTAAGTTTCAGTTTGATTTTTTTCAAATACCATGTCAGTAAAACCTTTTGCTAGAAATTGTTATAAATGAAGATTAATGATAGAGACGTAATTTCTTATTATAATCGCCTTTTCAAAGGTGTTTTAGTAATTTGTTTTTTGTTTTGGCAGAGTTCGTAGTTCATCTTAAAACGCCTTCACTTAAGAAAGTCAATTGAAAATTTCTCCTTTCAGGTCCCACTCTTTGATATAATATGTCTTTTAGACTGAGAGGAAAAATACTATGACTGAATCTTTCGTTCGTCTTGTGGGAACGACAACAACAACAACCGAAGATTCAGAATTTAAACAAGTTTTGTGAGCTGCTCAAAGGAAATGAGTGGTGAACGGTTTCAATTTCTAAAATGAATAATTTGAAGGAACCCACATGCTATTATGAACGACGATACGGGAAAAAAACAATATTGTTTTTTGAAATTGATCTTTTCGATTGTTCTGAACAAATGATAGCAAATGATTAATTTCTAAAACTTCCAGCTTCCCATATAGAACAGATACGATAAACTATCATGTTAACGAGGAATTGATATTCCTTTAAATGATGTCTCATACCCAAATTTAACGTCAGATATCTACGTCCTCGTTGGCATTAGATCAATATAGCAAATTGTAAATATACAAATTTTAGCTGTTTAATTGTCAGTTTCTATACCTTTTCAAAATGTCCTACCTTTTCACAAAACAACGATTGTTTTCATTTAACTATGTGTTTTGTTCGAGTAATATCACATTTGCATAAGAAAGAACTCGAAAATGTTGCCAGCGTTACAGGTATTGTAATGATGTAACTATGTGAAACGTAACGGCATGTCTTGTATTATTTACTTACACCACCTTTAAATAAGCAATACGTTTGTAGATATACTTTTATTCTGACATCCTCAGTGTCCTTGCACAAATAGTTATTCAGACATGTTGCTATCTAACTAACGTGACTGAATCGCTTTATATACTATAATTTTATCCATTGTGTTCGAATGTTATTATTTTGATGTAAGTTAGGTGCTGAAAAAAGCTACATTTAAAGGAAACTGGGGGCCTGATGCCAGTATAACAAAGGATATGTCATGCCCAGTTTAAATGAAAATAATAAGTTATCAAAGTACCTGTACAATAACTTTTTCAAAATTTACTGATTCTTGCTACTTGTATTGTAATATTTCATAAATATATCGATGTTTGTTTTCTGGAGAAAAATATTCTAGCACTGAACATTTCTTTTGGTGTAAAAACTAGAGCCATTACCTATACGATGGAGACATTTTCAGTGAAAGGCATGGGTTCAAACCCCACTCAAGTCAAATTTTTTCTTTAGTTTTTGGCAGTTTTACATTGTTTTGGTTTTACAACAGTAACTTTTATAGAATTCAAATTCAATTTCTTTCGTTTTAAATGTATTTCAATTGTAACAAAGCTTTTCAATATGGTAAATCGATGCAAAGTTGGGTGTCTGTGATTTCAGTTATAAATCTCTCCAAAACTAGACGGTAAAAGTATTTTATATTTTGCCAATTTGTTAAGAAATAATTATAGCTAATTTGAAGCCCCGAAGAATTATGTTGAAGTTTACGTTGATAATAATCACTAATAATGAAGTGGGCGGTGGTAAATTCGTGTTATGTTTTCATTTTCATTGTTTTTTGTCAGCAATCAGTAGTTCTTCATAATATGAATGATTACTTACCAAGTAACAGTTATTTTCATATTTAGTCTAAGAAAAAACATAATATTATGTTTCTCTATACCTTATAAACCCAGTAAGTCAGGTGAGGTTTGAAGTGAATACTAGTCATTTCTTGAAACCCCCATGGTAAAAGTGTCTTATATTGTCTATATTTTGTCCTAGGATAGGATATTTCTTAAAAAAGGTCAATCTAATGAGGGCTGACAAATGCTTATTAGTATTCTAATACCTTAGTTAGAAACAAAAAGTACAAATGTATTAAAATCTGCAAATCTTAAGAAAATAATTTTGCACTTAAAAAACTCATGAGAGTTAACACTGGGAATTTTCAAGAATTTTAGACAAGATCTACTAAATATATTTATACTTACAGGAAACAATTATCCGTAATGGTAGAAAGAAGAGACGGGTAAAAATGCTACATATTTTTTTCTTTTCCATAGAAAAGTTGTCCATGAGGGCTTTGTGTCGTTCTAAGCTATCAAATTATCAGTAATCTAGGTAGAAATTATAACGCTCAAGGACTTGACGCGCTTGTCCTTGGAGGAAAACAATGTTTAAAGTACATTTAAATGTCTTATTAATCAGGGCTGTGGTAAACTCTCTCTGATATTGCATGGTTTTAATCACAACAGAGAAATTTTGCGTGTGAAACCGAGCTTATTCATTTTCGTTGATAGATATTGCCGTATTTGTCGAGATTTTCTTTAATCTGAAAGGCAGCCCTTTGGCGACAATGCGACTGCAATATCAAATTGATACCAGTGTTTTTTCTTTCATTCCGACGAGTTTCAGTCAGCAAACATGAATATATCGTTGTCTCATAAAGAGAATGTGACGTTTTCCATTAGTCAGTACGTCTTTAGGGTGTTCTGAGTTGCATTCCTATTACTGGAAGGATGCAATATTTTGAAAAGATGACATGCACGCTTCTAGTGCAAACTGTTTTAAGGCCAATCAGTTTGATAAAATGTACTTATACAGTCATATTCCTTAGAATTTGTATTCTTTTCTAAAGTTTCAAAATCTTATAATTGTTATTTCTGTTTTTCTTCGACTGTACTAACATGATTTGTCATTACAAAGTATCTATAAAATAGAAAATAAATTCAGACAAACAATATTGAATTACACGTTTATGAGGTTATATAGTGATACAATAAATTAAACAGTTTTCTTGCGTTTGGTACATTGTGAAAACAGGGTAACATTTATTTAATGTAATTTCATGTTTTTTTATCGAGAAAAAGAAACGATGGGTAAAATTAAAGACACAAGATTAATCACTGTAATCATTTGAAATTATACTGATGTCAAAAGTAAACTATTACATTTATATTACTTGCACCATTCTATATAAAAAGTTTTCTATCTTAACCTTGCTTTTTTAAAACATTTTTATGCATAGTCCTCTAAGACTTGTTGAAAAGTCTTCGCAAAAGAACTCTAGGTTAAAGTAGTGGAAAAAGAAGAAAAATTAATACAGTGTAAGCTGCCTTTAAATACAAAATGTAAGCTTAGGAAAGAGAGCTTGAAATTTATCTTTAAACTTAAGCTTCTTTCATGGCACACAACTCTAGACAATACAGGAAATGTTTAGATAGTGTCATGCCACATTGTCTGAATTTCTTAAATTCGTGAGCACAAGACGGTGTGTGAATGGTCTCCCTTTTTTGAGGGTGGGGGAGGGGTTGGTAAAGTAAAACGCAGGATACCACACCTATTGTTTGGCTGGGTAAAAATGACTTAATGTTGTTTCTTGTTTTCGTTTTTCCTTTCTTATTTTTTAAAAATTTTAATAGAAAATCTTTGACATGTGAGGTATTTGTTTTTATTTATAAGACATCAAAGTATTTTTAAAAGTTAAAAGTACACAAGCCATACAAAGTTGCAATTGATTAAATATGTTATTTGACTTAACAGAAGAATATTATTTTAATCTGTTGGGCATCAAAGTATATACGTATGCAAGCTATATAACTTTAAACTGTGAAAGTTCCTATAGGTGTTTTCTCTCTTAAATATGTCTGAAATTCTTCTCCAAATTTCTGCAGAATACTTAGCGAATAGATTTGGCCACATATTTGTTTTGACAAAACACGACTCTTATACCACAGCATATATCGACATTGTTCTCACTATGCAAATGTATGCAAATCTAACATTTTATTTATCCGTAAGAAAAGACGTGATGTCAGTGGCACCTGTTTAGTATACTTTTCAGCAGGAAATTGTTCTGGGAAAGAAACGGTTATAAAATATTTGTGTATCTGGCATTAAAACTGTCGTGGACTATTTAGTAGAAGATTTGTAGAATTGATTTATTAAACGGAATCGTCTTAGAATACCGATAAACTTTCCTGTACCTTTGACATACATTTGGAATATAAGGCTAAGAGCTTTAAATCTAAAGATCGTAGAAAATGTTATCATTGAAACCGGAACACTTTTGGCATAGTATAACTTCAATCGAGTTAAAGAAAATAGTACAGTTACAACCTATGGTTAGTTCAATGGTTTTTTACTAAATTAGATTGAAAATGAGGGAGGATGAGTTATATTCAGCCTTATATCACTTAGTACAAAGTATCATATTCATATATCGGACAGTATATCTACAAGAACATAAGTAATGGACATGTAATAGTCAAAGTTGAAGTAGTGCTATCAGACAATGCGAAAAACGACATGGTTCTATGTATTCCCACTTCAATTTGATATGTTAGCTCTATTGGAGTCGTTTTTATTGTGCTTTTTCTTTCACTTAAAAAAACTTTAGGAATATGTAATATGTAAAAAAACTTCTTAATTCAAATAAGGTTACTATAGTTGCATCCTTAAATCAGGATTAGTAGAATATTGTACACTTTGTTGGATTTTTGTTCGTTAAATATAGAACGATATTAACCTCAAAGACGCAATACTAACATAGACATCAGCCAATTACCAACAAAAAGCCGAAAAACCAGACCGCATTACTTAACATGTGTTTTAACTTAGGAAGACGTTATATTTACAGTGGGAAATTAAAACATGAAATATCATAAAGTATTACATTTACAGTGGGAAATTAAAACAGGACATATCATACAGTATTGCAGAAAAACAAAGAATAAATAAAATAAAGTATTACAGAATAACAGAATAAAGACTCTCTAGACAAATGTTATTGCATTTATTCATAGAACGTACATTAGTTAACAATACCTACTTTGCAAATTGGCTAATGCTAAGTTGTGAATCTACTTCTCATCTGTTGCTTCTGATTGGATACAAATCGTATATGAAAGCCATTTTGATAATTATTTTCATTTAGTTCTGGACAGTGCATTCTGCAAAAGTCTCGGAAAAAATAGATACAGGCTTTGATACGCTTTAGGACATTGTTGATTATGGTAGCAAAATATCACAAAATATCAATATAGCTTGTTCATTCGACTTACGACGGTGTTAATTTATACGAAAGGTTCATTATTACCTTTATTTTTTTCTGTCGAAATTCTTTGTGCTCTAAGAAGCAAATCAACGCAGTGGTACTCAGAAAACGAAATTACTAGGACCACAGACTTCAACCAAACTTTCCATAAAAGTAAGAGTCCCATCGCATAATGCAAACTTGATACTTCTGTTTTAAACATGCTAGTTTAAACATATTTTCTAGCATGCAATATACCAATAATCTTCAATCAAATAGGAAAAAATGCATTATGCCACATTTATTATAGTTCTTTCTTGACATTGTGAATTTACATTTCTATGTATTTCACAAAAATGTTCAATCAGAGATCGATAAATGTATGCGTATTATGTAAAGGTTCTACCAACTTTATTAGACGGTCCTTCCCTAGCATCGTGTATCGCACATTTGCATTGTATGTATTTAAGGTTTTAAGAATTTTAAGGTTTTAAGGTTTTAAGAATTTTATACATGATTGACACCTTTGTAAAAATAATTTTCACACATTTAAGATAAATGAAATGAAACACAAAATAAACATAATTTACACCGTGAATATTAAAGGCAATATCACAGAAGCGTGCAGTGTCACTGCTCTATCATTTTGCATGTATTAAAGTTCATTAATGTCTCTCGCAAAATTGTGTTACAATTACATAATAAAAACATACTGATACGGTGAACACGTCAAGGGCAATTCTATGATTTTAATTATTATCACAGGACTATCAGAGAGTTCTTTATTTTACATTTCAAAGATTTTTATATGCAAAAACTTAGAGCACTACTGCTAATCGGCATTGAAAAAACTGCCATAAGATAAATTATATTAAGATTTTTAAAGATGTACATTCAAGGCACTAATATACATTTAAAACATGTGTGTATCGACCTAAGTTCTATGAAATGTGTAAAAAATGAAAGCAGAGTATTGGTTCTTTAAAATATCTAGATTGGAAGAAATGAGACTTGACCCGTGAAATACAGACTCAAAACAATTATTGGAATTATACTAGCTGAAAGCTGTATACACCACAAACCGACAGACGCCAGTAATGTCTTATATCTGTTATTCATAAGAACAAACAAAATGAAACAGACATTTAGATTGAAACCTAACAGAAAAACTTTATTCTGCACAAGCTTTCAATATCATAAATCAGATTTTTGAGCTGGATCTTAACATATCATAATTTGATAGTATAGTATTTAGCCTTTCTTGGTCACATCATTTGTTAAATCAAACATTTATGTCATTTGCTTGTTTTCATATTCAAATAGCTTGTGTGTCCGAAGTTTATTTATACCTCTACCAGCTGGATCTGTCATACTTTGAAAATTATCTCTCCACTCAGTAATGAAATTTTCCATAAACAACCTTATCACAAAAATATTTGGATGAAAAATTGATACAGTCATCAGACAAATTTTCAAAATTCAAAGCAACTTACTATTTTAAGTACAAATTGCCAGTTTTTACAACTACTATTACTGAAAGCATACAGATGGATCGTACGTTATTACTGGCCAAACTGTGGTTTGATAAAGTTACATAAACGCTTTATATGGCATGTCACCATATGGCTTGAACCTAGCTATTAGCAGCCTGAGAGCTTGCCAAACACACTGAATACTTTGCATCATCAATGCACATATTAATATCTTTACAAGCAGTTGGATACGGCAAGGTCATTTATAAATAAATTGATAAATACCTGTATAAGGAATAGCCTTGTCTTAGGCCACTTTTGACATCAAACCATTCAGTATAAAGTCCATTTACTCTAACACTAGATGTGACATTACTATATAAAGGTTTTAAAGCAGTCAGTTTTTTCCACGAATACCAATTTCAGTATTAGACTGTTTGTTCCATAGGAAAGCAGTACGCTTTCTTTAATAGCGATAAATTCACAAACCATAGATTTCCTAGCCTTCCTTCTGGTGTCTATAATATTCGTCAAAGAAGATATTTGATCAACACTTCCTCGCCTTTTTTCAAACTCATTTTGCTCATCTACCATTACATCATTTGATTCAGTCTATTTTGACAACCTATCTTTAAAACTGAACAATAAATCTTATGCATTGTACATGATAATGATAATTCCTCTGTAAGATAATAGATCACGAGTATCTTCCATATTAGATTTTGAAATAGGACTTATAGTATTTTTACTCCAGCCTGAGGAAATTATTATGGTATTATAATAAACATTATATAATATATGTAAAAAAGAAACATCATTGATTTTTATGCCCCCGAAGAGAGGCATGTGTTAATCGAATCGTTCGTCCGTCAGTCCGTCCGTCCCTCGGTCCCCATTTAATTCTTTAATGAAAAAAGTTAAGTTTTCACTATTGAGCACGATGATGTAAAGGTAAGCTGATGACAAAATATATTGTCTTACTCAATATATTTTTCTAAAAAAGAATTACGTTTGTGAAAAATTGCTCATAAAAACTGAAATTATTCGCTTTATCATTTTTGTTTTAAAATATGCTTAAGATAATCATGTAACTAATGTTATCATGTTAACTTGAATATATCATGCATCTTTTCTTTATTGTTTAAAGCTTTGCAAGCAACATTTTATATAAATAAAGATTATGACCATTATTTGCCTAAAATCCCATTGTTCATAAAAAATTGTAATTTTGCTAAGATTCCAAATAGGCCTCCCAGTTTGCAGACATGTAAAAGAACATAAATAATACTCAAATGCTTTATATCTGATCCCAGGTAACATGTTGCAACTATGCAATTTTGTGATGAAAACAAAATATATAGTTTTTTCCGAGCATTTGAATGCCAAAAATATATTCGAACGTTTGGCATCGGGTCCGAACGTTCACCTACATCCCTATTTTTTTCTGTTTTGCAACTAAATCTACTAGAGGCATCGTTTACTAAATCAATTAAAGTAAAATAAAAATGAAGGCTGCTGTATAAATTTCTACTTCTGGCATGAAGTATGGTATAATTGCAAGTACCTGTCCTTCTTTCTAATGTAGCTTTAGTGTTGTTAAATGTGAAAATTCAGTTTCATTTAGGTATAACAGTTATACAGTTATAAATATTATTTTTTGCTGGATTTGAATAGTCATCTTGAATTTCTTTCTTGTTTAAAGTGATGCTTTATTAAACCTTATGTTCAGTGTGAATATATAACGATTGGTTTACAATCATCGTTCTGTTAAATGTCCTCGTCACTGACGATTTCTCTTCACTGTATTGAACTTTATAAATTTAAACTTTTCACGGATTCAACCAAAATCTACTTCAATTTGCTATAAAAAAATTTTTCTTGTTATTTGAGTATTGATTCAGAAGCCTTTTAGAAAATATGAAAGGATTCCAGACTTCTTCATGCAGGATACTTTAATACGTGCTTTTAACGGATCGGCCTACATAATTTCACTGTATGATTTTTCAAGCACATAATCTCTACGCAGATCCTTGAAATACAAGCACTTTACATTTGGTCATAATATCTAAACCTTTAAATAAATCTCTTTTTAAAAAAAACAACAGATATCAAATCATTTCTTTGACAACAGCTAATGTGTAAAATCTGTCTTGCTTGTCAAACAATAATGGATGCTGATTTTTTCTGGCGCATTCTAAATCTTTATAAAAAGAAAACCAGATGTTAATGTAAAAAGGCGATGGCAACATTCTGAAACTTGCAGACAACTGGAAACTTCTGTAAATGTTACAATTGCTAATTTCGACAATCGCTACCATGTGAATGTGTACAAGTAAGAAGATTACGTTTGGTCGACATTTTACTATCCGAGACTGGCCATATTTCGATATTACTCTCAATTACTGGTTAGAATTGCATGTAGCAGTCAAGGATGAATAACATATAGCCTGTCCCACGTATGTATAAGAATAATTGAAACATCCTGACCATGAATGATAATGTCTTCTTTTACAAAAGCGGAAGGCATAACAGGCCAGCAAAAGCCATTAATTGACAGGTTCTCTCTTATTTCATACATTCAGTGTGGCCATGTCTACGCACATTTATAAAGATTTTCGGACTAACGCTTTTGAACTATAGTCTAAACGTGCATCATAAATTTCCGGAAATAAGTCCGTTAAACATTATGAGTCCATCAAATCCCCTTCCGCAGCGGACACCAATGTGTACTTCTTGACCTTTAACCAACCATGACCTTGATGTTGTGCCATGCATATTATAAGCACATAGTCTCATGATAGTAATTATTTGTGCCAAGTTATTAAAAATATTCAATAAAGTCAAAAAGTTATGGAGAACATTTAACCTTGACCTTGGGGTAGCAACCTGCATGTTGGGTTCTGCACATCGTGTCATAGTGGTGATCATTTGTGCAAAGTAATTAAAAACCTTTTCTTAAGCCAAGTTAGTAAGTTAAAGAGCAGACGTGAAATGTGGATATTTGACCTTTAACTGTGACCTTAACCTTATGGGTAGCAACCCAATTATTGCGCTCTGCACATTGTCTTATAAAGGGGATTACTTGTGCCAAATTATTTCAAAAGATTTTCAGCGTTTTAAAAGTTATAGAGCGGACACGAAATGTAGACTTTTAACACTTGACCTTTAAGTGTGGCCTTGACCTTGGGGGTAGCAATCCAATAATTGTGCTCTGCACATCGTCTCATAATGGTGATCACTTGTGCCAAGTTATTTAAAAAAAAAATCAGCAGTTTAAAAGTTAGGGAGCGGAGTCTTACGGACGGACATACGTACGGACGGACAGACGGACGGACGACGGACTGGCAGACGGAGGCCATTCCTATAATCCCCTCCCCGCTTTGCGGAAGGGGATTAGTTTATACCAAATTTATTTTAGTTCGATTGTGTAGGAAGCTTATAGCTTATATATACACTCTCGAATCCGTTCCTGGAACTAACCAGTACTAAGCAATGAATGTAAAGTTTCTTGCTCAAGGAAACAACGGCTTGCCCCTGACTGGGTTTGAACCCGTGCGGCTAGCAATCCTTTGACTACTAGTCCGACGCGTTCACCACTCGGCCACGCCGCCACACATGCGCACTCGGATCGGTAGGTGTTGGGTTGAAGGGGATTAACAAACAAACAAAAAACCAAATGTCCCACAAAGTTTGTAAGAATTCATTATGCAATCTTATGATATTCCTCGGTAATGAATCTTTTCGTAATTTAAGAAAAATATATCTTCATTTAATTAACATGAAATTCATCGTACTATTCATTATATAATTGTTGTTTGATAACTTCGCTGATAAAATGCCCTGGTGACCTATGAAAGATATTTTGAAAATTGTAGTAATTTTATTGTTACCTCAGTGACATAAATATTTTTTTCCTCCAAAAACATGTCTTCTTTCCAAAACATGGACGGAGAAAGACATGTCCTAACAGGCACTTACATGCAAACCCTCTGCTTCGGCTGGTATTTCAACCCAACACCTACCGATCCGAGTGCGCATGTGTTCACCTAGTTGTAGAAATAAAGGTATAAGTTGAAAGAACTGCAGTGAGAAATTGTTCTGTTTTATTTTCTTTTAATAAAGGAGTAACATCCGCCTTATAATATTTAACGACAGACAGGGGAAATAAAACTCATTAAAATCAAAATAAAACATAATGTTCCGAATTGGGTTATTATACTGATAAATTATTTGATGAAATCATAACGCGATTACTGACCAGAATGCAAGAAAGTGACTGTGTCTTTTACCTGTAATACATTCTTTAGCAGGACTTTATTTATTTATCATTAAACAGCGTGTCATCAGAGACAGGATCTCGTGGATTATTTAGAGCATTAATATGTTGAGTCAACGCCAAAAACGATACTATAACGTTATTATATACAATAAAAAGTGGACAGATGAATGTTGGCACATTTTATTGTAACTATACAGTTTTGTCATGGTATTTTATCTAATGTGGAAACAAATACATACTTTGTGAATCTTATAACGTATTTAATTAAAAAGTCTCTAGACACAAATTCCTTACGCCGACTGGAGATAAAAGAAAAAGAAGTAAGCCACTGTTTGAACACTGCAATGGCTTATGTCTTCACAGTCTATTCCAAGAAGACGAATATCAAATTTCCTTAATCGCTACCGTCAGCATTTTAGATGCGTAAATTACGGCTTCACTCGAATTATATACGAATATTTGAATAAAGGATGTCCTGAAATGTGACTTCCTATACCATGAAAGATAGTCTTTACGTACAGAATGTCTCCGTCAACAATCATGAGCAGCTTTCAGTAATTGTCATCGACATTTCCTGGATAAGACCGTGAGCACTATTAAGTGTGTATAAAATTTCACTTGAATCTCCAGGTTAATTTCGTACGAGTGAAATATATTAAAGACAATTAAAGGTAAGAACAGATTTTTATATAACACCAACATGGAAACAGATATCACTCTAAAAATAACATCGTGAAAGATTTCTATTTATTTTAACTATTTCGAATGTCATGAAAGTTTACATCTTTCGTAAAAGACCTATGAGTCATTCATTGAAGGGTTTAGTTTTGACTAAACTTTTTCTACTTCAAGGTCACCCTCTGTCCCAATGGTTACGTTTTACTACACTTACTTCGGTCGCAAAAATCACACGGACTGAAAGAATTATGATTATGAAAAGATTTGTATTGAAAATTTAAATAATTTATCCAACTAATTCTCTGAAAGGTTCTTAAAATTCCGTGATTTTAACATGAACTGAAAATTTAACATTTTCACTTTCTTAATTTAAACTTAATGTTTCTTTCTTTGTAGAGTTTCTTAGCCTCTGCACTGGCACATTTTGATAGCGGACACAATAATCTATAATCTTTTAATCTACCATAAACATTTATAATGCAGAATGCCGTGCCAGAGGAAACGGGAATTTACGTGGGTTCTGGGTTAATACAGTAGACATTAACAATCTAAATTATAAGGTTTGTGGCGCCTTTTAATGTTTAACATATACTGCCATCATACATCATATGGAATTTGTTTTCAATAATTCATCTAAACAGTAGTTGGTCTATCCTTTGAAACTAGAGTTTTCTTAGCAAACTCTACCAACCAGAGCTCCTTTTTTAAAAAAAGAAGACCTAAAGAAACAAAACAGCAATATTACCGAAACAAACATTAAATATTTAAATGAAGTCCATCATATTTCGGAAAGAAAGCTTGCCATACGTTTTTGTTATTTTTTTTTTTGTTATTTTATGGAAAGTCATGATACTTGCTCTTTGTTACTGAGATTATTCTGTGGTTTCATGATAAAGACATAATTTAATAGTTTGAATTGATATGTAGCAAAAATGTTGATCAATTTAGACCATATATTTTTTCGGCTGAAATGACACAGCGATATCGCTTCTTTAAAACTGTTGCAATCATGATACGAACATTTTATTTGATGCAAACAAATCAAGTTTCGCCAATTATCAGAATATGTTTTAATGACCCCATGAATCAAAAATGATTAAAATGTTTCTTTTTAGACTTTCCTTTCAGAAAATTTCAAATACATGCTATTTATGTATCAGTATTTATATTACTAAAATCCCATTCAATGAATTATTCCATAATATTTTAGATCCTTACAAATCCCACAAGACTCATGTTGATGCAACACTATAAGAACCAGCTTAGAGAAATCATGGATGTTTTTACCGACCTATTCAAATCATGATATTTTCATGGTCTGTTACTTTCTTTTTCTAAATTACGCCCTCTTTATCCATTCTTGTCAGTAAGGAACATTATTTACTTTCTTTCCTTTCCTTTCAGTAAAAATTTGTATGCAACACTGTCAAGTTTCTCAATAAATGTGAATGAATTTGCAAAACAAGAAATATGATAATTAATCAACCTGGTTTAGCAAAAAGTCATTTTTTACCAGTTGGCTTCAGTACGATGCCGCAGACGATACTAAAACATTGTTTGTAGCTTAAACAATAGAGATGGTAATAAACATCAAATTAATCTCTTCATTCTTCTGGCACATCCACAATCAGTATTTTGTTACCTAAAAGATTTCTTTTGTTTTTTATTTATTTAAATGTCGTCAAATATCCAAATTTGACGTCAAAGATTCACATTCCTGTTGGCAGTAAATGAATATGGCAGAATTTATATATTTAAATATATATATTAACTATTTAATTGTCAGATTCTATACTTTTCCAAATCTCAATTATTTATAAATAAAAATCGTGGCCATTCAACTTTGCGTTTTGTTGAAGTAATATCATTTATGCATCGGAAAGAACTCCAAAAATGTTAAAATGTTTCCATGGGTTTCCAAAATGCTTAAATACATATCACCCAACATTACAATCCTTTTTCAAAATATTTTCCAAATCCGGAATCCTAAATACAGTTGTATTAAAATCTGCAAATCTTTTAGAAAATAATTTCTTCTTTAAAAAACGAGCTCGTGTAAGATAACACTGGGAATTTTTCCCAAGAAATTCCTACCAGATCATCGTAATATAGTTGTACTTACTCGTACAAGAAACAATTATCCGTGACGGTAAAAAGACGAATTCGATATGTTTAAGTCTTATATAATACATTCTTTTTATTCTTGTAATTCAAATGCTTTTTATATTGATATGTAATAGCTCCAGTGTTTAGACAAAAAACTATGTCTTCGGAAAATGGCAATATATACATCCAATAATAGAATGGCAAACAATCAGTACATTTTGAGAAAGTCATTTTACAGATACTTTGGCATTTAAACTGGACATGAATAATATGTCCGAATAACTATTTGTGCAAGGACACTGAGGATGTCAGAAGAAAAGTATATCTACAAACGTATTGCTAAATAAATGTGGTGTAGGAAAATAATACTAGACACGCTGTTACGTTTATACATAGTTACATCATTACAATAGCTATAACTCTGGCAACATTTTTTGAGTTCTTTCTAATGCAAAAATGATATAACTTAACAAAGTTAAATAATAGCAATCATTGTCTTGTAAAAAGACAGGACATTTTGAAAAGCTATAGAATTTGCCAATTAAACAGCCTAATTTTGAATATATATAATTTGCCATTTTTGATTTACTGTCAATGGGAACGTAGATATGTGACATCAAATTTAGGTATGAGACGTCATTTAAAGGAAAATCAATTTTACACGTCATGTTCGTCGTCAACATAATAGTACATCGTGTCTGTTCTATACGGGAATCTGGAAGTTTAAGAAATTAATTCTTTGATATCATTTGTTCAGAACAAGCTCAAAGGTCAATTCCAAAACAACATCGCTTTTTTCCCCGTGTCGTCTGTCATAATAGGATGTTGGTTGCTGAAAATTATTCATTTTAGAGATAGAAACTTTTCGTCAGTTATTTCCTTTGAGAAGCTTACAAATCTTGTTCAAATTCTGAATCTTCGGATGTCTTTGTTCAAACAAGACGGACGAAACTTTCTGCCATAGTCTTTGTCTTCTCAGTCTAAATGACATGTTATAAATTATCACTGAGACCTGAAAGACGTCTTTTGATAAAAGAAATTTGCAGTTGACTTTCTTAAGTAAGGGCGTTTAAAACCATCAATTTGTCGATGAGTTACGAACTCTGCCAAAACAACAACAGCAAAAAGGAACCTACTAAAAACGCCTTCGCAAAGGCAATTAAAATACGAAATTACGTCTCTATCACTAATCTTCACTTAAAACAATTTCTAACAAAAGCTTTTTCCTGACATTTTATTTGCAAATATCAATTTGAAACTTAATTGAATACTCGCAAAATTACTCAGCATGTTTGTAAGGATTTTTTAACGAGTAATTAAGATTACTTTTGATCAATAACTCTGACTGACTTCCTAGTCATCTGCTAGTCGGCTGTTTTCATTGTTTTAGAAGTCCTTTTTATCATAGAAAAAGAGACAATCCAATCAGGCATGAACTACACGATACATAACTTTAAAAGAGACAAACTATTATTTTCTATAGGACTTGCTAAAGTATTTCTGATAATACTATGAGTGTTTCCAGAGCAAATGCTCATATATAAACTTATACATACTTATACATAAGGTATCAAACTTTAGAAACAAGATACCTAAATAGTAGATACACAAACTTTAACAAAAAATAAACAAAATAAACAAAAACAAACCCTCCCCCCTAAAAACAAAACAAACAAACATACATACCAACAAAAAATACCAAAAAAACAAACAGCATATTTCAAAGGAACCGCGGCCGTGTAATAATTACAAGGAATTTGGAAATTACACACTGACAATTATAGTACAAGTATTGTAGCATCGGTTAAGCTACTGGCTTTATAAAGTAATTTGGCGGGAATGATGCGCGCACAAAGTTTTATACATTAACAAAAGGCAAAAAATAAATGTCGATTCCTATCTCTACGGCATTTTCCCGATAATTTACCATCGTTGCTTATCTTTCACCTATATCAAATGGCAGAATATAATACAATTGAACAATGCTCATAAACCTATTAGATAACCTTTAGGTTCAAAGTAAGAAAACCAGCTCGTTTCCGACAGCCCTTTCCTTTTCGTGGTAACTGACCAAAAGTTATGTAAATGTACTTTTATTCCCGACATAAATATACGTCGATTTCTAAAAGTTCAATATTTACTTCTCATATTCAAGTTCTTTTCTGTTTTATTCCTTCAATTAAACAAGATCTTTATTCACATTTAATATATTTTTGGTATGAATTATACAATTTAAATACGTTTTTTTTTAAAATAGATGCCTATACTGTGTTATTCAAAACGAATTATAAACATAAAAACGAACTATTAGTAAGTCATTTCAACCCTTCCGTTCTGATATTCTGTGTTTTACTTGACCATTTATACACCACCATACGGGGATGAGATTAACAAATTCAGACATAGAAAATGGAATGATACTTTTTAAACGTCTCCTGTATGATCAAGTATTTTGTTATAATGTTTTACGTTAGCCTGTATTCACCAAATACCTAAGCGTATGAAGATTTGTTTTGTTGGTATTACATCCGCTTTTTATAAAGTAATAAAGATGCAAAGTATCAAAGAGTTATTTTCTTTATCCTGTCTTGACTGTTCAAATTAAGTGTCAAACAACTCCGCATTACGCTTTTTTGATAACTTGTATCAGTTTATAAAAACACATTTTGATCATTGTTACGAATATTTTTCGAATTTATAGAAATCATCAAATATTTATTATATATTTCGTATATGTACGAAAGAAAAAAACCCACAGAAATAACTTTAGAAAGATTTCATAACTCTAGAAATAAATGCCAAATCTAGGAAAATTAAGGTTTAAGTACATATAATAAAACTGATTGGCCCTAAAACATTATGACGTAAAACTGTGCGTGCCATCTTGACGTATTATTGCCTTCAACCAGTAGCAGGGATGCAAAACGGAACACTCCAAGCAGACGTATTGGCTAATGGAAAATGTCACATCCTCTTTATGAGACAGAGATGTATTCATAACTTTTGACTGAAACTCGTTGGAATGAAAGAAAAAACACTGCTATTAATTTGATATATATTGCATTCGTATTGTCACCAAAGATAGGGTTGCTTTTGAAATTAAAGAATATCACAGCACATAATGCAATATTTAACAAGGAAAAAGAATAAGCTTATTTTCAAACGCAATCTTTATTTGTTGAAATTATGGCCATGCACGATCACAGAGAGTTTATCGCAGCTCTTATAAGTAAGATGTTTAAATGTTTTCTCTATGCACAAGTGCGTCAACTCTACATACAACGTAGTTCTGTCCTTGAGCGTTATAAACAATACCTAGATTATTGATAATATGATAGCTAAGAAAACGATACAGTTCCGTCAGGAACAATCTTTCAGTTGAGAGGGAAAACTTACCTAGCCTTTTAAAATCGAATTAAGGGTAATTGTTTCCTGTAAGTACACATATATTTAGAGGACCTGGTCTGAATATCTTGAAAAATCCCAGTGTAAACTTTTAAACAGAAAAACTATTTGCTTAAATGCTTGCAGATTTTAATACATCTGTACTTTTGGTTCCTGATTAAGAAAATATAATGGTAAAGGAAAATACTGTTGAATGTTATGGAAGCATTGTCCGGCATATTTGATGCTTACATAATACTCCTGTTTATACAAGTTCGCTGAGAGTGTAAAGAGAAAGTCTACCAATCTGCTTTGTAGGCAAAGAATGCAAGATACATAGTTACGTTTTACATACAGTCTTAAAGTATTTTTGCTGGTCTGATGACTTATGTATAGTAGTCAGCAAATTTGTCCAATAACACATTTAATAGTAGGATACTACGTCATCGCGCACTTGTTTTATGCTCTCTCGCGGATCAACAATCACTGATTTTTTTTCTGAATGCATGCTGAAAAAACTTTCACCTGTTTTCAGGCCAAAACTAGAATTTTACAATATGAAAATTCTCTACGTAAATACAATGTACACCAGCCAATCTTCGGTGCACTACAAGATATTTTGCAACTCTACAGATTTCTTATTGAAAAAGACCGCGAGAGAGCATAAAACAGGTGCGCGATGACGTAGTATCCTACCATTGACATTCATAAAACAACAATTATTTTTAATGTGTTCAATGGACTTATCGGTCGGTGGATAAGACAGCAAATGACAACATAACGGTCGACCGCAATTTTTATCAGAAATCCGTACCGAGCTATTCACTACAGTAATATTTTCTATCAGGAGAAAATTCGTATTGAATGCAAGAAATATTACAGCCCAAAAACGGGCAATATGAAAGAATTTATGCAAAATATATACAATGTATAAAGAAATAAATGCTATGTTTATGAACTGAACAATTATAATTCCTTTGTAAAGCTGATAACTATTATTGTGCTTTTAGCTCACCTGAGCACAAAGTGCTCAAGATGAGCTTTTGTGATCGCCTGATGTCCGTAGCCCGTCGTCCGTCCATGCGTGTGTCGTCAACTTTTTCTTCAAACAACTTCTTCTCCTGAACTGCTGGGCCAATCTTGCTGAAACTTGACAGGAATTTTACTTGCATGAAGCTTTACCAAAATTGTTCAAATGGTTCAGGTCCATTGCATTTCTAGGCCACAGGAGCTAAAAATAGATTTTCAAAGTTGGAACTTTAAACATCTTCTTCTCCAGAACTACAAGGCCTGGAGCTTAGATACTTGGTATGAAGCATCATCAGGTGGACCTTTACCAAGTTTGTTCAAATCATGAACCCTGGGTCAAATATGGCCCTGCCCCAGGGGTCACTAGTTTAACATAGAATTATATAGGAAAAATTTTAAAAATCTTCTTGTCTGAAACAACAAGGCCTAGAGTTTAGAAATTTGGTGTGCAGCATTGTCAGTGGACCTCTACCAAGTTTGTTCAAATCATGGCTCCTGGGTCAAAAATGGCCCAGCCCCGGGGGTCACATGTTTTACATAGAGTTATATAGGAAAAACTTTTAAAAATCTTCTTGTCAGAAACTGCAAGGCCTAGAGTTTAGATATTTGGTGTGCAGCATTGTCCAGTTGACCTCTACCAAGTTTGTTCAAATCATGGCTCCTGGGTCAAAAATGCCCCCCACAGGGGTCAAATGTTTTATATAGAGTTATATTGGAAAAACTTTTAAAAACCTTATTGTCAGAGTTTAGATATTTGGTGTGCAGCATTGTCTAGTGGACTTCTATCAAGTTTGTTCAAATTATGTCCCCTGGGTCAAAATTGGCCACGCCCCAGGGTTCTATTGATTTACATATAGTTATATAGGAAAAACATGAAAAATCATTTTTCTCCGAAACTAATAAAACTAGACCTTAGATATTTGGTGTGGAGTATTGTGTTGACAACCTTTACCAGTATTGTTTATATGTTGGCCCCGGGGTCAAAATTGGCCCTTAAAAATAGCTGAAATTTAAACACACACACACACACACACACACACACATATATATATATATATATACATATATATATATATATATATATATATATATATATATATATATATATATATATATATATATATATATATATATATATATAAATGTCATATTAATTTGCTACCATCGGTACCGTAGATATCTGACGTCAAAGTTGGGTGTATGAGATCATTTTAAAGATACCAATTTTGTGCGTCGTGTTTCTCGTCAGAATTATAATATACGATATTTATTATAGACAAGAGGATGAAATTTTCAGACATTTATCCTTAGATAACCTTTTGTACACTTTAAGTAAAAAGGTCAGTTTCCGAAAATTCTGTTTGAGTGCCCTTTCTGTCGTGTTGGTCATAATACGTGACAGTCAGTCACTTCAAAGTATTCATTGTAAAGACAGAAACCATCTATCACTTCTTTCTTGTGAGAAGTTCACAATATTGCCTACTTTCTGGATATTTCCCTCTGTCACTATCAAAAATGACTGACAAAACTCGTGGATATTTTCTTGCCCTAAACCCTTAAAATATATGCCCGTGCATATCTTACTCTTTTCAACTATAATTTTATATATCACCACATAGGTCCTGAAATACGTGTCTTGAGATAATAGAATTATAACTTGAACATGTTCTGATGTATTATCTAATACAGGATACCAGTAAAATTAACCTCTCTACTTGTAAAAACAAGGTATTTACAATTACAAACTAGACTTGGCTTTGGCAAGTGAAGGCGTATTGAACAATCAAATTGTCGATGAGTTACGAAATCCACCAAACAAAACACAATCAAACGCCTTTGCAAAGGTATGTTTCCTCACGAAATAACATTTCTATCATTAATAATCATTTACACCAATTTGTATGATTGATACAAGCATTTAGCTTGTTTATGAAAAGATCGTTAAACAGTTAGTTTTGTTTTTTTAAACTGGCAATTTGAAGTTAACCTTTCTTTCGTATTCTGCACACATTATGTTGTTTTATAAACTCTGAAAGTGTCATTATAAACGGACGCCTTTGGTTTCTTTTAATGGATTCACAGTATGACCATTAAATCTTATAACGAAAGATTTTACCCACATGATATTTACAAAATTCAAACTAAAACTTAATTTTGATACAGCATATATGCGAAGATTGTTATGAGTATTTGCAGATTACTTAAGATCGATGTTTCTGATAGATTACCCAGTCCTCATTCGGCTGTTTTCATTGTTTCAGAGGTACGTTCTTATCCGAGAAAAAGAGAGACTCGCCAAATAGGCACCAAATAGATGAAACATTACTTAAATTAAGGATCTAGAGTACAGGCTTTCACACTGAACAGATAAAATACAAAATGGAAGTCGTTTGCTCATAATTTATTATATTAAGATAATGATTTTAATAAGACTTTTTTTTCAAAATTATTCCTGAAAATACTAGGAGTGTTTCCAGAGCTGAGTAATAAATAGTTTCCTTGATATCATGCCAGAAATAGAAATTATAAACAGGCTAACTCATATTATATACAATAGAAAATAAATACATGAGGATAAAGAATAGTAAGAGAGCTAGTGAGAGGTGTTTTCATTTTAAGTATATCTTTTTGATTTAATGTCATAAGGCCTACTATCGGTAAGTTACATAGTGTATTCTAATAATTATGTGAATTAAAGATGCTTTTTCAACCTAAATGGTAGTCCGAAAATATTTCTATTGCTATGAATTACTAATATTCGTGCCGCAAGCATATGAATCACGAAAAGAAAGAGTCCAGATCAAGCAGCATTGAACACGATGAGAAACACCAGTTTATAGTCTTAACATTCAGAAATGAGAGAGTTCTTTTAATTTACTTTTATTCTCAAAAATCATTCTCGACAATAATAAGTTTGGATAGAATAAGGATCCATAGTCACACACGCGATATTGTAAATTTAAAATAAGCAGAAAAGGAAGGAAAACCTCTACCACTTTCTAAACCTATTATCTACGTAAACTTTCGACAAAGAACGTATTTCAACTGTTATTGATAATAACAATAAGTTGAGCTGTTGATGGCAAAAGAAACTTGCAGAAATCGCAGCAACTGCAACATTGTATCAATGTTGATCAATTCGCCTATAGTTCATTTACCCCTAGACATCTTCAACTAAAACTTCCATAAGTAATAACAACGATCTATTCATAAAGTTAACTGGAAATTTGTGATTTCGAGTTAACATGTAAGTTTGCGGGAAGTTGCTATTCAAACAAGGCACCAAGGCTTTAAACGATGCCAGTCGAAAGCGGGAAATACATTTTAATATACTGAATGTCAAAGTCGGTTTGCGGCTCAACAGCGCCTTGTGCTCCAATTCAAGTACTTGGTGAATAGGTTAATATTCAAGTGTTTAGTTTGGAGCTGATTTAAAGTTCTTATTTAGTTATTGTTAGACTTAAAAATGCTGCAAAACTATTATCTCATAGAATGCTGTCGATAAGCGTAATGTTTAGTACTGTATCTCAAGAATTTTTGCCAACGGTAATGACTGATGTCTTATTGTTAAAAATAAGGGTAAATGAATATTATGCCGAAGAAGAGAGGTTTAATACATGGAAAAAACACTCTCTGGCTGCATTGGCTGGGGTACTTTCTGCTTCTAATCAGAAACGACATGACATTGTACATGCAGCTGATGCTACCTGTAATTCTCAAAATTTAGTTTTAGGTTTCAACCTAATAAAAGAAGGTAAATATTAGCTTGACGAAATCATATATAGCTTTATATGACCTGGCCCAATTTTGGCATGACTGGACCACAAACAGGAGATATTCGTTCTAATGCAGAAGTTTTTCTCCTTCAACCTAGCGTATTCATTTCAGTTACTCATGTCTGCTTTTCGATTTCTTAACAAAACAATAAGTTCTTTGTCTCCTTCCCAACATTTCTTCGGAAAAAACAATTAACCCTGGTTTATGGTTAAATTAACAGTAAACAACATAATTCAAGTGAGAGGAACTAGGCTTAATTTAAAACATCCAGCTGTTTAAGGCAGACACGCAGATTTTTAATAATGTACTGGTTTAGTCAGGCAGTCGCACAATACCTTATTTTGTCACCGATTTTTTCAACAAATGAAAAAAGAAGATTAAAAAAACTTTGAAATAGGTGGTTATGTTTGTAACTCGACGACAATGTACTTGAGAAAAGCTAATTAGTATGTAGTTTTAAGCGAAAATTAAAGTCCCCAAAATAAAATCTTAGTATAAATCGGTTAAAGGCGTATATTAATGGCGGAACTATTTTTGAACTCTTTCAGAAAGTAAATACATTGTAATCACAATATACCTAATTTAAAAGTAAAACGTAAAATCCCTTTCTCTTAAATTGCATGAAGGTTTTCAACGTCAAGAGGTTATCATAATTGCTGCTATACTGTAGAACCGATTTTGATATTGCCTTGCCGTACACTCTTACTAATCCATTAATTTAATTTAATTTAATTTAATGTCGATGTTTAGACAAGTTGTCGTGTCTCGAATAGGATTTTTAAACCTATCCTATAAAACCGGCATTTACAGCAGAGTAACAAAGCTTTGTGTGGGTATATATATATATTAAATAAATTAAAATCACCTCGGACCTTCTGGCATTACAGTTATCTCCAAACACTGACGGATCTTTGTCTTCGAGTTCGGTCTGACTGACTGATTTTGACTGACTGGTCAATAAACATAATGCCAAAGGACCCCATGAGGTGATCATTCACATTATAGCAGACTTCTTAAGTATGAGCAATAGGTATCTAAAACCTTATGCAAAACACCTGACTCGTCTTCAAAAGAATGGGAGATTATATATAGCTTAGGTTTTATATTGATCTGTGAGCCATTCTGTGTTCCAGTTAATATACATAGATCTATATTGTTAATATATTTATACATTTCTTTTTATAGAACCTTAATGTACAGGTAGGTCACTGAATATGCCTGATCAATTACAAATGTCTTAAAATTAGTTCTGTGAAATCTTTCTACATGTAATATGCAAGTATTTTCTTTTCTTCACCCTTAGCCTCCGAATTATCTTAAAAGGACTTGTCTTTCTTTCAGTTTTGACAGATCCATTATTTTTAAAGGGGTGCTTATTGACAATTTACCGACTGCATGGCGAATAGTGCAGACCATTACTAAACTGCATTGATATGGAGGCTGATCTTGGTCTGCACTGGTCGCAAAGTCAGACAGAATTGCGGCCAGCAGGAGAAGGGCTTAAATACACTATATAACTTATTTGGCCTTTAGACCTTTTAGGGAATACGCAGCTGCATTCTACGAGAAAGCAATGTCTTTAAAAGACATTCAAAACAATTTCCTCTGTGCTTGTAAATTGAGAAACAGTCGGATATAAATCCGCCAATAATAGTACGTCTTTCTTACGTAAAGACCCACCGATAAATTTGCATTATTTCCGTATTTTATCTGTACTAAAAAAGAACTGCTAGATACTTTCAGAATACTCAGTTCGTGTACATGGAATGGGAAACAATTTTCATTTTAACACGTATATTATAGATAAGATATAAAACTTAACATAATGATTAAAATTAGACTTTGGATATTTTGTCTCATCAATTAAAGGGTTCTTGTTAGCTCTGTCAATAATGTATCAAAATTGCAGTTGGCTTCAGTATCTCAAATTCAAACAAGTAAGGCGCCTAATTCCTTCAAGAGAGTGTTTCCAAAATAAATGGCGTTTTGAGTTTTGAGAGCCTAAAATGATAACATTCATGCCAAAAAGTGGTTACTTAATAAATATATATAATTGCTCTGTCTGAAAACTGTAGTAACTACAAAAGCAATTAGCTCTAGAAAATTTTGAAATATCAATAAAATAATAATAAAAAAGTAGTAAAATATAAATTAAAATCACACCCGCGTTCTGTCATTTTACTTGACAAATTGCAAAGACATTCTTTCAAAAAATTAACAAGAAAACCGCAACAGCATTTGTCAACTGAACTTTATTACATGGTAGGTAAATTCAGCTGTTGAACTTCAGAACAAAAAGAATTTCTTTGTTGACACGTTAATATCCGATAACAACCTTTGAGGATTATCGACCATTTTATGTAAATGAAGATAAATCTATCTTAAATTGCACACAGATACGTTGCCTGAAGGAAATCGTCTAATAGAATTCCCACCAATTTCTTCGGCTTTTATTACGGTATTTGCCGAGTGCCAACGACTTTAAAGCTACACCAGTGTTCGCAGATCAGTTTTTATCTTAAAGTTTATCTTTTGTTCTAGTTCTTTTTATTTCCCTGCAAGACCGCATTTGCAAATTACTTAGCTCATAAATGTCTATATACAATGCCAGGTAGCTTACACACACGTTTTCAGTTATTTTTATAATCTATTTTACACATCTGATGTTGCATATTTTGTGACAATCTGTTTTTTTGTAATTCTTATTCTAGGAAAGAATCAAAGATATTTGATGCCGAATCTTTTTCTTTTCTTAAGTCTGAAATTTCAGGGACCAATATACTTTACAGATATTTACAAATTTTAATGTTTCATTTTTGGCTTTGTCAATGTTAATCATAATATATATTTTAACAAGTCACGTTTAAGTAGCCCTATTGACCCGACGAGGAGTGAAATAAGAGAATGCATTGTTTGCTGTAACTTACAACTCTAAATAGGCTTGTCTACGTGATCGACTGATTTTACAAAACATCATTTCGTCATTATAAAATATCGTCATTTAAGGGTTTGTGATTTTTTTATTTCACTATCCTAGAAAAAAAGTGCTCCTATCCTTGTTGCACTTATTATTTTTATTCTTATGACTCGTAAAACATAGTCAATAAATAAAGCTGAAAACGTCTAAACTATATTTAGTGCTTTTTCTATTCAGCCTTAAATTGTCACGTAGTGTGTTATGCAATGATCACACACAAAAAACTTCTTGTTTTATTGTATTTTGTTATTTATTCGTTTATTGTTATTGCAGTTTACAATGAGCAAAGATAATTGAACACAGCACTTAAGAAACTGAAATGAGACTCAAAAATTTATCTTCCGAGCAAAAATAAGTTTTATCTGCCTAATTTGGCATTTACATAATTATTACATAATTATGTTGTCATAAATGAAATTTTCTATAATTTTAAAGGGACGTTGTGTCTAACTTTTGAGTTTCATTGTTTAAGACAGAGACTTACTTATCCTAAACAGAAAAACACAAACGTGCACGACAAACTTACTTCTCCGAATTCTGTCGTTAATTTATCAATAATAAGTATAATATTTAAGTCTCAGAAAATTAATTACTCTCATCATTTCACACCTACGATAAAATTTGACATCCCAGGGAATTTCTTACTAATTTCAATTTATATACAACGTCAGAGATATTTATTCAGAGTGAAGCAAAATTACAATGATTTTCGCCTAATACATTGGTAAAACAACAACAAAAAAGAATGGAAGAACTCCAGTGAACATGTGGAATTGCTGATAAAAAGTACAAAAATATAATGACACTAACTGCAACATGAAAAAGAACCCTTATTAGGACGAATGATGCAGTCATCTTCTATACTTGAGTGTGTTAAAATAAATTTTGTAACACTATGTTGAAAATTAAAAATGTACTAGACAACTAAATAGCTTTTTTCTAAGGGCATGTTTTTTTTTCAAGACAACTGATGTATAAAGTTAACTTTCTTAATAATACTTTTTAAAAGCTGCTTTAAGCATTCTTTCCAGTACCAACTACTGTTTTCGTAAAGCATTTTATGATGTGCATGAAACGCATTATAGTTGTTGGTAGTGGTAGGTAATTATTTATCAGAGTTGTCAGAAGTATTGTCGCTGCTGCTTAAGAAACTATATCACGTCTTGTTTTTGTCTTTGTTGTTGTTTTTACGGCGGAAATGTTTAGAAGAAAAAAACCTCTGACAAAACTTTCGTGCATAAAATCATTATCGTTATTCGTTAGTATGCCGTCGTAAAAAGTGCTTTTTCTTTATTCTAGAACAACATAAAGTCTAATATTCTTTGTACTGATATAACAATTCATGTATTAATTTTCTGATATGTTTACTTAAAAAATGATAAGGTATACGTAATAGTGAAAAGACCAAGCCGCCTAAGTTTTCACCATTTCTCAGTAATGAATCCACCAGATTAATTTTCAATGCCGAAAGCGTGTATAAAGAATCGATGTAGTCTTAGGGAACTTACTTGATTTTGTAGACAAACACATAATTTTAGTGTTTAATAAATAAATATGATTTTCTGATAGAAAAATACATTGCGACAGTTTGATATAGAAATAACTTTCGTATGGCTGATAAATGTCTGAAAAATATTTCCTAAATATCTTTACTGAACAATCACTACCACAATGGTGATAAGTTCTGGGCTATATATAGACTTGCTGTTTTGAGACAGTCAAATATAATTGTAATAACAGGTACCTAAATGCGGTAATGTAAGTTTTGGTATAGAGAGTTATGGTTGTATCATTTTCTATAGATATTCATTTTATTACAAATGCATACTACCTTGGTTGCTGTATACCTTAATGAAACATGTTTGAACACAGTTGCCATAGAATATCTGAAGTGCTTCAAGCTGACACCAAGTTGACTATTCGGGCGGCAGGTTTCTATGCGGTTTAATGAACTTCAGAAATGATGACAAAATATCAATGTTTTACGTAATATGAGCCTTACCTAATGAAGCAAGGGCACTTATTAACGTCTGAAATTACTAGATTATTGAACAATAAATCGAGGGAAACTGTTTCGAACGGTATGACTCCACTTAATCCTAGCAGACAGTCTGAAGGAAACTTGCGGAAGTTTTCAAACACGGTGAAATCTGATTGGCTAATAATGATTCATGTAAATTGTTAATTGATAAAATCTGTAGCAAATTAATATGGCTTCTTCATTAGCAATTTCAAAATCGGAAACAATCATCAGCGGCAAAATAATTGGATTGAGAGTATGTGCACACCTTTTTAAAAGAATAAACCACGGATTGATGCAAATCAGGGGATAGGAGTCTTTGAATGGAATTAAAGGATTCCGAAGATGTTACTTCTTATCCTAATGTAACACGATGTTTTTGTTTGTGATAGATCTGAAAGAAAAACAAATACATATTGCAAGATAAAATTTGCAAAAAGCTTAAGCGGTTTAAAATCAACAAAGGAGGTCTATGGAGAGGTATTTTGTAAAGATGTACATTGATGATACGGCGAAATATTAGCTTGCCTAATTTCGTTAACACTTTTCTCTTGAGCGGAAACTGAAAACTTTCTAATAGTCATTCACTTGCATAGTATGTTTTCAAAAATGGAAAATCTTCTAGCAAGGTGAAAACATGTGACTTTACTATACCCACAAATATCTTGGGGCTATATTGGATTCACGTGCGTTGGTCGGTCGTTCTGTCCTTCCGTAGACAAAATTTGTCCGCACTATTTCTCAGCCACTGTCTCTTAAATTTTAATAATACTTTGCAAGAATAAGAAGTACTCAGCCTTGTTGTGCATGTCATTGTCACGTCCCACTCCGATGATTTTTTTATATTTTTTTTACTGATCACTTTGTCGAGACAGTTTCTCATCAACTTTTGTTCAGATTTTAATATTTTGCAAGAATCTTAAGTACTAAGGATAGTTGTGCATGTTGCTGCCATGAGTTTTCACTGAGTTATGGGCTTTTGTGTTTTATACTTAAATTTATTCATGCTATGTCTTAGCAACTGTTTGTAAGATTTTAATAATACTATGCAAGAATCGTAAGTATCAAACCTACTTCAGCATGTCTTTAGGTCTGGTCCAGTCCAAAGAGTTTTCACTTAGTTATGGTCCTTTGATATTTTTACATATAAGATATAAAAAGTTTGTCAAGAGTAAGTTTTTATGTGTGTTTTTCAGCAATTATTAATTTGAGTTTAATCAAGCTTCTTTACTACTTAGCCCAGATTTGCATGTCCTCTTCATGTAGTGTTTGAATTTATTTATGCTGATTTTTTTTGCAGGATATTTTTGTGTATTTAGTTTTGTGTGTTAATCCTTATGGTTGACTTACATGCTGCGTTTACTTTCTAAAAAAGTTTAAGTTTTGAAATTTTCAGCCATTTGTATTAGTTATAGAATATTATCGAGGACTTTACCGGCTGGTATCAGCGAATGGGGCGACAACAAGGGTCAATCTTGGGACATTAATCGAGACGGAACGAAACAGCCACTCTTTTTATACTATCGACATAAACAAAGCGCTGATCAGTCTTTGAAAAGTATCGGCAATTTTATGTAAATGAAGATATCTTAAGCTAACCAAAGATATGTTGCCAGAAGGAGATTTGTCAATAGAATTCAGGATAATAATGTCCGGGTTATTATAGCGTTCATATGTTCCAACGTTGTCTTAAGCCAATGAATTGAAAGTAAACTGGGTCGTTTTTTTTCCCAAGGACTTCTACAAACTAAGGTCCAACACCATTTTTATTGCATTTTAAATTGCCTTTATTAAAATTAGGTACCCATCCATTAATGTAGGAATATTTCACAACAAAATATGTATTGCACTCCATAAATGTTTACTACCTTTGGGAGCAAGAAAAGAAATGTTTTACCAGTAATTAAACTTTAATATACACCATAGACTGGTTTATCAAAAATTATGAAAATATAATACACTTTCAAAAGACAGGTGATAGTATATAGATTTGGGAACATGCGTGGTTCTTTATTGTGTGTTCTCATTAGTATAAAATATTCTTAATCAATGTAGAAGAAGAACGTTAGTGAAACGTTAAAGAATCCTGAATATCATCAACATGAAAATACGTCTTAACAGGCGTAATTCATTTTAGTAAACAAAATTGTATATGTTAACAACAGATAGTTATTTACAAGCAGCTGTTCAATATACGGGAAGACGAATCACTATTCTTGGAAAATAGAAACATGTATTTAGAAACATTACGATACACGAAAAATTAAATCTTTAAGTGTCATTTTTCGATTGTCCTTCCTTCCCAAAAGAGTCAAATTAATTATACTAATGTTACACCAGTTTGTTTGTGTTTGTTAAATATTGAAATGATGCGTCTTCAGAAGTATTTTATTCTTTTTTGGCATAATATTGAGATATGTCATTAGCATAATCAAATCCTGAATACCATTGCCATTTTTTATCAATGTAAACTAAGAGTACCGTTTATTTAATATCAAACCACTGACCCTTAAATCTAGGATTAAATGTGTTAATGTTTTACCTACACACATGTTAAACTTCGAATTGTTATTCCAATATATGAACAGAAACATTACATTCAACTAACCGATGTGGCATTGAAGTTCAATACTAAAGATAGCAACATTTGGAGGTAATTTCATTTTGTATACAATTTTATATCATTTCAAGTATATATAAGATCACAAAAGAAGATAGGGTCAACTGTCAAAATATTGACCCTAACAATGTTCTGCACTTCTGAAATTTGATTAATGTGCCATTAAGGCGGCAAACCATAATCAAAAATCGAAGAGGGAGCAAACACGACTGTTGTCATTTGTAAATTGCTTTTGATTGATAACTTCGGTCAGACATTTGTCACTCGGAGATGATTCGTTTCGAATTAAACACACACAGAGAAAACAAAGACATGCAAAGACATATAATGGTGTTAACTCTCCCCCTGTGGATTGAGGTCAGAAAACTAAAATATGATGTCTAAATAAAAGACTTTGAGTCAGTGCCCTTTGGTAATTGATTTTGATCTATGATTATTGTTTTTGTAAAGCTAAATTCTTCAAAGCATTATTTTCGTAAGATCAGCTGCTATGAAACACACAGGCACAACTGTAATGATTCTTATGTAGAGATGATAACAGGTAAAAACTATTTCAACAAAGTCAAACGATTCTTCTTCCCTATGTCTATGATGGAACCCATATACTCATTATGTATTGTTATGATACTAACCCCATCACTGCTACAACATTTTGCATTTGTGATGAGACTCGTGCTTAAAAAACCAAACAATTAGTTTGAGATTTTCTACTATTTAAAGTGGAATAGGCATTTGTAACATGTTCGACTTCAGGTAGCCCTGACTGACAGATTCATAATATTTGACAGACTAATTCCCGGAAACTTATCTTATACGAGCCTCATAACTCTGAATAGTCTGAAATCCTTTTCACTATAAATCAAGAGACTAAACATTTTCATGCCAGATTTTAACTCTTGTAAAATCCTAGAGGTTACGTGTTGATGTTGCATGATAGGTGCTTATGATACATGAAACAAAAACAAATGGAAAAGTTATCAAAAGACACAATAACTGAATGTGATGATCCGATATGTCTAACAGAGTATTTGACTTGTGAAAAAGCTAACTCAGAATTCCATTATTAGTTCAGACACAAAAACACAGATACTGATGAACAGCAGCTGAAAACTCTGGAATTATTCTGGACGCGAATGTCAATGGGGCCATGTCGTAGGCAGAAAGATAATAGCAAGAGTCAAATGAATGACAAAATTAATGACAATACTGTTTCTGATAATCTGAAAAAACATATCTGCGCAAAAGGTCTCCTGACATTATTTATTTGACAGCTAACAGACTTGGTTGTCTTATTTTCCAAAAGTAGAAAGATTCAATTAAAACAGCAACATTGCTTCGTTATTCTGAGTTTATGTTTTAGAATGAATATAAATTTACTTTCCAATAATAATAATTATAATAATAACAGTAACAACAATCACATTCACAGTCTGCATTTTCACTTATAACAATATCATAATGAAAATAATGGTGATAATCAGAATTATAACAATAATTTTATAATATCTTTACCACCATCGTCATTATCGTTTCCATTAACATTCTTATAAGGCATTTCCAGAGTAGAGTCTATGGCAGACAATGAAATGATTTTTATTAAATATTTGATAAAACCCATTCGCTTCCATCCTCGATGTAATAAAGAATCTAATAAAACAGTCCAATGCCTTCAATCTGCTTCAACAAAAATCAAGAAAACTTATCCTAGAAAAAATTGATGAGTTGACCCAGGCATATTTCATTAACCACGTCCTAAAAAAGGTATTGCTTTAGCAGGGGTATAAAAAGAGAAATTAAATTAACGTTTTTCATTCATGTTGTTAGAATTACTAATCATTGCATCATCTAGTTGCTCGCATCAATTTATTATGCAAATGTACTTCCGTCATGCACTTTGCCCAAAACGGAAATTTTTATTCATTTTTAGACTGAAGCTCACAATACCAAAGCAATGATGCTTTTATAATTGAATCTGTTATGTAATTTACTAAGAACTGTGACTTGCCAGGTTTATATAGAACTTAACGTTCTTATAGACACTGATTTGATGGCACAAAGCCATAAGCAGAAAAAATAAGGTGGTCTGAAATATCTAAATAAGCAGCAAAGTATCCATTTAAGCACACATAAGCAAGATATAGTTAGTTCTGTCCGTATTACTCATCTCGGTTAAAGGAATTTGATTCTCTATAATGGTGAAGTGGAGAACTATACAATGCCACCACTGATAACCGTGACAATATCTCACAACAACAAATTCTTATCAATTCATGATAAGATATTAATTTTAATAAGATATTTTTCAAAAGTGTTTCTGAAAATACTAAGAGTGTAAGTGTAAGTGTAAGAGCTGTGTAAAAAAGGATGCGTGAAATCATGCCAGAAATAAAACATTATAAACAGGCTAACTCATTTAATATACTATAGAAAATAGATACGATAATAAAGACTAGAAGAAGAGCTAGTGTAACAGAGGTGTTTTCATTTAAGGACATTCTCTCTGATTTAATTCCATTAATTGAAATAACGCCTACTATCGGTAATTTACATAGTGCCTTCTAATATATGTGTGAATTAAAGATTGTTTTTAAACCTAAATGGTTGTCCGAAAGTATTTTCTATTGCTATGAATTACTAAAATTTGTGCCGCAAGCAAATGACTTACGAAAAAAGTGGTCCAGATAAAACAGCATTGAACATGATGGTAAGCATCAGTTTATAGCTTTAACATGCAGAAATGAGAGAGTTCTTTTAATGTACTTTTATTCTAGGAAATCATTCTCGAGAATTATAAATTTGCATAGTATACGAATTCATTGTCAAACACGTGATACTGTAAGTTTTCTGTAAGCAGATAAAGAAGGAAAAGTTCTACCACTTTCTGAACTAATTATCTACATAAACTTTTGACACATAACGTATACCAACTATTACTTATAATAACAAAGCTATTAGACTAGACGTTAAGTTGCGCTGTTGGGGACAGAGTAAAATTGCAGAAATCGCCGCAACTACAACATAGTATTAATGTTGATCTATTCGCCTTTAGTTCATTTACCCTCAGGCATCTTCAAGTAAAACGTACATTATTAATAATAGCGATCTATTCGTATAGGTTAAAGTTTATTAGTACGTATTTACAAAATTAAATTGGTCAGGCGCGGCGCAGCCGCGCGACCAATTTAATTTTGTAAATACGTACTAATAAATTTTAACCAGCTTAGTGTTTTAAATTATTTTTGTACACTCTTAACATGTCTCTGCCCTCTTTCGTCACGCGAATTTGACTGACACCTCGAAACACCAAAATCATGCCTGTCATCCATGTTCCGTCGATATCGACGAGGTCTGATCTTTTACCGCCTTATGCAAATTAGAATCTCCTTTCGCTGGCACACAGAAACATAACTTTAATCGAGAAGGTCGAACACGTTTCAAAACAAAATGAGTGCAGATCAAGTCACAAGTTTTGATGTCTTAGGTGATTCGGATTTCTTTAATATGCGGTACTTTTGCATTTTTGTTTTTGTTCTAATATTTCGAGTTGTGAAACTGATTTAACACGATCTTTGATGATACATTTTGATGATACATGTACACTATAATCATCTTGACTTGCGTAATGGAATACTGTACTTTTCCGACGGCATTTTCACCTGCAAGCAGCGGCACGAATATATTATTTACCGTGTATTGTATATTTAATTTACATGTATGCATTACATAAAATGAGAGGATATTTTACTTTACTTGTGAAAGCCAACCATAATTATAAAAGATGAATTGAGTTCAATGTATTCTGTATCGCATGAATGTAAACAAAAACCCAATATCCCTGTAACTCCGCCTCCAAGGCACACATGCGGAATTACGTTGGTAAATCATTTCATTCGATTTACCTGGTTAGTAGCACTGGTTGTTAAAAACTGATTTACTAAAATAAATTCTTTCAAAATTTGAAAAATGCTGCCATCTCATTGGACAAAAAATAATTTCAAACACTAAATAAACTTAATGGGAATTTTGCTATTTCAAGTTAACATGCAAGTTTGCAGGAAAATGCAATTCAAATAAAGCACCAAGGCTTTAAACGATGACAGTCGAACGCGAGAAATAATTTTTATATAAACTGAATGTCAACAGCGCCGTGTGCTCCCATTCAAGTTACTTGATGAATAGATTAATATAAAAATGTTTAGTTTGGGGCCGATTTTGTAAGACTTGTTGCAAAACTATCAACTAATAGTAAGCTGTCGATGAGCAAAATGTTAAGTAATTTATCAGTTGTTTCTTATTAAGAACTTCTTATTGTATTGGCTTTAAATATGTTTGACTAACAATTATGATTGATTTATAACTTTGGTAGAAAAAGTAAGGGTGAATAAATATTATGCTTAAGAAAAGCGGCTCTTTACTCGGCAAAACCAAAACATTCTCTTACTGCATTGCCTGGAGTACTTCTGCTTCTAATCAGAAATTATATGACATTGTACATGCAGGTAATGCTTCTTATAAGTTCAAAATTTAGTGTAAGGTTTCATCCTAATAAAAGAAGGTAAATATTTGAAAAAAGTAATCAGTACTAAATCACTATAACTTTTGTGTAATTCGAAATATATTATAGATTTACATGACTTGTCCATTTTTTTGCATGACTAGACCATGAATGAGTGATATTCGTTCTTATGCAGAAAGATGTCTCTCTTAATCTAACGAAATCATTTCTGTTACACATGTCGTACAATATCTTTCTGTTATTTCCACCATTTCTGTGCAAACACAGACTTTGTACCTACAGTTCAAACTCTGGTTTATGGTTAATACAACAGTAAGCGACATTACTTAAGTGAGAGGAACCAGACTTAATTTAAAACATCCAGCTGTTTAGGGCAGACACGCAAGACTTTTAACAATGTGTAAGACAGTCGCACAAGACCTTATTTTGTCACCGACTTTTTTTAACAAATTGGAGATAAAGCTAAAAAAACTTAGGTAGTTATATTTGTAAGTCAAAGTTAATTTGAATACGTAATAGATCTAAATGTAATGTACTTGAGGAAAACTAATAAGTATGTACGCAGTAGTAGTAGTTTTAATCGAAAATTAAAGTTCCCGAAATAAAATATAAGTATAAATAGATTCTAGGCGTATATTAATGGTGGAACTATTTTTGAAACTTTTTCAGCATGTTCAGAAAATAAAAAACCTTGAATTCACAATAAACCTAAAGTAAAAAGAAAAGTTTCTTTCTGTTAAAGTGTATTTACGTTTTGGACGTCAAGAGGTTATTATAATTGCTGCTATACTGTAGAAGCGATTTTCACATTTCCTTGATACTGTGTTCGTGATACGAACACTCTTAATTGTTCATTAATTTACTTTAATTAATTAAATGTCGATGTTTAGACAAGTCGTCTTATCACAAACAGGATTTTAAATACCTAGTACCTTTTAAGACGGATCTCGGCCTTTGGGTTCGGTCTGAATGATCGTTGTTGACAAACTGGTCAAAAACTGTTATTCCAGAAGACCCCCAGAGGTTTGCATCATTTATTAAAAGTAAATGGAAGAAAAATCGTCAGACAGGCAAACTTTACAAATGGAAAGGGATAATTATAAATTATTCAAACTATCCTTACTTTTTGATGCGTAAGCGTTTCCAAATACTTAGTGTAAAAGGCAAATGAAATCTGACAGAAATATACGATCATCCACATTATAGCAGACTTCCTAAGTATGAGCACTTGGTATTTAGTCTTTACGCAAAACACATGGCTCGTCTGCATAAGAATGGGAAATTATATATAGCATAGTTTGATCTGTGAGACCTTCTGTGGCTGATGAATTACAAATGTCTCAAAATTAGTTCTGTTAAATCTTTCTGCATGTAAAATGCAATTATGTTCTTTTTTAACCCTTAGCCTCCTCAATATCTTAAATGGACTTGTCTTTCTTTCAATTTGGACAGATCCATTTATTTTCTTATAGTTGCTTATTGAAAATTTACCGACTGCATGGCGAATAGCGTAGACCATGATTAAACTGCACGGATATGCAAGCTGATCTTGGGCGGCGCTGGTCGCAATAGCAAACACTATTGCCGCCAGCAGGCGAAGGGTTAAAATAAATAGTTACACTATATAACTTATTTGTCCTTTAGACCTTTTAGGGAATACGGCAGCTTTATTCTACGAGAAAGCAATGTCTTTAAAAGACTGAGCTAGTAAATTGAGAGACAGTCGGATATAAATCCGCCAATAACGTCTTTCTTAAGTAAAGATCCATTACATTTGTATATTTTCCGTATTTTATCTGTACTAAAAAAGAACTGCTAGATACTTTCAGAATACTTTCAGAATACTTAGTTCGTGTACATAGAATGGAGAACTATTTTCAGTTTATTTACCACTTATATCATAAAGAAAATATAGAACTAGACACCTTTAAAACAATAACAACTCTTGCTGAGCTTTCTGGTATGAATTCAATTTAGTTTCAAAAACAAATATTGATAAAAGATAATGATTAAAAATAGACTTCGGATATTTTGTCTCTTCAATTAAAGTGTTTTGTTAGCTCTGTCACTAATGTATTAAAATTGCAGTTGGCTTCGGTAGTTCAACTAAGTAAGGCGCCAAACTCCTCGGACCAACTATCAGAAAATGAAAACCAGTAAAGAAAATTGCTGACTCATTTCCTTCAAGCGTAAAGTGATAACATTTTTATGCCAAAAAAGTGGTTACTTAATATACTGGTGATAACTTGTAAATATATATATATTTGCTCTATCGGAAAACTGTAGTAATTATATAAGCAACTGGCTCTAGAAAATTTTAAAGTTTTAAAGTAACAATAAAATAATAACAAGAAATAAAATAAAAAAAACACCAACATTCTCTCATCACTTGGCAAATTGGAACGACATTCTTTCAAAAAATTAACAAGAAATAGCAAACGCATTTATCAACTTTACTTATTTATTACATGATCCCATTGGTAAATTCAGGGAGAATGTTTAACTTAAGAACAAAAAGAACATTTGTATTGACACGCCAATATCCGTTAACAGCCTTAAAGATTATCGACTATTTTATGCAAATGAAGATAAATCTATCTTAAATTGCGCAAAGATACGTTGCCTGAAGGAAATCTTCTAATAGAGTTCTTACCAATTTCCTCGGCTTTTAATACGGCATTAGGCGAATGCCAACGGCTTTAAAGATATACCAAAGTAAGCAAATCAGTTTTCTTTAGTTTTATCTTTTGCTCTAGTTCTTTTTTTCTGTGCAAAACCTCATTTGCAAATTACTTAGCTCATAAATGTCTATATACAATATCAAGTAGCTTACATACACGTTTTTAGTTATTTTAAAATCTCTTTTACACATTTGGTGTAGCATACTTTGCGACAGTCTGTTTTTTGTGTTTTTTTTTGTAATTCTTATTCTGGGAAAGAATCAAAGGTATTTGATGCGGAATCTTTTTCTTTTCTTAAATCTGAAATTTCAGCGACCAGATAGGGTACAGATATTTACAAATTTTAATGTTTGTTTTGGCTTTGTCAATGTTTGTTATAATATATAAGGGTACAGATATTGACAAATTTTAATGTTTGTTTTGGGTTTGTTCATTTTTGTTATAATATATATTTTTAACAAGTTACGTTTAAGTAAGCTCATTGAACATACGATAAAAGGAGTGTAGCAAGAGAATGCATCGTTTGCTGTAACTTAAAACTCTAAAAAAGGCTTGTCTACTTGATCGAATGATTTTACAAAGCATCATTTCGTCATTATAAAATATCGTCATTTAAGGCTTTGTGATTTTTTTTTATTTTACTATCCTAGAAATAAAGTGTTTTTTCTTATGACTCGTAAAACATGGATAATAGATAAAGCTGAAAAAAGTATTAACTATTTATAGTGCAATTTTATTCAGCTTCAAATTGCCACGTAATGTTTTATGCAATAATCACTCAAAAACTTCTTGTTTTATTGTATTTATTTATTTTCATTGCAATTACATTTTACAATGAGCTAAAAGAAATGAACATCGCACTGAAGAAACTAAAATGAGACTCAAACATTTATCTTCCGAGCAAAAATAAGTTTACATCTGGCTAGTTTGACCTTTGTTACACCTTTTGTCACTTTAAATGAGATATTCCATAATTTTAAAGGGATGTTGTGTCTTACTTTTGAGTTTTATTGTTTAATGCAGAGACTTACTTTTCCTAAGCAGAAAAACACAAACGTGACTAATACGTGCACGACAAACTTACTTCTCCAAATTCTGTCGTTAACTAATCAATAATTAGTCTAATATGTAAGTGTCAGAAAATTAATTACTGTCATCATCTCACTCCCTACGAAAAATTGGACATCCCAGGGAATTTCTTACTAATTTCAATTTATATACAACCTCCTCAGAGATATTTATTCAAAGTGAGGCGGCAATATTACAATGCTTTTCGTCTAATACATTGGTAAAACAAAAATAAAAAGAACTCCAGTGAACATGTAGCATTGCTGAGAAAAAGTACAAAAGATATAATGACGTTAACTGCTACATAAAAAAGAACCGTTATTAAGACGAATGATGCAGTCATCCTTCTATACCTGAGCGTGTTAAAATAAATTATGTAATACTCAGTTAAAAATGGGATTGTACTAGACAACTAAATAGCGTTTTCCAGAGGAAAGTTGTTTTTTTCCAGAAATTAACTTACTTAATAAAATATTTATAGGCCTTAAAAGCTGCTTTAAGCATTTTTTCCAGTACCAGCTACTGTTTTTGTAAATCATTTAATGGTGCGCATGAAACGCATTAGGGTTTTTGGTAGTGGTAGGTAATTATTTATCAGAGATGTCAAGTGTTGTCGCTGCTGCTGAAGAAATTATATCACGTCTTGTGTTTTTCTATTTTGTTTGTTGTTTTTACAGCACAAAAAAACCCTTCGTGCATAAAATCGTTATCCGTTAGTACGCGGTCGTATAAAGTGTTTTTCTTAATTTTAGAATAACATAAAGTATAATTTTCTTTGTAGTGAAATAACAATTCATGTATTTATGTTCTGATTCATTTACTTTAAAACTGATAAGGAATACGTAATAGGTAAACAGTAAAAAAACCAAGCCACCTAAGTTTTCAATACTTTTCGGTTATGAATGAACCAGATCAACTTTCAAAGGCCTAAAGCCTTCATAAAGAATCCATGTGGTAATAGCGAACTTTACTCGATTTTGTATACCAAAACATAACTGTAGGTTTTATGATATGATTTTCAGATAGAAAAGTGCATTGCAATAGTTTACAATACATTTGATGTAGAAATAACTTGCGTATGGCTGATAAATGTCTGAAAACAATTTCCAAAATATCTGTATTGAAAAATCACTATCACTATCACATGGGTGATAAGTTTTGGGCTATACAGTGACATTCTGTTGTGAGATAGTCAAATTTAATTGCAATTCACAGGTACTTAAATGTAATCAAAGTAATACAGCAATGTCAGAATTTGCATCACTTGCATCCAAGAAAATAATAATGATTTCTCTATCAAATTTACACATAAGATGCTTAAAAAACCATAACAAACTAGTGTTTATTGTGAAGGTTTTTTAGCTACTCAAATATTATCGTGTGTCAATTTTCTGCTGAAAGTTTCGTAAATAATGGGCAGACTCATTTTCGATAGGTTTTATCACTTAAGTTCCATAATCCTCTATCTAAATATATCTTCCTCTCGTTAAGAGTAAAAGAAATGGAAAAATAAGGCGTAGAAGAGACGCATTATATTATGCAATGTTTTTATTTAATTATTGTAAAGGCATACCCTAAAATTGTAAGTATAACATTTTCCACCAAACGGTATTGAATGGTATTGAATTCATTATTACTTGATGCAAAGGAGTTTGTTGATACGGTAAACTGAATGCGGTAATATCAGTTTTGAGATAAAGAGTTATTGTTGTATCATTTTTGTTGGATAGCCATTTATTACAAATGCGTACTACATTAGTTGCAATATGCCTTAATAAAACATTTTGAGCACATGTTCTGCTTTAAACTACCAATTCTTTTTGTTTTAAAGAGAATGGGCCAGTACTGTTGAGATGCAGTTTATCATCGTTAAATAGCTACATATTAGACATAATGAGAAATGCTGTCTATGCTCCTAACATCTGAAATAGAACAACTGAAGTGCTTCCAGCTGAAACTAACTTGAATATTTATGCGGCAGGTTTCATTGAGGTTTAATGAGCTTCAGAAATGACGATAAAATATCAATGTTTTACGTAATCTTGAGTCTTGCTTAACGAAGCAAGGGCACTTATCAACGTCTGAAATTACTAGATTATTGAACAATAAATCGAGGGAAACTGTTTCGAACGGTATGACTCCACTTAATCCTAACAGACAATTATCTGAAGGAAACCTGCGGAAGTTTTGGTGAAATCTGATTGGCTAATAATGAAACATGTAAATTGTTTATTGATAAAATCTGTAGCAGATTATTTTGGCTTTTTCATTTGTAATTTGAAAATCGGAAACAATCATCAGTGGCAAAATAATTGGTTTGTCATTATGTGCACACCTTTTTAAAAGAATAAACAACGGATTGATGCAAATCAGGGGATTGGAGTCTTTGAATGGAATTTAAAGATTCCGAAGAAGATATTACTTACTTTCCTACTGTAACACGCTCTTTTAAGTGTGAAATATCTGAAAGAAACACAAATGCATTTTGCCAGATAAAATTTGTAAAAAGCTTGCGCGGGTTTAAATCAACGGCGGTATATACAGAGGTATTTTGTAAAATTATACATAACTGAAGATAAGGCGGAATACTTGCTTGCTTAATTTTGTTAACACTTTTCTTTTGAGCGGAAACTGAAGACTTTCTAATAGTTATTCACTTGCATAATGTGTCTTCAAAAATGGAAAATATTACAAGCTGAAAACACATTACTTTATTATACTCCCAGATAGAATATCGTTGGTCGGTCGTCCTTCCGTAGACAAAATTTGTCCGCACTATTTCTCAGCAACTATCTCTCAGATTTTAAAAAACCTTTGCAAGAATCATAAGTACCCAGCCTTGTTGTGCTTGTCGTTGTCACGCCCCACTCCGCTGATTTTTCACTGAGTTATGGACCATCGATAATTACTTTTACTCATCAATTTGTCCGGACTGTTTCTCATCAACTTTTATTCAGATTTTAATACTTTGGAAGAATCTTAAGTACCAAACGTATTTGTGCATGTCGCTGCCATGAGTTTCACTGAGTTATGGGCCTTTGTTTTTATACTTAAATTTCTTCATGCTATTTCATAGCAACTATTTGTCAGATTTTAATAAATCTTAAGTATCAAACCTACTTCTGCACGTCGTTGTTCTGTTCCAGTCAACGGAATTTTCACTTAGTTATGGCGCTTTGATATTTTTACATATAAAAGATAAAAAGTTTGTCCAGTGTAAGTTTTTATGTGTTGTTTTTTTCCAGCAATTATTAATTGGAATATAATCAAACTTCTTTAGTACTTAGCTCAGATTTGCATGTCTTCTTCATGTAGTGCTTGAATTTATTTCTTCTGATTTTTTTGCATTTTTGCAGGATAGTTTAGTTTTGTGTGACTGCGTTTACTTTCTAAAGAAGTTTGAGTTTTGAAATTTTCAGCCATTTTATATTTATCATGGCAGACAAACTCTAAAACTGCTCTGCCAAGGCGGTATCTGAGGGTATTCTTCACCTTTAGTGAAAGCTCTTGTTTTATATGATGCAAGTGTTTTCAGAGAAATGTATTTCAAATGAAATACTATCATCTTTTTTATTATCTCTTACCACGTTTCGACTGTGTAAACTATTATTTTTACGATTTTAACAGATCGGTGAGTAGACTGGTTGCAAAGCAGGACACTTTTTTATGGTTAGATTTCTGTCATGTGTGTATACTTCATCTTTTACAATATCAACCTCTATGTTACATGCCGGAAACGAAAACTTCTTTCCCAAGTTTTGTGGTTTGCTTTATCGTACAATCTTAATAAACAATCACCAGTGTCTGACATTTTGTCATAGGCAACAATCATATATTGCTCATTTTTCCTGTAATATTTCAGATGTTAAGTTTGATATTTGAAAAAGAAAGATGTTGGTATCATTAAAACATCAGTTGTTTGGGCGAACATAACAAACTTTTAATAATGCCGTGCTGTAGATTGACAGTCCAAAAAGATTTATTATGGTAATTCGTCATCTAATGACAAAGCGCAATGCTCAGAGAAATGATTCATCCTTTGCTTAATGTTGATGCTTCATATTTAATTTGGTTTCACCCCGAGAAGTTTCGAGTTGACAATACTTGTAAAAACTTCTCGAAATTCCGATTTGCATATATTTCTGCAAACGAATAAAAACTAAGAATAGAATAAATTAGAATAGTATTGAACAGAAAAGAGTAGAACAGAACAGAACCAAATTGTCAATGAAATAATCACCATGTCAACAAATTTGATTTGCTGCGTATCATTAATCATTTGTTTAACCTCTGCTTAAATAATAATGCACGTATGAACACTTAACTACCTATACAATTTACTTATGAGCGAAAAAAGGCATCACGCGTCAAACTTCATTTGACAGTGTATCACCCTCATTAGCATATCAATATTAAATTCTACATTATTTCATTCCTGACTTCAACATTATTGCAATAAAGATCATAGGAATTTCAAAAGTACGGCGTCGCTGAGTGTTGCAGAGCTCTCTGTTGAGAAGTTTTCTATAAGTATTTGCAATTGAACAAAACAAGCATCGCTTGGTCATTTAAACACATTAATATTCTAAAATGGCAACTTATGGCCCAATAAAACATTATCGCAAGTCTTCAATGTATTGACAATTGGCAACTGTAATGAACTAGTGCCTTGAACTTTCCGAAAGCTTTAATCAAATCTCTTTACTCATCTTGTGAGAATTAGACTGAGCTCATTGCTATGTCCAGTTACACAACACAATTCATTATTCAGATGTCCTTTGGATATACGCTTTGTCTGAAACAAATTAAATCAATAGCTTAGTCGATTATGGTGCGAGCAGAGAGTTTGCCAAATTGCTTAGTTATATACAATGCAACATTTCATTACATTAAGATCTTCTTACAAATAGTCTCTCCGTGACTTTTTATCTTATCGGAAGGCATATGACTTAAGTGAGAAATAGCACCATAAAACGGAAAACCAAATATGTAACGCATTTATTCTATTTCATTTTTTCCTTTGTCTGATTAGTTATTAGTAAACATAGTCTACATTTACCTAAACTTAACGTATATTAAATTAGATGGGGGAAAACTGCTCAATTAGAACTGCTGCAGCATTGGCTTTCTAATTGTAAATCAATGAATTCATTTTCGTTTCGGTAGATAATTGATTTAGAAAGGACCATTCAAATATTACGTCAAGCTCCTCATTAAAAAAATAACAACAAAATATTGTGGCAAAGGACACAAATACTGTTACCAAATTAGTAAAAGTCTTTAAAGAAATACGAGAGTGGTCTGAGCTACTTTCAATATTTTCTATTACAACGGCGATAAACGTAAGTGAATGTTTAAGATCGATGATGTATTCTTGGGACTGTTAAAGCGTCCTTTAACTTTATGAAATGTAATAAAATAGTACAATATGTGACATGTTTATTATTATATACTTATTCGATGTTAAGGCCTTTTTTATTCATGTTTCATCAACAGGTTTAAAACAATTTTTAGAAACCATGTTTGTTGTGCTTTTGGAAGAAGCCAATTGTTTTACCTGCTTGAAGCTTACATATCTCAACTTGCCTCTGCAAAGAAAAGAAAACAACCAAATCTCACACCCTATTATTTACGTCTGTCAGTGCTCTGCTTGATATCTTTAGAAAAGATTTAAATAATCTGATGCGTTCAAAACTGAAGAAATCATGTGTCAGAGTTAATATTGACAGTAACAAGACAACAACCCTCTAGCTAGAGCATCATTTATTTTGAATAAAATTGTTTGCATGTTGGAAGTTTTGATCTAATTAAACAGAATTGTTTTGTCTAAACACCATCTAAATTGCCAACGATCAGTAATAGCTTATTTGTTTCTGTCTCGTGTTATATAGAAAATCACGTATGTAATGAGGCAATTTTGCATCAAATGAGGATAAATGAATTCAGACTGTCACAGGAAGTGTTGTTTACGAAGCAGACAGTTTCGTTATAAAATTTTGTCAGCTGATTACTTTACGATTCATTTGACACATTCTATATCTTGTCTTATACGACTTTATTCTTACATTTTATGTTTTGTACTCAGTTAATATTTTTCTCGTGGTTGTCGTAAAATAAATTCTAACATATGTGTCTTTCTCATTACAGAAGAAATATAAATGATTTTTACACCACCGACAATGAAGACTCGAAAACTTGAATACATTCTAGTTCGCAAGACACTAGTGGCACCTGCCTTATTGCAACCAAATGCTATGTGATGATAGAAAAAGGTATTTTCGCACTGAACGTTTATTTTCAGAACACAAACAATATAAATCGAACATAAAAACTTTATTTCCATCAGTAGATTAAGTGACTTTTACCACTTACAGGTACGAACAACCACACTTTTTATACTATCGACACAAATAAAGCGGTGAGCGGCCTATGAAGAATATCGGCAGTTTTTGTAGATGAAGATATCTTAATCTGACCAAAGATATGTTGCCAGAAGGAGCTGTGTTAATAGAATTCACGATAATAATGTTGGGGTTATTATAGCGTTCACTTCTTCCAACCTAGTCTAAAGCCAAAGAATAGTAAGTAAATAGGGTCGTTATTTTTTCAAGAAATTCTACATAATAAGTTCCAACATCAATTTTATTTTATTTGAAATTGCCTGTATTAAAATCAGGAAGCCATCTATTAATGTAAGAATATTTTAAATTGAAGTATGTAGTAAATTCCGGAAATATTAAGTACCTTAGGAAGCAAAAAAGTAATGTTTCAATTAAACTTTAATATATAAGGTACAATTGTCATGTTATATGTCTGTAGTTTGTTTTTTCAAGCTAATGAAAATATAATACACGTTCAAAAGACAGGTATGAGTATATAGATTTTTGGAACATGCATCCTTCTTTATTTTGTTTTTTCTCGTAGTACAAAATAGTCTTAAATCAATGCAGAAGAGGAACATCAGAATCCTGAATATCATCAACAACAAAAACAATATGTCTTAACAGGCGTAATTCATTTCAGTAAACAAAATTGTATATGTTAACAACAGATATTTATTTACAAGCAGTTGTTCAGCTGTAAAGAAGTATAGATAGTCATGCATTTTGACTTATTAAGCTACCCAGAAAAATGTCCAGACACAAGCTTTTTTCACGGGTGCTGTTTATTTTAAGAACTCCGTAAACCTGTTGCTGTTGAATCAATACCGATAAAATGTTCAGTCAACGCGACTTCTAATTCTAACCATAATATTGTCAGACCAAATTTGTTTGGTATAATGAAACTAATTGAAACCTGAAATAAGCGTCTTGATAAAAGAATCTATAATACGAAAGGGGTTATGCAGACGCCTAAAATTGGAGCTTGTATTAATTAATAACTGAATTACATAAATTTGAAATATACGGGAAGACGAAATCACGATTCTTTGAAAATAGAAACACGTATTTAGAAACATTAATATACACGACCGAATTAAAACTTTAAATGCCACTTTTAGATTGTTTGTTTTTTATCAAACAGTAAAATTAATTATACTAATTTTACACCAGTTATTTTCTTTAAATATTGAAACAGTGCGTCTTCAGAAGTACTTTATTCTTTTGACATAATATTGAGATATGTCACAAGCATAAAAAAATCCTGAACACAGGTAAATCATTGCCAATTTTATTCGTGTTAGCTTAGAGTAACGTTTATTTTATATCAAGCCACTGACACTTAATGGATTAAATGTAGTATTTTAACCTACATGCATGATTAACTTTTGCGCTTGATCATTTTCTGATTTGAGACGTCAGTTCATCTATCTATCTATCTATCTATCTATACACATGGCGAGAGACGAGAAAAAAAACCACCTCATGGTTAAAAATTACATTTTTTTTACAGTTTAATTTTTGTAGTTTCAATAGTGTCCTTGCTTTTTACAATACGACGAGTCAAAATACTGACCCTATCAATGTTCTGCACTTCCGAAATTTGATTAACATTAATGTGCCATTAAGGCGGCAAACCATAATCAAAAATCGAAGAGAGAGCAAACACGATTGTTGTCATTAGTAAATTGCTTTTGACTGATAACTGAGACACTTGTCACTAGGAGATAATTCGTTTTGGAATAAACACACACGCACTTAGAGAAAATCAAAAACATGCAAAGGCATGCAACAGTGTTAATTCTCCTCTTGTGTATTGTGGTCAGTAATTTAAACTAAAGTATATGTTGTTTAGACTTTAGGCTTTAAGTCATATAAATAGACAGTGCCCGTTGGTAATTGATTTTGATCCATGGCTATTGTTTATGCGAAGCTTGATTCTTCAAAGAACCATTATAGTAAAAGATCAACTGATTTGAAACGTATAGACACAACTGTAATGCTTCTTAAGTGCAGATAATAAAAAGCAAAACCTATTTCAACAAAGTCAAAATTTCCATTTTTTATATCATTTTCCCCTGTGTCTATGATGGAAACAATTTGCTCACTATGTATTGTTATGATACTAACCTCTTCCACTGCTGCAATATTTTGCAGTTATGATGAAGACTCATGCTTAAAAAAACCAAACCGTTTGTTTGTGATTTTCTACTTTTCAAAGTTGTTCAGGCATTTTAAACATTTTCTACTTCAAGTAACCGTGACTGTTAGATTAATAATATTTGACAGACTAATTTCCGGAAGCTTATCTTGTACAAGCTTCATAGCTCTGAATAGTCTGAAATTCCTTTACAGAGTAAATCAAGAGACTAAATATTTTCATGCCAAATTTAACTCTTGAAAAATCCTGGAGATTACATACTGATGTCGTGCAGATATTGTACAACAAGTCCCACCTGAATATATAGAAATTTATATGAAGCCGTTAAGTTAATGGGGCTATTTATAAGTTAAAAACTACTACCTCTTTTCTCGGCCGACCTATTGTTTGTGTCTTGTTTATGGGTATTTTAAAAATAGTATATAAAAAGATTATATAATTTACTTAACATATACCACTGAAGTGTTTATTTCCCCGTTTTGAACAAATATGGATTTAAAGTATTTAATTATAAACAGATTAACAATCAAATTTTGATTCTGTGATCTGTAACTAAGACATGATAGATGCTCCTGATATTTGAATATATTATTAGTTTAGACATAGAAACACAGACCCTGATGAACAACTGAAAATTCTGAAATTATTCTTGTTGAGAATGTCAAGGGGCTCTGTCGTCGACAGAAAGATAATGGCAAGAGGCACAGGGACGGCAGAATTCATGGCAATACTATTTCTGATTATAACATATCTGCTAAGAAGGTCTGCATACATTTATTGATTTGACGGCCAGCAGACTTGGTTGTCTTATTTTCCAAAAGTAGAAATCTTGCATAGCTTCAATTAAAACATCGCTTCATTATTGTCAATTTATATCTTAGAATGTATGTTAATTTCCTTTCCAAGCACAAATATTAAGCAATTATCAAATACATACAAAATCTTATATTCAAGAACCGCCTGAATATTGTTCTTTAAAGACATCGTCATTATAATAACAATGATAATAACAGTAATAATAATCACATTCACAGTCTTCATCTTCATTAAAAACCATAATCGCATAATGAAAATAATTTTGATAATCAGAATTATAACAATAATTATAATATCTACATCATCATTATCATCATCATCATAATCATACCTGTCATCTTTATTATTATTTAGTGTGGTGGGTTTTGCTTCAATATTTCAAATACGATACTAAAATGGGTTAATTACTAAAATTAAAGGAGTTGCATACTTACCAAAGAGTATCACTTTATGGCAATTAGCTCACTGAAAGCTCAAGGAGAAGAAAAACTTTTCATTTACATTGTTATAATTTTGTACAGTTTAATTTTTGTAGTTTCAATAGTGTCCTTGCTTTTTACAATACGACGAGTCAAAATACTGACCCTATCAATGTTCTGCACTTCCGAAATTTGATTAACATTAATGTGCCATTAAGGCGGCAAACCATAATCAAAAATCGAAGAGAGAGCAAACACGATTGTTGTCATTAGTAAATTGCTTTTGACTGATAACTGAGACACTTGTCACTAGGAGATAATTCGTTTTGGAATAAACACACACGCACTTAGAGAAAATCAAAAACATGCAAAGGCATGCAACAGTGTTAATTCTCCTCTTGTGTATTGTGGTCAGTAATTTAAACTAAAGTATATGTTGTTTAGACTTTAGGCTTTAAGTCATATAAATAGACAGTGCCCGTTGGTAATTGATTTTGATCCATGGCTATTGTTTATGCGAAGCTTGATTCTTCAAAGAACCATTATAGTAAAAGATCAACTGATTTGAAACGTATAGACACAACTGTAATGCTTCTTAAGTGCAGATAATAAAAAGCAAAACCTATTTCAACAAAGTCAAAATTTCCATTTTTTATATCATTTTCCCCTGTGTCTATGATGGAAACAATTTGCTCACTATGTATTGTTATGATACTAACCTCTTCCACTGCTGCAATATTTTGCAGTTATGATGAAGACTCATGCTTAAAAAAACCAAACCGTTTGTTTGTGATTTTCTACTTTTCAAAGTTGTTCAGGCATTTTAAACATTTTCTACTTCAAGTAACCGTGACTGTTAGATTAATAATATTTGACAGACTAATTTCCGGAAGCTTATCTTGTACAAGCTTCATAGCTCTGAATAGTCTGAAATTCCTTTACAGAGTAAATCAAGAGACTAAATATTTTCATGCCAAATTTAACTCTTGAAAAATCCTGGAGATTACATACTGAGGTCGTGCAGATATTGTACAACAAGTCCCACCTGAATATATAGAAATTTATATGAAGCTGTTTAGTTAATGGGGCTATTTATAAGTTAACAACTACAACCTCTTTTCTCGGCCGACCTATTGTTTGTGTCTTGTTTATGGGTATTTTAAAAATAGTATATAAAAAGATTATATAATTTACTTAACATATACCACTGAAGTGTTTATTTCCCCGTTTTGAACAAATATGGATTTAAAGTATTTAATTATAAACAGATTAACAATCAAATTTTGATTCTGTGATCTGTAACTAAGACATGATAGATGCTCCTGATATTTGAATATATTATTAGTTTAGACATAGAAACACAGACCCTGGTGAACAACTGAAAATTCTGAAATTATTCTTGTTGAGAATGTAAAGGGACTCTGTCGTCGACAGAAAGATAATGGCAAGAGGCACAGGGACGGCAGAATTCATGGCAATACTATTTCTGATTAGAACATATCTGCTAAGAAGGTCTGCATACATTTATTGATTTGACGGCCAGCAGACTTGGTTGTCTTATTTTCCAAAAGTAGAAATCTTGCATAGCTTCAATTAAAACATCGCTTCATTATTGTCAATTTATATCTTAGAATGTATGTTAATTTCCTTTCCAAGCACAAATATTAAACAATTATCAAATACATACAAAATCTTATATTCAAGAACCGCCTGAATATTGTTCTTTAAAGACATCGTCATTATAATAACAATGATAATAACAGTAATAATAATCACATTCACAGTCTTCATCTTCATTAAAAACCATAATCGCATAATGAAAATAATTTTGATAATCAGAATTATAACAATAATTATAATATCTACATCATCATTATCATCATCATCATAATCATACCTGTCATCTTTATTATTATTTAGTGTGGTGGGTTTTGCTTCAATATTTCAAATACGATACTAAAAGGGGTTAATTACTAAAATTAAAGGAGTTGCATACTTACCAAAGAGTATCACTTTATGGCAATTAGCTCACTGAAAGCTCAAGGAGAAGAAAAACTTTTCATTTACATTGTTATAATTTTGTACAGTTTAATTTTTGTAGTTTCAATAGTGTCCTTGCTTTTTACAATACGACGAGTCAAAATACTGACCCTATCAATGTTCTGCACTTCCGAAATTTGATTAACATTAATGTGCCATTAAGGCGGCAAACCATAATCAAAAATCGAAGAGAGAGCAAACACGATTGTTGTCATTAGTAAATTGCTTTTGACTGATAACTGAGACACTTGTCACTAGGAGATAATTCGTTTTGGAATAAACACACACGCACTTAGAGAAAATCAAAAACATGCAAAGGCATGCAACAGTGTTAATTCTCCTCTTGTGTATTGTGGTCAGTAATTTAAACTAAAGTATATGTTGTTTAGACTTTAGGCTTTAAGTCATATAAATAGACAGTGCCCGTTGGTAATTGATTTTGATCCATGGCTATTGTTTATGCGAAGCTTGATTCTTCAAAGAACCATTATAGTAAAAGATCAACTGATTTGAAACGTATAGACACAACTGTAATGCTTCTTAAGTGCAGATAATAAAAAGCAAAACCTATTTCAACAAAGTCAAAATTTCCATTTTTTATATCATTTCCCCTGTGTCTATGATGGAAACAATTTGCTCACTATGTATTGTTATGATACTAACCTCTTCCACTGCTGCAATATTTTGCAGTTATGATGAAGACTCATGCTTAAAAAAACCAAACCGTTTGTTTGTGATTTTCTACTTTTCAAAGTTGTTCAGGCATTTTAAACATTTTCTACTTCAAGTAACCGTGACTGTTAGATTAATAATATTTGACAGACTAATTTCCGGAAGCTTATCTTGTACAAGCTTCATAGCTCTGAATAGTCTGAAATTCCTTTACAGAGTAAATCAAGAGACTTAATATTTTCATGCCAAATTTAACTCTTGAAAAATCCTGGAGATTACATACTGATGTCGTGCAGATATTGTACAACAAGTCCCACCTGAATATATAGAAATTTATATGAAGCCGTTTAGTTAATGGGGCTATTTATAAGTTAACAACTACAACCTCTTTTCTCGGCCGACCTATTGTTTGTGTCTTGTTTATGGGTATTTTAAAAATAGTATATAAAAAGATTATATAATTTACTTAACATATACCACTGAAGTGTTTATTTCCCCGTTTTGAACAAATATGGATTTAAAGTATTTAATTATAAACAGATTAACAATCAAATTTTGATTCTGTGATCTGTAACTAAGACATGATAGATGCTCCTGATATTTGAATATATTATTAGTTTAGACATAGAAACACAGACCCTGGTGAACAACTGAAAATTCTGAAATTATTCTTGTTGAGAATGTAAAGGGACTCTGTCGTCGACAGAAAGATAATGGCAAGAGGCACAGGGACGGCAGAATTCATGGCAATACTATTTCTGATTATAACATATCTGCTAAGAAGGTCTGCATACATTTATTGATTTGACGGCCAGCAGACTTGGTTGTCTTATTTTCCAAAAGTAGAAATCTTGCATAGCTTCAATTAAAACATCGCTTCATTATTGTCAATTTATATCTTAGAATGTATGTTAATTTCCTTTCCAAGCACAAATATTAAACAATTATCAAATACATACAAAATCTTATATTCAAGAACCGCCTGAATATTGTTCTTTAAAGACATCGTCATTATAATAACAATGATAATAACAGTAATAATAATCACATTCACAGTCTTCATCTTCATTAAAAACCATAATCGCATAATGAAAATAATTTTGATAATCAGAATTATAACAATAATTATAATATCTACATCATCATTATCATCATCATCATAATCATACCTGTCATCTTTATTATTATTTAGTGTGGTGGGTTTTGCTTCAATATTTCAAATACGATACTAAAAGGGGTTAATTACTAAAATTAAAGGAGTTGCATACTTACCAAAGAGTATCACTTTATGGCAATTAGCTCACTGAAAGCTCAAGGAGAAGAAAAACTTTTCATTTACATTGTTATAATTTTGTACAGTTTAATTTTTGTAGTTTCAATAGTGTCCTTGCTTTTTACAATACGACGAGTCAAAATACTGACCCTATCAATGTTCTGCACTTCCGAAATTTGATTAACATTAATGTGCCATTAAGGCGGCAAACCATAATCAAAAATCGAAGAGAGAGCAAACACGATTGTTGTCATTAGTAAATTGCTTTTGACTGATAACTGAGACACTTGTCACTAGGAGATAATTCGTTTTGGAATAAACACACACGCACTTAGAGAAAATCAAAAACATGCAAAGGCATGCAACAGTGTTAATTCTCCTCTTGTGTATTGTGGTCAGTAATTTAAACTAAAGTATATGTTGTTTAGACTTTAGGCTTTAAGTCATATAAATAGACAGTGCCCGTTGGTAATTGATTTTGATCCATGGCTATTGTTTATGCGAAGCTTGATTCTTCAAAGAACCATTATAGTAAAAGATCAACAGATTTGAAACGTATAGACACAACTGTAATGCTTCTTAAGTGCAGATAATAAAAAGCAAAACCTATTTCAACAAAGTCAAAATTTCCATTTTTTATATCATTTTCCCCTGTGTCTATGATGGAAACAATTTGCTCACTATGTATTGTTATGATACTAACCTCTTCCACTGCTGCAATATTTTGCAGTTATGATGAAGACTCATGCTTAAAAAAACCAAACCGTTTGTTTGTGATTTTCTACTTTTCAAAGTTGTTCAGGCATTTTAAACATTTTCTACTTCAAGTAACCGTGACTGTTAGATTAATAATATTTGACAGACTAATTTCCGGAAGCTTATCTTGTACAAGCTTCATAGCTCTGAATAGTCTGAAATTCCTTTACAGAGTAAATCAAGAGACTTAATATTTTCATGCCAAATTTAACTCTTGAAAAATCCTGGAGATTACATACTGAGGTCGTGCAGATATTGTACAACAAGTCCCACCTGAATATATAGAAATTTATATGAAGCTGTTTAGTTAATGGGGCTATTTATAAGTTAACAACTACAACCTCTTTTCTCGGCCGACCTATTGTTTGTGTCTTGTTTATGGGTATTTTAAAAATAGTATATAAAAAGATTATATAATTTACTTAACATATACCACTGAAGTGTTTATTTCCCCGTTTTGAACAAATATGAATTTAAAGTATTTAATTATAAACAGATTAACAATCAAATTTTGATTCTGTGATCTGTAACTAAGACATGATAGATGCTCCTGATATTTGAATATATTGTTAGTTTAGACATAGAAACACAGACCCTGGTGAACAACTGAAAATTCTGAAATTATTCTTGTTGAGAATGTAAAGGGACTCTGTCGTCGACAGAAAGATAATGGCAAGAGGCACAGGGACGGCAGAATTCATGGCAATACTGTTTCTGATTATAACATATCTGCTAAGAAGGTCTGCATACATTTATTGATTTGACGGCCAGCAGACTTGGTTGTCTTATTTTCCAAAAGTAGAAATCTTGCATAGCTTCAATTAAAACATCGCTTCATTATTGTCAATTTATATCTTAGAATGTATGTTAATTTCCTTTCCAAGCACAAATATTAAACAATTATCAAATACATACAAAATCTTATATTCAAGAACCGCCTGAATATTGTTCTTTAAAGACATCGTCATTATAATAACAATGATAATAACAGTAATAATAATCACATTCACAGTCTTCATCTTCATTAAAAACCATAATCGCATAATGAAAATAATTTTGATAATCAGAATTATAACAATAATTATAATATCTACATCATCATCATCATCATCATAATCATACCTGTCATCTTTATTATTATTTAGTGTGGTGGGTTTTGCTTCAATATTTCAAATACGACACTAAAAGGGGTTAATTACCAAAATTAAAGGAGTTGCATACTTACCAAAGAGTATCACTTTATAGCAATTAGCTCACTGAAAGCTCAAGGAGAAGAAAAACTTTTCATTTACATTGTTATAAGGCATTTTCAGAGTAGAGTCTATGGTAGACAATGACATGATTCTTTCCTCTTTTTATTCAATATTTTATATAAAACCTTTTCGCTTCCATCCTCGATATAAATAAGAATGTAATAAAACATAGTCCAATGTCTTCCATCTTCTTCAATAAAACACCAAGCAAACTTATCCTGGAGAAAATTGATGGCAATATCCAGGCATATCTTATTAATTAACCACGTCCTAAAAAGGTACTGCTTTAGCAACATCATTTACAAGTGTCTTAAAAAAGAAAATAAATTAACATCATTCATGTTGTAAGAATTACTAATGATTGCATCACCCATTTCTCGCTTCAATTTATTTTTCAAATTTACTTCAGTCATACACTTTGCCCAAAACGGAAATTTAAGTTCATTTTTAGACATTTCACAATACCAAAGTAGTTTTGCCTAAATAATTTAATATGTTATGTCAATTACTAAGAAATATGTAGTGTCAGGCTTATATAGAACCTAGCCTTCTTATAAACACTGTTTTAATAGCACAAAGTCATGAACAGAAAAAAAATAAGGTGGTCTGACGTATTTAAATGAGCAGTTAAGTATCCACCTAAGCACACATATGCAATAGTTAGTTCTGTCCGTATTACTCATCCCGGTTAAAGGAACTTGATTCTCAATAATTGTGAAGTGGAGAACTACGCAATGCCTCAAGTGGCTACCGTGACAAACATAAGCTTTCATCTCACAACAATGAAAAATTCTCTCTAACTTCCTGGCCTAATGTTTTCTAATGGCACTACTTTATTAAACAATCATCAAACAGTGTCTTACTTTTTCCAGTTTTCCACAAATACTTAAGATTTTCAGTTTCATTTATTAACATAGATCTGAATAGAAAGGAAAAGAAACAGAACAATACAAGCAGAAAGGAGAGAAGAGTAAAAAAGAGTGGATTGAAACAAAACTGAATTATAAAAAAACATGTATTGAATAAGAAAAAGAACAGACGGATATGACTGAACGAAAACAAAAAGAGATCTGATTAGAATGGAAACGAAATGCAAAAACAGATAATATAATAGAATAAAATAAAACAGAGTACGACAGAGCAGAACAGATCATGAAGGGAATAGATAAGACTTGAATAAAATAATAAAAAAAAATAAGCAGAATAAAATGTAACACAGAAATGTATTTGTTCGTTTGTTAGAAAGGATTCGCGTGATACTTGTTTCTCTAATTTATAAGGACTCCAGTTACGTATGTATAATGTCACTTACGTTTCCTTCAAGAAATTAAACTCATTTCTTCTGTGAACAGTTGCTAATAAAAAGTCATTTCCTTAATACTTTGTTAGAAACGTCAACACTATTCTATATTTAAATAATCACGTAAACAAAGTTAATTTTACTGCATACCGATTAAATATTTGCTAATATATGATGAAATAAATCTAAGGGTAAGATTCTTAAATCAACTACACCATTTACTTATAAGCGCAATATATTTTCCTCGTTGTTTTGTAATGATTGTATTAGTTTTTATGCATGAAAATCATAGGAAAATAATGTTCAAAATGTATTGACTACATTTGAAAAACTCTCGTACTGACCTATTCAGAGCATAAGGATTTCAAAAGTAAGGCAACGCTGATAATTCAAAGCTCAACTTTGAACATTTGTTTAATAAGTTCTGCAGTTGTACAAAATAAGCATCGCTGCGTCATTTTATTATACTAATATTTATAACTGACAACTTGCTTGAAAACCTTTGTGTTAGTTTTTGTAAGGTTGTATTGACATTTGGCGACTGTACTAAACTAGTGCCATGTAATTTTTCAAACCCTTTAATTAAATCACTTTACTGATTTTCGAAAACTACGCTGAGTTCGTTACTACGTCATGTTACACAGCAAAATTCATTATTCAGATGTCCTTTGGATATACGCTTTGTCTGAAGCAAATGGAATAGATAGCTTTGACGATTAAGGTTCCAGCTAAGAACCTGTTATACTGCTTGGTTATAATACAATGCAACATTTAATTACATAAATATATTTTACAGTGTTTTATTTTGTTTTGGGTTTGTCTGGATTTGTTTGTTCTGATTTGTTTTGTTTTGTCTATTTTGTTTCGTTTACTTGTTTGCCTTTTTTATTTACCAGGAGACATATGACGTAAGTGAATAAAAGACAATAAAAAAGAAAAAGAAGATAAACAGTGCATTTTTTTCTCTTTTTTCCGACTTTATAATAGTTCAGCAAACTTTACTTAACATAACCTTAACATATATTAAAGCAAATAGGAAAAAACTGCTCCATTGCAAATGCTGCCACATTTGCTTCTAACTAATGTGGTTTCATTTTATTTCGCTAAGGCTTAATTTTCGTGTATTTCGCGCTCGGGCCAGTGCGCGAATTTAAACCCTCAGCTAAAATTTATCATACGATATTGTTCCAGATACGTATCCGAAACTGGATGATGTTCAAATATACATACACTTGGTAATTTAGTAACCCATATCGCTATTTGAAATAAGTTTGAGAATTTAAGCATTTACATGAATGAACTAAGACATGTTACATTTCTTTTTGAAGATTATGAATGTAACTGCATGTCACTGTAACGTTAATTTAAGTTCGTCATTTTAGGTAAGGTCATTTCTTAACAAATAGTATCGTTGCCATCTCATTCCGTTAAACTAGACACACTTGCATTTTTCAGAAAAAAGCAGGGAACTTTCAGTTGTTTATTTATTGTTTTCTTAACATAAAACGGGTATGCAAAGATTACATGTCAATTATGTTATGAGCGGTCCAGTGTAAGTTGATAGTTGAATAAAGGACACGGGTGCGATTTCAATAAGCAGGGTAGAATAAACAATGGTCCGATAATTGCCTAACAAAGGAAGAAGTAAGTGACGCGTGTCAGCTGAGACAAAAATAACTCGTGTGTTCAAATAAACAGTAGGTATTTACAAAGGATCTGTCAACAAGGGGGCCATTGGCTCCAAAGCGCTCACCTGAGGACAGACTGTTATTTGTAAGAAAGCAGAAAAAGCTATTGTTTTTATTTACAAGAATTTGAACAATGTTGGTCACTAGACCATACTTCATGTAAAATATATTTTTAAATTTTTACTATATACATGGTCCAAATTTCAAAGCAGTACATCAAACAACAAAACAGTAGGTCACTAGGTCAAAACCAATGTCATCTAATATCAAAGTTCAATTCGACACCTGAAACTGCACATAGTCCAAATTTCATAGCTGTAAGTAAAAAAAGCAACAAGTGGGTCACTAGGTCAAAATCAATGTCAGCTGATATCAAAGTTCAAATCTACATCTGAAACTGTGCATATGGTCCAAATTTCATAGCTGTATATCAAATAACAAACAGGTAGGTCACTAGGTCAAATTTTAGGTCATCTAACATCAAAAACGCTGTGCATTTTAAAAAGGGATTGTTCATTCAATCCCATTTAAAATGCTTAATTTTGCATTTCTAGCCTATGAAAATGCATCATAATTTTTATGTTTGAGACCGATGCGGCAAAAAATGTGACAAAAAAAACAACAAATGACTTGTTCAGATTGTGTAATTTACAGTAATTTTACAAAAAAAAGTGAGTTTATATTTCATTTGACAAAGCTAATAAATAAAATAAATATATATATATATCATAACAATATGTTACAAGAAACTATTGAAAATAACAAATTTTCAACAAAATTGTCCCTCTATTCCATAAGACTAAAAAAACTGCCATTAATCAAAGAAAATTTAAATGAAAGAACAAATTGTTATGCCGGCATAACATATTTTACAAAAGGTCCATTTTCAAGAAATCTTGAAAGAAAAACCTGAATTGTTATGCCGGCATAACAATATTTAAAGAAAAAAAGTCTCCATTTTAACACTATTCTTGAAAATGAGAAACTATATTGTTATGCCGGCTTAACAATTTTTACAAAAGGTCCGTTTTCATGAAATTTTGAAAAATAGACCCTGAAATGTTATGCCGGCTAACAAATTTTACAAAAGGTCCATTTTTAAGAAATCTTGAAAAAAAAAAAACCTGAAATGTTATGCCGGCATAACAAATTTTAGAAAGGTCCATTTTTTCAAGAAGTCTTAAAACGAAAAACCTGAATTGTTATGTTAACAATATTCTTGAAAATGAGAAATTTTGTTATGCCGACTAACAAATTTTACAATATGTCCATTTTTAAGAAATCTTGAAAACAAAAAACCTGAAATGTTATGCCGGCTAACAAATTTTACAAAAGGTCCATTTTTAAGAAATCTTGAAAAAAAAACAACCTGAAATGTTATGCCGGCATAACAAATTTTACGAAAGGTCCATTTTCAAGAAGTCTTAAAACAAAAAACCTGAATTTTGTTATGCCGGCTAACAAATTTTACTAAAGGTCCATTTTTAAGAAGTCTTAAAACGAAAAACCTGAATTTTGTTATGCAGGCTAACTAATTTTACGAAAGGTCCATTTTTAAGAAATCTTAAAAAAAAAACCCTGAAATGTTATGCCGGCTAACAAATGTTATGAAAGGTCCATTTTTAAGAAATCTTGAAAAAAAAAAACCTGATATATTATGCCGGCTAACAAATTTTACGAAAGGTCCATTTTTAAGAAATCTTGAAAAAGAACACCCCTGAAATGTTATGCCGGCTAACAAATTTAACGAAAGGTCCATTTTTAAGAAATCTTAAAACGAAAAACCTGAATTTTGTTATGCCAGCTAACAAATTTACGAAAGGTCCATTTTTAAGAAATCTTGAAAAAAAAAAACCCTGAAATGTTATGCCGGCTAACAAATTTTATGAAAAGTCCATTTTTAAGAAATCTTGAAAAAAAAAAAACCTGAAATGTTATGCCGGCTAACAAATTTTACGAAAGGTCCATTTTTAAGAAATCTTGGGAAAAAAACAACCTGAAATGTTATGCCGGCATAACAAATTTTACGAAAGGTCCATTTTCAAGAAGTCTTAAAACGAAAAACCTGAATTGTCATGTTAACAATATTCTTGAAAATGAGAAATTTTGTTATGCCGGCTAACAAATTTTACGAAATGTCTATTTTAACGAAAAATCTTAATTGTTATGCCGGCTTAATAATCCTTTGTTTTTACAAAAGTCTTGAAATGAGAAACTGTATTGTTATGCCGGCATAACATATTTTATGAAAGGTACATTTTCAAGAAATCTTGAAAGAAAAAACTGAATTTTTACGCCGGCATCATAACAATATTTAAAGTAAAAAGGTCTTCTTTTATACAATATTCTTGAAATAAGACACTGTATTGTTATGCCTGCAAAACATATTTAACAAAATGTCTATATTCAAGAAACATTGAAAGAAACAGAATTGTTATGCCGGCATAAAAATCTTTCCCTTTTTAACAATATGTTGTGCCAGCATAACATTTTTAATGAAAGGTACATATTCAAGAAACCTTGAAGAAAGAAACTGAATTGTTTTTCTGGCATAACATTATCTAAAGTAAAAATATCTCCCATTTTTGACAATATTCTTGAAAATGAGAAACAGTATTTTTAAGCCGGCATAACATATTAAACAAAAGATCCAATTTCAAGAAATCTTGAAAGCAGAAACCGAAGTGTTATGTCCGCTTAAAAATATTTAAAGTAAGAATGCCTCCCTTTTTTCACAATATCCTCGAAAATAATAAACTGTACTGTTATGCCGGCATAACGCCATTATTAAAAATTTTGAAAAACAGCCTGAAATATAATTAGGGTGTAACATTTCTTAAACAAAGTTGTAATTATTTTGTTTCAAAAAAAAAAAAAAAAAGAAAAAAGAAAAAAATCATAAATATGATACTGAACTGTTCTGCTAAATTAATGAGTATCACAAAAGTTAAGCTGACATAAAAATCTTTATTCATTATAAAATTGACAATTTTTTGCATATTATGAAAAAATATCTAAAGCAAATCTATTCAAATCCAAAAATGTAAGTTGAATTAAAAAACAAAAGCAATTTTCAGAAGATTTAGAAATTAGTATCTTCAAATTTATTTTGGCATAGTAAAATCAAAGAACCTCCTACAACTTATTGATGAATTTCATCAGGAAACTGTATTCAGTATTCAAAATAATATAATCCCAATTGAGTCTCTTTAATGATTCCTAAATATTAAGATCTGATACCATATATACTAACTTAAGTTCTTAGTAGACTTCCTATCTAAAAAGTCAATTAAATTATTTTTAAAAGCTTTATGCAAATGCTATAAATATCCCTTGTCATGACTCATAATCAATATTATGAAAACTCAAATAAAAATGTTACTGAAACTGAAGATGATGGTATTAAAAATTTCATTGTCTGTTCTTCTACACTGCACTTTTTCTTCCTCAACTATTTCCTCGAGTGAATTAGAAAAATATCAACAGCATGTGTTTTGAAGTGTGCCCAACCTGATGAGAATGGTACATTTTTCAAATACTCAAATTGCATTTTAAGCTGTCCAGAAAGAGGTGCAACTTAAATATTGGACAACTACACATCATGTAAAAAACCATCACTGTTAAACTAGATACACAGTTGTTATTATGACTTTTCTCTCTCCAAACTTTCATTCAAAATACTATCAATGGTTTTATGAACAGGCCTCTTCATCAATTTGGTCCCATCTAAATTTCTGACTGTGTTCTGATCCATGAGGTAGGAATGCTTGCAATGGCACTGTCAATGGCATATTGAACTCTGACAACTGAAATAAGAAATGTTAACTTACATGAATCAATTACACAAGTTCACATATACTATGCAAGCTAATAAAATTGAGACTTGGATGACAAATAATTTGCTGTTATTATATCATAATAATCTGAAATTCAATTTAACATGCTGTGCATTTCTTACTTTTGGATTAAATGAGTTTGTTTCAAACAGCAGTTTTTTCCAGTCAACCAAAGGATAAAATTTAGTGTTGTTAATTCCTTATTTCTAGTCCTCAAGTGCATCAGTTTAAATGTATACCGTTTTTTGTTAACTTTCAACACTTTAGCCTCCAACCATTCCTCCCCATTTTCATCTCTCCAGAATGCTTGAACCACCTGCCCTTTGTTGAGTGTCTCCAACTGAAAATTAGATATTTCCAATTTTTCACATAAGAAATGTGAGATGTGTCCTTAAGGCACTGACAACCCACATACTGCTGTATTGTCTCCAAAAATTCTGTACAATTACAAGTGCATATTAACTTTGTCCTTAACATTAGGGAATCAAAAAATGCTATTTTGCTTACTCAGAGGGCATAACTCAGGCAATCACTAGTAAATCTGCATCGAAATACCTATCGCACCAGTTGTTTTTGAGGAAGAGTCCAGACAAGTTTTGTGACAGACGGACAGATGGATAGACATTCACACACACACACACAGATGATGGAAAAGTAATCCTGTTAAGTCGTGGCTACTTTGTAGAATATTGCAGCTACAGTTAAGCCTGCAACACAAAAATCATTAATGGGCCAAAAAGCCTTTTTCATTCAAGGGCCATAACTCAGCCAAAAAATCATTCAACCGCAAAACCCGTTAAATATGTGCAAGTACTTGAGTTACTGATTAATCCTGTAACATTTCATTCGAATTGCTTTAGTAGCATAAGAGAAGTAGTTCTGACAAACTTCAAAAATAAATATCATTAAAGGGCCATAACCCTGACAAAAATCATTAAACTTGAAAATGCTAAAGATATGCACAACAACACTTGGTACTGATCATTCCTGTACAATTTGGATGAAATCGCACCAGTAGTTTAAGAGGAGTAGTCCGGAAAAGTTTTGTGATAGGCAGACAGACGGACGGATGGACGACACAAGTGTTACTAATTCCATTTTCTTTTCTTTTCATTTCAATGAAATGAAATTCATAGTAGTATCTTATACCGGTAGATTTCAACAGGTGATTGCACACTGCCTTTTCTGTACAACTTCTGGTAGCCATGGTAAGAAAACGTGACTTCAGTTATCTTAAGTTTTTCATTGCTTATCCAAACTATAAATCAACAGCTCTGATGTAATGATCTCATTACATACCATTTTGTTTACTGTATATGCTTAAGCCAATGAGTACAGCCATTCCTGTTCACTTCTTTCTTGACTACCTGTGGGGGTCCGACACAATAACATCATTTGCTGATTTCTTCATGCTGCAAAAAATGTACACCCTGTCTTTTGAATAACTCACAGGAATAAAACAAGGATATCGTTCATCAATTCCTTGGAAACGATGGATGCTCCCGAAATGAACACAAGAGAGAAAAATATATGCAACTGAGGAAGGTGATTGCTGATTTTCGATTGTGGTAGCATCCTAGTTGATCGGGGTGCAGTGGCTGCAAAGGCCATTACAATTAAAATACTGGTTACAACACTAATATGTAATACAAAATTTCAGGACATCAATAAATCACATTATCTGCCATAAAATATATATCACTTGATTGATAGCCCTAATCAATTATGATCTAATCAACAAGCTAGGGATCATAAAGTTCCAACTGCAGACCTCATGCTGTGTTAAAAACAAACATGTTTTCATTGGTGACATAACATACTTAAGATTTTACAATTAGTTAATTACTTTGAAGTGTGACCTGTCATCTTCCTAATAAATGTTTCAGTTTTTCAAATCAGTAATGACCAGGACAGCCCCTTCAGAAAGAATCTGCCAATCAAATACCAGGACAATAGTAAATCACATTATCTGCCATAAAATATATATCACTTGATTGACAGCCCTAATCAATAATGATCCAATCAACAAGCAAGGGATCATAAAGTTCCAACTGCAGACCACATGCTGTGCTAAAAAAACATACCATCTTTGGTGACATAGCATACTTAGGTTTTACAACTAGTTAATTACTATGAAGTGTGAAATATCATTTTTCTGATTAAATTTTTTGCAGCAACTATTTGTTACTATATTAATTTTGTCAGTTAACAGTAAGCTAGGCTTAAATGATTTCATAATGCAATTTTGAGTATTCTTTTAAACTTGGATACCTTTAAAAATTTCTATCCTGACAGGAACAGATTTATGCCTTAAATACAAGTAAAATAGGACAAGGCCTGTATAAAATTTAAAAGGAGCTAGATGGGATGGATGCCTGCCCACTTAGCTCAATAGGTAGAGCACTGGATTAGTAATCCATTGGTTGCTGGTTCGACCCCTGGGCAGGGCAACATTTCTTCGTGACAATTGATATCAGACTTTGTGTCTTATGTTTATTTGTCTCTAACCACTGATTTAGAGTAGAAACAAATCTGACATAACTCAATGTTAAAGCATCATTAACTATCATAAACATGATAAAAGTCTATGTGAACTAGTAAACTGAATTAAAAATATGACTGGACAGAGCTTTAATGCTCAAAAAGGAATATTTCCTGTCTAAATGCCCTAAGATATATTTTCAAATTTATATTCTCCTTCAATATCATTTATCTTTTGGCAGTGGCTACGGTTACAGAACAGTAATCCTAGCCTCCGAATCTAGGATTATGGAAGTTCCGTAATCCTAGACAAACCTACTGGAAAAGACTACGGTTACGGAAGTTTTTTAAAGAAGAGTATTTTCAACAATTAAATATCAAATAGCATGTCAAATTTAATTTTTATTCATTAAACAAACCATTTTAATTGTAAAGTTGTGACGATGAATTTTCTATACTGTTTGATTCTTACACTTTGGAACGAGTGAGATGGAGAATGCATCCTCAGAAAATATGTCATACATAAATCAACTAGAAGCAAATAGAATCTGTACTTAAGCGCCGATTACTTATCATTTGCGTCAGATAACTGCATTCGTGTCGTAATTAAAGCCCGTGGTTTGCTTACTTTATTTCTCGTTATACCACTGACGTGTGTATAGACCGACCGACAACACTTATGATTGTTCTTCAAGTATGACAGTTTAATTCTTTTAGTTGTTGTGATGCCTTAATTAATGTACTGGTCAACAAAGTAGAACTTACATGTACCTCTGGTTTCTCATTCCAGTACCCTTCGATTTGAATGTGTTTACTCCACCATGAATGCAAATAAATGCCACTTCATATTATCTTATATCATCACTAAACACTCTTTTAGGACAGTGATATTTGGCTGCTGCAATCGACCTCGTGCTACATATGTACATTTGCACATGATTTGAGCGTTGATACCTGAATGAATTGAACAAAAAACTACAAATAGTGCCCAAAAATTAAAAAAAAAACTGATTTCATTATACTGTTATTGTTTTGTACATCGATAAGATTGAGTGCAAGAAACGTCATGTTAATGGAACTTTTAAACGTACGAGGAATTACAGAATAGTGCAAAAGTACTGTAACTAATTATTATCAAATTTAGTGAAAATAAAAACATTGTTTGCCAGTAACTGCGAAGAGAGACCCCACCCCAGTCGATTTGAAGTGTCTGTAGATGATGACAACGACATTTAACTATTTAACATTAGTCAATACAACAACAACCAAGATGGCGTATGGCGTATCATAACATTAGAGTTGACTCATTTTGGAGAAAGTGTAATATTTGAGACAAATAACGGTTTATCACTCGATCTTGGGTATGTAACCGTAGCCAATTCACTGGGTTTGTCTGGGAGACTCGGAGGCTAGGATTAGACAGACCGAAATAGTACACGGACGCTACCAGTACGCGGACACCCCAGTATTCAGCGCGTTTAAAAACGTGTAAAACATCACGTACGGTATTGGTGTTACATACCTATATTCGTAACTAACATATCCTTTTTCCGGTATTATACATGTATGTTTACACTTCCTGTTTATTGACTTATAAGCAGACGAACTCCAAATAACATCGTTAACAAATCAATATTGCAGTTTCACCGACTGTTTCAAAAGTGTTATTTTTAAACAAAAGTAAAGTTGTTTTTTATTGTATCATATGAAAATAAAATAAATACATATTTAAAAACATTTTCAGGTGAGTTCACCTTATTTGACCTCTTTTCCATTGATATAAACAGGTGTCCGCGGTTAAAAATAACAATAATTTTGAGTCGTATCTGTACCTGCCGCGATCCCTCTCTGCGCATGTGTAGTGTTTTGTTTACAATTGCAATTCCTGTAAATTTGAAGGCAAGGATTCATCTTTAAAACTGCAAAGTCTGGATAATTTGAAACACAACTTGATTTACACGGATAAGTTACATATAAGAAAAAGTGTCCGTGTACTGTTCCGGTCTGTCTACGGTTCCATAACCGTAGCAACTGCCTTTTCTTTTTCTGGCTTTCTATGGAAATGAATTTCTTCACATGATCTCAGTGTCAAAATATCTCTGGCTTATTATATTATGTTCATAATGTCTAACTCTTGATCTACTCACATGATGTCAAATTAAACTGATGATGCTACTTCACAAATCATTGAAAGAAAAAAAATATATTAGAACTTAGAGGTGAATGTCAATCAGATTACCGGAGGTTACATACCATGGAGGATATGTACCAGGAGGTTACGTACCATTTTTGGAGGTTACGTACCACTTATATATTTTGGAGGTTACGTACCACTTACATATTTTATTATTTGCATTGTACTCATGTTTATTTCAGTTTAGTGCGTGTAAATATATTATTGTTGTTCAATATTTTCATTGTACTCATGTTCATTTCAATTTAGTGCGTGTAAATATATTAATTTTGTTCATTATTTTCATTGTACTCATGTTCGTTTCAGTTTAGTGCGTGTTAATATATTATTGTTGTTCATTATTTTCATTGTACTCATGTTCATTTCAGTTTAGTGCAAATTTGAACAATAAACAGCTTATCTGATATTTTCACACCTTTTATCCCTTATTATCCCTTTATAAACTATTTCTATATACGTGGTACATAACCCCCAAAAATGGTACATTTATGCAGTGGTACGTTTCCTCCATGGTACGTAACCTCCAAATTCCGTCAATGACACACCATCACAATATTAAAAATCTTACATTGGGTTACAGAATGCAAATTTACTCACCTCTGCTGTACTTCCACATCGACTTATTCAACACTACTGTCGATAAATTCATCGTTCAAAATATGTCCTTTACGACAAGTATCGTTTAAAACTGCTACATTTTGGATAAATCCGACTGGTAAATGAAATTGACCCGAAATCTCGTCTTCTCGCGCGGAATGACGTGTATATTTACTACTCCGACTAAGGATATTTAATTATCCATAGGGGTGTGATAAATGAACATCGAATACAATTTAATGAATTCAATGCTAGTTATTTTGACAGAACTAAATAATTTTGACACATGATTTAAAATATTTTCAATAAAACGTAATTTTTATATACTAAGCGAAAAATATATAGCGAACTTTTTAAGAATTTGGTAGAATCGACCGTGTAATAACATGGTATCGTCCAGATATGATGTGTAATGATTCATGCTAGCGGAAGGAAGGCTTTTAGATGTAACTGGAAATGTGTACAATATACATGTATTGGTAAGTATCTTTTTTCACGTTGAATTTGTACAATTTCTGAATTTTACAACAATCCGCAAAAGTGTGATTTTATCGAGGATTTCATTCCAATAAAATTCTTTATAGATTTAGATAGATAGTTTGTTAGAAGTGCATTAAAACTCTATTTAACTTGAAGGTACTGAGTACTGTACATTGTTAATGAATTACTGAACTTTAAACTGGCGTGGGGAGCTGGGGTCCAGGGGGTCAAATGTCCGGATTCCAAAAACATAGAACATTAAATTGTCAAATGTTCCTGATATTTTATTTGTGAATAAAAATACCAGCTTTTATTCAGATGTGAGCGAAGTAACTTCATAGGTCAAAGGTGTCTAAACAGATTTTTAAGGCAAAACATAATTTTATTAATATTTTCTTTTCTGTGTTATTATATGACTATTAGAACAATTTTTTTAAGAAAAAAAACATGCCAGGTGCTGCAACCTTATTTTTGGCGAATTTCAGCTTTCAAATCAAGGGGATTAGTTTGTGTATTGATTGTAGATGCCCATTCTAGTGTTTATGTAACTAATTGATAAATTAGTGCTTGATCTACATATCTCCATGTTGATTAATATTTTTTAATGGCATTTATACAATAGTAAAGAAATGACTGGGCTCATTTATAATAGCAAACAAAAGGAGTTTTTACCTCTTTTTTTTTTTCTTTTAATTTTGAAGCATTCATTAAATTCTCAAAGATCAGTACATAGTTAAATTAATAGAATTTTGTGTCTTTTCGTAGTTATTATTCCTTTAAGTAACCATCATTCATAAAGAAATAACTTACTTTTAAATTTTAAAGTATTATAAATAATAGTTTAAGTGGTGAGGCTCAGAGGAAGTGGTGTGTGGGAGAGGTGGGGACTTCACAGTGATGGATATTTCTTTCACATTTTATGTATGAATACAATGATAAATGAGACAAGATGCTATAGCCTCTAGGATATTAACATGAATCAAAGTCCAAAGGCATTTTTACCAAAAATGGGGGAGACATATTGTTTTTCCCCCGGTTGTCCGTCCATCCGTCCGTCCGTCTGTCTGTCCGTCACAAAATCTTGTCCGCTCTGTATCTACCAAAGCCCTTGAAGGATTTTTATGAAACTTGGGTCAGATGTTCACCTCATCAAGGCGACATGCAGAACCCACTTTGTGGGTGTGGTGTCTCAAGGTCAAGGTCACACTTGGAGGTTAAATGTCAAATGCCACAAAATCGTGTCCGCTCTGTATCTTCAAAAGCCCTTGAAGGATTATTATGAAACTTGGGTCAGATGTTCACCTCATCAAGGCGACATGCAGAACCCACTTTGCGGGTGTGGTGTCTCAAGGTCAAGGTCACACTTGGAGGTTAAATGTCAAATTTTACAATCGTCTGATTCAATACTGCCTGCAGCAACTGGCTGGGGGGAGACATATGTTTTTGTTCAATCAAAAACCATTTCTAGTTTAAGCTTGGTTTTAGTACTAAATAGAAGAAAAAAGTGAGAAATTGTATTATATTTTCACTTCATTTCATTTTGTATAGTAGAAATGGGTAATTTCTTCAGTTCTGTTTTCTATAGGCAATATTGGCATACCACCTTCTAAAGTTTACAGGCCTGCTCATAGTTCACATGTTAATATTTTGCAAACTGGTCTCTTTTTACAATTGATGAAATAAAATAGTGAAATTTTAAATAATTCATCTTCTAGTTATATTATGAAAATATGGTGCTGAATGATATTTATTAGATTTTAAATATTTCTTTAATAATTAGGTGTGGATCAAGGGTGTTGAGCTGGATCCCCGCTCCTCCACTAACATTACTTATTGTCTTTCAGATGAGGTGTTAAACTGAGGTCCCACTGTATCAGTGCTGTACACTGAACATGCTAAAGAATCAGAGGTGTCTCTGGAATGTGATGCTTTCTGTATCATGCACTATCCTCTGTGCAAGGGGCACCGGTCATATGGGTAGCAGGTACCGATGATAAATAAACTCAAATAGATAGATAGATCTTAAACAATTAAATTATTTATTTTCAGCCTGGGCATAAATGAGTTCACAGCAGACCTATCCACATTACTTAAGGCATGGGAATGATCTATCTGTGAAGAAACTTATGTAACTAATTATTACGGTAAGATATTTAAACTGTGCTATGAAACACACAAAAAATTATTGAACATACATGTACTGTAATGCTATAATTTCTTGATTTTCGACCAACAAACCCTTATTTAAACAGGAATAGGTTATTATGTTTAAATACAACTAGTTGAAATGTAAGCATTTAATTCTTTTTTTCGCATATACATTTGTAGTAATGTCTGTCAGTTTGTGAACATACAGTTCATGTTCTTTTTACAACTATTCTGTAGGATTTAGATATGACTTGCTATAAATATTCATAACTTTAAGATGGTGTGTTGCAAGCCTGGTTTTCTATGCAGTGTTAAGGATAAAGAACACTTGAAGCTTTAATATACATGTACACTCAAGTTCAATGATTCTGCAGTAAATTACAGAGTTTTGAAATAAGTGTTCTACAGATAAAGGTAACTTGTTGCAAACCATCCATCTGTCTTCTTTTCCATCAAATCAAATCATATAATACTGCCTTCCTATATATTCATGTTCACTCAGTAACTTATTGATACATGACAGAACTTCGAAGTAATTTTTAGCTCGACTTTTTTCAAAGCAAAAATTGAGTTATTGCTATAGTCATGGTGTCGTTGCTGTTGCTGTCCGAAAACTTTACATTGATCATAATATTTTTGTACCTTAATGGATTGTCTTCTACTTGGACATAACAACCCTTTGGACAAGACCTTCAGGTAAACAAGACTAAACTTGACCTTGACTCATAAATGACCTTCACCTTCAAGGTCAAAATATTGACTTTTGCTATAATTGGCCATAACTTTATTATTAATAAATGGATTGTCTTCATGCTTGGACACAACAACCCTTTGACCAAGACATTGAAGCAGACTTGACGTTGACTCATAAATGACTTCACATTCAAGGTCAAATTATTAAATTTTGCTAAAATTAGCCATAACTTAATTATTAATAGGTGGATTGTCTTCATACGTGGACACAACAACCCTTTGGACAAGATCTTCAAGTGGACCAGACTAAAATTGACCTTGACTCATAAATGACCTTAACCTTCAAGGTCAAATTATTGAATTTTGCTGAAATGGGCCATAACTTTCTTGTTTATTGTTGGATTTGATTTATACTTGGACAAAACAACACTTACGACAAAACCAACATGTTGAATAACTCAGATATGACCATGACCTAAAAATGGCCTTGACCGTCAAGGTCAAATTAATGAATTTTGTAAAAACTGGCCATAATTTTGTTATTTATGGTTTGATTTGAATCAAACTTGGACAAAACAACACTTATGACAAAGACGACGTTATAAATTATTCAAGTGTTACATTAACCTTAAAAATGACCATGACCGTCAAGTTCAAAAGATTGAATTTTTCATAAATTGTCATAACTTTGATGTTTATGATTGGATTTGATTCATATTTGGACAAAACAACAAGTATGACAAAACTGACATGTTAAATAAGTCAGGTATGACCATAACATTTAAATTACTTTGACCGTCAACGTCAGATGATTGAATTTTGCTTAAATTGTCATTACTTGCTCATTTATTTATGGATTTTATTCATACTTTGACAAAACAACAGTTATGACAAAATGGACATTTTAAATAACTCAGGAATGACCATAACCTAAAAATGACCTTGACCGTCAAGGTCAGATGATTAAACTTTGCTGAAATTGTCATAACTTTCTCATTTATTTTTGGATTTGTAACTTTATCATCCATAAATAATATGGCACAGATGTTGCCAAAATGATATTGCTAAATTGTGCATAAACTTCAGCCCCAGTCTTAAAGGTAAAGGTCAAGGTCATACTTTGCAAAAAAATATGTACCACTACTTATGAATATTGTGAGACATGTTGTGTCTGGGCAAAAACTTTGTCATGCATGAAGGGATTTTGAAATAAATTGGCTCAAAGTTAAGCACATTGAGATGAGGAGCTGATGTTGTATGCAACTTCCAGGTGCATTCCTCAGAGGTCAGTGTCACACTTACAGGTTTTCCCTATTTCATGTCTGCTCTGTAATCAAGGGATTTTGAAATAATTTGGCACAAATGTTGCCCACATGATTAATTTCATCATAGTGTTTGTATCTGGCATTAATGTATATATTAAGCTGATTAAGAACTTCTAACAGTTTAGACTTTGAAGGACAGGGAGCTCTGATCTTATGTCCAGGGGTAAATAGCAAAAAAGGCACAAAGTGCAGTCTCATCATACACTGCCCTATATGCTGTTCTGTCAATAAGTTTTCACTTAAAAGTTAGATGTTTTTGTTAAATGATTTGCACTTAATGTTTACTGCAAGTCATCAACCTATAAATTTTATATTTCAGTTGTGATACTGTAACAAGAGTTCTTTGGACAATGGCTTCCTGAAGACTTTAGGTGAGAAGAATAAAAGTGGACTTCCAGATAATAAACCAGCTTGTTCAAATGTAGTGAATGCATCATGTCTAGGACTTTACTGCAAACATCTGTGTTTACTCATCTATGTTGACACCTATTCAAAGTTTTGTTGTTCAGAAACTAGTTTAACTAGACTTTAGGGGTCATATTATTGGCCCAATATTCATGAAATTTGTCAAATGGTTGTGAGTTCAAAACTTGGTCATGGTGCCTTAAATAACTGCAAATCAATGGAATTCCTGGTGAACACTTTGAGATGACACTTTTCATCCAACCTTTGTCAAGTTTGTCACGACACCCTTCTTGAACCTTGCTACAGATGTGATGATATTTTGGATATGTTAGAAACTTGGTCTTGTTCAGTCGAAAACTAGGTAACGAGCTCAGATCAATAGTAAACCATTTGAAAACTCTATACGTTACATTCTTTGTCTTATATTCATAATTATTTGCTGTGAATGTTTGTCTTGGTAATCTCTCAAATGAAATCACTGGCTCAGATCACTGGAAACACTGAGAACTCTGAAGAGGTCACAGTTTTACCCAGTTTAAATGAAACTTAGCAAGATTCTTTGTTTTGGTGATCTCTGGGCTGAATTTTAAACAGAATCATGTTTAAATGAAACAAATAAGTCACAGACAGCTGATGTTTTTTGTGTGTGTGTGTTTTTTTTTTTAAATTCAGAGTTAGTAACTTTGTATGGGATTTTACAATTTGTGAAATGCTGGGATGACATTCGAATATTTTGTATCTTAAGAATCCAGAATTTGTAATTTCAGAATGTGTTATGCCAGAATGACATCAGGATATTTTTTTACTCTGAATTTTTTAAGCTTTTAGAAATTAAAATTTAAAAAGTTAGTGGTTTAAAATTTGTTATGCCGGCATAACATCTGAAATTTTTTATTACTTTAAAATTTCATTTTTATTATTCCAGTATAGGGTTTGGATATTTGTTAGTTTATTAATTCAGAATGATTTTCTTTAGATTTCAGAATTTGTTATGCCGGCATAACATTTGAATATTTTGTAATTTTACAGTTCAGAGTTTGTAAAATTGGTTTAAGATTTCACAATTTGTTATGCTGGCATAACATTTGAAAGTTTGTATTTTAAGAATCCAAAAGTTTGTAATTTAAGATTTCAGAATTTGTTATGCCGGCATAACATTTGAACGTTTGAAGCTTTTAGAAATTAGAATTTGAAAAGTTTGAGGTTTAAAATTTGTTATGCCGGCATAACATCTGAAAACTTTTTTATAACTCTAAAAATTTCAGTTTTATTATTCCAGTATAAGATTTGAATATTTATGACTTTATGAATTCAGAATGATTTTCTTAAGATTTCAGAATTTGTTATGCCGGCATAACATTTGAATGGTTGAAGCTTTTTTATCGAAATTAGAATTTAAAAAGTTAGAGGTTTAAAATTTGTTATGCCGGCATAACATTTAGATATTTTGTTATTTTACAATTCAGACTTTGTAAAATTGGTTTAAGATTTCACAATTTGTTATGCCGGCATAACAATTTAAATGTTTGCATCTGTAAGAATTCGGAATTTGAAAAGTTTGAGTTTTAAAATTTGTTATGCCGGCATAACATCTGAAAATTTTTATAACTCTTAAGATTTCAGTTTTATTATTCCAGTATAAGGTTTGAATATTTGTTACTTTATGAATTCAGAATGATTTTCTTTAGATTTCAGAATTTGTTATGCCGGCATAACATTTGAATATTTTGTTATTTTACAATAATTTATTCAGACTTTGTAAAATTGGTTTAAGATTTTACAATTTGTTATGCCGGCATAACATTTAAAAGTTTGTATTTTAAGAATCCAAAAGTTTGTAACTAAAGAATTCAGAATTTGTTATGTCGGTATTAACATCAGAATATTTCTTTACACTGAAATTTCAGATTTTGTTATGCCGGCATAACAATTTAAATGTTTGCAGCTGTAAGAATTCGGAATTGGAAAAGTATAAGTTTTAAAATTTGTTATGCCGGCATAACATCTGAATTTTTTTATGAATCTTAAGATTTCAGTTTTATTATTCCAGTATAAGGTTTGAATATTTGTTATACTCTATGAATTATGAATGATTTTCTTTAGATTTCAGAATTTGTTATGCCGGCATAACATTTGAATGTTTGAAGCTTTTAGAAATTAGAATTTGAAAAGTTAGAGGTTGAAAATTTGTTATGCCGGCATAACATCTGAAATTTTTTATAACTCTTAAGGTTTCGGTTTTATTATTCCCGTATAAGGTTTAAATATTTGTTACTTCATGAATGCAGAATGATTTTCTGTAGATTTCAGAATTTGTTATGCCAGCATAACATTTGAATGTTTTATCATTAAAAAAGAATAAAATTTCATGATTTTACACATTGATTTTTGTCTGTTTTTTATTGAGTTGGTGTTAAATATGAAAAAATATGCTTCATTTTCATAGGGTAAAAATGCAGAAATCAGCATTTTAAATGGGATTGAATGAACAATCCCTTTTTAAAATGCACAGCGTTTAAAGTTCAATTTTACATCTGAAACTGTGCAAATGGTGCTAATTTTATAGCCGTACATCAAAAAACAAGAAAGTAAGTCACTGGGACAAAATTTAGGTAATCTAACATCAAAGTTCAGTTCTTCATCTAAAACTGTGCAAATGGTCCAAATTTCATAGCTGTTCATCAAAAAAACATGAAAGTAGGTCACTAGGTCAAAATCTAGGCCAGCTCATATCAAAGTTCAATTCTTCATCTGAAACTGTGCACATGGTCTTAATTTCATAGCTGTATATCAAATAACAAAAAAGCAGGTCACTAGCTCAAAATTTAGGTCATTTAACATCAAACTTCAATTCTACTTTTGAAACTGTGCAAATGGTCCAAATCTCATAGCTGTACATCAAACAAGAGGGCCATGATGGCCCTGAATCGCTCACCTGAGCACTTTGCGTGAGGGTCTACCGTTTAGCAAACATCAGATGCAACATTACATTTTCTAACTGAAGATATTCAAAGGTCTCATATTTTATACCAAACAAATCTATGGGGCAGAAGCAATTTCCTGATAACAGCTTGTGAGAAGATGTCATTTGAAGCCATATATTGAAGAAAAACTATTTTTAGCTCCGGCTGGAATTTTGTTCAATGGGGCACAACCGTTTTAGCAATTTTAAAACAGGGGTATGTAAGGAAAATTACCTTGCCATTGAGGAGGAGATACTATTTGATAACTTTTCTATTTTTAGCTTTTGCAGCCCGTATGTGCAATGGAGCAGAATGTGGGCATTTTTAAAAAAGGGCATTATAAGGAACATTTCTGTCAAATTTGGTTTAAAATTCCCATGTGGTTTTGAAGGAGATGTCATTTGAAGCCAGATATAAATGAAAATCTATTTTTAGCTCTGGCAGCCATTTTGTTCAATGGAGTGGAACCGTTTTAGCAATTTTAATAGAGGACTATGTAAGGAAAATGTCTGTGAAATTTGGTGAAAAATCTCTCAACCGTTTAGGAGAAGATGTTGTTTGAATTTGTTTCTATTTTAAGGCTTTGCAGCCCTTTTTTGCAATGTAGCGAAACGGTTTGAGCAATTTTAGAAAAGGGCATAATAGAGAACATTTCTGTAAAGTTTGGTCTAAAATTGCCAAGTGGTTTTCGAGGAGATGACATTTGAAGCCAAATACAGATGAAAATCTATTTTAAGCTCTGGCAGCCGATTTGCTCAATGGAGTGGAATCGTTGTAGCAATTTTAATAGAGGGCTATGTATCAAACATTTCTGTGAAATTTAGTGGAAAATCTCCCAACCGTTTAGGATGAGATATTGTTTGATTTTTTTCCCTTTTTTTTAGCTTTGCAGCGCTTATGTGAAATGTAGTGGAACGGTTTGAGCAATTTTAGGAAAGGGCATAATAAGGAACATTTCTGTAAAGTTTGGTTAAAATAGCTTTGTCGTTTAGAAAGAGATTTTATTTAAAGTAAAATGTTGACGACGGACGCCGGACACAGGGTGATCACAATAGCTCACCCTAAACATTTGCTCATGTGAGCTAAATACAAGAAAGTAGGTCACTAGGTCAAATCTATGCCAGCTCATATCAAAGTTCAATTCTACATCTGAAACTGTGCACATGGTCCAAATTTCATAAATGTATATCAAATAACTAAACAGTAGGTCACTGAGTCCCCTGGGCAGGGCCAATTTTGACCCAAGGATTTAATTTAAACAATCTTGATATAGGTCCACCAGACAATGTTTCATGTCAAATATCTAAGCTCTAGCTTTCTCGGTTTCAGAGATCACTTTTTTATATGTATATAAAGAAAACCCATGACCCCCAGGACATGGCCAATTTTAACCCTAGGGCCATAATTTGAACAATCTTTGTAGAGGTCCACAATGTTTCATGCCAAATGTCTTAGCTCTTGCTTTTGAAGCTTCAGAGGATAATTTTTTTATAAGTTTTTACTATATGTATATAATAAAAATATATGACCCCAGACAGGCCCAATTTTTACCACAGAGGTATAATTTGCACAAACTTAGTAGAAGTTCACTAGACAATGTTTCATGCCAAATATCTAAGCTCTATCATTTGTGGTTTTAGAGAAGTTATTTTAAAAGTTCTTACTAAATGTATATGAGGAAAACTATGACCACCACCCCCACCTGGGCAGGGCCATTTTCAACCCTTGGGTTATAATATGAACAATATTATGTTTATTATGTTTCATGTGAAATATCAAAGCTCCAGCCTTTGCAGTTTTAAAGCAGAAGATTTTTTTTAAAGATTTTACTATATATATATATAAGGAAAACACATGACCCCCCTGGGGCGGGACCAGTTTTGATACTAGGGCTATAATTTGAACAATCTTTGTAGAGGTCCACTAAACAATGTTTCATGCCAAACATCTAAGCTCTAGCCTTTGCAGTTTCAAAGAAGACGATTTTTTAAGATTTTACTACATGTATTTAAGGAAAATCTATGATCCCCGGGGCAGGGCCAATTTGACCCCCGGACTATAATTTGAACAAACTTGGTAGAGGTCCACTAGACAATGTTTCATGCTAAATATCTGAGCTTTAGCCTTCGTCATTTCAGAGGAGAATATTGGGGCCAATTTTGTCACTAGGGGCATAATTTGAACAACTTTGATAGAAGACCTATAGATGATGCCATGTATCAAATATCAAAGCTATGGGCCTTGTTCTTTCTCACAAGAAGATTTTTTTTAATTTGCATTTTTGAAATTTTTTTTGGCCCTGTGACCTATTTATGCAACAGACCGGAAGAATTTGAACAACTTTGAAAGGGGATCACCCAAGGATCATTCCTTTGTAGTTTGGTTAATGTGCTGTCAGTGGTTTCAGAGGAGATGTTGTTTTAAGAAATTGTTGACGACGGGACGACGCACGACGACGGACACCGGACACAGGAGGACCACAAAAGCTCAGCATGAGCACGTCGTGCTCAGGTGAGCTAAAAATAAATTAAAATCATGACTTTTTTTATTATTTTTTTTTACAAAATGCGATTTGCGCGAATTTACGTCCACACGAAACAGTCTTTTTCGGCAATTGCGCGAAATTTCGTGCCAGCGAAATCAAATGATACCACAGTATAAACCAATGAATTCCTTTTCATTACAGAAAATCATTAATTCAGAAAGGGCCATTCAAACATTATTTTAAGTTCCTCAGCTCAAACGATAACAGCCAAGTTATATTGCAAAATTACGTAAAAGAAACTAGTAAAAGTCTTTAAATAACACGGAGACTCTCAGTCTTTTCAGTTACCAGGGCGATTGATGTTTGTTTAGGTTTAAGATAGATAAGGTATTCTTGAGTCTTATTACCTACGTAATAACTTGCCTAGTTGAACGATCCTCGATATTTAACGCATTCTTCTTATTTAGCAATGATTGTGTCTGCAAGAAAAACTGTTATAGAGTTTATGAAATGTTGAAAACTATTGCAATCATCTTCTTTTTCTTTATACTTCTTCACTGTAAAGCCTTTTGTTAAACATGTCATTTCAAATAGTTTAAAACAATTTCGAGAAACCCTATTCAATACCTGCTACCAGTTTACACTTGGGTTGTCTTATGTACATGTGTCTTAACTAGCCATTGCAAAAAGACAAATCTCACACTCTTTCTGTGATTCTAACCTTAAACCTTGCAAGACAGATGTCGCAAACATTACAACTACTGAGCTATATAGAACAATCTTTTACTTGTTGACATTTAAAAATATTATCTGTCTGTCAGTGCTCTGTTTAAACTGAGGAAGATGTTTCATGAAACATCGAGATCTTTAAAATATTTTTTAGTAATTTGGTGCGTTCAAATCTGAAAAAAAAACATGTGATGAAACTAAAACTGTCAGAAACAAGAAACCAACCCTCTAATTAGAACATCATTCAATTTGCATAAAACCGCCTGTTTAAATGGAAATTTAAAACTGCCCCATTAAACAAAATTGCTTCGTTTAAGCACAATCTAAAATGCCGTCGATCAATTCTGACATTTGTGTCCAATATTTGTTGTTTTGAAATATAACGAAGACTTCTGAAAAGAAAAAAAACAAATATCAATTTTTACAACAGGAAAGCAGTAACAACAAAATTAATATACTTTCAAAGTGAGTGCTAGTTTTGGAATTGTTTGGGATGTATTCGAAAGCATATATTCCCTGACTGATAAGTTTATCTGATAAAATGTATAAGTTGAACATCAATTTCAAATTATCGAATAAATTTCTGAAGTTTTATTTAACGGTTATAGTCAATTTTCCCCCACCACAATAAATAATTTCATAAAATACTGGAAAAATGCAGTAATTTTTGTGATTTTGTTTCGTTTGCTTCTTTTATCACTATAACAATTTCCTGCCCTCCTACACATTTCGTATTGATTATGTCATAAAAGCAATTACATAAATGTCTATAGATAATATTTTATTTGATTCTGTCTCGTGTTACATGCAATATACTTTCGTAATGAGGTGATTTTGCATCTAATGAGGATAAATGAATGCAGATTGTCACAGGAATTGTTCTTTACAAAGCAGACATTTGAGTTATAAACTTTTGTCAGCTTATTGCTGTACAATTACTTTATTAGTTTATAAACCCTGCCTTATTTTCAATTTTCATCTTTAAAACTCATCTTATATTTTCCCGAGGTTGTCGTGAAGTACATTTTAACCAATGTGTCTGTTTCATTACAGAACGAATATAAATGGTTGTACACCACAGATATTGAAGTGACCATGTTTCGTTTGCTTGGAAGCTCGTCATCATCGAAATTGCGCGTGATTCGAAAATTTAATAATTATATTCCAGTCGACCAGATGTTTAGTCTTCCTTTAGTTAGTGCGACCAAATACTAATTCTATGTATTTCCACAGTTTTTTCGTACTGATTCTTTTTACATTTAGAACACAAACACTTTATCTCTATCAGTAGATTAAATGTCTTTTAGCACTTTTACGTGAACACTTTACCACTTACGTGCACAAAACTGTTTCTATAAACTCTTGACAAGTCAGATTAAAGCGTTGAGCGGCCTTTTAAAAGTATGCAATTACTTACACTTACTTAAGATATATTGCCAAGGTTATCATGGCGTTCACTTGTTCAAACGTAGCCTATAGCAAATGAATAGTAAGTTGAGTGGGTTGTTTCCAAAGGCATCTACAAACTAAGGTCAAACTGCAATTTTATTTCATTTGAATTTGTCTATATTAAAATCAGCTACCCATTAATGTAAGAATATGCCACAACAAAATATGTATTACACTCGGTCCGTAAATGTTAACTACCTTAGAAAGTAAGAAGAGTAATGTTTAATTTATAATATTTTTTTTGTATTGAAGATTAATTGTCCAGTTGTCCAAAATTCTTTACACTTCCATGTTCTTTTTTCTCTCTGTAGACTGGTTTATCAAAATTGTCAAAATACAGTACGATGTGAGTATTTTTATTTAAAAACATACATATTTCACTACTAGTATTATGTTTTCTTTCTTAATATTACAGAATATACTTAAAGCATTGCAGTAGAGTAACATCAGTGAAACATTAAAGATACCTTAATATTAACACCATTAAAATACGTTATTTCTGACATGAGATAGGTAGATAGCTAATGCCATATTTCCAAAACAGATAATTTCATCCTTTCTTGAAATTTTATTGCAAACAATCCATGTTTCTGAAAGGTTTTTGAAAGGTTTATTGCGACATTTAAGGCATTATTACGCTAATTTACACTTCAACGCCCTGAGCTGTCAAATAATTTTGTCAGGTAGCAATAAGTAGAAATGTTGATGATCGGAATATCTTTGTTAAGTAGGTAGGCATTATCCAGTTGTCGGTTACAAAACATAAATATTACTATCCATGCTAGGCAGTAGTTTCTTGTATTAATTTAAATGTATTTTAAAACGACATTTACCCTAATAAATTCAATACAAATCATCGAATATTCACCACCATTTTAGGAGCGTTTGGCTTCAACTATGGTAGACGTTTGAGAAATCTGACTCTCACTTTTAATTTATAACTACGCGATACCGAATTATCCTACTGAGTTCGGAAAAAAATAATCAGACAAAAATGTAGCTTGATAGCTTATTTTATTGCAATATATTTAACAGAAAAAATAAAATGTTCTAGATATATTTTCGATATTATCCCGAAAGCTATCTAGCCATCTCATGCCAGAAATATACCACTATAGATTGTCATGCATTTTGTCATGTTAAGCTACACAGAAATATATCCAACACAATTTTTTCTTTCATTTTTCACGGGTGCTGTTTATTTTCAGAATTAATGTAGTATAGTGTTACTTATCGGAACCTGAAATACTCGCTTGATGAAATCTACAACACGAAAGACATGATGCAGACGCTCAAACTTGGAGCTTGTACCAATTAAATACTGAATTACATAAATTTGAATGAAATTTACGAGAAGACGAAAGCATGGTTCTTTGAAAATAAAAACATTAGGATAAATTAGAACTTAAAGTGCCACTTTAAGAATGTTCGTTCCATTCCAAAACAGTGAAATTAATTATACTTGTGTTACATTTTATAGTGATAAACATCATCCCATTTTGTAGTTATCATATGATAACTGAAACTTTTTGAACAGTTTTTTGTACTTGTAAGTCCATATATATATATGATCCTACCAATTTTCAGCACTTCTGAAGTGTGATTTACGCTAATGTGCCATTAAAGCAACAAAGCATACTTAAAAATCAAACAGAAAGCAAATACGATTATTGTCATTTGTAAATTGGCTTTGATTGATAACTATTGGCAGATATTTATTACTCGGAGATGATGCATCCTGGAATAAACACACAAAGAAAAACAAACACATGCAAAAGCTAAAGTATGTTGTATGATTTTTTTTCTGTGTAAGGTATAGGCTTTAAATCGTAAAAAGCCCAGTGCCATTGGAATTTGATTGTAATCCATGGCTGTTGTCTATGTGAAGCTAATTTTTGAACGAATTATTGCAAAGAATCATTTTCAAAAACGATCAGCTGATATAAAACACCCAGGCATTATTGTAATGATGTAGAGATAATCACAGGTCAAAACTATTTCAACAATGTCATAATTTCCCAGGCTGCGTTATTATATTTCCCTATGTTTATGATGAAACTCATAAAGTCATTACGTATTCTATAACGCTTAACCTTTTCAGTGTTATAATAGTTTTCATTTATGATAAAGACTAGTGGTTTAAAAACCAACAGACCAATAGGCGGCATCTTTTACTATTCAAAGCTGATCAGACATTTCTAATATTTTCTACTTTAAGTAGCCATGACTGATAAGTTCATAATATTTGACAGACTAATTTCCGGAAGCTTATCTTGTACAAGCTTCATAACTCTAAATAATTTTAAATCCTTTTATAGGGGAAATCAAGAGACGTGGCATTTTAATGCCAGACTATTCCCATTGCAAAATGTTAGAGATTAAATATTGAGGTCGTGCAAGTATTTAAAAAAAAAGGTCAGCCTGAGACTTTTAATGTAAATGCTTTTCTTATTTCATCTGTATTTGTAACTGCTTTCAAAAAAATTCGAGAAACGATTCTTGATGTGCTTTTGAGAGAAACCAAAACGTTACCTGGCACTAGCTTATACTTAAGTTGTCCTCTGTACACGTGCCTTAACTAGCCTTTGCAAAAAAACACAAATCTCACACCCTGTCTGTGATTCAAACTATGAAACCTGACAAATCAGATGTCTCAAACATTACAACCACAGAGCTATCAAGAACAATCTTTCACTTGTTATTTTTTACTAGTTGTCTGTCAGTGCTCTGTTTAAACTGAGGTAGATGTTTTCATGAGGCATCAAGATCTTTAGAAAATATTTAGATAATTTGATGCGTTCAAATCTGAAGAAAACGTGTCGGAACTTAAACTAACAGTAATAAGACACCAACACTAAGTGACAACATCATTTAATTTGTATTAAATTTCCTGTATGTATAGAAGTTAAATTCTGTCCAGTTGAATAGTACTGCTTTGTCTAAGCAAAATCTAAAATGCCATCGATCAATTCTGACATTTTGTGTCCTATATTTTTGTTTGTTTGAAATTCATTATATAACGGAACATTCTCAAAAAGAATAAAAAAAGTCTCATTTTTTTATGCAGAGAAGTAGTAACAACAGTTATATTAACTGAGTTCTAATTTCGGAACTGGCTGAATTGTTTGGAGTGCATTTGGAAACAGATATTCCTTGACTGAGAAGTGTGCTTGATAAAATAGATATGAACTATTTCTAATTTAAAGATTATCTGAAAAAATGTCTTGAATTAAAAAAATAATTAATTAACAGTAATGGCCTTTATTTTTGCCCAACTACAACGTAGAATTTCATAAGAAATTGGAAAAATGTTCATTTATTTTATTTTTGTGATTTTTTTTTTGCTTGTTTTTATCGCTTTGACACTTTCCTGCTCTCCTGCACATCATTAAGTATCGATTATCTCATAAAAGCGATTACAAAAGTGGCAGTAGATAATATTTTATTTGATTCTGTTTCGTGTTATATACAAATTTATATTTTGTTATGAGGCAATTTTGCTTTTAATGAGGATAAATGAATACAGACTGTCATAGGAAGTGTTGTTTTCGAAGCAGGCAGATGCATAATAAAGCTTGTCAGCTAATTGCTTTACGATTTATAATATTTATCAAATTATATACCTTACTTCATACGACTTTATTCTTACATTTTATGTTTTATGTTACTTAGTTAATATTTTCACCGTTGTTGTCGTAAAGTGCATGCAAGCATTACAGAAGGAATTTAAATAGTTTTGCACAGTGACCATGTTTAGTATGCTCGGTAGCTCGGGTAATTCGAAACGTTATATATATTCCAGCTCTCGATACATCTAATTACACTTGCCTTAGTGCGACCAAATGCTGTGTGATACTAAAATAGTCTTTTCGCAATGATTTTTTTTATATTTAGAACACAAAAAACAATATCTCCATTAGAAAATTAAGTTATTTTACCAATTTTGCGTACGTAACAACACTTTTATACACTACTGACACAAATGAAGCTACTTTTGAGCAGCCTTTGAATGTTATAGACATTTTTATGTAAATATAAATATCTAAAACTGATCAAAGATATTTTGTCGGAAGGATCTGTGTTAGTAGAATTCAAGGTAATAATACTGCGGTTATCATAGCTATCACGTGTTACAATGTAGTCTAAAGTCAATGAATAGAAAGTAAATTGGGTCGTTTTTTTCAAGGATTTCTACAAAGTAAGGTCCAACAGCAATTTTATTTAATTTGAAATTACCCTCATTAAAATCAGGTAGCCATTCATTAATATAAGAACATTTCACAAAGAAATATGTGTTAAATGTTAACTGCCTTTGAAAGTAAGAAAAGTAATGTTTCATTTGTAATTTTTCATATCTGAGGATCAATTGATCAAAATTCTGTACACTTCCTTGTTTTGACTTGTATATCAAAATTTTGAAAAAATACTCCGATGTAAATATTTTTGATTTAGAAACATGCATGTTTCTTTAGTGCGTTTTCTTTCTTAATATAACAGAATATTTTTAAAGCATTGCAGGAGACGATCATCAGTGAAACATTTAAGAATTCTGAATATAAACACCATTAAAAAAATTTCTGACATGAAATAGCTAGATAGCTATCGCCGTAATTTAAAAGATAAATAAATAAAGTTCATGCCTTTTGGGGGAATTTTATTGCTAAAGTTCAATGATTCATGAAAAGTATGTTGCGATATTTTTAAGCATTATCACCATAGTCTCTACTTCAGTGCCCTGAACTGCCAAATAATTTTGTCAGATTACTATAAATAGAACTGTTGATGATCGGAATATCTTTGTTACGTAGGTAGGCATTATCCAGAAGTCAGAAGTCGGTAACAAAACATGAATATTACTATCAATGCTTAGCAATAGTTTCTTCAATTAATTTTAATGTCCTTTAACACGACTTTTGCCGTAATAAAGTTTGCATAAATCAACTAAAAATCACAACCATTTTAAGAGATGGCGCTTGACTCTAATTATGGTAAACGTGTGAGAAATCCGCATTTCATGCATTTTGACGTATTAAGCTACACAGAAATATGTCCAAAACACATGTGTTTTACAGGCTCTGTTTATGTTTATAATTACGTCAACCTGCGACTATTGAATAAATAATGATGAAATGTTCAGTCAACGCGTCTTCTTATTCTTACCATAAAATTGTCATTTTCTTTAATGCATACGGAATCCGTGTAGTATAATGACACTAATTGGAACCTGAAATACATGTCGTGATAAAACAACCTATAATACGAAAGGGGTAATGCAGACGCCTATAACTGGAGCTTGTATAAATTAATACTGGATTATATAAATTTGAAATATGAGAGAAGACAAAATCATGCTTCTTGGAAAGTAGAAACACATAATCATAAATATTAGGATACAAGATCAAATTAAAACCTTAACTGTCACATTTAGATTGTTCGTTCTTTTGTGTAACAGTGAATTAACTATACTAATGTACATCAAGGTGGTTGTTTTGCTTGCTTGTTTATGCTGATGTTTTGTAGGTATTTTTTTTGTTAGTTTGATAATGTTGAAATAATGTGTCTTTTGATAGTACTCTTTTGGCATAATATTGCGATATGTCATTAGCTATAACCTAATTCTAAACACAACTGCGATTTTTTACGTGTAAGCAACGAGTACCGTTGATTTTATATCAAAACACTGACACTTGTACAGGCTTAAATGTAGTACATGTAGTTTAACCTACATACATGTTTAACTGTTGCACTTGATCATTCTCTGCTTTTGAGACGTCAGCGTCTCTGAATTACCAACACTTAATTGCAATGCCAATATATGAGCAGAAATATTATCTTCAACTTACGAATGCCAACACTTCGTTTGAGGTTCGGTCTTTTTCAGACCAGATGCTGCCCTAAGTTAAATGCAAAACAGAAAATGAAACTTTGATGACTGTAAAAGAGTATTAATTTGGACTTTTTATACTAATAAACATAATTGCGTGTTGTAGTAATTTCAATATTGAAGATATACAAATTTGAAAGAAATATTCATTTTGTAAGAGATTTCATATTAAGTCCTGATGAATCTTAAGATCGCAAAATAAAGGTCAATATAAATACTGATCCCACGATAGTTCTGCACTTCAAATATGTTATTCACATTTATGTGCCATTAAGACGGCAAACCGTTATCAAAAATCGAAGAGAGAGCAACCACGATTTTTGTCGTTTGTAAATTGGTTTTGACTGATAACTTTGGTCAGATATTTGTCATTCGGAAATTCATTCAAAGGCATACAGCCGTTTTAACCTCTCCATTGTATATTGGTGTTAGTAAACTAAGTTTGATGTCTTACTTCTTCTGCGTAAGTTATAGATTTTAAGACATATAAAGTACAGCGCCCGTGGAAATTGATTTTGATCCATGGCGGCTGTCCATGTGAATTTAAATTCGTTGAATGAATTATTTCAAAAATCATTTTCATGAAAGATCAGCTGATATGAAATATATGAAACACTCACACACACTGTCAGTAATTCTTATGTAGAGATAATCACAAGTGAAAACTATTTCAACGATGTCAAAATTTCCCAAGGTACATTATTATATTCCCATATGTCTATGATGGAATCCATATACTCATTATGTATAATGAATATATACTAGTATGACACTAAACCTATGCAAGTTTGACAAAGACTCGTGCTTAAAGAAAAAAAAGAAAAAAAGAAAAGACAAACCATTAGTCTCAAATTTTCTCCTATTCGAAGTCGATCAGGCGTTTCTTATATTTTCTCCTTCAATGAGCCGTGACTAATAGATTTATAATCTTTGACAGACTAATTATACCCCCACCACAAAATGTGTGTGTGTGGGGGGGGGCTATAATGGATTCGCTTTGTCGCGTCGGTCGGTCCGTCCGTCCGTCCGTCCGTCCGTCTCCATTTTCGTGTCCGCTCTATAAATCCTATACCAACTGAAGGATTTTCTTCAAACTTGGCTAAAATGTTCACCTCAACTAGGGGATGTGCACAACCCATGTTGTCCATGTGTCGGCTCAAGGTCAAGGTCACAATTGAAGGTCAAATATCAAACAATCAAATATTAGACATTATGTCGTGTCCGCTCTGTAAATCCTACACTAATTGAAAGATTTTCTTTAATCTTGGCTCAAATGTTCACCTCAACAAGGGGATGTGCAGAACCCATGCTACCCTTTTGTCTGCTTAAGGTCAAGGTCACACTTGAAGGTCAAAAATTGACTTAGAAAATATTCTTAAATTTTAACATGTATTTGAATATTTCTGAAACTAGAAAACATATTTGATTGAAACATAAAATATATATGAAGTGTCACAATTAAGATATGCAGGTCAAGTTTCATAACTCTGTATTGCATTTTGACAAAGTTATGCCCCTTTTTAAGTCTTCAAATTTACATACAATCAAATATTAGACAATATGTAGTGTCCGCTCTATAAATCCTATACTAATGGAAGAATTTTCTTCAAACTTTACTCAAATGTTCCACTCAACAAGCTTATGTGCAGAACCCATGTTACCTTTGTGCCGGCTTAAGGTCAAGGTCACACTTGAAGGTCAAAATTGACTTAGAAAATGTTCTTAAATTTTAACATGTACTTGAATATTTCTGAAACTAGCACAGGTATTTGCTTGAAACTTAAAAGATATATGAGGTATCACAAGTAAGATATGCAGGTCAAGTTTCATAACTCTGTATTGCATTTTGACAAAGTTATGCCCCTTTTTAAGTCTTTTAATTTACTTACAATCAATACTAGACAATATGTCATGTCCGCTCCATAAATTCTATACTAATGGAAGGATTTTCTTCAAACTTGACTCAAATGTTCACCCCAACTGGGCAATGTGCAGAACCTATCTTACCCTTGTGCCAGCTTAAGGTCAAGGCCACACTTGAAGGTCAAAAATTGACTTTGAAAATGTTCTGAAATTTTAACATGTACTTGAATATTTCTAAACCTAGAACAGATAATCATTTGAAACTTCAAATATATATGAAGTGTCGCAAGTAAGATATGCAGGTCAAGTTTCATAACTAAAAAAAGTGGGGGGGATAACTTTGTATTGTATTTTGACAAAGTTAAGTCCATTTTTATGTCTTTAAATTTATTTACTATAATATTTCTTAAACCAGAACAGATATTTACTTGAAACTTAAAATTTATATGAATGGTTACAAGCAAGCTCACATGACGAAAATTCTACAATTCCATTGAATTATGACACAAGTTATGCCCCTTTTAGGCTTAGAAAATGTTCTGATATAACCATTAATACTTAAATGTTTCTGAAACTAGAACAGATATTCACGAAAATGAAAGGTTATTTGTAACTGTTTCGAACATGATTTGACAATATATATTTATACTATTACCTGTACAATTTGTTTGTTTTTTTCACCAGAGATAATTTCTTTTTATGTATATGTATTTGTGCCACTAAAGTTATTCCCTTAACCACCTTTCCATGTCGTCTTCTGTCAAGGACATTGGTGGGGGTATGAATCGCATTCAGCGATAGTTCTAGTTTCTGGAAGGATATCTTGTACAAACCTTGTAACACGAAATAGTCTGAAATTCCTTTACAGGGTAAATCAAGAGACTATAAATTCTCACGCCAGACTGTAACTTTCGCAAAACCGCAGAAAATACATGTTGAAGGCGTGCACGGATATGTGTTTTACACTCTTTTAATTTCTGAGGCTGTTTGATGTATATTAGGTAACAAACTACTACCTCGAGCTTTTAACTCGGCACTCAAGACACTAACTGAAAAGTTAAACATGGAACGTATATGAGCACGCTGGTTTCCAAGACTTCTTACGGAAAGCGACCAACAACGGACAGTTTCAGCATCATAGGCATTTTTGAAGCGATGGAAAGCCGGTGGTGACCAATCCTTAGGTAGAAGCATTACTTGCGATGAAATCTGGCTCTGCTACAACGATCTGTAAACTAAACAACAATCTAGTGTTTGGACTGTTAAGGGTACAGCCACCACCCCCTCCCCAAAGAATACACGGGTCTGCAAGTCGACCGGAAAGCACATGTGTATAATGTTCATGGACCGAAGCGGTATACTGCTGACAAACTTCGTTCAAGATGGACAAACGGTCAATTCAGCACATTACTCAAAGTTAAGCGAATCATTTGGTTTCTATATGCGTTTAAAATACCTATCATTTAAAAGTTGTAAAATATGATTAATTTAGTTCACAACACAAGTATAAACATGTATTTCTGTCATATTGTTTGTTTCAGGTTATTAGACGAGACCTCATCCAAGCAATTCTTAAAAAACGGCCGGAGTTGTCACTTAACCTAGATAATGTACTTTTTTCATCAGGACAATGCACCTGCGCACACGGCAGTGATGACACAGCTAGATATTGGGCTACTTGGGTTCGATCAGATTCGTCATGCATCGTATAGCCCCGATCTGCACCAGTGGACTTGGCCGTCTTTCAACATGTCAAAGGCCACTTGAAGGGTAAAAGGTTTAATAACTTCAGTGAACGCTAAATGCAGTGAGGAAATTGGATAGTGAATGGTAAAAATGAAAATATGACAAATGGATGCAACGAAACATGAAAAGCGTCCGATTTATTGGTGTTTGCTTTGAAAAGTAATAACGTCCAACAGTGTTAACGCGCAATAACGTCTGTATGACGTCACGTCAACCCCGTCAAGCTCTGGACTGAGCGATGTGTTAGATTCCTGATGGGCCGCGACACCTATCAAGGAAAACCAACAACTTGATAGTTTGCATATATAAAGTAATAAAGTACATGTAAATTGTGATGTAATATTGCGTTTTTACTTGTTCTAGTTTTTGTATTATGAAACTTGTCTCAATAATTTCTTAACAGACCTCGTTTATCTTGATGATGAGCTGACATAGTAACTGAATGTGATGGTTCGGTATGTCTAACAGAGTACCATGTAAAAAACATTAATTCCATAATTAGTTCTAGACACGAAAACACATATACTGATGAACAGCTGAAATTATTCTTGTCGAGAATGTCAATGGGGCTATGTCGTAGACAGAAAATTAATAGCAAGAGGCACAGGAACGGCAGAATTCATGAAAATACTATTTCTGACTACCTAAAAACATATTTGCCCAGAAGAGCTGCATACATTTATTTATTTGATTGGTATTGTTAAACGAAAGCAGAAATCCACCACAGATTCAATTATAAAAGGAACAACGCCTTGTTACTGTGTACTTCTTTCTTTAAATGAATGTATATTTCTTTTTCAAGCATTAATATTTTGCAATTTATCAAATATATACCAAATATTGGGTTTAAAATCCGTGTCAATATTGCTTGTTTAGACATGGTCATTATGATAACAACAACAGCAATCACATTTTTAGTTTTGTTCTTCATTAACAAGTAATTATCATAATGAAAATAATCATGTTGATAGTAAGAACAACAGCAATAATAATAATACCATCATCATTACCATCACACAGTCATCTTTATAATTCTTCTTGTTATATTAGGTTTTCTGCAATATCTCAAATACGATACTCAAATGGGTTAATTATCGATATAAAAGGAACTGATAATCACGATGTAGTATCACTTTAGAGCAATGAGATGACGGAAAGCTCAAGGAGACGAGAATATTTTCATATACATTGATATTAAGAATTTTCAGTAGAAAGTCGATGGGAGAAAATGAAATGATTCTTTCCTCAGTTTAAATCAATAGCTGATATAGTCTTTTTCGCTTACATCCTAAATTTGATAAAAAAAAAACACAAATCTATTGAAACAGTCCAGTGTCTTCAGTCTGCTTTAACAAAAAACGAAGAGACAATTTAGAACAACATCCAGGCACATCTTATAAATTAATCACGTCCTAAAAAGTACTGCTTCAACAACATCATTTACAAGTGTCTAAAAAAGAGAAATTAAAATAACGTTCTTCATTCATGTTGTTAGAATTACTAATCACTGCACCATCCAGTTGCTTGTTTCAATTTATCAACCAAAATTAATGTACTTCAGACACGCTTTGTCTGAAATGTTTCTGAACCATCAATCATAATATCAAATTTAAAATTGAGCGTTTGTCAAATCGCAGAGGGTGAGGGTATAAAACTTTATTTTTTACAACATGGTCTTTTGACAGTAGGTTACTGTGTGTTTTTATCTTAAACTAAGATATAGAACGAAATAGAAAAAAAACTGTGACCAGTTCAAGAAAAAGATGAAATCACGAAATACTCCATGACTATAATTGCTTTTGTTGTAATAAGTAACTGGTGTTTTTTTTTCTGCAAATGTTCTTTGCCCTTACAGTTCAATAGTTTTATACGTCATGATCAATTTTATATGCTATGTTTGATGCAAAATACTTTTGGTTTTGTTTCTAGATGCAGTATGTTTGACAGCGCGAAAGTTGGTACGGTTTTAACCGTTCTAAAGAAGGAAATATTCATTCATTCATTCATCCATCCATTCAATTATGCATACATTCTTTATTTTTCTTTCATGCATTCAGATTAAAGAATAATATATATGAAATTTTAGAATTAATTGATTTTTTTCAAGAAAGATAAAGGTTTTTTTTTCATGTTTGAGCTTTTAAGAATTACTCAGTACAATAAGTAATTCATTAATTTTTAATATAACAATATAGCTACAAAAGTACATTTTAGCAAAACAAAAGCTTAATGTGGAATATATGCATAAAAGTAAAATTGTTTATTCTAAGCATTTTAGTTTTTACATTACAATAGCTGAAACATTTAAACAGATGTTATCAATCACAAGACATTCCGCAACCTTTATGCAATGTTTTAATCTTTTGATCCAGTCCTACAAAAGCATCTTCCTAGTCTTTTTGGTATAGTCTGGAGATACTGGAAAATGGCTGACCCATAGCATTTCTGTTGTTAAATCTGCTACGCTCAAAGAATACTTTAAGTTGTTGAGAAAACAAAAAAGAAGCCACAAAAGCGAGCTTGGTTGAGTAAGGAGGGTACAGTAGAATATACACGCCTTTGTACTTCAAACACTGTTTCACTATAGAGGACGTGTGAGCCGGAGTAATGTCATGCAGTAGGGTCCTACCAGATAGACCAAGCTGACGTATCTTTTTCAATATTTGTAAAAGCTTTTTTAAGTACGACGTCACAATATACTTTGCAAATAACTGTCCAACCACACGGAATCGCCAGACGTCTATTGACGAAAACAGCGTACATGACCTTCTTTACACTTATGATTGTTTTAGCTACAGAATGTTTCTTGCCAGCTTGGTGGCTCATATTTTGTTACTGCACTTTCTGGTTGGCTGAAAATAATGCAACCTTGTCTCGTCACAATTCACAAGATAAAAAAATGTTCGCAGATTTAATTTAGGGTACATCATTTTCAACAATTTTCGGATGGTCGAAACACGTTCTTTTTATGTTAGTTTGCGGCGAGCAAATGGGGTTAACATCTGGCAGCAATATGCCGTACTTTCAAATTGCGCTTCAGTTTCGTAAAAGCCGATCCTGTCAAAATGCTGAGAGCCTTAGATATTCGACACGCAGTAAAACTTAAATGCTTTTTTCAGGTGAGTGTGTACGTATTTGATTATTTGAGGGACAATTACATTCGGTAGCCTTCCTTGCCTTCATCTGACCCAATCTCGCTTTTTAAGCGCATAGATCATGTCATGACTGTTGAATATGACACAATGCGATGTCGACGGGTAGCTAATGAATTAAACTGTAAACATGAAACGAATTTCAAGGGAAAAGCAATTGTACATTTACTGAACCATCCTCGTACTAAAATAATTCAGACACTGTAGTATCTTGTAAATATAATTTGATAGAGTATTGCTCTATCATCTTAAACAGACGCTAGCACAACGTTTGTGATTTTAAGTAAATGATGTCATTTTAAACTGTGAAATGTGAACTGCCAGATTAATTTAGAACTTAGTGTTCTTACAAACACTATCGTAAAAGCACACAGAGGCATGAGAAGGAAACAAATATAACAAGGTCTGATATATTTAAATGAGCTGTTAAGTATTCCCCCAAAGCTAACATGAGCAAGATATAATTAGTTCTGCTCTTATTATTCAGTAAAAGACGTTTGATTCTCAATAATTGTAAAGTTGAGAACTACGCAATGCTTTCAGTGGCAACTGTTAAAATATGAAGCTTTCAGCTTACAAAGGAGAAACATGATCGCTTCTGATAATTGTGTTTATATACGAAATAGTTTTCCTAGTATCTTCGTGTTTATATCGATATATTTTAAGGCTCAGTGCTAATCACAAACATAAAGTTTACTTAAATAACAGGTTTTATTTATACAGAACAACTACATTTCTAACTGTCATGTATTACTTAATTATTAAACACCACTACTACAAATCTGTAGGAAACACTAACGGTTTCACTAACTTGATGATACATCAACTAAATGCATATTAGGCAACGAAAATATGATTGGTTTAATTCAGTTTAACGCCCTCAAACAATCTAATAGTCAAAGGGGCAGTTTACCTAGCCATCGTCCCTGGAACTGACCAGTATAAGACTTTTCTAACGTTTCAGTTTGACCACATGACCTTCAATCAGTGCGAGGTGAAGTAAAAAGGAAAATGAGAAGCTTTAGCAGGGTAGTTTTTGAAAATTAAAGTACTTCTGCTGAGCTTGTAATAAGTTTCGTTTAAAATGTTGTAAGAAGTCTGTCACATACATTTTGCACAAGTGTTGCGAGGTCTGATGAAATAGATCAGCAAGTCAGAAAGAAATAGCTTCAACTCATATATCAACAATCACCATGTTAATGGACAATGGACGGATTCTACTCGGAGAGAATGGCAGATTGCAAGCACTGGGACAGTTTCTGAAACTTTCTAAATTCGACAAAAATTAATTTAGGTTAAGAACGTTTAACATTAATGTATTCAAAAGGGATATATGAAAAAACGTCATTTTTGTATTGAAAATGAAAATGTCTTGATAAGATATTACATTACATAAAAGGACATTTAATTTACACCATTATAGACTTAAATTTAGTTTTCATAATCTGAAATGTCTTTTTCTATTTTCTGTAATTATGAGATGATGCTAAAACTTAAAAAGAAATGCAGGCTAAAATATGATTTTCCAAACGAGGTACTAAGCAAAGAGCTCCTTAAAAACTGTGATGGTAGGTAGAAGCATAAAATAAATGCGAGTTTCACTTCAACTTGTTCTGATAGTTAAAGAAATAAGTTCATTTATAAATAAGTATACCCTTGAAAATGTGTTCTACACATTTCTCTTTTCGGAAAATAGACAGAGTCTTACTTTGTGACAGAATCCTTAATACAGAAATGTTGTCACCAATTACGTTTGTAGAGCGGTTGATCAGCTTGACTCTAGGATGTAGAAATTGAAGTACTCTTGACAAAAAACTGAAATCCCACCGACTTAGAAATGAAAATAAAAATACCGATTGATCGATTGTCTTTGAAACCAAATTAAAGATTCTTGTAAACTGGTCACGTGTCGCACTCGATTTTCATACTGTGTAATCTTGTTTTTGCAAACTCGGCCACGTCTTGTAAGTCCGCTAGAGATTAAAAGTTTAAACAGATACATAAAATATACTACGTTAGTATAAACAGATAAATCAATAATTAAAAATAAATAAGTTAAGCAAAATCGTCGCTACTTTTTTTCATCCACAATCACATTAAGTAGGCTAGCGGACGATGAATTACGTATATTCTAAAAATAGCAATGACTTTGAATCACTTGGCTACTTAAGAAGTTAGAAACGTTTTGAATTAAGTAATTTCTTTATTGCTTAACCTAATTAAGTAAATCTTGTGTTAAATGTTTGAATAGACAGAACTATTTGTTTGGGTGGTTGGAAGAAAATTCTGGTCGTTGTGTGACAATCGATCCAAAAAGAAGTAAACAGAAACAAAGAAACAAATTAAACAAGGAGTTAAGCAAAAAAAATTATCTAAAAAGCTAGAATTTCAGTGTACTTCTAAAATTGCTTTAATTTCGGTGTTAAAAATTTTTATGCACCAAGGAGAAAGCTAGAAATAACCAGGATATTTTTATGAACCATAATTAGATATTTAAGAGAGAGATCACGCACGAAGTGTTATTGGCTTTGATCGATGACCATTGGAAGGAATTCGTAACTGGAGACAGTCCCTCTTGGAAAAACCTGTAAATGCAATCATTGATGTTCTTAAATGAATACATGATGTGTAAACCCTTAATTGTTAAGGATCAATAAATGAAAAATAAACAAAAGGAGCTTAACTGACTTACTTCTTTCTGAAGTAAAATTGAGTGTTCTTTCAATTTTGTAACTTGTATTTGTCTCGATTTTATATTAAAAGGCTTAGTAATACATTAAGGATTGAAAGATTTACTAATTTAAATGAAATGGATATAATTATATGGGCAAACGATTTAAAGATTATCTTTTTAAATGTTTTCCCACTGACGTAGTTAATGAATTCTATCCTGTTATGTGTATGACGCCGTATGACGTCCAAAGCTAATCTCTCTTTTTTGTGAATTTACAAGACAGTAACAGGGTCGACTATGATAAATTTCAATTTTTTACCTGTCTTTGTCTTTAAGTAACTTTAAATACGATTTAATTATCCAAATAAAGTATAAACAGTTTGCTAATTTCGACTTGCTAAATATTTCATAAATTTATGAACGAAGACTGACTGAGAAAATAGTGTGAACATATATTTATTGTAAGTATTTTTACCAACATGAAAGTCCGTATTAGAAAGATGCAGTGCATCTTAGAATACGCAACCCAGAGTGGAATTTGAACTCCGATCTTAGCGCATCGAAGGCCAACACTCTAACCACAGAGTCAAATAATCGATTCCCTGACGCAGTAATACTATTATAGCAAGGTATGCACTAGATCGTAACAGAATTGCTTAAGTCGCAGTTCGGTCTTTTTGCATTTTGAGTTGCATTCTCATTTAGAGGATTGTTCTTACAAGAATTATTTATTATAACTTTAGAACATATCTAATCAATTTTCACAATTTTTGGCTGAGTAAGAAAAAGACGTAATAAATATTCTTCTTTTTCAATCTTTAAAACATATTTCACACACTTAAACTTGTAATTTTCTTATGATTTCAATCTGAAACAGAATGACAGACATGCGTAGCAATATTATCTTGAAAAGGTGAATGTGTTCCTGATATTGTCATAAAATAATTAAAATATTCCTTCTGACAGGTACATCGAATATGTGGGATGGAAAAAATATTTCAAGGATTATTAAATAACTTGTTCAGAAATGATTACATCAAGTTTCAATTTTCTATGAAAATGTCATGGAAACAAGGCACAGGGGAACTGATCAACATCTTAACAGTTTCTGAACTTTCTAGAATAATTATCAATCACTAAGTAAAGAGCGCAGACGGAGACATAGAGATAATTGAATGAGTCGCCGTAGCGACTGCTCAATTTAAATAAATTTTTGGATAATTTGATGAAATATAAGCTCAGTTAGTCCTGGGATATTTTCTTATTAGACAGCCAAGAGACTTTGTCAATTAATTAAACCTCGAACTTCAGGTATCTTCAAAATTACAGTTAAACTTACGTCATTGAGTTTGATTTGAACATCTTCTTCAGCATAAATACTGATTAACTTGGGATTTGCAGTTAAAAAGGTATGTACTATGAAAAACTAGAACATGTGTTTTTTTTTAAAAATTTATGGATGTGCCATGTATAATGTAACAGAGATTTTGTAAACAGTTTTCATGTGTTTACTATTTAAGTCAACTGTCAACTTATCCAATGATGACATAACTTAATATATTTTTATAGCCAATATCTTGAAAATGTGTATAATATTTTCCGTAAATAAGAATTATAAATTAAAGAACTGCTTTTATTTTATGTTTTCCAGTAAATCATATAGTTTTCTCAGTAAAAGAAAATTGATAATACACTGTTTTAAAACTGTTGAATACCGTTTTGTTTCATTGTTTTTTGCCGAACTACTTTTTTAAATTATTACCTCTCTTTGTTACATCTGCCACAAGTTCTACACAACAGTCCCATAATTTCATATCCAGGATCTCCAGATCGTCCTCAATACAAGAGAATCAGACAGATAATTGATGGTGACAGTGATTAAGTAATTTAAAATACATAAATAAATCCAACTTGTAAAAGATGTGTTTCCATAGTTTTACAAGATGGTGGACTTTTGAATCAAATGACAGCTGATTGGTGTATTTATTACTCCGCCATTCATGGTGAGACGAAGATCAGATTTGTTTCATTTGACAATTGCGTAAATTTAAACAAAGTTAATAGTTTTTTTTCAGTTTCTTTAGATGATATAGATAGATAAGATGTTTGAGATACTTGTATCTGAAATAAATGTCAGAATTATTTTCTATTGCTTTATCAATAAAGATTGGAAATATCGGGCCGTCCACAGGGAACAAGAAATTGTAAATTTATGTTTGTCAAGAAAACGTAAAATAAAAAGAAAATTTGTTTGTTTCAGTGAAATATCGATTTTATTTCACGTGTGAAGATCAAACCAGCGTAGCCACTCGTGAAAATATCTGTTTTTTGGTCTTCAATCGTGAAATAAAATCGATATTTCACTGAAACAAACAAATATCCTCTATATAACCCTGTCATTAAAACAAAATATGATCTCATTTCACTTAAGATTATGGATTTTATTTTTTGTATTGTACACATGCCGTTAAACAGCATAACTTCAAAGAGATACGTCATAGCGCAGTAGTAGTGTTGTCAAAATAAACGAAAAACAAACAAGAGTATAAGTTTTCGGCTTGCGTCTTCTTCTGCAGAAATTTCAATTATACAAGTGAACAAATATGACGTCATTTCCTCGACGCTAAAAACCACGTTACCTTATCGTGCCGTTAACATCTCAAAAATGGAGTTAAATAGAAGTGGAAATAGTAAATTAAGAAGCAGAAATGGCAAATAACTTAAGTAATCGTAATGTTATTTACATAAATATGACTCATAACAAAGCCACAAGAATAAACGTTTTGAATAAAGTTTCTTTGTAAAAAGAAAAAAAAGTATCAATTTTGGAACGGTTTTATATTATTTACGTAAATGTGACTCATAACAAATCCCCAAGAATAAACTTTTTGAATAGTCTGTTTTTAGTACAAAAACGTATCAATTTTTTAGGCTCAATCTGGGTAACCCTATTTATTGTTCCCGTTAATTGAACCATCCCCTACTAACCTTACAAAGTGCTAATATGAGTATAATAGTTATAATGTATATATAATTTAGGTGTTAATACATATCAATACAACTAGCAGGAAAATAAAAGGCATTTGTAAATGGTCCTTCTTCTTTAAAGGAAAAAAGGAAAAAAAATGAATCTTGTCAAATCTGTTTTCAAGTTAAATAAATACATACATTTTCGTCCAAGTATAGAAACAACGATTATGAACATAACTGTTCAGCAAGTGACAAATAACCTTCGAGTTTTTCATTTTTTGGACGTTCTATCTATACATGCAGAGGAAAGTTTTAAATAGTTTTTTTCAAACCTAGTAAAGATGGCTTTATATTTCTTGTTGCTACATGTAAATATATATCTGTTCATTTGTACGCACAACACATTATAGTGATTTAAGTTTATATTAGGAAACCTTAGACTAAAGAGCATTCTGTTTAAGAAAAAAAGTTCGCATCACTAAGTAATACAATGGTTTTTGCTTCAGATATTACAGACTGAGAAAAACGACATTCCCAAAATAAATGAAAATGGTTTCTGGAACTCCTTGGCAAAAAGTACTTAATTCAGAATTACATTTGTTCATTTTATACAATAAGGCATTTGTACCATGTATTCTATATACTATTCTTGACTGCAGCCATTGTAAGTATGTATCTTTACAAATCTTTAAATCCTAGCTGTCAACATGTTTCCATTCTGATTTATCAATATCGAACATACCGTCCGATTTTTCTTGACATGTTAGAGTATCATTATTTTTTATTATCAAGATATTATACACAGCTTGTGTATCTTTACGTACGTTAATAATCGGAAAGAAACACTCAGTTGTAGTTATTTCTGTTAAAGAAATTTGTTTTGTAGCTGTGTAATAATACTTTTTATGCCAGCATGTCTGAGAAAGTTCATTTTAATTTGGAATGAAGATGTCCTGAAATCGCATTCATAATAAAAGAGAAAATAATTTGCTTACTGTCCTATTATTAGTCGTACACTTATAAAAAATGAAACATCAAAGAAATATCCTACAATGATGACAGCTTTTTGTGAAATGATAGTCACACTTTCTTTTTTTTGTAAAATATTTGTAAAATATCTCTGTATCATGTAAATGTCTGCTTCAGTATTGTATTTAGTGGTGTTTTCAGGTTTAGCATTTATCTTTAAATGTTTCAATAAATAAAATAAAAGTTTGACCCAGAGTAATCTGTTGAAGAAAGGCAAGGTTAAAACAGAACATTCTCAAACATTGCTAAGATCCCATACATTTTTCTATATTTTTTCAGGTCTTTAGTTAAGTTCTATGTCAACAAATCGCCAGCAAATATTCGCAGAACACGTTATAGTAAGGGTCCCACAGTAAAGAGGATTTAGTAGCCAGTTTTAAAGCGCTGTAAATGCGTTACACTGTAATTCAGAATTGAAGAGAATAAAGGCTTAGTAATTCAAAACTGACTTTGATTAATAGGTTAAGCCCCCAAAAATCTGCCACTTGAAGACATTTCTTTCTAGAAACATGCAAAAGCAATCAGAAACGAGCTCAAAATGTGAAAACTCTCATGGAATATGTTATAACCATATAATATCCAGCGTAGAAACTACGTCAAAGTTGTTTTATTACATCATCGGTTAATAGTCTCAGATATGTCAAAAAATACAATGTGAGAAACCAATCCTTACTCAAACGTCTTCTTCTGAATTAATGTTATACTTTCGAGGAAAATGGCCGATTTCTTATGTTGACATTGCTTTGGCCACGCTTGTTACAATTTTTCAAATATAAGATGTATTTTTCACTTGGTAACTCACGATTCGGTAGATATCCATCGGCTACGTATTTTACTATAATGTATATTAGTGCTAAAAATATTTTAAAAGTTTTAGGAACAATCCTAAATACATAGAAACATCAATAAAACACATGAAATGCTAAATATAATTAAGATGATATGACAGAATTTTACGGCTTTACTCATCTTTTTATGAAGGAATATTTTTATAAACCATAATTAGAAATTTAAGAGAGAAATCACGAACGAAGTGTTATTGGCTTTAATCGATGACCGTTGGAACGAATTCGTAAACTGGAGACAGCCCCACTTTGAAAACCTGTAAATGCAATCATTGATGTTCTTAAATGAATACATGATGTGTAAACCCTTATTTGTTAAGAATCAAAAAATGAAAAATAACCAAAACGAGCTAAACTAACTTACTTCTTTCTGAACAAAGATTGATTGTCCTTTTAATTTTGTAACTTGTATTTGTCTCGATTTTATACTAAAAGCTTACATAAAGGACTGAAGGATTTACTAATTTTAAATGAAACGGATATAATTATATGGGCAAACGATATAAAGGTTATCTTTTTAAATGTTTTTCCACTGACGTAGGTAATAAATTCTATCCTATTATGTGTATGACGTCGTATGACGTCCAAAGCTAATCTCTCTTTCTTTTAATTTACAAGACAGTAACAGGGTCAACTATAATAAATTTCATTTTTTACCTGTCTTTGTCTTTAAGTAACTTTAAATACGGTTTAATTATCCAAATAAAGTATAAGCAGTTTGGTGATTTCGATTTGCTAAATAATTCATAAATTTATGAACAAATACTGACTGAGAAAATTGTGAAACACATAATCATTGTAAGTATTGCCGAAGTCGCAGTTGAGTTGTTGGTGTTTTTTTTTTGCATTTTTAGCTGCATACTCATTTTAGGGGACTGTTCTAATATTATTAGAACTATTCATTACATTTGAGAAAATTTCGAAACAATTTTCATACTTTTTGCTGAGCATTTCAGAAAAGACGTAATAATATTCTTCTTTTCAATTTGTATGAAATATTTCACACACCTAAACAACTTGTAATTGTCTTATGATTTCAATTTGAAATTTGAATGATAGACATGTTCCTGATACTGTCATAAAATGATTTTAAAAAAGATTCCTGCTGACTGGTATACCGAATATTTGGGATGGAATGAATATTCCAAGGATTATTAGAATAACTTGTTCAGAAATGATTACATCAAGTTTCTATTTTCTATAAAAATGTCAAGGAAACAAGGCACAAGGGAACTGATCAAGATCTTAACAGTTTCTGAACTTTCTAGAACATCAAATACTAAATAAAGGGCACAGACGGAGACATAGAGATAATTGAATGAGTCGCTGTAGTGACTGCTCAATTTAAATACATTTTCGGATAATTTGATGAAATATAAGCTCAGTTAGTCCCAGGATATTTTCTTATTAGACAGCCAAGAGACCTTGTAAATTAATTAAACCTCGAACGTCAGGTATCTTCAAAATTACAGTTTAACTTATGTCATTGAGTTTGTTTTGAACATCTTTTTCAGCATAAATACTGATCAACTTAGGATTTTCAATTAAACAAGTATGTGCTACGAAGAACTAGAACATGTGTTATTTTAAAATTTAATGATGTGCCATATATAATGTTACAGAGATTTTATTAACAGTTTTCATGTGTTTACTACTAAAGTCAACTGTAAACTTATCCGATGATGACATCCAACATGAATTCTGTCCGGACCTGTATCTACGGACTTCAAGAAAGACAGATTATAAAATATAATATTTCCTAACTTGAAATATTTTTATAGCCAATTTCATGCAAATTTATATGATATTTATACGTAAATAAGAATTTTTATTTAAGAACTGTTAATAACCCTGCTATTAAAAGTGATGATTTCATTTTACTTAAGATTATATTCATTGTACGCATGCCGAATAAACTTTTTGAATAAAGTCTGTTCTTAGTAAATAAAGCTTTGGAAATTTTGGAACGGTTTCATGTTATTTACATAAACTTGACTCAGAACAAAGTCCCAAGAAGTACTTTTTAAATAAAGTCTGTTTTAGTGAGAGAAAAAACGTGTCATTTTTTTAGGACCCAATTGGGTAACCCCATTTATTATTCCCGTTGATGGTTAAATAGGGGTCGGGGAACTATACCCTACTAACCTTAAAAAGTGCTAATATGAGTTATAATAATTATAATGTATATATAATTTATGAGATCATACATATCCATACAACTAGCAGGAAAATAAACGGCATTTGTAAATGGTCCTCTTTCTTTTGATAAAAAGACGAAACAAATCAAACTTGTCATATCTTTTTTCTAGTAAAAAAAACTGATATCATATATGTCCGTCATAGTATAAAAACAACAATTATGAACAAAACCGTTCAACAAGTGACAAATTACCTTCGAGTTGTTCATTTTTTTTTTGACGTTTTATCTATAATTGCAGAGGAAAGTTTCAAATAGTTCTTCGAACCTAGTAAAGATGGTTGTTATTTCTTTTAGCTACATGAAAATATATATCTGTTCATTTCTACACACAACATATTATAGTGATTTAAGTTTATATTAGGAAACCCTAGAATAAAGAGCTTACTGTTTAAGAAAAAGTTCGCATCACTAAGTGATACAATGTCTTTTTCTTCAGATATTACAGACTGGGAAAAACGACATTCTCAAAATAAATGAAAAAATGGTTTCTGAAACTTCTTGGCAAAACGTACACAATTCAGAATTACATTTGTTCATTTTATACAATAAGGCAGTTGTACCAAGTATTATATGTACTATTCTTGACTGCAGTCATTGTAAGTATGTATCTTAAAATCCCAGCTATGTACATGTTTCCAATCAATATCGAACATACCGTCCCATTTATTTGACATGTTGGAGTATCATTATTTTTTATTATCAAGATACTATACATATCTTGTGTACCTTCACGTGCGTTAATAATCGGTTTTAAATAACAAGGTATTACCGGAAAGAAACACTCAGTTGTAGTTACTTATGTTAAATGTAATTTGTTTTGCAGCTGTGTAATAGTTCTTTTTACGCCAACATGTCTGAGAAAGTTGTTTTTAATTTGTAACGGTTTCCCATTCAAATATCCTAAAATCACCTTTATAATACAAGAGAAAATAATTTGTTTACTTTCTTATTGTTAGTCGTAGAGAAATCAAAGAAATCTTGTTAAGGAAACATGTTCACAAACTAAACTGTTTTATCCTACAATGATGACAGCTTTTTTGTCAAATGATAACCCCTAATTTTTTAAAAAGAAATCTTCATTTTTTTGAGGCACATTTTTCTTTTTTGTCGTGAAATATCTCTGTATCACGTAAATGTCTGCTTCAGTTAAGTATTTAGTGGTGTTTTCAGGTTTAGTATTTACCTTTAAATGTTTTATTAAAAGAATAAAGAAAGGTATGTTGAAGAAGGGCAAGGCTAAATCATCAGAACATTCTCAAACATTGCTAAGATCCAATACATTTTTCTACATCTTTTTCAGGGCTTTAGTTAAGTTCTAGGTCAATAAATCGCCAGCAAATATTCGCAGAACACGATACAGTAAGAGTCCCACAGTAAAGAGGATTTAGTAGCCAGATTTAAAGCGCTGTAAATGCGTTACACTGTAATTCAGAATTGAAGAGAATAAAGGCGTAGTAATTCAAAACTGACTTTGATTGATGAGTTTAACAAAAACAAAACTGGCACTTGAAGACATTTCGTTCTAGAAAACATGCAAAAGCAATCAGAAACGAGCTCGAAATGTGAAAATTCTCATGGAATATGGAATTACCATATAATATCCAGCGTAGAAACTACGTCAAAGTTGTTTCATTTCGTCATCGGCTAATAGGCTTACATATGTCATAAGGTACAATGTGAGAAACCAATCCTTACTCAAACGTCTTCTTCCGAATGAATGGTATACTTTTGAGGAAAACAGCCGATTTCTTATGTTGGCATTGCTTTGGCCACGCTTGTTACAATTTTACAAATATAAAATGTATATTTTCACTTGGTAATTCCTGATCCGGTAGATGTTCATCGGCTACGTATTTTACTATAATGTATTTTAGTGATAAAAATGTTTTAGGAACAATACTAAATACATAGAAACATCAATAAAACGCATGAAATGCTAAATATAATTAAGATGATATCACAGAGTATTAGAGCTATACTCGTCTTTTTATGACGTGTTTGCGTCAGAGACTTGAAACCTTTTTCGTTCAAGAAATTTCGACAGTTGTTTGGAATAAAAACATAATAAAGGTAAATACCATGGTATTGACAACAGTTAAATTGTAATAAAAGTGACAAGTCTTTACGGATTAAAATCTTAGTAACTCTTTCACGATCGAATGATATACAAAGATGTTAATGACGTCAACTTCTTAACAAGATGTTCTATTGACGTCAAAGAAATCCTATAACAACAAAATTCAATTTCTGTTTTAAACAGTCAGGCAAGAAAACATATTGAAACTTACCTGTGATCTTTATCTTCAGAAAAAAAGAAATCAGGTTTTACTCCGTATCAATGATTATCCTCGACAGGGCAATATTACGGAAGCTTTCATGCACAAAACTTAATACATCAACCAAATTCGACAACAGGAGAGCATAGAAATAAAGACATTACGGACGGGAATAGAAGACATAATATTCCTGCAAAGATATAAATCTTTCAATTTCTTATAGATATATATAGATATTAACGCAAACGACGACGGACCGTATATACGCTATGTTGAAAACCCAGACATCAGCTTGTGCGGAGCGTTCACCTAAGCTTTCTATGACCACAGAATTGGTTACTTCTTTCGTTATATCTGTTAGACTTAAGATAAGTATTTCTATTTCCTGTCATGATGAAGCGAATCGTTTATTTGTAATGAAAAATATAGCTGTATAATTCAATACAATCAAGTATGCTTAGTATAAAAAGCTAACATTGATACTCAAAAAATACAGGGTGTTTCTGTGCTTGCACATAAGGTGTGCTCTGATATCACTTTGTTTATGAATGTATTTCATATGAGCGATCGGGTGTTTACTATGACAAGGAACTAACTTACCATTCCTTCTAGCGGTATGCATCTGTTACAGACATACTTGAATTAATCGTTAAAACAAGTATGTTTATTAAAAAAATAAGAGCGCCTTATAAATAGTATTTAACATAAAATGGCCGCTTAAAGTGTGAGATTGTCTAATTAGTCATTACTTATTCAATATGTTTTCTGTATTTAAGGAAAATGTTCTAATCTTGTCCTTTTTGGAGCGGATCAGTTGTCCAGTGATAACGCGCCGGACTGGTAACCCAGGGATCGCGAGATCGATCCGCCGCTCCTTCACTAACATTACTAATTGTCTTTCGGATGAGACGTTAAACCGAGGTCCCATGTATCAGTGCTGTACACTGAGCATGCAAAAGAACCAGGGGTGTCTCTGGAATGGGATGCTTTCTGTATCTTGCTCTATCCCCCACAACATAAAATAAAAAATCTCTGCAGGGAGCGTCATATGGGCAACCGGTACCGACGATAAATAAACTCAGATAATCCATTACAATGGTGGCTGATTTGTGCCATCTCGTATGAGCGTGTTTTTGGGGCGATGATGCGAAAACACGAAAATATTTTTTTCGCGTGTCTGTACCTAAAGTTTATCGTAATTGCATGGCGGGGCGAAAACGTGCAATGCGAAAACACGACCAATTATAAGTGTGTCGTGTTTTCGCGTGACGACCTTTCGCCCACGCTACATCCTATGTGCCGGTTTTTTTTTTCTTTAATTTGTCGTGTCTTTTTATTTTCGTCGCGCCAGGCGAAAACAAGAAAATTTGAAAAGTTAAATGTGTCTTATTTTGTCCTGGCGCCCCGCCACACAAAGATGCGACATTTTATTTAACTTTTTTGCGTACCGGTCACGCATGCGTACACAAATTATGCACATGTTTACATGATACAAGGCTGATAAGTTAAATTTAAATATGATAACATAATTTTTAAGTTCAAATTAAAAAAAAAATAAGGATACTATCATAGCTATTACTCTTCATTTTCTTCTGTATGTGTAGCATATGTGTAGTTGCTGTGCGCATGCCTTAACGGAAGGCGAAAAAACTAGGTGATTTTTTCGTGTTTTCACGTGGCGCCCCGCCATACAAAGATACGACACATTGCAGACAAAAACACGAGATTCAGAATGTGGCGTGTTTTAGCATGGCGGGTTTTCGACCCGCCAGGCGAAGACACGACAAATTGAAGGTAAAAACACGACAGATAGAATGTGGCGCGTTTTCGCGTGGCGGGGCGAAAGGTCGCCTGGCGAAAGCACGCCAAAGATACAATATGTCGTGTTTTCCCGTGGCGGGTTTTCGCCCCGCCACGCGAAAAAGTATTTTTGTGTTTTCGCATTTTCACCCCGAAAACACGCTCATACGACATGACACAATTCAGCCACCATACATTACAGTGGTGGAAGAAAAAAGAATCAAAAGTCTCTAGAATAGCTCATGTCGCAAAGAGACCCTTGCCCGTTCCTGGTACTTTTGTCCTGTTAGAGAGAATATTCTCTTCAGCTGGACTTTTGGTGAACAAGCTACGCAACCGTTTGTCTAGGTGATTGGTTGATAGTATAATTTTTCTTAACAAGAACAAGTTCGGACTTGCCCATGTTGAAAAAATATATGTGCGATATAAAGTATGTTACCGTCAGAGTATAAGTATAGTGCAAATCGTTGCGTTTCCTTTTTCTTGAAAACACACAACAACAACAACAACAAGAACACTTTTCCAATATTATTAATTCCAATATGTTCTGTAAATGTATTCGTGTGAGTTAATGGTTGTTTCATATTTTGTAGATGCCAGAGACAGTTTGGTTAGAAAACGTCAGCGTAATGGCTGTTCAATGTAAAAATTTCCACAGTAATAGAATAACACCTATTTGTAATTGTGTCTTTTTGAATTTATGGTTTTGAATATTGTACCTATGTTTGTAAATATCTGTGCATTTGATACAGAAGATGAATAGTCTGAGTATATATGTGTTTCAGTGTTCTTTGTTCCTCTATGATAAAGTGATCTTACCAATGACACGTGCGAAGATGCTCTGTTTGGCTAACCTCTCAAAAAAGAGAGCATATTTGATGGTCCTCATCAGTGAAAAGTAATTCACTTCTTCCCACTAAATGTATACCGATTGAAATGGCGGCACGTGTAGCCCGATTAGTTTCAACTTGCGCACTTCCCAGACCGATCATAGTAAAAGTTTATAAACGGTTAGATTCATGCACGGGCTTTTCGTGAAACAAAGAAACCAGAAATGCTTCAAAGTTATTATTGATATTGAACGGTCTGTTAACAGAAGTCAACAAGCAGATATCGTGTGTTTTGCGCTTTTTCAAACGGTTAACCGGTTAACCGTTAGAAAGGATAAAGAGGATACACCGTGAACACCATATGTTTATATTTTCACTCGCGGCTGCGCCACTCGTGAAAATATTACATATGGTGTTCACTCGATGAAATAAATTCCCATCTTCCACTAAAAAACAAACAAATTTTCTTTTTATTTTATGCCAACACGTCAAAAATGGGTATTTTATGACATTTTTACTCAGGGCCTTCAATAAATTCCCCATGGTGAGCCCCAAATCAGTTAATGCGTACTTTGGTCAAACTGTTACTCCGCACACAAAAAAGTGCAGACAATCTCCAATACATATGATAACTTTAGTTCTGCAGAAATAAACTGAATACACTTTCATCAAATAACATTTATTTTTCTCTACAGAGTTTATCAATATTTATTGAATTTTAGCCATACATACTTTAATTATAAAAGCAGATTAATACCGAGTAATATTCAAACAATTGAATTGAAAGTCGGCCATATTGGATATTGTCCATGTGAGTTATGTAAACAAATCAGACATTTTAAATAATTTATGGCGAATTTCATCATTGTTCACAACTAGTTAGGCTCAGGAATTCAATATTATAACTGGATTTAACAAGGTAAATAACTTTCACTTGCTGTCACTGTCTGAAATACAGCGGATTCTCTTGTATTTACGTGGTGGGGAAATTCCTGAAGTTTCATCAAGCCTTGATAAAAAAAGTAGTTCCGGCACAAACAGTGAATAATCAAAATGGTAATTTCACTGATTCAAAACAGTGGATTATCACTTTTATCTCACTGATATTTCCCTATATTTCATTGGTAGGCATAAAATAAAAACTGTTAACCAGTTAGTAAAAGCAGTAACCGTTGCCATCCCTATTAAATAGATCAATTATTCGCGTTATATGTTTTCTGTCAAGAGCAATGAAGTATAAAATATTCTGATTCAAATTTAAAAAAAAAATCATTATTATTATTATTAAAAAGAAAATACCAAGTCTTGTTTCAACAATGTTTTAAAGATATTAAGCAATGTTCGTTAACGGAATGAGAGTAATCAAAATATTCTTTGTTCTTTGTGTAAGTCTATTTTTATGCATAATTACAAGGCTTGTGGTTCTTGGTCTTGAGGATATCATGAAGCTTGGACATAACATGGGCGTGCTCTTTGTGAATTTTTACATAAAACTCTTCAAGTTGTATTTTATGGGATAATACAGTAAGGAGAAATGAATCGAACAAATACAAATTTTTTTTTTCATAATTTTGGAAGACATGTGGCTCAAGAAATTTGTCAATGTCTGAAATAAATACTATTTTTGACGATAAGTAAAGCAGAGTTTACACAGTTTTTAAACCTGTGTTCGATGTCAATTCAACTGCAATTTTGACGTTGAAAAAATGTTGTTGTCCAATGACCATAATAACAAAAGACTTTTGTTGAAGCTCAAATTCTATTTAACATTCCTTGATACATGGTTTCTCACTTTTGTAACTTCATGCATACGACAGCTCTACGAAATCATCTACTCGAGCTCATGTCGGATTTTAAAGGACGATTTTGCTTTTTTTCAGAACTGTCGTTTTTTACTTTTTACTCTGAATCATTATATGTTTTGTCCACTGTAACTTTTTTTTTCGTTTTGGAAGGTGAATTGAACCTATATAGCAAATTTAACATTTAGACGCAAGGATTTCCATAAAAAGGTATCAATTAACTCTTAATGATTTGCACAGAAACAATCTACCTTTGACAAAAAAGTAATTAAAGAAATAAATATGAAATCATATGCGAACCTCCCTGATAAAATTGCCTGCGAACAATATGTAATGTCGGACTTCTAATGGCAAACTTCCTACGAGTCAATAGCTGAACAGTAGTTTATCAAGTAATCGTTTTAATTCATCAGTTGTCACGTATTTTGTAATTTTAAAGCACATTCGTCATGGACAATGTAATATTCAGTTATTGTTCAGATGCTTTATCACTGACAATTCCCATTTAGTGCTTATAAGTTCGAACGATAAGTAGGCCTAGAACACATTTTCCCAAATATATCATTAGATTATGTTGTAAACTTGATTACTGCCACGACTTTATTCATTTTTATGTGTAGCTAATCTTAGAAGCTAAAATTAGACCCTTTTTTATAGTTGTATTGCTAGAACATTTCAGCGTTTCTTTTTTGTTTATGTAAAGGTATTGACTTAATTCCACGAGCGTACATGCCACATAACTGTAACTGCTTTGTTTTTTATGAAATACTTCAAACATTTTTTTTCCGATAACTCATCGTGGGAGATTCTTGATATGTTGACTTGGTTGAGATACTTTTTAAGAACAGGAAACCCCGTGGCTGGCGGGCGGCGTCCAGACCTTGTCCGGATCATAGCTATGTTGCTTATTGTCTGACTGACTTCAAACTTGCTATGCAGCTTTTTTGCAATGAGTAGAAGTGCACTGCACAAGAACAATAACTCTATATTGTCCCATTTTTGAATTATCCCCCTCTTGAAAAAAAATTTCCGGAGCATAGCTTTAAAATTACGAAATGAATTGATGTGAAACTTAAAATAAAGAAAGCTGGCAACCAGATAAAAGAGCGTTTTAAAGAAGCATAACTCTATCTTATCCAGTTTTGGGGTAATCTCCCCTTCTTTAATTTCTATAAAGAATTTTTGTCCGCAGCATAACTTGAACACAATGAAAGGGATTGTCTTGAACTTAAAAAGATATAGATGGTAAGAAGTAGAAGTACAGTGTACAAGTACCGTAACTCTTTCCTGATTCAATTTTTTAATTTCCTCCCCTCTTAATATTTTTTGACCGGAACTCATTTTAAAAAAAATTAAGTGAATTGATTTGAAACTTTATATTAAGATAGCTGGCAACAAGGAAAAGTGCAGAGCCTAAGAAGCATAACTCTAACATCCATTTTTAGTAATTTCCCCTTTTTTTATTTCTATGATGAATTTTTGTCCGGCGCATAACTTGAACATTATGAAAGGGATTGATTTGAAACTTAAAGATATGTGATAAGAAGTAGAAGTGCAGTGTTCAAGAAATATATCTCTGTCATGTCTCATTTCTAACGATCTCCCCTCTTAACACATTTTTGGCATATACATTATGGTATATTGATCAGAGTCTTTTAGTGTCGTTTCTACAGAGATAAAATGTACAGAGTTCTTGCTTAATTTGAGGATTTCCAAATATTGTGCCATCATCAGTTCGCAGCCTAAGATGGCGGCCGTATATTTCATCTGTTCTCCGATGCTTTTTTCATGTTATATTCACTTTTTTGTAACAAAGCAGTTTTCTTAAAGATTGTAGTTAAATCATAGCTTTGTATCAGGAAGGAAAAAGTTTATATGTCTTCTATTTTCTACATTTTTGGCTAGAGCGTATTGGGCGAATATTCAGTTTAAGCAATAGGTCTTAAAACATCGGCTATAAAATGAAACTGGTCAAGGTTCGCCGCCAAATTTTCTTTAAACAGCTTCTGAAAAACACTTTTCATTTTTTAAGTTTTTTTGGTTTATATAATCGTGAAAACAAATACATAGGCTAGTTATTATATAAAAAAAAAATCTATTCCAAATCTAAATACTTGAGAAGAAAGTTTAGCACGGCGATCGTTTGGCACTAACTGTATTGTTTATGTTCCAGTTTTGTCTAGTCGAGTATGTATTCATGGAATATCTTTCTGATCTAGTGTGTCCGTTACTGCGTATGGTTCGAAATTTGTAGACATTGATTGGAGTTTTCGAACGTCCTTGGAATGGTGAGTGGCATCGACTAAATGCAGCCCGAAATTCTAGACGAAACTTTGCTGCAAGAGATATACAATTTAAACACTGTATAACCATACCTAAAAGATGCGAGTTTGAATGATAAACCAAAACTATACATAATTCAATTTAACGGCAAAATCGAAAAACTGACAAAAAAGAATCAAAGTATGCCGAAGATGCGACAATATATATTGCGATTATTAACTTTCTTTTATTTCACATGTCATTGCTAATTAACTGCAGTTATGTGACAGTATATTTTGAAAAAAAAGACACAAACAAACAAACAAACAAACGGGGGACGTGTGTACATACCACTCATAAAGTTGTATATGATCGGGTTGAGAGCACTGTTCAAGTAACAAAGTCCTCTTGCAATCAGAGCATAGGTGGTCACATCACTATCATCCCACTGATATAATGTTCCATTATATCTGAACCAATAGAAATATTCTGTATGTGTATTCCTATCCCGTTGATATATTTAATCAAGATACAGAATTGTTTAAAGATATTTACTTTATTTTGATGTAATATTTTTCGTGTTACTCGTTTACTGGTCGACCCATTTTCCCACCCTTTATTTTAGCTACTTAATTTCTTTTTATAGATGTACATCTTCGGATTTCCGTTTTTTACTCTCCCAGTAAGTTTTCATCGAGTAATTGAGAATAACAAGGTTTGCGTAAAAATAATAATTATATATACATAATTAATATGTCTTATAAGTTTGATAGCACTTGCTGTTTGTATTCGAATAACAACTGCATGTGTTTTAAAATATTAATCAGCTAGAATAAAGGATGTGAAATTAAATCGTGAAAAAATCGTTCTGTGTAAAAGTTGAACCCACTGGATTATTTTTTATTGAACAATGACAACTTACTTTAAAATCAGGAGCAGATGAATCGGTAAGTAACAAATACCAAACAGAATTACTATGGTCATCAACATTTTTGCCGCTTTTCTTCGTGCAACCAACTGGTTTTCAGGTCTCGAGGCGGAAAACTGGGCTCGTCTACCTAAATAACAGAAACAAAAAACTATGTGTGTTGAATACAACTGTCTTACGGAAAAAAGTCAAATTTATACACAACACTTATTTCTTATTAGACGCTGTACTGCAATATTCACAATTGCGTCTCCAAACAGCCAGTGAGACTCAGTCTCATGTCATATAAATATGTGGATTTGCTAGAAAGGCATCTAAAACCTAATAATTTACTATAGTCATTCAAAATGGCTATAATGGTGAAATGTTATGGCTCTGGCGTACTTAAGTATTGCGATATAAACGAGAACCGACGTAAGACACCACCTTTTGACATTTTTCTCTCTTCTAAGTATACATGAGCAAGATCTTGTTGGTGTGAATCTGATACATCATTAGTGGAACTCGATAACTGTAAACTAAGGAGATTGTAAGGCTAGTAGTCACAGCCGTGACACTATTAGCTACCAGTTAACAGAGGGGAAAGAGAATCAATCGCGCTTTCAGAACGTCTCATTTGTATCATTATGGTGATTGGGTATCTAAAAAGGTTTCCTGCTTGTTTGTTAGGCTCGAAATACACTATGGTCTATCGAATGTACTTTCCTGTTTCTTTTTAACGTCGCTGTTTAATTTCCTCCCTACAAAGGCTCAAAGTTTATTAAAAGAAATGTAGAAATAACAAATATTTTAAAACGTTTATACCATACCTGTTTGTAAACGGGCGCTTGAATTGTCTGGAGAAAAGTTGTCTTTCCACAAACGTATCGCTATCGTGGAGTAGGCAAAGAATATAAGACACATCGGTACATCGTACAGACTAACCATTAGAAATATCTGATAGTATTTCTGCTGGTCTTGTGATAAGCTCTGTTGACAGTATTGTAAATAGTCCGTCACATACATCGGGTACCAACGTTGCAAGGTTTGGTAGAGTAACTCTGGTAGTGACACGCAAATGGCAGAGACCCAGACACAGACGATCACCATCGTTATGGTCAACGGACTAATCCGTCGACGGAGAGGATGACAGATGGCAAAGTAACGCTCAACAGCAATGGCGCCCAACGTCAATACAGAGACAGCAACCGAAACTGTCTGAAATAAACAAGAGAGAAGTTATATAAGGTAACAGTACTGTACAGAACAGAACAGAACAGGACTACACAGGACAGAACAAAACTCTAGTAATGTAAGCTAGGAAAACATTGCAGAAATATTCAAAACTAGCATCTCATGCAAACGGAAACCGGGGTTAATGTTTGGAATTCAGCCCTCATGCCATTTTTGAACAAATACTTAAATTTCAGTCCGTTTCCTGATACAGTCAGATAAAACACTGATATATTCAGTACGCATATACAATGAAATGATATTATATTATTTGAGAATATCTATTTATGGGTTTCTGTAAAACAATTTTGAATGAACCAATTAAGTATAAATATTCTTTCGAAAATGTTTGAGGATACTTCTGCTGCCTGAATCTGGAAATGTATCCTATAGCTGAACCAATCCTTGATGGAAAAATAATGTCCTCTCTACGTGTGATACAGATTACAAAGGGACATTTAGTTTTGTAACCTGTTTAACTGTGCCAAAACGTCGATTGTAATAAGGTACAAAGAAAATACGTCACAAAAAATAATTATATTTTACGTATCTTTATACAATGATGACCGCATTTAGAAGCATGTGGATAAAAGATACTTAGTCACTAGTATATTTTTATACAGAAAGTTCTTTTATCCGTATACAGTATCTGTTTTGTCTCTAAAGTTCAAAGCTTTTACTAGTTCAGACTGGGAAACGTATATTATATGATTCTGAGAGGAAATTCCGGCAACGTTACTTATCTAAGAATTTCCTCCCGCTGTCATTATACAATCAATACGTTGCTGATGAAATTTCAGTCACCGGTTCGTCTCACACTTACTAATAAAAATTGTCAGCCTCGTAATTGCATATCGAATTCGTTTAATATAATGGCACTAATTGGAACATGAAAGACGTGTCTTGATGAAAGAACTCTTATAACAGAAGGGATGATACAACCGCTTGGAGCGTGTTTTAATTTATCTTAAACTGGTTAACCTAATTGAGGAATAAACAGTTAAAAGGACTTCAAACATAAAATGTAAAATCAAATACTGTCCTAAATGTGTAAGTCATGTAAAGCTTCTTATTTTGTTTACTTTCAATATACGGCTTCTATCTGAAAACGTTTATACATTTTGGCAAAAAACTAAGTATTACCTCTTACATTATACTGTTAAGTCTAAATTAAAATTTAGATAATTTTCATGACTATTAATCGAGAATCGAATCCCCGGCGCAGTTGCCAGAAGCTGGATGTCTACTGTCTACCTGTCTACTGTCTACCTATCTATTGTCTACTGTCATCTTCTCTTGTTTTCTTCTCGTATTTTTCATGATATAATTCATTTTCTATTTCCTAATAAAAATAAAATTAACTATAAAAATGAAACGTTTAGATTTCTTTTTCAATATTAACATATATATGAATATAAATATCTTATGATAGAATAAGAAACTATTTTTTAAAACTTTAAATATAAGTCAAACAATGCAAATGTTTTGTAAAGTATTAACTTAACTTCAGTTAATATTTCATGCGACATAGGAATGGGGCGAGTAAACAGTAAACAACCCGTACCATTTCTAGGAAGGCATTAACGTCATTTCTAGGGAGTCATTACATCATTTCAAGGGAGTCATAAACATCATTTCTAGAGAGTAATTAACATAATTTCTTGGGAGTCATAAAAATCATTTCTAGGGAGTCATTACATCATTTCAAGGGAGTCATAAACATCATTTCTAGAGAGTAATTAACATCATTTCTTGGGAGTCATAAAAATCATTTCTAGGGAGTCATTAACATCATTTCGCTAGAAAGAGTAAATCAAGATTACAAATCATAGTCTGAGAGCAAAAATATAGTAAATAGTCACTGTTTAATAGCTTTGATGGATAACTTTGGTCAGAAGGTTGCCACTAGGAGACAGTTCTTTCTGGAAAGTGATGTAGATTATTCCAAGATGTTTATAATATAACAAAAAGTTATAAATTTGTGGAATTTTCTTCTTCGGCCATGACATTTATGTATGAGCAAAATGAAATCTAAAAGCTATAAAAAGGTGTGCTCCAACAGAATTTTACAATTTCTTTTTAATTTCAAATCTGACTGAACTGCTAGACATTCTTAGTATTTCTTATTGAAAACAGGGCTAAAACTAAAAAATAATAATGATAATAAAATAAATAAATACTTCCAAATACGTTCTTATAATACTGGATTCAGTAATACAGACTACACACATGTATTACAGTGGGCGATAATAAATAATAAATAAATGAATAATCTACATCACTTTACCAATATACCTCTTGCGATTGTTTTATCAGTTACTCCATGCTTAGTCCATTCTGTAAGCCAAGGCTGCAAAGTTCCATTTTTCAGAATTCTGTTTTTGTTTCCTATTGAGTGTTAATGTCTGTTTTCAATACTTTATTTAGATAATACGAATTTCCCAAGTCATTTGTATGGAAAAAATGCATTAGGCCGATAGGTCGACCTCAGGCCGCCAAATACAGCCCGCTAGAAAGTTGAAATATTTCAAAATAATGAAAATCCCGTTTACGTATTTCAGTGTGCGAGAAAGTACCACTAACGCGACTGTTTATTAGTTACGTCATGCTGAGTCTTGTCTAGTAGCTTAGGTTGCAAAATTCCAAAATTTGCAAATTTCTGTTTTTGTTTTCTGTTGAGCTTTAAAATGCGTTTTCACTGATTTCAAAATACATGTCTATATGTAGGGCGTATATTTTCTGAGTCATTTTTTGGTAGAAATACATCAGGCCGCCAGACTGCTAGGCCGCCAACTTCAGCCCGCTAGGCCGCCAACTTCAGTGAGATCAATTAAAGGTCAGGTGTGATTGTGCTGAAATTTGAATCTAATCATAACTATGTGCAATTCTAATTTGATGTTAATATTTTTGACAAATGAAATTGTTAAGCTAAAGAAGGAAGTTTGTCAAGTATTGCTGTAGAAATTGTATGCCATAATTTTCATGCCGTCTGAAAATATTGCAATAAAAGTACATTAATTCAGCCGTAAATTAAATATCAAAACCATGAAAAAATATACTAAATGGCATAAATATCAAATAAATGTGATTAATTATTTAATTTATGTTTGACACTTTTAGCGTTTAACTCAACATTTTTTGTGTGTAGCCTAAACTGTTAAGGAAATAGGACTTTCGATTACTATGCGCCTTCAATCTTTGCCATTGCCCGAAAACTTTACACTTATGGGGCATTTTGTACATATCTTTTTCTTTTTAGATTATATTTTTTGTTTATATTTCCTGAAATTCATAGTTCATACATCTTGAGATCTTTATAAGATTATAACCATCGAAATACTTAAGTGCATTGTTTTTGCTCATAGTTCTTGGAACTTTCTGTCTTCAAGAGAGTTTATGTTACGTTTTTGATGTAATTTATATAAACAGTTTAAATACAGTGTTTTAAATCGTTTAAACATAAACAAAATGGTAAGTTATTTTCAGTTTTAAGGGGACAGACGTCTGGGTATTTAAGTATTTCTGATTTAGGTTGTAGGAACCTTCTACTTAACGAGTACTAAATTAATTAATCTATGGTATGAGACTTTGAAGGGGAAGCCGTGAATTCAATTCTCATTCCAGCTAATTTTCTCCAGTTTTTTTGCTTATTGAAATCAGACTGAACTTTCATTTTTGTAAGTATATGGCTAATGTTATAACACCTTTAAACATGGCAAAAATAAATGAAATTTCGTATAAAAGATTTCATTAATTTATTTTGCCAAAACCACATGGTAAATTTCTTTTATTTTACCAATTTTATTTTATATTTGAAATTCAACAAGCTCAAAAGTAGAATATTATGACAACTGCAGGATAGATTTTCAGTCCTCAAAAGCAGTATCTTCTTTCTGATAGTATTTTAGAGATAAGAGGACTTCTTGTTATTTTCTATTTAAATCCGAAAGCTGTTATACTAATGATCATGCGCTGAATTATAAATTATTTTGTGTGAAGATTTTATTCACATAAAATTTATGTGAATTATTACTTAATATACCAAAAGACATGTATATTATATCCCGTAGAAACACAACTTGTTGTCGGAGAATACCAGACAAGACATAAAAACAGAACTAATTTACATTTATCTACCGACTCATCCTCACTGGCAAATTTGATCAGAATATATTTATATTTATTAAGTTTGATATTTGGATATTGGTAAAACAGCAACCATGGAATGTCCCTGCCGTGTTGTAAAGATGTCGTTATCGACAATAAAACAGAACTGTAATCAAATTCACGAACTGAAAGGAACATTTTGATCTGCTTGAACATGCACCTGCATGCAGAAATAATCAATCTTTGAGATTATAATTCTTTACAGACAATATGGGCTAACTTTGAATCATGTTATGCAAAGTTTTTCTCTGTTTCTTGATTGTTTGCATAAGGTGCATAAATTTATACAGACAGGTATAATTATTACCGTGTAATTCTGAGCAAACCAATTTCCAATGTTCTACAAAATTTCAGTTATAATCGTAATTAACTAATCCCCTAACTGCTTATTGCCAATATTTCAAAATACTTATTTCCAAAATGATTAACAAGGTGCACGCCTATAATGACTTCTTTTATTTCTGGGTTGCATGTTTAATAAGTGAGTGTGGACATATATTAAGTTTTAAATGTAATTCTTGAAGGGACAATTATTATGGAAGCATTAAACCTTTAAAAGAACTTCAGAATGAAAATTGGTAAGTATTTATTTTAAAGTAAATCTAGAAGTCCAGGAATTGCAGTTGTAAAATTAAGGGCAATATCACATTTGAGTAACTCGTTTAGGTTGAAAAATTATATACATGAAAGTAGAAATGTATATTATTTCGTAATCAAGGTGGAAAACAGGATTTTACAGGACATGTTTTGAGATATTTGATGGTTATGCTGACCAAAATGAGATATTACGATAAAATTTTCGCTTTGCAAATGTCAGTCACAAAACCTAAATCAATAAAAAATTGAAGCGGTGAAACCATGAAAAGTGTTGTCTTTCCTTAGTTGTAATACATACGTTTGCGCATGCGTATATGTATACATTATATCAATTCAATTGGTTTATTGGCAAATCGGCAAAAAATGCCTTTGGACATTTACAATAATTCATGGCAAAGACAGCATAGATATCAACACACGTGTGATACTTATTCAAATTGGTGGACAATACATAAGTGGAATAGTACACATATGTAAATATACAGTCATTTAAATATAAGCAGATAAACTTAAGAAACAGTTAATTCCTTCAGGGTAAAGATACACTTAAGAAATATTTAATTCATCTAAAGTTCTTTTCCTTAGCGACATAGACTTAATTATAAACTTGGCAATTCTGTAGTTTTTCTTTGAATTTTTGGTTGACATAACATAAATAAATTTTTGCACAGACGGCCAAGTTGTATATCCGAGATATTTTTTCCTGAATGTTGTGTAAGTATCAAAACACATAAAAAAAATGGCACTTTGTTTCTATAACATACTGGAGCATAATTTACACGACGTCCTATTTACACCATAAAATCTACCTTGTTCAATCTCAAGTTGGTGTGACCCAACATACTTGTTTCATACTTGTTCTGGAACATTGTCATCTTGAAACAACAAAATAATGTGAAAATGCCTTTCCTTGTACAGTTTTGTGTCAAAAGCCTTTTCCACATCAATATTCTTGCTGTTTTCCATCAATATTTCCCTCATTTAAAAGAACAATAAACATTGCAATGGATTAGTTCAAATGTTGAACTGTCACTCATTTAATGTCTGTCTGAAAGAAATCTGTCTTAACATTTTCAGAGTAGACATGAACATGGTGGTTCAGCTGATTATTTTGATCTTAAAATCTAGAACAATTTACTTTCTAAACCATGAAACTGTTTCATTACATTAATATTTTCCTACCATATTTAAAAAAAAGTAGGGGATGAAAACGGTTATTTATTTCAAATTATTTTATGAATTTTTTTTTATCATTTGCTTAGTGGTCATATATGTCTTGTGACTAAATGATGAAATTAAATTAACTTTTTGAGAAGTGGTTCGAAATAAAGCAAACTCTTCCATCCATCCCCCACCCAAACAAAAAAGTGGATCTTTATCTAGCGTCTATAACACATTCTGAAAAATACAGAGACATAGTCAGTTTATTCCGTATTTTCAATGCGGCCGTCTAAAACATGAAGTAATTATGAAAATCCTTAACGTATTGAAGAGAAACTGTCAGAATAATAAATACATTTAAACAATACAGTCATATGACAAGAACACGTGACATTATACTGTACTTTATAGTGCAGTGAAAGATAACGATTGACAAAATATTATAAAAGTTGTAGAAACTGTTTTTTACTGTGTCTTAAATGTATTTATAGTTGGCAGATTCCTTGTATTTTCTGGAATATTTTTCCAAACAGTCCTGCTATAAATGCCAGAGCTGTTATTCATACAATTTGAAATAGCAATAGTTCTAAATCTCTTCATATGTTCGAGATCATTACATATTTATCGTTTTATGAGAACTGTGAAACATCACTGGGAAATTGTAGAAATATTTGATTTTCTTTTGGATTTGTAAACAATGTCGTAAAGTTATGTATAGTAAAGAAATCTTTGTTTATACGTTAGCCATCTTAAAAAATAGTTTTCATCCGTGTGATAACAATGATCAAACCAAATATTCACAAAAAAGAAACAGGCACACACAGCAGTTACTGGCAAATCCAGAAAAAAAGAAAACTTTAACCTCGTTTTCATTACCAAAAATAGAAACCTCTCTCACATATAAATCTGTTGACTATAATTCACGACAGTTTGTCTCTACTTTCCCTTTAATACTGTAATAAATAAATAGATTAATACAATATCTGATTAACTCTCGGCTTTCAAGTTGATAGATTGATACTTAGTTGTAAAAGTAAGCCCTATTTAATGCAAATACTTTTTATCTGTGATTGATAATCTGCGATATCATTGCAATGCGTCTTTGTCTCAAATGAAGTCCATGCGGAGTTTAAAAATAACCTTCCAATTCATTATACTTAATCTGAAGTTCAAAGTCCATGGTAATTGACTTGCAGAATGTCTTTTATCTAGATTATTTTAATGATAATTATGAGCCTTGAGAGATTATTAGTTATTTTAATAAGCGGTAAAGCCCAGGCTCTTCCTTGCATTAACGTCCTTTGGAATACCATTTCGTGTTTGTTGCTTATGTCGAGAACTTTTGTTGTACGTAAAAAATAGTTCTTAGCAATGTTTTTGATAGCTCGTCTGAGTGTTTATAGTGATCGAACTTATTCCGTCGTCGTGCGTAGTCGGTTCAATAATCTGCTTCAGGAGACATCTCTTGCATCACAAATTTAAAAGACCTTGACCGAGACTTTCCGTGCATGAAGCTGTATCAGATTTGTTTAAAGCATAACTGTGGCTGTTGTACACCAAGATTGTCCATTCTTTGCCCTTTGTGTCATGAATGATTTCATCCTGGAGTTCAGCTGATTTTTTTACGTTGACTTAACTAAACAAACTCTTTAAAAGCATTTCTTGTCAGAAACCATAAGACTGCAACTTCTGAATTTTATCAACAGCATAGTCAACCTCAACCAAAATAGTTCAAATTATATTCAGATGGTCATTACCGAAACAGCCTAAAGTTTTTTATACTTGGAATGTAGCATTGTCTTTTACTTTGATTATAAATCTATTTCATTGTACTTGGCTCTTTGAGCAATTGTACTCTGGTGATTAAGGGCCACCATGGCCTTCTTCAAATAAACCAATCCGCACTTACGTCCATAAAGGTCTGAGCAATCATGTTTCTATCTAGTAAACATGTAAGTTTTTGAGGTTGCTTTCCTTTGATTTGGCATTAAGTAGAAAGTAACAATAAATTTGTATATAAATTTAGATAGCAATTTATGATAGCGAATACGTCATAAACTATGAACATCAAAGAAATAAATTCAAAACATGATCTTTAAATTGGAGAAGTCTTTAGTTGCACATTGTTTAGGAAGGATGTGCGATCTAAGATATGATTTACTCATAATGAGATGACAGACAATTTTGGCATTCATTCATTTAGTGGGAAACTAGGATAGACATAGGATAGACAATATGATCAAAATCCTTTACTTAAGTCGAAAGACAGAATCTGTTTAGGCATTTTGTTGCGTCTGGTGATGAAAGTTGATTTACATATAAAACAACCTTTTCACGCCACCATGGCTCAGTTTCAGAAATTAAAAATAGTTTATTACTTATTCCATGAAAACATTAAATAAGATACTTGTTGGTTAAATGTCTCTCAACCTTATTTAATAAGATAAATAAAAAATCATAAACAGTTAAAACATGCACATTGCCTTCCTATTGAACACACACGCTCTGTTCTCATTTATAATTAAAAGTACTTAAATCGTATCTGCTGGAAAATAATTGTACTATGCTTTCCGGCAATAGTTTCATGTCCCTTTTTCTGGATTTATACTAGGTTTTAAAATATAATTTATTGTTTCCAGATCGTTTAATATTGTTAAATGTATCATTTTCGATGCTTTCTTTTAACTGTACAACTCATTAAGTATTATTTTGACATCACGACAATCGAACAGCCTAGAAATGGCGTGACTTGTAGCAAAGAAATTCCTTTTTGCAAAACTTGCGGAAAAATCCAGACACGACATAATAATCATTCGTCATTTCTTGTTTCTTTCTGACAATTTATCAGTTAAGGCAAATTTGATCAGGGGAAAAACATATTCGTTTGTATATACCATCAATTTTGAAAGATACGAACAATATTATATAGATTATGAGAAATTGATCAGAAGATAAAATAAAACACTAATGTAACTGCAGAGTTATTTCTGAGACCTTTGGGTTTTCATAATCAGCAATGATTCTCATACTTCTCTGTCTTGAGTAACAGAACAAGCCCTTTAAGCTATGTCATATTTTAGATATTAGAAGACTAGATATGGAGGCGAGGAAATGAATCGGAGGGATAAAAGTTTTATATAAATTTGGCAAAACGAATTCAGTCATATGCATCTGGCTTTTTGAAAGTGAAAAGTGTTTATTTTCCTTTGAAAACAATTCCTAAAAAAAAGTCCTCTCTACCAAAATTTACCTCTTACGCAATGCACACAAACTGCTTTTCTTTAAAAAAAAAAGATCAAAATTATAGTCCGACCATCAATTTTCATTGGCCGTGCTAATGATTAATTTAAACATATATATCAAACTCCCTGCAGCGGTTACTTCCCCTGATCAGTACAGAAACCAACTGCCACCACAAGTAAAAATTCGGTCGTTACAGAGCCGAGTATATTTTTCACTTTAAATTTTAAATGTTCATGCTTTCTATCACTTTAGTTTTCTTTCATTTAATTGTTATGTTTAATGTACAAAAATGTAAAAAATAGATGTAAAAAAAGGAATATTTCGTAAAAATAACGAAAGTAGATTTTTTTGGTCACATGATAACCTATCGTCACGTGGCATGTGGCTTATAGTGGTGGCAGTAGTTAAAGTAGCAAAACGTGACGTAACCGGTGCGAGGAGTTTGCATATATATACGCACTGTTTCTGAATTATTATGTCTTTTCTAATCATAAATGTATTTTGATAGGATCCGTTGTGTATTCTACACCGAAACTAAGCTTTAATTCATCCGTTCGAGTCATATTTTCATTAACTGCATGTTCCAAATAAAAAGATGATGAATATAAAATTTCATTTCTCTTTGGTTAACAAGTTTATTAATTGGAAACCGGCACTACAATAATTTTACATTTATTTTGAAATAAATCAAGATAGCAAATAATAAAACCGGAAAATCATATCCTGCTATGATAAGCTTTCCGGTTATAGCAAGATTCGTGCTAATTTTATATTGATAATTATTGGTGAGACCAGGAGGTATTCTACGCTACGCTGGCCATTTTGAAATGCTTTATCTCAGACAAAGTCAGACTAGAATGGTAAGAAAAAAACAAAGATCTTCTCGGTACCAAACTGACAATTTTAAAGTCAAGCGTAGGTGCAAAAAATGATTTAAAATCACGTTTGAATCAAATCGTGTCTAAGAACGACATGACATGAATTGCATACAAAAAGTATCAATTTAAAAAAAAAAAAAAAAAAGTAGAGTATCACACAACACGAGGTTATATGGGGGAAATAATAAACAACCGACTGTTGACATCAAACTGGTTCTGAGATATCTAATATAGTAAGTTATTCGTACACGCAGAGCTTAACGGGAAAATATCTTAAATCCAATTGTATAGGATGTCAGGTTTGACAGATACAAACATTATTGTTTACGATATGAAAAACTGACAGGAATAAACTAGGAATACTAATGCTGTGGCAGAGTATTTACCAGTACTCTTAGGTCTCGTTTTTGTAAAGTTTCTCCTCTTCTTGCTTTTTGATTTATACACTGTGGTATCATTTTATTTCGCTTAGGCTTAATTTTCGCGTATTTCGGCTCTTGCATCACAAATTTAAAAGACCTTGACCGAGACTTTCCGTGCATGAAGCTGTATCAGATTTGTTTAAAGCATAACTGTGGCTGTTGTACACCAAGATTGTCCATTCTTTGCCCTTTGTGTCATGAATGATTTCATCCTGGGGTTCAGCTGTTTTTTTTACGTTGACTTAACTAAACAAACTCTTTAAAAGCATTTCTTGTCAGAAACCATAAGACTGCAACTTCTGAATTTTATCAACAGCATAGTCAACCTCAACCAAAATAGTTCAAATTATATTCAGATGGTCATTACCGAAACAGCCTAAAGTTTTTTATACTTGGAATGTAGCATTGTCTTTTACTTTGATTATAAATCTATTTCATTGTACTTGGCTCTTTGAGCAATTGTACTCTGGTGATTAAGGGCCACCATGGCCTTCTTCAAATAAACCAATCCGCACTTACGTCCATAAAGGTCTGAGCAATCATGTTTCTATCTAGTAAACATGTAAGTTTTTGAGGTTGCTTTCCTTTGATTTGGCATTAAGTAGAAAGTAACAATAAATTTGTATATAAATTTAGATAGCAATTTATGATAGCGAATACGTCATAAACTATGAACATCAAAGAAATAAATTCAAAACATGATCTTTAAATTGGAGAAGTCTTTAGTTGCACATTGTTTAGGAAGGATGTGCGATCTAAGATTTGATTTACTCATAATGAGATGACAGACAATTTTGGCATTCATTCATTTAGTAGGAAACTAGGATAGACATAGGATAGACAATATGATCAAAATCCTTTACTTAAGTCGAAAGACAGAATCTGTTTAGGCATTTTGTTGCGTCTGGTGATGAAAGTTGATTCACATATAAAACAACCTTTTCACGCCATCATGGCTCAGTTTCAGAAATTAAAAATAGTTTATTACTTATTCCATGAAAACATTAAATAAGATACTTGTTGGTTAAATGTCTCTCAACCCTATTTAATAAGACAAATAAAAAATCATAAACAGTTAAAACATGCACATTGCCTTCCTATTGAACACACACTCTCTGTTCTCATTTATAATTAAAATCACTTAAATTGTATCTGCCGGAAAATAATTGTACTATGCTTTCCGGCAATAGTTTCATGTCCCTTTTTCTGGATTTATACTAGGTTTTAAAATATAATTTATTGTTTCCAGATCGTTTGATATTGTTAAATGTATAATTTTCGATGCTTTCTTTTGACTGTACAACTCATTAAGTATTATTTTGACATCACGACAATCGAACAGCCTAGAAATGGCGTGACTCGTAACAAAGAAATTCCTTTTTGCAAAACTTGCGGAAAAATCCAGACACGACATAATAATCATTCGTCATTTCTTGTTTCTTTCTGACAATTTATCAGTTAAGGCAAATTTGATCAGGGGGAAAAACATATTCGTTTGTATATACCATCAATTTTGAAAGATACGAACAATATTATATAGATTATGAGAAATTGATAAGAAGATAAAATACAAAACTAATGTAACTGCAGAGTTATTTCTGAGACCTTTGGGTTTTCATAATCAGCAATGATTCTCATACTTCTCTGTCTTGAGTAACAGAACAAGCTCTTTAAGCTATGTAATATTTTAGATATTAGAAAACTAGATATGGAGGCGAGGAAATAAATCGGAGGGATAAAAGTTTTATATAAATTTGGCAAAACGAATTCAGTCATCTGCAGCTGGCTTTTTGAAAGTGAATAGTGTTTATTTTTCTTTGAAAACAATTCCTAAAAAATTATCTCTTACGCAATGCCCACAAACTGCTTTTCTTACAAAAAAATATCAAAATTATAGTCCGACCATCAATTTTGATTGGCCGTGCTAATGATTAATATAAACATATATATACGCACTGTTTCTGAATTATTATGTCTTTTCTAATCATAAATATATTTTGATAGGATCCGTTGTGTATTCTACACCGAAACTAAACTTGAATTCATCCGTAAAAGAGCGTTCGAGTCATATTTTCATTAACTGCATGTTACAAATAAAAAGATAATGAATATAAATTTTATTTCTCTTTGGTTAACAAGTTTATTAATTGGAAACCGGCACTACAATAATTTTACATTTATTTTGAAATAAATCAAGATAGCAAATAATAAAACCGGAAAATCATATCCTGCTATGATAAGCTTTCCGGTTATAGCAAGATTCGTGCTAATTTTATATTGATAATTATTGGTGAGACCAGGAGGTATTCTACGCTACGCTGGCCATTTTGAAATGCTTTATCTCAGACAAAGTCAGACCAGAATGGTAAGAAAAAAAAATCTTCCTGGTACCAAATTGACAATTTTAAAGTCAAGCGTAGGTGCAAAAAATGATTTAAAATCACGTTTGAATCAAATCGTGTTTAAGAACGACATGACATGAATTGCATACAAAAAGAATCAGTTTAAAAAAAATGAAAGAAAAAAGGTAAAGTATCACACAACACACGGTTATATGGGGGAAATAATAAACAACCGACTGTTGACATCAAACTGGTTCTGAGATATCTAATATAGTAAGTTATTCGTACACGCAGAGCTTAACGGGAAAAAATATCTTAAATCCAATTGTATAGGATGTCAGGTTTGACAGATACAAACATTATTGTTTACGATATGAAGAACTGACAGAAATAAACTAGGAATACTAATGCTGCGGCAGAGTCCAGTACTCTTAGGTCTCGTTTTTGTAAAGTTTCTCCTCTTTTTGCTTTTTTGATTTATGTAATCGAGTTTTTCAGCCATATTGTTAACTATTAATTATTATCAATAAATGGTATGTATTTATTGTTTGAACAAAATTGACAAAACGGTGTTGAAAGTTTAATATGTTCTTTAAAACTAGAAATTTTCATTTTTTTTAACTGCATGAACTCTTATTAGGGTTTCAAAAAAGGTTCAATATAATCTGATATGAAATAATAATCGAACTATTGAGTCAACGAATACGATATGATATCCACCAAAATATAAACAGACGAGGCAGTTATTGGTATTCTATGGTGCACATCATATTTTATCATTTGACCCAACTACTGTTTTACTTTATTGAAAGAAACAAAAAAGTTAAAATGACGTTAGCAAACATGTGCTAAATCTTACCTCACGCGTTCCATAATGACGACAAACAATCTTTTGAAAATTTCTACTTAGATATTCTATTGAAGGGGATATCCGCCATTACATACATTATTGTATTTCTTATGACTGAATTAAAAAACTCATTAGTTTTCAATTGTTACAACATTAAAGGTAGAGTTATAACTAAAATATCGCAATTTACATACAAATATGGATAATGCACTTCTAAAAAGCAACATGGCAGCGTTGAAAAGAAATTGGCATATTGAAATAACAAATACAATAATGTGTGAAATGGCGGATATCCCCTTCCATAATATTCTTCCACGTGAATGTCTTACACATTATTTCCGTGGTCTTAATTGTAGGTATGCGGAGGTGCTGTCATTTGACTTCTGCTGTTAACGTTTCAAAGTTAGGATTTTTAGAAAAAAGAGGAATGCTGAAAATAATGATCAATATATACATCGAAACTTATCTATGACCAGCGATTTAAAATATTGTTCTGCTTTTAAATCACTTTATATTATAGATATTGTTATTGCATACATTCACAGAAATATCGTTAAAAATGTTTGTACTTAGAAATGCTTTGCATAATGATAAGATATTTAAAAAAGTTTTCTCGTACACGCTATTTTCAATATTAATGATTACTTTTTTCGTGGATTCTCTATGTACACATTTATTTAATAAAAAAAAAAACTTTTTAAGTTGATATTTTTAAACAAAATGAAGAAAATCGCATATGAATCAATTTATATAAAAATAAATATATAAAAATATCCTGGTGTTATGCCTATAAAAAGCGTTTTGCAAGGGTGTTTAAATATAAGTAAAACTAAGCCAGTTATAGAAATCTTCAGACTGACTTTGTATCTTTCGTTTTGTGACTTGATAATAGGCTGACAACAGACAGAAGGCATTGACATTTATCACGTCCCCCGTAAGCAGAGTCTAAATGCAAGTTTTGAAATGAAAATGATATAGGCGACGAATTTCATCACATTGTTCGGCTGCATGGTTTATAACTAGTTATTTCCACAGAAGCTAGAATGTTTAAGGAGTACTTTACATCAAAATCTTTGCAGAGAGACAGTAGGTAATCTTCTTGTCTCATGTTGTCATTATTATAATGTTTTATACTTATAAAGGATCATAAAAGGCGCAGTGTTATCCAATGCATCATTTAATTTAACTGACCAATATAAAGATTGTTTCACCAGAATCGTCCAAGTTGGTTGAGAAAAATTTACACGAATAGTCATGTAGAATAACTTATTAATCTGCCATTTCTTAAAGCATTCACGAGGTCTTATCATTGCGACTTTCTTTCATTCGTTTTACAGTGTTTCATTTAACTCTACTGTCGAAACTTTTAACTGATTTTATCCCCGTTGAGCATTATGATTTCCATTTAGCTTATTTCACATTGTTCTGTGCACTACGGAGACATGTATTTGGATGAGTACACGGCTGGAAATTTATTTTGGACGAACCGATAGGCTAGTCAAAAGTGATCTTTTCAGCTGTGTACAACTCCAAACATATCTTGTATTGCGCTGAACAGTTGAAAAATATTGTTTATCTTTTATTTTATTTATTAATATTCTTTCTCCAAAACATCAATTTACAAGTAAAAGAAAAATTTAAATGCATAACACTTTCTAAAAATAGCAATCCTGAAAAATGCCAGCCCTAGTCACAGCATGCCTTCTGCTTGTAATTCATGAAAAAAGCATGCAAAACATGTACACCTGTACCAGAAAAATGCAGGATTTTTGTACGGAAGTGCGTACAAATACGGAATTATATTGTATGGTCACGTTCTGCAAATTAATGTCGACAACTGGACATCAAAATTGAATATAGAATAATAAGTGGTTAATGGCATCGAAGAAAGTCCAGAGAAAGAATGAAATACATTAAGATCTCTTGTTTTGAAAAGAGTATTTCTTTACAGCGTTTAGAATAAGACATATTTTTTGTGGGAAAGCGTCATACATGTGCTTAGTAAAAGTGCAGAATTTCCGGTTCATATTTTCATAGTAATTCTGAGAACTTAAAAAGCATTAACTTGTTCTTAAACAATGAGGCAAAAATAAGAATAGATACAATAAAAACGAAATACAGATTTAAAAGCAGTCGGTAAAAATATCAACTATAAAATATAGAGCCCGGACTTTTCTGAAATTTATTATTACGAATTTTTGCAGTCCGATTCTGTTTTATCAAAGAGCAGAACAGAAACGTATTTCATATAGCTGAAAACCTCTGACGCGAAAAATAACTGAAAACACAATATATTTAAAGTTTGCTCGCAATAATACGTCATATTTCTTGTCGTTGTCTTTCTATCTGTACTAATATAAAAGTAAACAAAATAAGATAAAATGTACATTTTGTCTCAGCATATGTTATTTCAGATATAACAAGTTTAATTTTCAGCTTTTATTGGTGTATTTAGTTTCAAATGCGGATAAATAATAATTTGTATTTTTTTTCGATTGTCTGCTTTCCCAAAGGCAATGTGGCGTGCATGGAAGAAAAATCAATTCCATGTTGGGTATTTCAGAGTGAAGTTCAAAGACCTGTTTCATTTAACAGTTTTCATAGTTAATGTAATCTTGATAAATGGACAGCTTATCTCGATTCTATATTTAGAGGTTTAACAGTGCAGTCCATATCAGAAAGACATGAAGCACTTTTTTTATGATGAGTTGTCACTCTAGGCAGTACCGAACTGCCAGACTGGAAGAACACACATTTTTTTGTATAATAGTGACCGCGCTACATACTTGTTTCAAAGGAAGTTTACTCAAATACATGTGTCCATTCAAACAGCTAAATATTGCCATCTTTACCATTAAATCTTGAGACCTTGAGCCCTATAGGTAAAAGCCTACACTTACAAATGAACTAAAAAAAACTCTGTAAAGTGAATAAATTTAAGTGTTTTCTTTATATTGGGACCAGTAACCAGCAAACTTTGCAGCGAAAACTATATTATTTATCTATATTTGTAAACATTATTTTTTCTGCTACAAATAAATTTTAAAGTCTGAATCTTGCAGTAGTATAAAGGTTATGGTTATGTCACCAGAATTTAAAACTCTCTGTCGAAAACAACTGCACTGGGAATGCTTATAGGCTTGGTGTTTTCTGCGTGTCGTTCAAAGCTTTCTCCTGTTAACATCACGTGACAGTCTTCTGTGACATATATATGTGTCAAGGGATGTCTTGCATAAATAAGATTTCGCGAAATTTGCAGAGTATTCCAGACAAGAAACAAGAAATATTCGTAATTTACTCTTTCTAGTTTCTTTTAATATGACAATTCATATTCGTAAGCAATGTTTTTAGATATATATCACTCTATCCATTATTATATGCCGCCAACTTTGACAGATATACGTTGGATTACGTATGATGCGATATAATCATAATTTAATACTGCGAATACCAATTTCGTTTACGGCTTAGTTCGTACTATTACTTTCCTTTGAATAAGTCTGAATAAGTCTGAATAAACCTGAATAAGCCTGAAGGAAAATAAGCTATGTTGCACTGTATTCAATAACAAGCAGACCTGTTTTCAACATACATCTAAATATAAAACGTGTATGTAATATTTAAAATAAAATTTAATCAATCTGACATAACAGCAAACAGTCTTGTGTAAATACAATATTGTAAATTGCTATGGCAAAAGCCAACAAACGTCGGAATATAAAGTTTGAAAGCTCTACGCAATTTTATATATTAGAAAGCTCTGCAAAATTTGATACTTTTTTAGTTAAAGACAAGCAATTTCATATTCTATTCATTCACAATATTTTAGAATTTTCACACCAACTATGATATCCAAGGTACACATAAAAATAAGTAGTCTTTCGATTTCCATGCTTATGTCTGAGTGTACACAAACAAAATTATATTTTACTTTAGAACATTTTTCAGTTATTCATATCTCTGTTCAGTCTCTATTTTTTGCTTTACATCTATATGACTGTGATAAACTAAATATGATGGCTTTTGAATTCCTCATGGATTTTGATTTAGTATTTGAGTTCTCATTGTAAAAGCTTGCATTTGATACGATATTGTACTAATCTGTATTTCCGTTTAATATGTCGCTTAGGTTCAATTAACTCATTGTGGTGATAAAAGATTATCTATCTATAATTGTCACGAGAGTTCATGTCAAAGTTCTGTATCATTAACCTGTAATGGAAATTGTATTTAATTTTCTTTAAATGCAGTGGCAGATGGAAGCATCGTGAACGAGGCTCTGTCGAGTTTATTTTTCAGTGCAGCTGCCCGGGCCAGATCACCTGATCCAAACCTCTGTGTCATTTATAGCACAATGTATATTAGTATAATACATTTATGTGTCACATAAACATTTTCAGTTTGAATTCTTTTTTCAACTTATTTAATTTCTTTCGGAAAAAATATGAAGACGCCAAATTAACTATCAATGCCAAAGGACCTCGAGTGACTAATATATCGTGTGTGTAAGACTAGACTTCTTGTCAAAGCTTGGCTCAGTAATGAGAGGAGAAGCAGTGGTCTAGGGGTAAGGACACCGGACTCCCGATCCGGAGGTCGCTGGTTCGAATCTCACAATTTTTGACTCTCACTAGTGATTTTCCTCGTGCCTCACTTTCGGCGTGAGTACTAGTATAAACGTTTTAGCTTGGTCCGGTACGCCTGACAAGTTGTGTTAGGTCCATACGATTGCAGATGTAGGAAGATAATTTTTTTCCATTTATTGCGCATCATACAAAATGTCATTTGTGTAGAGGCATGTGGATGCCCTGTGGTGTATTTATATATAGGAGATCAACTGGGAGGATGTTAGAAGGTGCAGTTGTCCAGTGGTAATGTGCTGGACTTGTAATCTAGAGATAGCGAGTTCAGTACCAAGCACTTCAACTAACATTATTGTCTTTCAGATGAAACGTTAAATCGAGGTTCAATGAGCCAGTGCTATACAATTAGCATGGAAAGGAACTAGATGTGTCTCTAAAATAGAATGCTTTCTGAATCTTGCATAAATCCCCATCTAAAATCTAAAAATCTAAAGTAATGTTAAGTATCTAAAATAACAAAACTCTTCAGTAGGGGGCATCGGTACCAACGATAAATAAACTAAAATAGGTAGACGGAAGGAGGTTAGATGCATTTTAGAGCAAATGACGTCAACATGATAGAAACAAAGTCGTTACTCTGGAGAGACAATGTATTTATTTTAATTTTTTTTTCATATCTGTTATATCAGCATTTGCATGCAAAACACAGATCTACAATATTTTCTAAGGCAATACTTATATTACATCATTTTTGTGTCGCCCTTTCAAAGAAAGGGCGATACATAGGGATCGCTTTGTCGGTCGGTCCGTCCGTCACGAAAACTTAACGATGGCTATAACTTTGCCATTTCTTAACATTTCCTTATCAAACTTTCAAATTTTATTGCTTATGACAACAGGGTCGGGATGATGCCAAAATCTTTAGGTCAAGGTCACATTTGACAGAGTTATGTCCCTTTTTATACTTGGATTTTGCCATGAAAACTTAACGTTGGCAATAGCTATGCCATTTCTTAACATCTCCTCATCAAACTTTAAATTATATTGCCTACGACAACAGGGTTGTGATGATGCTGAAATCTGTAGGTCAAGGTCATAATTGACAGAGTTATGCCCCTTTTTGTACTTGGATTTTGTCGTGAAAACTTAACATTGTCTATAACTATGCCATTTCTTAATATTTCTTCGTCAAACTTTCCAATTGTAATGCTTACAATTGTATCACTGAAGAAAAAACCATTTCTCAAGGGCAGATAACCCTCAAATTTATTTTTGCAATGTTATGCCCCTTTTTCAACTTAAAATTTCTTGTCCATTTCTCAAAAAGTGTCACAGAAATTCAATTCAAACTTGGAATACTTGATCACCATCAAGACCCCTGCAGAGATGGTTGGTACCAATGTCCCTGGGTTCAAAGTTAGCCCCACCCCCTGGGGTCACTTGATTTTGCTTATACTTATATATAGTAAAAAAACTTCTTAAGCCTAGAAATAAAATATTAAGTAACATCATATGGGTAAGTACTCCCCCCTTCTCCCACCACCCCCTCTGCATTGGAACCCCTCCCACGTACCTTACCCCTCCTTTTTTTTACAGCCCCCCCCCCCCACGCCGGCCCGATTTTTAATTTTTAAAATAAAATTTTTAATATTTTAATACATAGATACTTGACACCCCATCCACCCTCTGCCCCCAACCTAAACCAGTCCCCCCCGGCCCGATTTTTTTTTATTTTTTAAATACATAGGTACTTGACCCCCCCCCCCCCCCCCCGAAAAAAAATCATCTTATATCACTAGGTTCTTGCCCTCCCCAACTCAATTTTTTTCACTTCGGCCTCTTGTTTAACTTGGCTTATAATTTGTTATCCAGCAGTGAGAAAAGTGGAGCATGCTGTCTGCGGTCTTGTTGTACTTGGACTAGCATTCTGTCTTTTCCAGCAGACTCTTGTTTACCATTTAGTTATTCTAACAGAGTACCCAAGGGCGACACAAATGTTTAACTGAACACTCATCTACTATATTTTCAAAGCCGTTCCTTTTATTAATTTATCGTATACAAGATAAAACGGATCTCCAGGCCGACATTCAACAAATAGTAATGACGACCATTTTATGGCGACGGCCTTTATTCTACGATTAATCTTAACTTCGATTTAAGCAACCGTAGTCCTCATTTAAGGAATGTCCATTTTACGAAGTCAGTGACATTTTTATGTCTTTGATCAATAAGTTTGTTAATTTGAAACAAGCTTCCAACAGGAAGTAACGATAATGTGTTAAGAAGGTAAGATCGAAAACATCATAAAAAGTTAACATGAGCGAGTCGATCTCTTTAACCTTCGACACAAATTTTGATATCTCGTTTTTTAAGGGAGATTGTGTGACCGCCACGATTAAGTAGTGTTTGTGCGATGATATTAAGACTTCGCTATGAAAAAAAAAAAACGAAATTAACGAAGTACTGGACTGAAATGCAAGAACAAAAATATGTAGTCTGATTTTTACAATTCCGTGGACATAAACTTTTCTAAAATAAAATTTGGTGTATGAGAAAATTAATTGCCTTTGAGTTTTAAGTTAGTGCACTGCGTCAAACAGTGATGGAATCATATATCAAAGAAAATAACAGCTAATTTCCAATTCGAAAAAACTTAAACATCTACGAGAAAATACCTCTGAAAATAGACAAATGCCATTAAAATGTCTTTTCATGACGCATTTGCAGCACACTGTTTGACTAAGTAACTATCTTTTGTAAAGAATCAAAATGAGAATGAGTTATTTAGAAAACCCGAATTCGAACCTTATTGGTACACCGTACTATAATATTAAGTTATTCTCCTAATAAGGTCTGTCTATAACTAGAGAAGAATGATTACAATTGTGAAAACTTCAAAACATATTAGTAAACAAAAATCTAATCAAAACTGTAAAAGTGCTAAGTAAGAGAAAACATGTCTGAAAATTTTGTACATGTGCTTCGGCTCATTATCAGTCCAATATAGACTTGTGTCTGCAGTAGTGTGACAGATAGAGCAAGTAACTCTGCATAGTTTGGACGCCTACGGTGAGTGTACACTGGCCTGGTTTCCTACCAACTATACTGCGATTTAGTAATAGGAGCGGGCAATCCAGATTACCGCTTACCTCGGGATAATAGAAAGGAACCCGTCTATTTTTAACCTCGCGATAATAGCAAGGAACCCGTCCAGTTTTACCTCGCGATAATAGCAAGGAACCCGTCCAGTTATTACCTCGGGGTCCAGGTTTTACCTCGGGATAATAGCAAGGAACCCGTCCAATTTTTACCTCGGGATAATAGCAAGGAACCCGTCCAGGTTTTACCCCGGGATAATAGCAAGGAACCAGTCCAGTTTTATGACCATTCTACTTTTTCCGCTTTCGGAAAATTCTGTCATAATCTCCGTGCCGCCGTGGCGGCCCAGAATAAATAGTTGAATATTTAATCAAAGGTTCAAATCTGATTAACAAAATTTGACCGTGAGTATAATATATCAGTACAGTGGAAACCCGCCGTTAGGACCACCAATTGTTCTTCCATAAAGTGGTTTTAATAGCGAGTTAGTCTTAATATCGGGTTGACCAAATTTTCCCATTCAAGGATTACCGTTAACATTTGGAGCATCTCAATACTGAATAACCAAGTATTCCTAGGAATTTATGACAGTTTAAATAAACACATTGAAATAAATATCAACTTTAATAAGTTAAACATAAGGAATTTTCTATTGCAATTTAATGATCATTTTAAAATATATATATACATATAGCAGTCTGCAAAATGTGCTGCATTTTTAGAATACATATATGGATATGTGTTATTGGAAGTGGCATGGTACCCAAAATACGAGTATAAGAATATTTGTTTTAAAGTGCCTTAACACTGAGTTCACATGTATATCATCTACTGCAGTGCAAATGATGAAGATAAATCACTCAAAACGAATAATTATCTTCTGCCTTCCTCCTTGTCAAAGCCATTTAATCTACATTGAAATGGACGCCGTTTTAAAACCTGGTAGAAAGCACGTTTTGAAATGTTAGGATTAAGAATGCGTGTCCATGAAATCGTACGTGGCTAATTTTTACGGAAACTAAATTATTTAAGCCGGGTTTTTTAGGCAAAGCTTGAATAAATAACGTAATTGAAAACTATTCAGTCGCTGTGATATAAAAGTGGGAATTTAATAAAAGCTACAATGCCGATCAACAGACAATCCTGCCTGTTTCACGCTTTTACGCTTTCACGATACAGCCAACTTAGGATCATACAGCAGACATAAAGATATAACAATTAAATTGAGCGTCAATCACACTATTTAAATTTCGGCAAGAGTAAACACTTATAATAGTTAAAGAAACAGCTGTGCTGCAAGAAGGATTTCTGTCTTAAAAAGACGTAGTTAAAAAAAGGACATTATCTGTCCGTTTGATAACATTCCACGAAGAGTTACTTCCCCTATGGTATCACTAAGATTTTTTTAAACTGAAAAATCTACATGTTTAAACTTTTTTTTCAGAACTGTTTTTCTTTGTGGTTTTTCCTTTCTGGCATAAATCAAGTCTTAAACCTGAAAGTCGTTAATATTTTTTCACTTACTTGCCACCATGATCACGTTACATGTGCGGCGGTGTGTAAAAGTAGCGAAGCGTAATCTGTGCAGTTTGAATACGTTTTTCCAATGACGACCTTTGAAAAGAGGTTCTATAAAGTTTACGTTTCTGAATAGCAAACTTGATTTGGTCCCATCGTCATAAAAAAATCCAGTAATTACGAAATCTTCTAGTCACTGATCAACGCCTCGCAAAAAAAGAGCGGAAAAGGTTGTAGGTATGGCCCCGCCATTCCAACCAAGCTGGCAGGTAGACTCAGAAACTTTATAAAACAACGTCCATGCCCCACTAGATAAGAACAAGGCAGGCATATGCGACAAAAAGCACAATATAAAAATCCTAGGTTTAGACCGATAAACATTCCTATATCACGTGACTAAACTTCTACAATATTTTTTTTTAACTTTAACCAGTGAAAGCTGCCATCTACCTGGGCAATACAGTAATCATCCCCATTTTAGATAATAGAATACACACGGACAGAAAAGTGGGCTATTTTTTCTTTGGTAATCAAAATTTTTAATTTTTCAATGGGAAGTTTCTATAATTTCGATATAATTGAGATAGGAAGTGGGGCAGCTAATAATTCGTAAACTGTGATCACTGGCTCTGAAGGGGACTTCAAGAGAAATAAATGCATAAATGGAGATTTTGAAAAACCATGTACTTACCCATTGTTTATGCATTTTGTACGTTTATACACTTATGTGCAGATATCTTTCGAGTCACTAGTGAAGACATGGCAAATGTTTCCAGAGAAAAAGCAAACCAATAAATGCAGTCTTTGATTTATTCGATGTCTTTTATTCCCAGATGAATATGGTGTATAATTGTATAGTAGAACACGAAGTTAAGTCAACCACTGCCATTTGGATGTCCTTTTTATGTACGAGAACAACTAGATTATTATATAGTGAAAACCTACACCATGTTTAATAAGCTTGCGGAAAACAGCAAAGTTGTAGATGAAGACCAGACCTTGAGAAGAAGTTTGTGGTTCTTTATTTTCACGCGCATTTTGACCCCTTAATTTTTTTTGTCCAATTTGTATGTCGGGGAAAAAAATCTGAATGATACTCTTACACGTCATGAAAATGCAGTATTATCCCTTGCAGCTGTACAATTTTTGATCTAAGGTTTTGAGACATTTTCTGATGTCTTCTGTCAAAAGAAAATGTAACCTGACAAAACATTTGCTTAATTTACACTGATTTTTTATAAACGGAATAGAAAAATTGACAATCACTTTGGTTTGGCAGACATTTCATAAAAGTGTGTCTCTCGATATTACATAAGTTATCATTTTGTTTAGTGCACTTCAGCTGGAGCAATTTTCATGCATTTAGTCTCCATTTTTGACGTTCAGCCATTAGGAGAGTTAAGCAAAGACCAATTTCATCAAAATTACAGCTTCCTTGGACAGAGTCGGAAGTTCCGGGTAAGACGGAAGCTGATAAGGTGTTTTGAAACGCCTGGCGACCTAAGACGCTTTCAAAAGTGAAAGACTTGGTCACGTACAGCACAACAATGAAGTAATGCAATAGATAATACGAAATTATATATTTTACAATATGCATTGGGAATCTACTGCGCCTTTTTTTAGAACACGATTTTCCATACAAATAACGTGATTTTGAACATAATTTTTCCAAATGATACTTTTTTTCAATACATTAAGTCAGTCATTTTAGTTTTTTTGTAAGTGTTATTCAATGTCTACTTGTTCCCCTTGAAAAACAAATAACACTAACAACTAAATGGTTTTATGGTGGAAGTGGCTAACATTTTAAACCGATTGACTATTTGTAGCCTACGCGCATGCGTAGAAAATGATCTTAAAATGACACGAGAATTACATGTGTACCTCTCGCGCAAGACTTCAGTGTGCTTTTTAATTTCTCTTTATAAACTACGTTACATATTATTATATATAATATATATTTCCTGATGTACTTGAACAGACTTCTCGCGCGAGACTTCAGTGTGCTTTCGGCGCTCGAAAAAAAAATGGCAATCAATAATGACAATTAATTTCAATGTCTGGTTCCCGTCTCAATCTGAATATTCCTCATAAACATTCATGGCAACGTTCATCGAAGGCCAGGAACCAAACTCTTTTTTTTTTTGTATAGCATTTAGTACAGATTATCTCAATAAAATGTATCTCCCGATCTTAGCTGAGATTGAACTGTTTATACAATGAATAAACAATAAATATTTCACACGGGACAACAGCTGTGATAAGCCGTATATAACATAAAACCAGTTTCCTCTTCCAGCATAAATAAAAAGAGACTTATAAGAAATTCAACTGAGAAATAAAAAGTCAAAGAGCGGACGAATACTGGCCATTTTAAGGGATTAAATTGGTGACTTTTTTCTTTACTGTTCATCTTTAAGAATAATAATAAAAGGGACACACTTTTTCCTCATATTTTGAGTCAGATGCAAGTTTTATATGTCCCCGCTTCAGGTAGTTATTTCGCGTCTGACTAAAACAAATTCTACGTGGTTGTCAACAGGTACTTTCACCTGCCGTTGGTTATTTTAAACATTGAAACCATGGTGACTAAAACGGACAAACTTGCCTCTAAATTGACAAAAGAATTTTGACTTTGACCTTTACTCATTTTTTTCCAACATTACATATACAACACATGCTTAGCTCATTTGACCTTGACTTTGTTATCTGGCAAATGTAAATTAATTATCTTTAATTCTTAAATTGTTGTCTGTCACAGTTGTTGGTCTCTGAAAACTATTCATAATGACTGTTTCTGTTTAAGGTACTGCACCTTTATGTATCCCTTTATTCTACATGCTACCTTGACCTTACCGATAACTACACTCCATTTGGATATTTAAATGCTATATTTAAATTATACAAATGAAAGCTAATCATTTATAAAAGAGGTGGGGTCTTTAGATACCTCATTACTTGTTAAAGTCACGTTTTTGTTGCCCTGCCCATATTTCTTTTTTTTTATAAAACTTGATTTTTGCGCCGAAAGAAATGAAAGAATGGTGCAATAACCATTTTTTCCTCTGTTGAAATTTTGGCGCTCAAAATTTGATGTTAAACAAAAACAGTAGCAGATGGCAACAATAAATTTAGCAAAAGATCTGAGACCAGAGTTAGAAAGTGTTCTATTTACCTGCAGGAATGACACAAGTTTACACATGATCCCTCCCAAATACCAAGATTCCGTGGTGTCTTGGAGTACTGACGGTGGCAAGCATATTAGAAGCACAAGAAAATCCGCGATTGCTAAATTCACAATGAAAATATTCACAACTGTTCTCATGTGGGAGACCCTTATGACCACAAAACATACTAGTCCATTACCAATCAAACCAGCGAGGAATATCACACTGTAGATTGATATTATGATCCATTCTGTTACACCAGGAGTCACGTGTTCTTCAATATATCTCGTGCACACTGGCACGGGTACACATGTCAACCCTAAGCATTCTCGCATCAGAGACTCTGTCTCAGTGACATTGTAAAATTCGCCCGATAGGTTCTGCCCGCACCCTTCTGAAGTTAAATTTGTTACATTCATTTTTATTATGTTATTTTTTAAATTAATAAAATGTTAGCTTCCACCAAAAAGGAAAGAAAAATATCGATTTTTTTCCGATTAAAGAGCTTATCTTTAACCGTGAATTTCCCTAGCAAATGTCGCTCACAAATCACGACCACATCTTAAAAAGCCTTTCTTTTCCCTTTTTATTCCAACGCGCATTAAAAAAAATCATTCAATGCATATAGGTTTCAATTCAATGTAAAGGGCCACATAATTTAGTACACTGATTGATATCTGTTTTTTATCATTAATTCTTCATAAAGTCCATCTCATTTAAAATATCCTCATAAACTCCATTGCCGTCGGGAAATCGTTACAGAAAAAAATCTTTTTTTACACTTGTAAAATGTATGTCAAATAAAAAAGAATAACTAAAAAGCCTTAATCAAAATCTACGAATCATTTTACAATTCAATCCCTTAAAAGAAGCAAATGTTCGCACTGAAAATATCCGTTAACCAGTCACTGAGTACAATCAGTTCTCTTGCCTTGGCCGAAGTTTGCGATGAAATGTTGACTGCCTTCTATATCATCGAAAATTGATACATTCGCCAGTTGTTTAGACAAACCTTATATAGGAGTTCTTTCTCGCTTGACAATTATAGGCAAAATGATGAAAAACGTTTAGTGTTATATTACACAGGTCCGGTAATGAGGCAGTGGTGATAATTTCAAAGGAATATTAAAAGTCAATTTAGAAATAAAGCAGTGGAAAAAGTAATCTGTCACAGGTTGTACTGTGTACTAGTTTTGCTGGAGATCAGACACTGCATAAATGTTTTTTTAATTCAAGATAACCGTCTTGTATCAAACACTTTTAATGATGTCACATAAAACAATAATATTGAGGATGAGGATCATGATGACGATGATGATGATGATAATAATTAGTTAAATATTGTTTTAAGCACCTTTAGAGTTTCTGCTAGGGTCTCAGGAGTTTGTATTAAACTGCAATGAAGTTCTTTGTGATTATTATATCATATTGAAATACATGCGATTATAATATCGTATCGAAATACATGCAATTTCGTGGTAATGTAAACTTATGTAACACCGTAGAGCGTGTGCAAACTGTGCAGACATGCACAGTGAACATAGCCTACAAAGAGTGCAAATTCTAAACACGAAGCGTCTGACCCCAGAGCTATTTATCGCCGGAAGTTATCCTTTATGACCAACGCTTTCTGAGTTATTTTAGGTTTTAGGAAATAGTGCAAGATACAACAAAATGTATTCTAAAGACACTCCTTATTACTTTACACGATCAGTGTAAAGCATCGATAAATGGGACTTCGGTTTAACGTCCCACCCGAAAGACTGTAAGCAGTGTAAGGGAAGGAGCGGATGATCGAACTAGCGATCCGTGGATTACAAGTCCGCTTGCGTTACCACTGGGTCACTGACCTCGGTGCATTTCAAGTTAAGCTTTATAACCCAACTGAATACATGCAGTTTCTTCAATTGATATATCATAGACTCTTAACAATATATCATGAAATAACACACCTCGTGTAAGAGTGAGCCTAATTTGTATGGTGAATGGGTGCAATTTGAAGTTTAAATAGAGGACGGCTTTAAAAGAAATAACAAAACTGAAAAAGTCTTGTGGTTTTAATCTTTATTCTATTTTATTTCATTTTCCAAAATCTTCCTCTGCTATCTTCTTATATCTTTTGGGCCTAGACTTTCTTTTACAAATTCTGTGAACTCGGCTCTTTTCGGAATTTTACGTGAAAGAGAAAATGTGGTAAAATACGTTGGAAGAAGTTTCTAGAATGTCTCCGTATCACTTCAAAGACGACTTCAGGGAGAGAATTGCCGACAACACCACTAGAAAAAAATATATATGAAAACAAGTATTTTAGATATATAATAAGTGACGATAATTGCAAATGTAAGCTAAAAGAAAAAATCTTCTTAGCTTTGTATATGTAAGTGGAGGTGTGTCTGCGTTAAAAAAGTATTTTTCTTTAAGAGCAATTTCTGCTTTTGACTGATGTCATTCCGAATTACAGCAAAGTAGTAAGCAGCCGCGTTCGATACCTAGAGATGAGCATCTCTGTTTCAACAACTGATTCTTTGAAAAATTCAAAAGCGTAAATTTAGATTACCATTTGAGAGGTCATAATTAGACAACAAGTTCAAAATATGGTGCTAATGACCGCCCACCGTATACGCCACAGTCGTCTGAAAAGGGAAAATTAAATTAAATTGGAAGTGCTGATTTGAAATTATTGTACGTAGTAAAGTAAGAAATTAGTGTACACACTTGGGTGAATCGTGACAAAGCCATCATAGTTGCTATCAATCTGGGCAAGTGCACATTCAAACTTGACCTGGTATGGTTGCTGTCAAAGTGTACCAACCGTGCATCTCTATAAATGACAGTTCCATAGTTAGCTCTTCAGGTATGCCTTGACTACAAGAGAGGTTTTGTCGACCAAGCACTCAAACCAGCAGAAATTTTGTACTAACATGACTGCTTAAATAGACCAGTAGCTGCATCTGTTACTTTTACCACGCATTAACTTCTATTCAGATAAGTAGCCAAATGTAAAGGGAATTAACTTTTTAGCTGATTATTTCTTTCTTAATGATTAGATTGTTTCCCTTACGCATAACATTATAATGTCTCATTTATTGATGTCCCAAACAGGTTGTCATGGTTACAATATTGCCCATAAGTTTTATGAAATATTTAAAACTAAATAAACGAAAATAATATTGAATATTATTTTGAAAAAATCTGTAACAGATTATTAACAGATCTGTAACTGATTATTGTAATCATTTGTGTCAATTCTTTCTTCAGATGATACATACCATCTTAAAGAGGCTGTACTCCAGATTTGACATAAAAAAAATTTTTCATAAATTATATATTTAGATGCCGTGAGATTATAACAACATAATATTTTACTTCAAAACTGAATATAAAAGTCAAAATAGAATAAAAAAAATATTTTCGCTCCAGCCTGATCTGAACTCTGGACCCTCATGTTAACAAAATATTTCCAACGCTTTTACTGTCACCACCATCGCCGCATGTAATATTACAGATATTTACTATAAATCTTATACGATATAGTTATACCGTAGCGTTACGGTAAAGCACTTTGAAAGGGAAAAAAATCAATTTATAATGTAATTATTTGACTTATTTTTTGTCAGTAAATTATTTTTTAAGCATTAATCATAAATATTACAAGAAATTTATAATACAAGAAAACTTTCTTTTTTGTCATCTGGAGCACAGCCCCTTTAAGTCATTCTAATTTTCACTACTGGGTGATACCAGGTTTAAAATGAAAGAAATACTCTTATGCGTATAAAATTTAGATACAACAGTAAATAAATGGGTAAGCATTATGATGGAGATACTGAATATGCCAGAGGCAATAACATTCTTCTGAAATGCACTTATGCGATTCGATGCAGGTTGTTGGTTGGTAAAATGAAAGAAAAAGAAAAAAATACATCGCTTTGCTAAAATATGATTTTTACGTGCGAAATCTTTGCTTATTATTAGTGCAGTCATAACATATCAATGAGACAGGTTTAATCGACTTAATTTAACAGAGTCCCCGTGATTGCATTAACAGTGTGACCAAACCACGTCTTAAATGATGTCAAGGTTGTCGCAAGCAGCATTTTTATGCCTCGGTTCGGAGGAGGAAGTTGCTGTAAGCAATGCGAAGCTGAAAATTATGCCCTACGTATTGGCCGTAATGATTCTTTTGTCAGATGTACTTAATTCACTAAATTCGGAAAAACTGTTGCACTGTTTTGCGATGGCAAACATACTTTTACGAACTCTTTATTAATTATTTCTCTTATGTTAAGAAAAACTATAAATCTGAAAAAAGTTTTAGGCCCTATAGGCAGGGCACAATCATCTGCTATTTCCCTTTTAAATTGATAAAGAAATAAGATACTTACAGCAGTTTTCACCTCCGAATCGAAGCAAAATAAAGCTGCTTGCGACAGCCTATATGACGTATACCACGTGGTTTGGGCACTCTGATTAAGGCAGACGTTAAGTTCCGTATCAAGAAGGTTAAGTGTATGAGCATTCAGTACCCAGCGATATCATCCCCGAAATTGTTTTATATTACATTCCACGTGTGTATCCCACCAAGAGAGAAGAAACTGCACATTTTAACAGTCCTAGATCTTATGCCCGTAGAGGGATTGCAGATTAGTTGAAACACATTTTATTTCCAAGAATTTTTGACAATAGTGTAAGTTTATATTCATTTGAACACAAACAGGGGAAAAATAGATACCGATATAATATTTATTTGCTTACTACTGTGATTCAGTAGCGAAACACACGAAGAAAAGTTTTAAGAGTGCCAATTAAGTTTACTTTTTATGCCTTTTCAAGAGGTGATGAATGTAAATACTAATTCTAACACCCAAAGAAAGCTGGTTTTACATAAACATGCTAGTTGTTTGTAGAATATGAAACTATAGGGTTTTCAAAGTTAAGTTATAAGAATAATTAATTCCAGATATTTTTCGACCGTATCTTTCTGTCTGAATTTGTCTGTTATGAACAATACAGCGAAACCAGTTGTGGATCGAGGATTTCATATCAGAAAGTCTTGTGCTAGGGGTTACAAATATATTTTTCAAAAATATATGGAGAAAATAAGAACGTGCTGAGGAGTCTGTTCTAAAGCTTTTAATCTGGCTTGTAGAGAGACTACAATGTCTGTTGTTCTTTCATTTTTCATCTTCGCTCTAATATTCTTAAAAATCATATGACTCATTCATAGTATATACAGCAATAAACTTCATGAAATGGAGGCATTGCTTGCCTTAATAATTTTACAATATTACGCATAAATAGAGATTATAAAATTATAATATTATTTAGGAAAAACGTGGTTGGCTGAAGCAGTATGAGCAGTAGCAATAAGAAAGTTAAAAAGTCTGAAAAGATTTAATGAAATTTAATCATGTTTTAACATCTAGAGAGACCCTCCCGAGTCTAGGGACTCTCCCGGTTCGACTGTTCGGTCTGCGACTGTTTCATACACTCTCGAAGAATTTTAGAGTTTCCTACTGCTACTGCTTGTACTGCTACTGCCAACTTCACGTTTTTCCTACTGCTACTGCTCTTACTGCTACTACCAACTTCACGTTTTTCCTACTGCTTCTGCTCTTACTGCTACTGCCAACTTCACGTTTTTCCTACTGCCACTGCTGCAACTGCTACTGCCAATTTCACATTTTTCCTACTGCTGAAAGTACTGCTCTTACTGCTACTGCCAACTTCACGTTTTTCCTACTGCTATTGCTGCAACTGCTACTGCCAACTTCACATTTTTCCTGCTTATACTGCTGCAACTGCTACTGCCAACTTCACGTTTGATTTAATTTCTACTGCCAACCGTTACTGCGTACTGCTACTGCTAATTTCCTACTAGTGATTTTTTGCTTCAACAAAACGTCCAGATTTCGTTCCTATGGCTTGTGAGTTGTGGAGAAGGCCAGTGTATAGTTCTTGCTGATTATCGTGGCTATTCAGTAATCCCTAATCAGGCAAGAGTTTACGGTTCAGTGCATATGTGTTTGTTTGTTGTTTTTTTTTTTTTTGGCAAGACAACTGGTTATCGCAACAATAGAGAACAAATTTATTCAATTTTTAAACCAAAAGATAAACAATAGATAATAGTTTAAAAAAATACTTGTACAGCACACTATGCAGACTATTAGAAGTCTATGTAAAATGTAACTTGTACACTTTAGTGTAATTCAAAAACGAAATAAAACTAGGGTAAATAAAATATTTACGAAAAAACACTTACCTTCAACAAACCGTATTCTTGTTCGAAAAAGAAATATATTGTTAGATACCACGCATCGGTAAGGATGGCGGTGTCTAACGTCCTTGTGTAAATGAGATGTACGTATCTTTTCGTCTATCGGCCAGATAATAATTGGCTGTCGTATCTTGTGAACCTCACTGGGAAAGTGGGGGTGGGAGGGGGCCGGGGAGGTGGGGGGAAGAGAGAGAGCTCAGGCGTTGGGGAAATAAACTGTATGTATACACCCCCAACCCTGTTTGCAGCACATACAAACTGTTGCATCATGGAAACTCTTGTACTCCAAACAAAGAAACAAAAGCAACACGAGGGTCGATTAAATGCTTTATTTTAGCAAGATTCTAAAGCTTATGTTCCAGTCTATGTAATGGGATCTTCTGTCAAACTTATTATCACATTTTATTTATGAAATATATCTAGGTCCAATTTAACATCTTGGATTACTAATACTATGTAATTCTAATTCTAGTTCAGAATTCACAAAGTTTCAGAAATAATGGTCAGTTCTTTTAAACAGAGCAAGAAAGTTCATAAAGATTGTACATTAAACATTAAATCTAACCAAATTTCTGTCATTTTTTTCTGTTTTCAATGAAATGTTTAACGAAAAAAGACTATTTACAAGATGTTTAAACTGACTACTAGCCTTACTGTTATACCTGGTATACCTTGTGACAGCTTCAGCCAATGAAAAGACAGGATATCACCACCATTGTGATTAAGTCCTTAACAAAAAATCAATAACTGATCAATAAAACAATTATCTCATGCGTGGCTCACTCATGGCTTCTTCATCAGATTATCTACTCTAAACTAGAGCTATCACTAAATGTGATTAAACCCCCCCCCCCCCTTCAAAGACTACTTCGGAACTGAGGAACATATTAGTAACAGAATATTTTGTAAAAGAATTGGTTGTTGGCAATTTATGATAGTTGTGGTTCTTGTACTTTGCATTTCTTTTCACTGTGGTTGACTATTGTATGAAGTTGCATTGAATTCTTAGCATTAGTTTTCAAGGTATCCTCCGGGCAAGGAAAACCAACAAAGGGCAATAACTATGTAAATAGTGAAGATGGAGTTATGGTTCTTAAACACTACACTTCATCTCATTATGCTTGACAACTGTAGGAAGTTGCACTTAATTCAAACTATTGGTTTTTAAGTTATACTGCGTACAAGGAAATTTCAACAGATCGCCCGACCGACCGACCAACCACCGAGTTTACACCCCCCTCCCCCCACTCCACCAACTTCGTTTAGGGGATATAATGATGCAGCAATAAAATGACAAAAATGAGATATTCAAAAAAAGTCATACGCATTATAGCAAAATGTAGTAATACATGACAAAATATCTATAACATGTTATATACGGCTCAAAAAGCAGATACAACATACAGACAGAAAAATAACTTATAGATCATGGCTCAATCGTGCTTTTCTTTTATTTCTTAAATGTAACATTCCTGCAAAATTTCGGGAAAGTTTCATTAAAATTTAAAAAAATCCAGCCACATCAACAACAGAAAAAAATAGGTATTGTCTTCTTGACCTACATTTCTATGAATGACATTGCTCTACATTAAATATGTAAATATTTCGACTGTCCAGAATCTAGACTTTGCAGATAATTTAAACATCTTAACATAAAATAATGAAATTCTGGGTCATTGACTGATAAAACAACCTCATACACACTTTGTACTACAGTAACACTGTCTTTCGGACTGGTCAAATGAATTGACGTCTTGAGCATATTCTTGGATACTTTTGTTTTGGGTCAGAGTCTCGCGAAGGAGATACTGACCCATACACAAAAAAAACACAATATCTCAATTAGCCCAGAGCAATCAGGTTATATGAAAGGACGAAATATTAGCAAAAATATCCGACCGATTTTTGAAATAGCTGAATATTCAGAAACAAATAAACAACTCGGTCTGTTATTCTTTCCGATTATGAAAACGCCTTTGATAGCGTAAACCATGATTTTATAACACAATGCTTGTATTATCTAAATTGTGGGAAATCCTCTATTTACTTTGTTCAAACTAATCTATAATAAAATGAATAGTATACTTATCAATAACGTTTTTGTGTTAGAGAGTTTTGCAATCAATCGAGGAGTTTGACAAGGTTGCCCACTTTCATCTTCATTATTTATCACTTGCTTAGAACTATTAACAAATAAAACAGCAAATGACAAACAAATAAAAAACATAACTATTCACAATAAAGAAATAAAACAAACACTATATGCAGATGACGCAACTTACATAAATAATGGTAATAAAGATTCTTTTGAACGTTTAAAGAATTTGGAAACCTGTCTTGACTTAAACTTAATACATCTCAGTCAATAGTTTTAAGAGTAGGACCATTAAAAACTCAAATGGTAACTATGTATGCAAAATGGTTTTCCAGTGGACTTAGAAAATGCGAAAACGCTTGGAATGACTTTTAATACTAACAGGAAATTAAACAGTAAGGCCACTTTGGAAACAAACTTAGATGAATTTAAAAACTGCCTAAAATAACGGGAACACCGCAAATTAACACTTTTAGAAAAATTTACAGTAATCAAAACTTTTGCTGTACAAAATCTGATCTACCCATTAACAGTTTTAACAAATCCATCCGACAGTGTAATAAATGATATTAATGATTTTAATGCTACAATATTAATTTCAAACTGGGCGGTAAAAACGAAAAAAAACTCAAACAGGAAGTTTTTATGACGGACTGCAAACTTGGAGTTCTCAAACTAACAAACATGATATTATTTCTACAGTCCGTAAAAGGTTGCTGGGAAAAAAGGTTACTAATGGAGGATAATAACGGCCCTTGGACACTCCTTTAGGAACATATGCTATCGAAGAATGGCTGAAACTTAATTTCTGAATGTAACCTAAAGGACGCAGATATAAATATCATTTGTCAAAATAGCTGCTTTCTAAGAGACATTTTAATGTCTTAGTTCAAAATAAACGTAGATGATAAAAAATAAAAAAAAACATTAAAAATCGTATCATATGGAAGAACTCAGAAATTAAAGTAGAAAAGAAAAGTATAGAAAAGGCATAAAGTATGTGTACCAACTGTATGATTTCAATAAAATAAAAAATAAAAAAAACACAAACTTTTCTTTCAGAAAATATTGAAAACAGTTTAATAAAAGTTGATAAGCTCTAACAACCCAAATCAAATACTTTATTATATTCAGAACAACAATGTGCCAGCAAAGACAGTCACTGCGGAAAAAAGTGAAAACATCGAAATAAACTGGGAAGATATTAATGCAATACCCTTTTCTTCTGTAACTGACACACGCTTACGCAGTTTCAACTTTAGATTTTGATGTGTATATTACCAACAATAAATATTTATATGTGGGTTTATTAACATCTTCAAACATAAGTGATTTTTGCAACATGAATAAAGAAACAATTGAACATTCCTTTTGGGAATGTTATAATGTGTGTAACACCTTGGAACAGCTTAACATTATTTACAAAAACAAAAAGTAAAGAGCACAACTTCAATATGAAAGGAGTATGTCTAGGAAAACAACAAATATTAAAGGAAATTCTGTTTTAAACTATATGATAGTCCTATGTAAGTTCTTCTTTATAAAGATGAAATACACACACACGCACACACACACAACAAATCCTACTTTTGATAACTTTCTAAATTTTAATTGAAAAGAATCAGTTGTATAAAGAAAAAGCATTTATGCGACATAAATTAGAAAAGCAGTAAATTAAATGGTCTGTCCTTGGATAAATTAAATAGTGATCCTTATAAACACCATATACTGTATAGTCACCTCTCTCTCTCTCTTTCTTGTTTCACCCTCTCTCTCTCTCTCTCTCGCTCTCTCCTGTTTTTTCGTTTATTCTCTGTTTTTCATATCTAAAGAACAGTTTGCATACATGTTTATGAAAACAAATCATTTAATTTATGTTTTTGTAATGGATTAAAATCAAAATTTATGTCTGTATACAAAAGTATCTAAATAAATCGGTTAGCTTGTAAAAAAATATCTCGCGTACAATTAGTTCAACTATCTTTTGGGCATAAGCCAAAATAAATTTTCTCGAGATATCTATACTATTCTACTGAAGAAAAATCAAAACAAAATAAAACTCAAGTGAAGGTTTATATTGAACAAACCGCGTAGTTTCAGCTAGTCTGTTCTATGTCGCTGAAGCATTCATGCATGAGTATCTAAAGTTTAAATTTCCTTTTAAGCAATGTCACTTTTTACTTGAAACTAGATGGGTGTTCAGTGGAACACTTGTGTCGCCCTTGGGTACTCTGTTAGAATAACTTAAAAGGTAAACAAGAGCCTGCTGGAAAAGACAGCATGCTAGTCAAAGTACAACAAGACCTATCCACAGACAGCATGCTCCACTTTTCTCAGTGCTGGATAATAAATTATAAGCCAAGTTAAACAAGAGGCCCAAGTGAAAAAAATTGACTAGGGCAGGACAAGTACCTAGTCATATAAACTGAAAAAAAACTGGGTCAAGTAGTTATGTATTTAAAAAAAATTGGGCCCCGAGGTTTGGGGAAGATGGGAAGTCAAGTACCTATGTATTTTAATTAAAAAAATTCAGGCCCCGGGGGAGGAGGGGGGACTGGTTTGGGGGTTGGATAGGGAGTCAAGTACCTATGTATTTAAAAAAAAATTGGGGCCCGGGGGGGGAAGACTGGTTGGGGGGTGAGGGCGGATGGGAGTCAAGTACCTATGTATCAAAATTTAAAAAAAAATAGGGCCGGGGGGGGGGGTAAAAAGAATGGGGGGGGGGGGGCGGGGTGGGGAGGACTGGTTGGGGGTGTGAGGGTGGATGGGGAGTCAAGTACCTATGTATTAAGATTTAAAAAAATAGGGCGGGGGGGTAAAAAAATAGGGGGCGGGTCCCCATGCAGAGGGGACGGTTGGGGGAAGTATTTACCCATCTCATGTCAGTTAATATTTTATTTCTAGGCTTCAGAAGTTTTTTTCCTATATATAAGTTCAAGCAAAATCAAGTGACCCCAGGGGGTGGGGCTAACTGTGACCCCAGGGACATGGGTACCAACAATCTTTGCAGGGGTCTTGCTGGTGATCAAGTATTCCAAGTTTGAATGGAATATCTTTGGCACTTTTCGAGACATGGACATAAAGAAAAAGATTAACCAAGAAATTTTAACTTGAAAAAGGGGAATAACAATGCAAAAATGAATCTGAGGGTTATCTGCCCTTGAGAAATGGTGTTGTCTTAAGTAATACAATTGTAAGCATTACAATTGGAAAGTTTGATGAAGAAATATAAAGAAATGGCATAGGTATAGCCAATGTTATGTTTTAATGATAAATCCAAGTACGAAAAGGGGCATAACTCTGTCAATTGTGACCTTGACCTACAGATTTTGGCATCATCACGACCCTGTTGTCGTAAGCAATATAATTTGAAAGTTTGATGTCGAAATGTTAAGAAATGGCAAAGTTATTGCCAACTTTAAGTTTTCATGACAAAATCCAAGTACAAAAAGGGGCATTACTCTGTCAAATGTGACCTTGACCTAGAAATTTTGGCATCATCCTGACCCTGTTGTCATAAGCAATACAATTTGAAAGTTTGATAAGATAATGTTTAGAAATGGCAAAGATATAGCCAACGTTAAGTTTTCGTGACGGACCGACGGACAAAGCGATCCCTCTGTATCGCCTTTTCTTTGAAAGGGCGACATAAAAACAGAGAAAATAAAGTAGTAGCCATATGCATAAGTACATAACCGCTTAGCTGATCATTTCTTCATTACTGATTTGATTGTTTCTCTTACGCATGTCATTATGACCAATGGCCTCATTCTGTTTTACTGAGTTCCCAAAAAAAGGTAACATAGTCCAGTTATTGCCTTTAAATTCTTTGTAATAATCAAAACTAAATAAACAACAAAAAATAATGACATTGAATATTGTTTTGATGTTTCAATTACATAAATCTGTAATCACTGTTATCATTTGTGTCGATTCTTTCTTTAGGTGATAGCATTTTGAGACTGATAAACCAAAGTGGTGTTTCATTAAAGATTAACTTGCTTTTTTATACTTTTAAAAAATGTTTTCCTTTAACATTTCGAAACCGTCATCAAACAAATTGCATATTTGTCAGATGCTTATAAAGGGTACATTCATTTTGAGATATCCAGACGTAAAAAGGATGTCCAAAACAATATTATTATTAGAAGCAGAAACATTTATAATATACACTTTAGGTTATATTGTACCTAAATTAATAATTAAAAGAAACAACTGTACTGGCCTTTACATCGAATTCTACCTTGTTATTATTCATAAACAATAATCATTAAATGTTCATGAAAACATGCTTGTTATAACTATAGTCAACGGATTTTTTTAACCAGTACTGTAATTTCCAAAGGAAAAAACGAACCTATCTTTCTGTTTTCTGTTTTTGTTGGTTCTTCAGTGGTTTAGCCAAGACAAATGATAGATCCCAAAATATGTACAACACTTTTTCTTCAGTTAAAGAGAATTCAAGCATGCACAGTTATAGAGGAGCTATCACAAATGTATTCCAAACGACGTTTTTATACAGCGAATGTTAGTTTAGTTTAGTTTAGACTCATTCATTTTACATCGATTGCGATACAAGTTCATACAACTTAGATTCATCACGCTCGATGACTGCTTCCATACCAGTATTCGCGCAGCGTGGAGGATCTCGTGAGAGAATCTCGCCTCTGACGGGATTCGAACCCGCGACCTTCGGATCCGGAGTCCTGCGCTCTTCCCCTGGACCACGGTGCTTCCTTCAGCGAATGTTTACTGTAGAGATGAAAACAATATCTCTGAGATTCTCTTCAATATTCTAGCGCCCTTTGCGTGGCTTGGGTGCTCGTAAGGCTGATTGGTAAAGATGATACAAATCACCGCAATGAATGTTAAAAGCAATTCTCATCTTCTATACGCGTTTGAAATAACAGACATAAACTAGGCTAACCATGCATCACAGTTTTATTTAATTAAGGGCTAGGGACTCGTTATTTGTCGATCGCACCACTTCGTTTATATATATAAATCCCTTGAGCAAGTATCCCCTTTTGGCAGATCTCATTTAGAATTATAGCGATGTAGTAAGCTGCTGCGTTCTGTACAAAACCGCCACTGAGCATCTGCGTTTCGTATATCGATTCTTTAAACAATTCAAACGCCTTCCGTAGATTACCGTCTAAGAGATAACAAAAAGCCAACATGTTCAAAGCATGGTGCCTCTCTTTACCGCCCTTAGTATAGGCTACAGTCTTCTGAAAAAGGTCAAGTGTTTCCTTAACTTTGGAATACTGCCTCGAAAGATATTGTCCGTAGCAAAGTATGAAATAAGCGTACACACTTGGGTGAATCAAGACGAACTTTCCAAGTTCACCGTTAAACTGTGCAAGTGCACATTCAAAAATGACCGGATATGGAACAAAGTATACATCTCTGAAGGAGAAAACCATATCATACGCGTGAAACATTCGTTCCTCTTCGCCGTCAGATTGTGTACCCATTTCCGGAATACCCTGTAGACGAATACATTTATCATTTGAACAGATTCCAAAATACACCAAATATTTGTGTTGGTGTAATAACTTCTGTGTGTTTTTGATTGACTTTGAATAATCTCCAAGAGTAAGCTGAAGAGAAGCAAGGTACAGATGTCCAGACATTTCATCAATCTCGCATGCATCTGAAACCAAATGTGTCATGTCTTCCATAACACGTTTAAAAGAACGGAGAGATACCCAATTTTCTGGTTCCATTGCCAATCTTAATCCTAAGATCAATAATGTCTTTTCAATATATAACGGAGCCACACCCTCAGGGGGTGTCTGTATTAACGCTTCTATCTGACGCCAAAATTCAAGTGGATTTAGTTTGCTGTCAGCTGTCATTTTCATAATATTGAACAAGCCTGAGTACAGAGCTACATAGTTAATTATTTCCTGCATTGTAAAATTTCTCCCTTCAAAAGCTTTGGCAGCTTCTCTGAATTTTTGATTCTCTTCATGATTTAACTTCAGCTCATCCAAAAGCAAATACGATAGACGGCTTAAATTCACCTTTATAAAAATGATTGCAACCAAAACTTGTACCCACTGAAATTCTTTTTCAAATTTGTTTTCGAACAAATTTACCTGATAATTGATATAATGCCTCAACTGCCTTTTATATACACAGTCTTTTAATTCATCTAAACAGATTTCTACACAGTAAAGTAAATTTTCCGGTTTCCATATATTAATTCTGTTTTCTTCAGATACCCAAAACATGATTGTTTTGAGACTGTACGAACTTATCTGGTCTTGTACAGTTTCTGGCAGATATTTTTTAACAATCTTTTTTAGGAAAACGTAGCATTGTAACTGAGTATCGTTGAAACTCCAGACAAGTTCTCTCTCTCCAAGTAAGAAGGATACCCGCCATTCATATGCGTGATGTTTAGATGAAGGATTGCCTATTGGAACAACATGACACTTGGTACCCGCAACCTTTTTAACAAGGTCTTGTTGGGGCCATTCGTGAAACCGTCTCCGTGTTGTCCATTCTCTTGCCTCTATAGGCCAATCAATACACTGAAGAGCGAACGCAGTGTCCCCTTCAAAATGTTGACCCGACTTTCCACAAAAGTGCCCGATAACGTCGACATGCATGAAAGTTGTACAAGGGCCATGGCGATAGTTTCCATGAAAAAAAGACGTAAAAAAGTTAACAAACTTTTCGCTTGATAAAAACTCTCCATCTTTTGTGTGTACCAAAAAGTCTCGAATATCGACATTGTAGTCTTTCAAAGTGATGTTTCTTGTATCCGACAAACGTAGCAGGCGCAGGCGTGCATAACCAGGTGGACTTCCACAAGTAGCAAGTAAAAACTCATCGCCAGTCATTTCTTTGTGCTCAGCTGTTTCAAGAGATGTTTTCACAATAATATCCGGGAGAACGACCATACCGTCAACATCACTACCATCTATCATTGTCCCTTCAGCAGAGCTACCTCCTCCTATTCGTTCGGGTGTTCCTCTTCTTCCGAAGAACAGGATCTGATAAGTCAGAGAATCGAATTTTGCTAACTCAGATGAAACCTTACTGAACCCTCTGATACAAAGTGATGTTGAAATAGAAGTTGATAGTGTCTTTAAACGTTCGTTTCTATCCGCCATTCTCAGTTTCGGAAACTGAAAATACAAAAAAAAACAAATCATTATTGTAACAATCTTGATAAAAAAATTACAGTTTTCAGTTTAGGGAATCAGTTTGTGCACGCTCTTAGATGACCTTTTGAACTGATTTTCACACAATCCATCTAATGTTACAAAGAACATCGAGCTTACTGCAAATGACGTAAGAACAACCAGAATTCTCTACCTACCACCAAAACAAATACTTCTGCCTATTCAAACATTTAAAGCACGGGCTTTCAATAACAGAAGTGTTCGATATTGCTTCGCCAAACGTACAGCAGTTAATACTACTTTTGATGTCAAGTTTCGTCTTTATATGCATAAATGTTGTGACAAATTCACATAATAACGTATCTGTAAAATGGCGTTCGTGTATAATTAAATGCACATTAGTGATCCACAAGAAACTGTAAATTATAAAATTTTGTGATGTCTGTACTGCTACAGATCTTGAAAATCAGAAGAATTTGAAAAAAAAAGTTGTCTTATTTATAAAATTGAGTATATTAGTTTTCCTTAGGAGAGACACAGACTTGAACACTCAACATGGTGTGCCCCTTTCCAAGAGCAAAATGAAACATGCTCTTAAAACAACTGCACTTATTGTATAAAACTGATTTGCATCTTTTTGAAGAGGTATCTGTAATAATACGAAATGTGGTCAGCGAAAAAAGTTGTTTGTTTCAGTTACATAAAGCGATGTTTTAACGGTACAAATATGCAAGCTTTTCTATCTATATCCCTATTTCACGCATATGAGCATATCATAAGACCTATAATCTACTCAGTTTTAACAGATTAACCTTTCTTAGCGGTGTTTTTCAACAGAAGGAATATACATTATATGTGTATAAATATATAATTCTGCATTAATGGAAGTAAGTCATATATTAAAACATCATATATTTCTGTAATAGGTTTTCTGTAATTTCTGTAGTAGGGGCTGGCCTCCAGATGACAAAAAAGAGTTTTCTTGTATTATAAATTTCTTGTTATATTCATGACTAATGCTTAAAAACAAACTAACTGACAAAAATAAGTCAGATAATCACATTATAAATTGATTTTTTCCTTTCATAGTGCTATACTGTAACACGACGGTATAACTAGATTGTATAAGATGTAAAGTAAATAAGTACAATTACACTTGCAGCGATAGTGGTGACAGTAAAGGCGATGGTAAAATTTTGTTAACCTGAGGGTTATGAGTTCAAAGCAAGCTGAAGCGAATATATCTTTTTTTATCTATTTTGACTTTTGTAATCAGATTTGAAGTAAAATATCATGTTGTTATAATCTCATAGCATCTTGATATTTAATTTATGTAAAAAATATTGTATATCAAATCTGGAGTACAGCCTCTTTAAGCAATGTAATAAACAGGTTTTTTTTAATTTTCAATCATCTCAGATTCAGCAGTTTTGCAGACTCTGATACCATCTAATTTTCAAAATTTTCAAAATCTAAAATTCAAACTGGAAGCTTTCCAGCTTTCAGTATTTACACTAGATGGTAAACTACAGAATTAAAAAAGTATATTCACAAATACATATCCAATAAAATTATTTTGCAGCGCTGAAAAGACCCTTACATTCGTTAAGGCTAGAAGGCAGTTTTTTGAGTGACACCCATGATCTACCAGATCGGTTAAGAGTTGCATTCTATTAAAATTTAAGAATTATGTTAGTTTTTTTATCTCAATTTCGACTATTTCGCCGTACAATCTCCATTAATAACGGGTTTTCCGGAGGTATTTTGAGTTTTCAGTTTTAAGAAGAAAACACTCCGATCATTTTGTTGATTTTTGTATTCTTTTTTTGGGGGGGAAAATATCAAGAGGCTTTTTCTTAAAAGAAATGTCAGTTGATATGCCCACATATAGGTGCTTCAGTGACATACAACAGAATTGTTCAAAACTCTGCAGTTTTTTCTTAAATCAGCAAATTTGCAAATTTAATAGTATAGATTTACGCAATAAGAAGTTCAAATACAAATACCTAATTCAAAACGCCTCTTACTAGCGTAGTATGAGAGAGAGTTGATTTTGATTTTCTGTTTTTATAGTTAGTTCTATGTAGCCCAGTGATTTAAAGTCATTGCTATTTTTTAGAATATACGTTTTTCATTTCTGCTATCCTACTCATGTTTCTTCATGTTATAGTCTGGTCTCGTTATAAAAAAATGGATTTTAATTTGAAGTTAAGATTTAAGGCGTTATAATAAACATTTTTATTTAAAGAACAACGACTGTTTGATTTGATTATTTATTCTTGATTATTAATTTAATCTGGTTATACTTACGTGGCACATTTTTGCACATTGCCAAAGCTGGCATGCTATATTTAATCCGGGTTTTTTTAAAAGAACCATGGGGACATTGAAAACTATAATAAGCAGACTGTGTCCTAATATCATTCCAAAACTTCTAATATGTTACGAAGAGTTCTAGACACAGTTAACTTTTTTTGAAAAGACGCAGTTCTTTCCGCTGCAGCATAACGTTATCTTTCTTTGCCGCGCGACAAGCCGCCAGCTTTACTTAACAAAATCTTGAAGCAAAGTGGTAAGAATTTAAGTTAAGTTAGGTCTAAATGGCAGTTATCACATTGCATTTAATTTGCCTTGCTGATCAAACAGGTCAACAATTTACTTATTTATTTTTATATAGATATAAAAAATCTAGGTCTTTCTGTAAATTAGATTGTCAACAGCTTTTCAGTTAAATTTAATGGGGGAAATAAAGATAAACTTTTATAACATAAATTGTGAGCATTCATAAAGTATGAACTGAATTGACTCATAACAAAACAACATTTCATTTTTATTTTTTATTCACAAATTTTACAAATTTTGATGATACAGACAGTTTAAATTCACATACATATACAGTTAATGATAACACTTACTTACATTGGTTTATTTGGGTTTTCAAAGAAAGCTGTAATATTTTCAATATTTATCTAAAAGTCTGTTTTGGAAAACAATACACTATTAAAATACAGTTAATTGTTTTAAGAGTATAAATAATATTGGTTTAACCACCCATAAACACAGTAAACTTATACAAGCACATTTGGGTTTCAAATACATTCAGTATTCTTTTTGTCTGTGGAAAACAATAGATTATTAAAATTAAAAGTTCATTTTTTCACAAGTAGTATAAATATTATCTATCTATCTCTGTATACTGCAAACCCCTCTCTCGAGTGTTATAGGCAGGAAAAAAGGGCACGTCGGATCGTTAGTAAAAAGGTGAAATGAAAATAAGCCCAGACATTGTAATCATGTCAGGATAGGTGAGACTGGAAAAGTATTCTAGTCATGGTTAAAATGTTAATAGTGAGAAGTAAAAGTCAAACGATAAAATAGTAAAAACACCGGGAGCCAGACTATTACTGCAACCCTACTACTGCCCGCTTGAACTGACCTTAATGGTACAGACAGATTTATTCACATAAAGTACCAGTAAGCTTTACTATTTTCAATTTATTCATTTATGTTGAAACATTACATCAAACTATGTATAGTCATTTCATACATATATTCTTATTAATTCACTTAAAGAAATTTACTCAAATTAGAATGGCCATAACTCAAATGAATATGGTTAGACATTCAGTAATTAAAGAAATTACTCAAATTAGAATGGTCATAACTCAAATGAATATGGTTAGACATTCAGTAATCAAAGAAATTTACTCAAATTAGAATGGTCATAACTCAAATGAATATGGTTAGACATTCAGTAATCAAAGAAATTTACTCAAATTAGAATGGCCATAACTCAAATAAATATGGTTAGACATTCAGTAATCAAAGAAATTTACTCAAATTAGAATGGTCATAACTCAAATGAATATGATTAGACATTCAATAATCAAAGAAATTTACTCAAATTAGAATGGTCATAACTCAAATGAATATGGTTAGACATTCAGTACTCAAAGAAATTTACTCAAACTATATCAGACATTTACTCATAATCAGTAAAAATAAAAAGTATTTATTTTTTGTTAAAATAATGAAGTATTTAATTTTAAGGGTAGTTTTTGAGAATAATTTTAAATTGGCCAATTTAAAATTGATACTTATATTATTAAAGTAATATATTTCAGATAACCTTAAATATTATTTAAATACATCTAAAATTATATTTAAAACTAGTTCTAACTTTATTTCCAGTTTTAGTTTATATTTGATTTCATCAACATTTTTGATGTTTGATTTTAATAAAACTAATTCCGATTTCAAAAATGTCGTCTCATGATCTATATTTTGACATACTGACCTACTTTTTGTTTTTGGAGCTACAACAATGAAATTGCATTGGCCCATTTCTGTGATATGCATCATTACATTCATAAAAATTTCTACCATCTTTGAACCCAGGTGAGCGCTTTAGGGTCATTGGCCCTCTTGTTAATAAAATACTTAATTATAACATGTAAAAAGAAATACAGATGTTTATTTTCTTGAAATTCCAAAAGAAGCCAAAGTCATCCTATCTAGTACAGGTAAGTCCAATTCTTCAGATCGATTAAACATTCCAAGAACAACAACCTTTCTATAACAAACATTTTCCCTTGATCCGGAAAAGTTGGACTCTGTGTTATCATTGTTCACGACGAACCTATGAATTTATTGTAATTGTGTAATTTTATCTGAACATGGCCATTCAAACAGATGAAAAAGGCAGGTAAATTCAGCTTAAACCTGTACAACTATAAGAAGGGAATGATCTTGAAATTTTTGCGGAGTTTTATTGTTAAACGGATTAATAAGAACAACTGGTTGTGTATTATTTGAAAAAATTTACTAATTACTTACAACTATGATCCACTGAATGTGAGTAGAATCTATATCGGTTGTTTCATCCAAATTTAAACAAGTTCTGGCGAGAGAAGACATTTTAAATGAAACTTAAAGATATTAAAAAAAACATAATATGAAAAGGTGCTGATGCAGTGCCAGTATGGTGTACATGTGTACGTTGTGGCCAAAACAAGTAAAAACTTCAGAAAGTCACTGATACTATTTTATTGATATGACTAATATGTTATAAGGTATTAAAGCCTGTGAGCCTTGCCAAGCGACCTCAACAGGTCCCAATATACCATCCTAGTGCCACCCTAGCGTAGACTTTCGCTTAGCACAGTTAAAGCATACACAGTGTATAGACGAAATGATGACAGTAAATTTAGCAATGGCTTTATAAGACAAACATATGCATTAAAGACGCAGCCAAATGTTAATGAGCAACATAAAAGAAACATTGGCAGGTTTAAAGATTCTGAAATATTTACAGATTATATTTGTATAGACACATTTTATCTTCAAACTTAAGACAATCACGTTGTCCAATAAAGTAATGATGACATAAAGAAGCTACGTTACTTTGAGCACTCTTTTCACAAAATAATCCTGTAACCATGATAAAGACCTAAATCATTCTAAATGTTTTTTTCCATTATTGTTTCTCCATTTTAACAGACACCAGGCTATAAGTACCCGCTTTCGGTATGAAAAAAAAAGAGACAAACAAAAATAGAACATGGCTCTTTCTCGGCTAAAATAAGCGATAATAAGCTAAGTTTTTTTACATTTTAATTTCTTTAAGCTTTTAAATTCTTATTGGTGATGCTTCTTTTGCCTGTTATTCTATCATGCTTGACTGAACAGCTACATCTTTTATCAATCTACTTCAACTTCATACAAAAACCATTTAACATTGCTGGCTAGAAATAAGATGATCACAAAAGCTCACATTTAACACTATATGCACAGAAGCGCTACCCAGACAGGAAATTTTACTAAGAGGTGCACAGTTTGAGTTTCTGTTAAGGGGTCGTTACTAATTCAAAAGAGATGCCACAGTAATCCTTTTCCATATTAAAACCCCATTTTGTATTTGTTTGTGCAATAGTTAAATAATTATGATATTTCAAATTAGTTACTAGTATCTCTTTCCAATACCTGTAATTCGTCATCCTTACACATGTATATGAATTTGCCTATCCATGACAGATAGATAAGAAATCAATACTACTATATTGTATACATAGTTTTCTTTTCTATAGATTATGATGACAACTGATTTTATAGTTTGAACCATTCTTTTAAGCCATTAGTAGCAATTTAATTTTGTTAAGAAATGAATTCTATTGATGTAAACTTTATCACCGTGATGCTAATACATTAAAAGTGGTGATAAATATGAACAATCATTAACCTTGTTTGTATTTTCTATAAATATGTATCTTTACTTTGTAGAAAATATTTCATTTAAATGAATAAAATGATTGAAATTCAGTTTATATACGGATGTAAGCAGAAGTACAAAAATCTGACTGATGTAGAATTCCTTCACATTAAAAATATGTGTTCTTGAATTCCAACAATAGAAAAATCCCTAAAACATCTTAAGTTTTACAGCTTTTTTACAAGAAATGTAGTTGTAGTGAATAGTCCGTATTAATGATTATCTTTGGTGAATCATTTTTATTCAGTACATATCTTGACAAGATAACAACATAACTTTTTATGTAGATGAGAAACTAATGCCCCCCAAAAAACTCTACAAAAAAAGGCAGAATATCGTTACACAACTAGGGTATAATTATCTTTGAGGGACTATAAGTTATTAAGGGTTATATATCAGCTAGAGTTAATTACAAATTGGTGATTTTTTGGTAGTGAATTACCAACACCTTTCCTATTTACCTAGCTTAATCATCCGCATTGACACTGTTTAATAACATCTCATTTTAGAATCAATTACATGATTTAAAATCTGACTGATAGTGTACCCATGTGATACATGGGATCTCAATTTTTAAATTCTACAAACTGAAATTCACAGTAGGCACTTTACAGGTGCTCTTCTAATAATAGCGGGAATTACATTGCATGTATAACAAGAGCTCTCACTGTAAGATGACAATGTCCCCGAAGTTGTGCTTTGACCTTTGAGCTGAGGACCAGTTATTCAAGGGTCTAGGTTAAATACATATAGGTCAATGGGAAGTTCTTGTCCAAGACTGGTTTCAGACAAGCAGGTTTTCGAAGCTTTTCCTTTATGTTGTTTTAAGCAAAGGTTGACGACGTACTACGGATGACGCTCGCAGCTCGGTCACAATAGATCACCATGAGCATGTTGTGCTCATGTGAGCTAAAAATGAATGCATTAATTGCCTTAATGATTTTTTAATTGAATGCTTGTAAAAGTTAAAACATCACAGGTGCGTAGCTATTTGTTCGCGAAATGAACGTTTTATTCATACACATTGTACTCGAAATTTTGCAAAAAAAAACAAATTATTCTTTGCGGAGGTCAAAGTATTTTTCAAATACAATTATTAATACATAAATAGAGATTATGTTTACGTTAAATACGCTAAAATTGCATCAGATGTGAACTTAATATATTCTTTTCTTGGGAGCATGCTCTTTGTTCCACTTCTCTCTAACTCTCGCCGATTTGCATGCAAATAGGATCAATCCTAGTTTCAACCTTGCCTTATCAAGTTAATAATTTAAACGATTATGGAGAACGAACAAATATCTAAAGAAAGAATAAAAATTATGATATCTTAATAGCTTTTCTGCGTATAATGAATAGCTGTACCACTTATCTAACAGCAAATAAATCATTTTATTGTGTGTATCGTGTATTTTATCTTAAATTTTCATTGTAAACAGAAAAATTTGACGTTCAATCTGATAAAAGTTTGTGAAAAACTTTTATTTTTTCATTGAATCCTGTAATATATTCACTGTCAATTCTTATATACTGATTCAATCTTTAAATGTTATTTTTAAAACTTTTTTTATGGGATAAAAATATATATACAGTAGTTTTAATATATTTGTTCAATCTTTTAAACTATTCGTTTCGAATTGAAAATAATTTTAACTCAATAATATTCATTCAATATTTTTTTATCAGTTGAAACAAATAATCTTTTCAAAAAAGTCATTTAAAACAAATGGTTTTGCAAGAAATATGTTTTAGAATTGATTATATATATTACAGAATTTAATAAAACTATCAGAACTATCAAATATTATTATCACATTAATCAAATATGTCTGTTTTACAATAAAAATTTACAGAATTGAATAAAAATCTAAAAATGTATCATTTTTTAATCAGGATATAATATTACACATTCTGCTCGCCATACCCTAAGATAACTTAAAAAAATACGTCGGAAAGTTTCAGTTTCCATTTCGAATTACACTAAGAAATGTAAAATCAAGTAGTTACGGGAAAGGAAATTGAGATGTTCACATTTTATCAAAACCTTCGATGACATATGATGGCTATTGGTAAAAAAATAAAAATAGAAACTTCAACATGATGCCATACATCTGTAAAACGTTTTAGACTTTTAAACACAAACAAATGAAATATCAAAAAATTTTACCTACCTGTCAAATTTTCCAAAAACAGACAACTCACGTTGCAACTCGTTGTGTTCCGTTGACAGTATACGAATTTCAGCTATGTATGTTCTCTAGTATTCTAAAACGGAAATGTTTTGCTTTATTTGCAGATATGAAACCTTACCGTGCCACAGTGACACAATCATGCATTCATCAAAAGTATTTTATGTTTTAATTACGAAAACATGTCGTTCTGGCGTGTAGTGCATTTAATTTGAAATCGAAACTAAGTGCTGACTTATGTTTCCAACATAAAACAAAGGCAGTTCACGCAAACTAGTACTATTTTGAACCAAATAAAGTAACACATACGCTATATTGTTACACAATAATATTATTATATAAATTACTTATTCAACACTCCATGCAGACATTCATAAGTAAGTAGAAAATAATATTTTCCCTTAAGTGTGTTTCAACATTGAAATGAAATTTGAAAAAATAAAATATTAGGTAAAAACACGAACCTTCAACAAACTATATTCTATGTATATATAAGTGTTCATCCGGAGTTATCTCTAGAAATTCAAACCGTTGACGGGAGATATAGCGACCGGAGACGTTTTAAATATCAATAGAACGCTGCGGATGAATACTTCGTTATATACCTAGTGGGCGGGTTTATTTGACCTGATCACTACTTTACGTCATAGATTGCTACGAGCGCATGACAAAAGTAATTCCATGTAAACCCAGCAAAGGTAAACACAAACATCGTAAATTTATGCACAGTGTGCATAACAGGGGTGAGAATCCGGAAACCTATATATTTTATTTTTCGATTTGTCTGACCGACGGAGACTTGCTTTTGGTATTCCTTGAAGTGAGGCACCAACATCTAACATTTGCTTATCATAAAACATACAGATGTTCCTTTAAAAACACAAAGTAGAACTATGTTGCTCTTTTTTTGTGATACAGGTAGGCACGATAACTATGAGACGGATAAAAGTGTGGTAGCTTAATGTTATGTAAATATTTGAAGTTACCAATTTCAAGATAGTTTCTGTTTGCATAAAAATAGTAAACAAATCATTTTTTATTGGACTCTGGTCTTGGTGCAGTAGACAAAAAACCGTTCCTTATACTAACACCGCTCGTTTCTACATAATTTTTATACCGAATATTCATTTTCATCCGAAGACAGAGCAACCAACGTTGCATTCCTATGAAAATGTAGCTATTCACTTCGTTAAATAAGAAATAAAACGAATTTAACCAGTTTTGAAATAAGACAAATTTTAATTTCCACTGTAAATGTTAAATCATCTACGTAAAGCGATTGCAGACTACAACAAAATGGATAAAACGTGTGTGTTTTTTACCCCTATGATTTCCTTAAATACCGTCAATTTGTTTAATTTGAAACCGCGGTACACATTTAGCCCTCAGAATGTTGAAAACAATCTTGTTTATAAGGTTTTGGACATGCGGATTGTTTTTTCATAAACCGGACTACTTTCCACTGTTTGTCACGTAGACAATTACTGTGAACTATTTTTGGTTCCGTTGATTTGGACGTTTGCCAACATTTAATGGCTGACGATTTATGAAAACGAGGGAATTGTTAGCATTTTGATTATCGACGGGTTGTTACATAAAACCAAGGCCATATACTATACAATAGATTTTGTTCAACAACCGGATAAAATTCCCAATGGTTTTTCCACTGTTGGGTAATTCGGTCAGAAAAACGAGTACACACTCAGCGCAGAATAGAATGTACTCTAACTGGAACCAAAAGATAAAGGGATAATATTTCCAAGCTCTGTTAAAAAAAGGAAATTCTGCTGCCTAGTCGGTACAAACCGCTGTAATTTATGTCTTTAAAAGGCCTTCTTGACACTAGATTAATTCTATAGGAATGTTATAGCTACTCATCGAAGAAGAGCGTAATTTATTTCACCTTTTTTCACTTAGCCATTTTTTGCTGATACTTAATCCTTTACAAAATTACCTGCGTCGACCAGCTTTTTTTGTTTATGTTTTGACGCATTTGTCAGAGGTTGTATTTATACAAACATAGATTGGTACTCACCAGACAATAACACACCCCCTCTTGAGAAAGCCTTCATTTATGATGACGAGTGATGTTGTGTATTTTTTAGATCAGAAGATAAGACAGCAATCTTGAAAGATTCTTTATTATTAATTTTTTTATAACTAAGTCAAGGAAAGGTCATCCTGTACGAGGGCATCCCGAACGAGCCACCATCTTACGAACAATCACGTCCATAACAGAGAGATGCAATGCATCATAGAATACACAACCCGAGTGGGGTTGTAGCCTAACGCATTTGCCAACATTCTAACTACTGAACCAAAGAATCGCTTCCTTGAAGCAGTTGTCAGATGCTGTATTTATACAATTATAGGAAGGTATGCACTGGACCATATATAAGCTCCTAAGTATATTGTCTTAATGCCTATACTATCTAAAAATCAAAGCGCTGTAAGCTGTGGGGAATTCTTATCACACAGTGTAAGCAATACATATTATCATCATTTTTGTTGCAAGTCTTTGTTAAATTTATTGCTTGTTCTTACCATTTGACTTTGAAATTTTAGCAACTGTCTCATTACAGACGATAACATTAACAAAATGACAAAAACTACCAAAATAGCGGAGAAATTTTTATTTGATGAAAATGGGTTCTGTTAGTAGTTGTGACGTTTAAAAGCCGTTCGTAGCTTCCAACAGACAGCAGCCAGAACATTATTTGGGTGACACCGGATCCTATTTTGACGATTCTTAAAGCATACAGTGTTAAAACACTATCTACAAATATTAGATCTTGAGTAATTAAACTACTATTATATCTTGCATCGGCTGTTGATGTCTGTAGATCCGACCTGAAAAACACCTAGTGTAGTACCGGTGAATATATAAAATCAGTCTTGATTGCAATGTAATTTGAGCGGTCCGTCTCTTACCAAGTTCAGAAATGTTCTGTGCAGTTGGTACGCTGCTGGATGAACGTTGCGGTTTTGAAAGCCCAGATTTCGCTTACTTAATGGCTCATGTTTTACTGGTACAACACGGTGTCTACATTAGCATGTCCTGAATACCCACTGTAAGTAATGCTTGCCTGTGATAGTGCCTTTCAAATAGATGCTAGGTTTTTCTTTAAGAAAAAAACTACCTTCCAGCTGCTTTGGGAGAAAATCTCGGAAGATGGCTCAGGACACGACTCTCATTCAAGCTGTTAACTACTAATAAATCAAACAGTTCATGCAACATACCTGCGTTATTTATGCGTATAATTTAACAAATAGATGTTCTATAATGAATTTTGTTTTTTTCCAGTCTGCAAATATTTCATATATCGAATCAGAAAACTATTTAATAGTGATTTAAACTGTATTGTCTACCAGTATGAACTGTACTTGCAGATTTGATGACATTTACATTGACCATATTCTCATCAAGAGAGAGAGAGATAGAGAGAGAGAGAGAAGAGAGAGAGAAGTTAGTCTTTCAGGACTTGTTTTTATGGTTGACCTTTTTTTAAAGTAAACTTCTAAACGCAAAATGCAGAGTTAAACTGAAATAGAAAAAAAACGCTCCCTCCTTTTGTACACCGTCTTAATACTAGTTATTTTGCTTCTCATAGTTAGGGAAAATCATTATCAATTAGAAAAAAAGCTATAAAAAGGCATTGTTTTCCTCAGATTTTAAATCAGAGGGAAGTCTTATAAGTTCCCGATTCATTCACATTTCTAGCTTCATCTAAATAATTCACAAGCTTCTGGGTGAATTAAAATAAATATTCAAAGTGGTCGTTAAGACGTAAGTCAGTCAGGCCTCAATCATTTTAATATCTTAAGGTTAAGAGAAAATCTGTAAACATTCAAAAGCTATTTTTTTTACAAAAAGCCAACTACCTTTAGAGATCTATAATTGTTATACAAGTCTAAAACATATAAATGTATACAAGCTACTCATAAAATTGCATTTTAACGCTCCGCTTTCTACCTCATTAGTATCCAGGTATGCACAAGAATGCTTCAAATAGTTTTAAAATCAAACAAAAGTCGAACTTTATTCGCATTACTAAATATAAAAATATATTTGTAAAGACGTAACCGGATACACGATAGCCTTTGCTGATATGTGTAAATAATAAAGTTTTACATTATAGCACTTTGAAATTCAAGTTCAAACTTTTACCAAATGTACGCAGACTTTAGTGAATAAGACAAAGAAAGTTATTTAAAACGGGAGAGTTTGCACTTTGTTTTTAAGTAGGACACGCTCTACGGTCTTATATCAATATTGAAAACAGTCATTATAAAACGTGGTATGTAAACTCTTTTGCCAAACTTGACTTAGCTACAATGTTAATTGATAGGTATCTTCATTTCATTCTCTTCTTGTCTATTGTCTAACAGATATTTCTTTGGTTCTTTCATTGCTATCTTTCCTATATAATTATTCATTGTAAAATTCCTAATATTTTGCTGGATGTAGCTGTAATTTTATGAAATAACAATATTGAAAAAGGCATGTTTGAGGTACAATGTGATGCGTAAGCGTTTAAAACTGAAACTGGTTCTTTAGGCGACGGGTAACAAATTCGAATTTCTATAATACTAAATACAAATACTTCTAGAACTCAGTTTGAATATAACCACCCAAGGGCCGTTTGAAAATATCAATGTGATGTTTTCAATGCAAGATACATTTATTTACCTGTGTATACAAATTGCGCAGTGAGCTTGACAAGTAGTAACTTAACTGACATTTTAGCTCATCTAAGTATAATTTCGAAATCAACATGTTCTCCACGTTTGTGCTTATGCCCGCCATGCGTCGTCCGTCATTAAATTCCTTGAACTTCATCTCCTACTAAACCACCTGGTCAAAAGTAATGAACTTTTTCAGAAAAAAAAAACTGGTACAGAGGCTAGAGAGGGATTTTGGGTCAGTTGTGGTCAAAACTTTTAAGAAATCAACGTATTACGTAGTATCACTGACATTGTAGATTTTTGACAAGTATTGAACACAACTGACCAATTATTAGTGTCTTAGCAGCATACTTTTCCCTTTTGATGTAATTTTGACTAGGTCTACATGACTGTAATGATGAATATTGTTCAGAAGATACAGTACATTTACTAGCGTAGCATAGATTATACACCGTAGTTAACCAGTAGTTCAAGGTGGATCTTTTTTGTCTTCTTGCAAATAAAAAGGTTTTCGAAAACCACTGAATTTTGTTTTCTTAAATTTATTTTGGTATTCAAAATAAGGTCAAACGTTATTGTCGTGATTTGAAAATGCTTGCGCTGATATCAAAAAGTACGGAAGCATGGAGAGGACATGGTCGGTTTATTTTATTAATCCGTGGGAACGACTTATATTCAGAAATATTTTTTTCTAATCAGTGGGAACGGATTATTTTGCGCGAAAAATCTTTTTTTAACTTGTGGGAACGACTTATTTTGTGCGAAAAACCTTATTTTTAACTTTTGGGAACGAATTATTTTGTGCAAAAATCATTTTTAACTTGTGGGAACGAAATATTTTGCACGAAAAATCTTTTTTTGACTTGTGGGAACGAATTATTTTGTGCGAAAAATCTTTTTTTAACTTGTGGGAACGAGTTATTTTGTGCGAAAAATATTTTTTTGACTTGTGGGAACGAGTTATTTTGTGTGAAAAAAACATTTTTCAACTTGTGTGAACGAGTTATTTTGTACGAAAAATCTTTTTTAACTTATGGGAATGAAAAATTTTGTGCAAAAAATCTTTTTTTAATTTGTGGGAACGGATTATTTTGCGCGCAAAAAAATTTTTAAGTTGTGGGAACGAATTATTTTCTCAGATATTTTTTTCAATAACTTGTACCCAAAAGTTATTAAGTCGTTCCCTCAAGATAATAAATTGTTCGAACGGATTAATTAAATTTAACAAAATAGTTCGTTCCCACAAGTTAAAAAAAAATATTTTTCGCACAAAATATTTCGTTCCCACAAGTAAAAAAAAATATTTTTCGCGCAAAATAACTCGTTCCCACAAGTTAAAAAAAGATTTTTCGCACAAAATATTTCGTTACTACAAGTTAAAAAAAGATTTTTCGCACAAAATCACTCGTCCCCACAAGTTATAAAAATATTTTTCGCACAAAATCACTCGTCCCTACAAGTTGAAAAAAAGATTTTTCGCGCAAAAAAATCCGTTCCCACAGATTAGAAAAAAATATTTCTGAAAATAAGTCGTTCCCACGGATTAATAAAATAAACCGACCATGTCCTCTCCATGTTACAAAAGGCAACAGGCGAGCACATTTTGACACAGTGTTAAATGATTGCCCAAATTCAGGGTTTATTTGATCATTTTCAACTATCTGTAAACTCACCATTTATCTAAAAATCAAGTGCTTTCGTTATAGCCGATGGGAACTAGAAAGTTGCTAGATTTTTCCACCTCAAGACAATTTGGTACCTTGTTATACAAAGCTAATGCAATATTTACTTTTCAAGCAAGGCAGTCACAAAACTGAGATTCTTTTACTTTAGAACTATAAATGGGTTTACTTATTCTAAAAGAAAATACTCCTTATTTAATACCTAGTTACAGGATTTATCAGAATAGCAATTGTACACAAAAATCTTTGATCATGAGACATTAATTAATGCTTCACATATAAATCATAATGCTAGTTACATCAGGGGTTTTCCTCTCAGTGAGCATTGCAGATCCATGTTCTGTCAGCATATTCTTAGAAAAATCATAGTCTGTACTACTTTGTATTTACTCAGGCGGGTTTGTTTTGAGAAAATACTGTCCCATATTCGTTATTCCAAACGGAAAAATGGACAAGTGTATTAAACCCTTACCATACAAAATAACCAATCTTTAAAATTATGGTTGTAATAAACACAAGGTATTTACTTTTAAGACCAAAATTATCAAAGACAAGTACATATAATTATTTTTTGCAATTTAATTTTATTTCAAGTTTATCTTTTAATAATTAAACATACAAAATCAAGAATGAAGAATTAAAACGTTTGAACAGTGTTATAAAAATATTCAATCTCGCGAACTGGTGAAGCAATTACTATCATATCTTTAAAACAGACTTGTACTGATTCTATATAACGCCGAAATGCCTCGTTTTCGTGTAATACCATGTCTTAAAAGCTTTCTCACATAAGAACTGTTTGGTCATGTTTATGAATAAGATGTCCATGGTTTATGGAGGATTGTGCTTGAGAGCCATTAACTGCTATTAAATTTGCCTTTATGTGATCGATTCCGCTTGGGTTCATTGATAATGTAGGTCTAGGTCGATTTTATTACAGCTACGCCGAAACAAATTACAAAATAAGTGTCTTTCTATTTATATGATTAATTTATCAATACTTTATAACCACATAGTTAATAATTTAAAGCGAGAAGAACCTATTTCAGTATAAGCAGAGTTGTTTTAGCCGAACTTGAACAATTATGGTACTGTTCCGCGACAGACGCCATTTAATGAACAACATAAAAGAATCATTCAGAGATTTTAACAAAAAAATACTTCACACACACACACACACACACACGCACACGCACACACACACACACACACACTTTATCTTCTATGAGACTTTTTTCCTCTCTCATAAAGTTATGATGACATTATGAAGCTACGCTGCTTTAAGCACTGCTTTCACAAAACAATCATGTCTAAAGTCTTCAAAAGTTTTTTTCCCATTACTTGTTCTCCCTTTTAAATCACCATGCTATAATACACGCTTTCGGTATGAATAATCTAAGAAGAAGAAAAAGAAATATACGAAAATATTATATGGCTCCTTTTTTTTTCGATGAAAGACAGAAAATAGAGCAATGAACAAAAAAAACAAATGTGATGTTTAATGCAATTTGACATGCAGTAAATGTACATGAGTATTATAACCATTTACTATATTAATTTACTCATTTCAATAGTTTAACAGCAGATATCAGTCAAGTCAAATTTCCTGGTCATTTATCAAGAAAAATGTGCTTAATTCTAAGAGTTTCCCTAAAATTGGTAAGAACGTTTTGCCTTTTCAGTAGCCTTTTCTTGTATAATTTCAGTCACCGTCGTTTGTATATACATTTTTGTGCCCAAGTTGGGTTGTGAAAATATGACTGTGACAATTGAAAAATGGCGAGTTTGTGTTAGAGATTAAGGAAGTTAGGTGTAAGAATCTCTTGGCCTTTTTTCTTCTTATTTCAAATAAAAAGCTCTTTTTACCGACAACATAAGACACATAATAGATTCTATAAAATGTACTACGTCTTCAGTTGAAAAGAAAATATACTTAGAAATTTCAAGCATGCACAGTTCTGGAGGTCTCTCTCACATTCGAAGCAATGCTTTTACACTGCCAATGTTAAGAGATGTAACAGTCAATATCTCTAAGGTGTTTTTCTTCTAAAGTCTAGTGTCTTTTTTATCCTCATCTAACATATTCGTTGGAAGTAACGGAAATTTTCACAGACCATAAATCTGGTACACTTAATTCTAACCACGCAACCCTTAGTTTTATCAGAACAATGAGCTAGTGACGAATTATACGTCGATCCCACCACCCTGTTTTAGTATTGGTTTTCAATATTCTTCTGGCGCTATTTTCTTCTTTTGGTAGATATAATTTAGAATTATAGCGATGATGTAAGCAGCTGCGTTCGATACCTTACCGCTGAGCGCTTCCGTTTCATCTATTGATTCTTTTAACAGTTCAAACGCCTTCAGCTGATTACCATTTATGAGGTAACAGAAAGACAACAAGTTCAAAGCATGGTGCCTCTCATGACCACCCTCCGTATACGCTACAGTCTTCTGAAAAACGTCAAGTGTTTCTTTAAATTGAGAATGCTGCTTTGAAAGATACTGTCCATAGCAAAGTAAGAAATAAGCGTACACACTTGGGTGAATCGTGACGAAGTTATCATCGTTGCTGTCAAATTTGGCAAGTGCACATTCAAACTTGACCGGGTATGGAACACAGTAAACATCTTTGTAGGAGAAAATCATATCATAAGCAACAAATGTTCGTCTCTCTTCTCCAACAAATTTTGTACCCATTTCTGGAATAGAAACCCCATTACTCTGTAAACGAACACTGTCATACTTTGAACAGAAACCAGGATACACCAAATGCTTGTGTTGGTGTAATAACTTTTGTATATTTTCAATTGACTTTGATTGATATCCAATTGTAAGAAGAAGGGAAGCAAGGTAGAGATGTCCAGACATTGCATCGATATGGCAAGCGTGTGAAGCCATGACTATCATGTCTTTAGGAGAGACATGTACTGATTCTATATAACGCTGAAATGCCTCGTTTTCGTGTAATACCATTTCTCTAAAGTATGCCATTGCAATTCTTAAATCTAAGAACGTTTTTGTCATGTTTATATATAAGGTGTCTACAGCTTCTGGAGGCTTGTGTTCGAAGGCGATTAACTGAAGAAAAAGTTGTTCTGGTTCTGTATCGTCTGTAGTTACGTGTAGCAAAATATTGTACATACATCTGTACAGCCTTCGTACATCAGTAGTTTTTTTCGTTGTTGTAAAAGCACTCCCTACAAGAGCTTTAGCATCTTCACTCAATTTTTGAAGTTTATCAATGTCTGCCCCACATTTTTCCCAAATGCTCGGCCACTGCCAATCCGATGAAATGATCTTGAGGACGTAACTGCTTAAATTTGCATCCATGTCGTCGATTGCGTTCAATACCAGTTTTCTCTGTGAGTCGCTTTCAAATTTGTGTCCAAACAAATTTGCCTGACAATTAAAATAATGTCTCAGCTGTTTCTTTGACACACAGTCTCTTAATCTATCCAAACAAGTTTTTATGCAGCCCAGTAAATTTTCAGGTTGCCATATATAAAATCCGTTTTCTTCAGATATCCAAAATACGACAGTTTTGATATGGTACGAACTTATCTGGTCTGGGGCAATTGTCTCAAGAAAAAGTTTAACATGCCTTTTTATGAGAATGTAGCACTGTAACTGAGTATCGTTGAAACTCCAAACAAGTTCTCTTTCTCCAAGTAGGAAGGATACCCGCCATTCATGTGCGTGGTGTTTAGATAAAGGGTTACCTACTGGAACGACATAACACTTAGTACACGCAATCTTTTTTACAAGATCTTGTTGAGGCCACTCGTGAAAGCGTTTTCTTGTTGTCCATTCCCTTGCCTCTACAGGCCAATCAATACAATGCAGCGCATGTGCAGTGTCCGATTCTGAAGATTTTCCCGGATTTCCTTCAATGAACCCGTGAACGTCGACATGTTTTGAAGTTGAACAAGGCCCATGGCGGTAGGAGTGTCTTTCTTGTAGAAGGGACGTAAAAAAGTTTACAAACTTTTCGCTTGATAAAAATGCTCCGTCTTCCGTGTGTATCAAAAGGTCTCTAATATTTGCATTGTAGCCTTCTAAAATACCGTTTCTTGTATCTGACAAACGCAGTACGCGCAGGCGCGCATAACCAGGTTGACTTTCAAATGTATGAAGGAAAAACACATCGCCAGTCGATATTTCGTCCACTGTATTTTCCAGAGATGTTTTCACTGTAATATCTGGGAGAACAAACATACAATCAGTATCACTATCTGGTGTCAGTGTACCTTCAGCAATGCTTCCTCCTTCTATTCGTTCGAGCACTCCGCTTGCACTGAAGAACAAGTACTGAAGAATAAGAGTTTTGTATTTTGCCAACTCAGAAGTAAACTTACTGAACCCACTGATACAAAGTGATCTTGAAATTAGGGTTGATAGTATCTTTGAACTGTCGTTTCTATGTTCCATTCTGAGATTTCGGAAACTGAAATTACAAAAACGCTATTGTTAGGTCTTAATCAAATATTTCAGTTTTATCATTTTAATGAATATAATCAATGCTTTAGATTGTGTATCTACTATCTGTCTTAAATTAGGCTATGTAAAAGTTTCTAGATCTAAGTTTCTACCACAACTGACATAGTTGTGTCAAATTTGAATACACGATCATCGTCGAATGTCACCAGAAGTGCTCATTTTGATAAAATGTGAATATTTCAAACATTTTCAGGTCAAATTTTGAGAATAAACGTAATATATAGCCATTTCCCTTCCCGTAGCTACTTAATTTTACCTTTGAAATTCGGACGTAGGTGTTGTAGAAATTGATACAGTGCCATCGGATAAGAATGAGTGTAAACAAACACAACGAAAGGAAATATGATACACTTCCTTTATAAAAACCTGTCGGAAATAAATTGAATGTGATTTTCGGGTTTGACGTTGGCGTCGTTACGTTAGCGAGAAAAAGCGAGAAAGATTGCCGCCATATTTTGTTATAAAATTGATCTGTTTTCACACGAAAACTCCGCTTTACAAATACAAATGGTTTAGAAAGGTTGACTATCAAGAAATTGCTTTTATAGCACGAATTTGTCCCTCTGGATTCTGATTTGTTTGCACTGAAGCTTTAATAAAGTAAGTTTCACAAGAAACCAGTACTAGCGCTTGCAAAACCCATTAGAGTTTACGCTGTTAGGTGAAGAACGAGACTCGTCGGTACAACGGTCAAAAATCAATTAAAGCGCCGCTCAATGTATTTCTTTCAAACTCCGCCTTTTACCTGTCAAAAGTGTCATTCTAGTATTATTCTGTTTACGAAATGGAAAAGCGGTTAGGGAAAAATACGGAATCCTGTTGCGGCCAATCAAAATGTCGCTCGACAACGCGACGCAACATCGCGAAAGTGCGATACGACGCTCGACAATGCGAAGCGACGCGCGACAACGTCAATCGAAATATCGCGATTTCATATCGTATTGTCGTGCGTTGTATCGCATTGTCGCGATGTCGCGTCGCGTTGTCGTCCGTCGCTTTCTGCATTTGTGTAGGCCTCGACGCACGACAATGCGATACGACGCTCGACAATGCGAAGCGACGCGCGACAACGCGACATTTTCACAATGTCGTATCGCATTGTATCCCGTCGTGTCTGTGCCTGTATCACGACCCACGAAAATGCCAAACGACACTAGACAACGCGACCCGACGCTCGAAAACGCGAAGCGACACTAGACAGTGCAACGCGACATTTATTGGAATATCGTTTCGCGTCGTCTTCTGCATTATTTTACGATAGATTAAGGAACCAAGGTCCCAAGGATGATTCTAAACTCATGTATAGTACAGTTTTGCTGTAAGGCATCTAAAAATTAAAACTGTTCGACAATCAGATAACTTCTTTCGATACCGATGCGCACTGAAGTTCATTACTAAGATGAAATCTCTATTAAGTCAACTTCTTCTCCACTTCAGATTCTCAAATTCAGAATTGTTCAGAACAGATTAATTACTATAATTCGACCATCAGGGCTACGACAGAGCAAACTGATGTATCCAAAAACGATAGCTCAAATCAGCTTGTTGGTGTAAATATTTCAAAGTATATCAAACCTTGTTTTAAAATGTATAAGACAATAGACTACAACCTAAATATATATTCGAAGAAACCGACAACAATATTCTGACAACTAAAATATTTTTAATACCAGAATCATATAAAGTTCCGTGATTCTCAACGTAGCAAAATGAAAGTGCCGGTGTACGGCGCATGGCCTCAAATGTTTTGCAAAACGCATGCAAACTACATGAAAAAGACGTTCAAATTCCATTCTGCGTTGTTCTCTGGTGTCAGTTACTTTTTGGAGATCGTAGTTGTTCACGATTATTAAGCTTAACTCAAGAAAAATACATTTCAACCGGTAAAGCACAATAGTTTGCGGCCGAGACCTGTCCATTTTCACGAATGATTGAACTAATTACTAGATCCAGGATACAGTGGAAACTTGAAACATAAAGTTTTAGGAATTAGCAGCCGTATGGACCTAACGATTAGGTTATTATTTCAAAATTTAGTTAAAATCTGAAATTTTCCTACATGACCCTAAAACTTTCTACTTCTACACCGTTTATGCCGGTTAAAAGCATTGTATATGCCGTGATCGCAGCGTAGTGCCGTTCGCGAAGCGTATCCAGTTAGCCATGGTGCATTTACCTACATCACCATGAAACAAATGCGCCCCCGTTTCATTCGTCGAACTTGAACTATTTTGCCCTGTAACATCTATTCAAATCCAATAAATTTGACAATCATTAATTTTGTTGAACATGTAATGTATTAGAATAGAACGGAATGAAATACGCGTTTGTGTATAAAAATAGAAATTAAAGTATACATAAAAAGACGCAATTGAATATGCTGGGAGGAATAATACCATTTGTCATCCGGAGCATTGAATAATATGACACCGTGCAGGTTGTAGGTTGGTAAAACTAAAAGAATAGACTAAGTACCTTGATCAAAAACTGCAGTCGTAAAATATCATTATGACAGAATTAATCGATTTAATTCAACAGTCTGGAGCCTAGAGAGATGGTAGGTTTGATATAAAAACCGTTAAGTTGTCGTTAAAAATTGTATAAGGCCTAAGTATTCAGTACCCTGGAGTGGTGAATTCATCCACCGATATTGCTTTGTTCTTACTGCTTTACCAAACTTAAACATCTCATCAAGAGAGGAGTAACTGGTCATTTGATTATTCTTAGATCTAAAGCATTTCCCTATGGCGTGTTTAGCGAGATACGGGTACACTATTTAGAATGCTCGTTACCATATTTCAACTGCAAAATGCTTGTTGAACACTTGTACGATAGTACCTCAACTGCTATCACATAGCCAGTTAAATTTTCTGCGTATGCTATTTTCACGGGTTTACCATTAGAAAAGTGATGACTCTAAATGACAATACCGTCAGAAAATTTGTGTTACTTACAAATGTTAGTTGTTTATAAAGGGAGGCAACTTTAGGGGAAAATACGATTAGCAGAATACTTTGCATGAAACTCTATCTGTCACTAGGGACAAATTCATTGTGTGTTACTCAGGTGAGCGAAGCAGAGACATCATTTTTAAGCGGCAGTGATATTCACTTTTGTAATTATAGTCAAGATTGATTAATGTATATTGTGAATAAAAAAGTAGCTTTTATTTTCTACACCAAAGTTTTCATTGTGTAGAACCTTTACCTTTAAAGCGAATGACTCACAGAATTTAGCTTTAAATGTTTTTCTTTAGAAATAAAGGAGAAGTTACTATACTATAGAAAAAAACATGCTTCTATACATCAATAAAAATGAAGGAAAAGGAATTGGGTTTCAATCGGATCCGAACCAATAACCTTCCGCTCAGTAAAATACAGGGCTGCGAGATAACCCACTGAGCCACATATTACAACCATAATGCAAAATTGCTAATATAAACTTAGTATCTACCCCATGGCTAAGGTTGAATATTTTACCAATTATATCGTGCACAACTTTCTATTATGGTGTGCTTTTGTAACAAAAAATAAGACAGTAACTTGATTTTAGATATGCTCTTCACAATTACTCCTGGATTTTCTTCATGCAGAAAAAAATGTATACATCGCCGACCCGTTTGTTAGTCAGTCGCTTTAACGGTTCCTAGTCAAGGTCACTGAGGCTAAAAGTTTTTTTTTTTACTTTTTCTCATTAGAGCCTTTATTTATTGACTGATATCTGAGATTTTAGTATATAGAAACTTTGCGTCTATCCAACCAGTGGGTGGGTTTAAAGGTCACCGGCGTCAAGGTCTTAGAGGCTGAAACAATTCCACATAGAGCCTTTATTTATTGATTGATATTTTAGATATTTGGTATATAAACACTGCAGAACCTTTACCTTTCACAGGGGTCAAGGTCATTGCGTGTTACTCAGGTGAGCGAACCATGTCCATCATGACCCTCATATTGTCTCCATTTTATAATTACGGTCATCAATTTTAAGAAGGGTGTTTGCTACCACTGAAGCCATCAATACTTAATTTTGACATAAGTTTAAAAATCAATCTGACTAAAGTACACGATCAGCCTACGGTAAGTAGCGGAGTTTTATTTAGCAGCTGACTTAAATTGGAGTTAGAATAACTCTTTGCTGAGATCTTGAAAAAATAAAATCGATTTTTTCAAATACAATTATAAATGGCATAGCTAGAGACTATTACTGGTGTGAAATATGTTCAAATTGCATGTGCTTTTTATCTTCTTCTTCTTCTTTTTTTTTTGGTAACTTGGTCCTTTAAATATTTTATTCCACCCCTCTTCACCCTGCTGATAGGGTCTGAAAATAGTATCAACTCTAGCTAAACATTGCAAAATCAAGTTACTGATTCTATCAAATTAGAAATAATAGAGAACGATCCAATGTCTTAAAAATATAAGAAACATAATTATGATTTTTATATTTTTATATAGATTTTCTTTGCTGTAACACTGATCTTGTAGACAATGTGCATCTGATTCTAAAACGAACCTACAAATTTCGCACTACACTTTAAAATGTGAAATTAAAATAGATACGAGAATGTGAAGTATAGCTTTTACGCATTCGGCCGAAAACCTTCGAGATACATGTACTCACATTTTATCAAATATGTAGTTTTGATGACTTTTGACAGTAACCGTGTATTCAAATTTGATAAAAACACGGTAAGAACTAAAAAAATAGAAACTTCAACATAATACTACGCATCCGTTTAACGCTTTGGACTGATGAAAATTAGACGACCGACGTTGGGACTTGTACATGCAGAGGGTCAAGGGGTGATTGAATTTATTGCTCTACATCTTGGCGAGTTTGTAGAACAAAAGTGTACTGCGTTATGTGCAGAACTTACAACATGATATCGATCCACACCGATAGTATCATGCATTTTTTAAAATTATGTTTTAAATACGAAAGCGTGTAGTGCATTCGATTCAACAGTGAACAGTCTTCAAGGAAAAGAATCGAAAGTGGAATTACCGATTTTCCACTAAAATTGGTCTTTAGGATATAGAGAAGGTCCCGAGCAATGTACTAGCTAATTATTGAGGAGATTTAAAAATGCAGGGTTTAATCTATGTCTTCAGTAACCCCTAACCCGGAGGTCAAGGTTCAATTCCATCAGCAGTTTTTGATGGTTACATACTTAGTACATATACATGTATCTCTTTTTGGCAAGAGAACTGACCAAAACTACCGTACCGGAAAACAAAGGGCAGTTGTCGCAACAATATAAAACTTTAAACCAATAAGCATGGCATACGCAATACCGTTACATAATGGTATTATAGAATTACTTATTCATCTCTCTATATAGACAATTATAAGTAGAGCATAAGCTTTACCTTTTAGTCGAAATAAAACTGGGAAAAATTAAAAATATTTGATAAAAACACAAACCTTTAACAAACCGTATTCTACTTTCCTTTTTAAAAAAGACCTATCTTTTGGACTTTAGCCAAGAATCGTGATATCATTGCTATACTATTTATTAATAAACTAAGAGGGATTGCCCAAGCAATATATGTGCGCTGCATTCATAAAAAGGAGAGGCGAGTAAATCTTGGTTTATATGTATCACTTTAGTTCGTAGACGTAAATAATGGACTTGGATGTGATAATTTAAACATGTCTATAATATAATCCATTGAATTTGAAGCGCCTTGTCTAATACATAGAATGATGGAATATGATCCTTTTCTGTTTATGTTATTGCGCTGATATATAAATGTTTTTACCTCGCTAATAGCAACATTTTTTTCAACTGCTAGCGATCATATAGACCCAGTAATTCTAGCCAAGAAAAAGATAAATCTGTAATTAGAAAGGGACTTAATAGTCATTTAGCTTAACATTTCCAAAGAAAAGCATTAACTGCTCTGTCTGAAACCAGTTTCATTATTTTGAAGACAGTTCCAATTCCAGTAAACTTTAAGCGAAAGTACATAGGTCTATATGATGATCACGTGACAGGTGCGTCCACAATACAGCTTATATGATTTCCTAACTGTCATTATTTCACGCTAAATCATTCCATCTCTTGTCGTTAAAATAGCAGATCAGTCTAAATCATTACACGTATATACTGATCCCATATTAGATGTTCCCCTTCTTTCCTATCAAATAATTCGTTCAAAAATATACTTCTGCTTACAAATTTTATGTAAAAAGCCAAACTTAGAAATTGATATTTCTATTTCTTAAAGCAGAATCTTCAATTTTTTAACACATTGCATCGAAATACAAACGCATTGACATTTTAGAGATGAGAAACCTTGATCAAATTTGATACAACTAAAGATGCAGGTAATTAAGAGACTTAGACTCTGGTGCATTTGTAAAGTGAACTATCTATCCATTAGTATTCTACATTAAGTACCCCTTTCCATAGTTTTCAATTCACTATTCCAAAATCTTCACTGCCGTCCTGTTTATTTCTCCCAGACTTTGTGTCTTTTATGTCAGTTATTCTACCTTTTGAGCAATTTTCTGTAAAAGTGTGATATTCACCTAAACATGATTCGCCGGCAGATCTCTGTTTTGATCGTTACTTCTATGCTCTCTGTCATTGAATTTAAAAATAAATTGAAATTTTAATTCATTTCCATAGACTACTTCAATTTTTGCAGTTCTCTCAAGAATAGTTGATCTGAGTTTCAGTCAATTGTAATTATATTAAACATCGTAAAATTATTAAATTCTCTGAAATAACTAAAATGTGGGTTTAGCAAACATCTAGTGTCAAGCTATATGCATGTAAAACTGAATCTGCAGTTAATTCTAAATCTATTCGAGCACGGTCTGGGCATTGCCTGTTTCCCTCTTGATATAGTAACAAGTATGAGATGAAGGCTGAAATTAAACCAAGTAGCCATTGCTTACGCAATTTTAACACAGTGTATGGCTTATTCCCGAGTAAAGACAGTGAATAACGGACGGGCCGACTGACAGAAATAATAATCCTTTCCCGCTCGCATCACTGTCCAAAATCTGATATTTTGCGTTGGTGTATGGTAACCAAAAAAAAAACAACTCGAAAGCTACAAATCGAGGACACAGTGCAAAACTATTGTATCTCCTTCTTATAACCCCGAAACAAAGTTTGGGGTGTATATAGGAGTCACCTGGTGATTGGTCGGTCGGTCGGTCGGGCTGTCAGGCTGTCAGGCGGTCCGTAAGTTCATTCTTTGTCCGGAGCATAACTTGAAAACTACTGGTTGGAATTCAGTGCAACTTGATACAATGGTCAAGTTTAATGACAGGAAGTGCAGTGTACAAGAGCTGTAACTCTATCTTCACTGTTTTGCACAGTTATTGGCCTTTGTTTGTTTTCTTTGTCGGGAGCATAACTTGAAAACTACTGGTTGGAATTCAATGCAACTTTATACAATGGTCAAGCTTAATGACAGTGCAGTGTACAAGAGCCATAACTCCAAACTTCAATATTTGAAAAGTTATTGCCCTTTGTCCGTTTTCCTTTTCTGGAGCATAAGTTGAAAACTACTGGTTGGAATTCAATGCAACTTCAAACAATTATCAAGCACAATGAGAGAAATTGCAATGTTTAAGAATCATTACTCCATCATAGATATTTGCAGAGTTATTGCCCTTTGTTGGGTTTCCGTGTCTGGAGCATAACTTGAAAACTAATGGCTGGAATTCAGTGCAACTTAATACAATTTTCAAGCACAATGACAGGAAATGCAGCGTACATGAATCACAAATATCTTTAATTGCCAACAACCATAACTCAATTTCAATTCCTTTACAAGTATTTTGTTACTAATAACTTCCTCAGTTCGGAAGCAGTCTTGCGGGGGTATTTATCGCATTTAATGATAGCTCTAGTTTTATATGTGTAGCAGAGGTATAATACGGCACTTGTACTCCCTTGCCTATTAGCTAGCTTTTATGGCGACGTGGTAGAATGTCCGCTTAGTAATCGAAGGTACCCGAGTTCAAACCCAGCTCGGGGCAAGTGGGTTTTTCCGGGTTACATTTGGCGCCCAACGTAAATAACTCACGAGTGTAGATGTAATGACAGCCTTAGGAAGTCCCACAGACATTCAGTGCTCAAGGAATTCGAGGACAAATTCTAAAAAGGAGGGGGTGTATGTAGCAGAGGTATAATACGGCACTTGTACTCCCATGCCTATCAGCTAGCTTTTATGGCGACGTGGTAGAATGTCTGCTTAGTAATCGAAGGTACCCGAGTTCAAACCCAGCTCGGGGCAGGTGGATTTTTCCGGGTTATATATGTATGTAATAACAACAGTTTAGAACTGACTAATGACTCCGTTACTTGATATTTCACAAAGAAACAATGAATTCATAAGATTTGTCTCCCTTTGACCAAAGTCGACAGTCGACAAGTCGAAACTGTTTAAACCCCAACACTGTGGAATGGTCCTAATTGAGTTCTCCAGTAAATGAGACAAAGCACACCTGCATATACCGAGTAGAGTTAAGGTTAAGCAATAAAAGTTAAACATATCATTCGCAAGTCTGTAACTTAGTATATAATGTTGATGGCGCCATAGATTTTGGTTTTATACCCCTCCCCCTAGATATTTTGATCAAGTAAACGAAACGCAGTCTCCAGCCATCGTTCGATTAATGAAGAAGACAGACAAACTTATATTTAGATAGTGTAAGTTTCGCGTTAATCCATTGTAACGGCTTAGCTTGTGCCAGTACTCATGGAAATGTCCGAATGTCTTAATCCATCTCTAGACCAATATGTAGAACGTGGGTGCTTGAGTCATAGATAGGTTTCAATCCTGAATATCCTGACTTTGGTAGTGTAAATGTACACTGGCTGGTAGTTCGATGCTCTCGGACTGCAACCCATGAGCAATTCAGTTCTGGCTGCTTAACCTTTGTAGCGGATGTATTACACAGCACTATTACTCCCTTGCCCACCATGCAGATGGTTTTTATGGCGACGTGGTAGAGTGTCCACCTTGTAATCGAGCTATAGATCCTGTGTTCGAATCCAGCTCGAGAAAAGAGGATTCATCCGAGTTACATCTCCCATGCTCAAAAACGATGTTTGTGATTGTAGTACGGCAGACTCTATAACACCAATGGTATAATCGCACCAGCTTAGATTTTTTTCTCCAAAGAGGTCTTTCGTTACAGTAGGCCTAACTCTGGCAGCTGTGAGAAAAAAATATCGGTTTGCTTTCAGCTTAGGTAACAAACATGATACATATATTGAAAGGCAATAAATCAAAGCTGTTTTTTCTCTCAAGTTGATTTTTTATGTGTTTCCAATCTGTTTGTTTTCCAGCATAAAAGAATTGTCCCAAATATTTATCATACAATGTTGAACATATGCCAGCTTTTCTTAGTGTACAGTTTGTGTGTTTTGAAATATACGTACACGTAAAGGAAATGACACATTGTCTATTTTTACAACACTGGAAAACTAGGATGATTTCGCCTAAGAAATAGGAATTTCCCAGGTTATAAAGTACTTCTCATAAACCCTTGATAACAAAGTGTTTCGCTAGCCTGGCCTTCATTACAAATAGCTTTTATCATGCACTGTCATTAATACACCTGCATTCACACGTTACGAGCCTTTGAACGCGTGCATTCACTGCTGAACAAGTGTTCTCAACGTACATCTTTGAATATTATATGTTTCACGACTTTTATTTATACGTATTATTTAACCGTTATTTTTACTTTTTTACTAGACCAAAACAAGTATTTGCATGTGATTTTACATATCATATGACATAGTTTTAACAACTCAGCATGTATATAATCCCACAACGTTCTGAATATTCATCAAATTAGACGGAGATTTTCTCGTAACACAAAAAATTTCAAGATAAGAATTAGGATATCAAACGGATGAAACTAAGGACATGGTTGCAGTGGTCACAACAATGTCTTAGAACTCAGGATGTATACCAATCTCTTCTATTTTTAACGGACACATTGCTACACATAATAAACTTCAAAGAATTAGAGTTATGAAGGCACAGCTATTATTTGATTACAACATCCAGTACAGAGTTAGGATGGTACATCCGTGCCCTAAACGTTTCAGAAATAACTGTTTTACGTAGTTTCAGTGATATTCTGACTTCTTACGAACGACCATTTATTACCGTGCTAGCAGCATAATAACTCCCTTTGATGCCCACTGTCTTCAACACAGTACAAACTAGAATTATTGCTGAATGCGTTTCATACCCCCACCAATGTCATTGACAGGTGACTTGCATATTTGAATATATGGAAAAGGGAATAACTTTTGTGGAATAAAATAGTTGTGTTTGATGGGAAAAAAGACAGCACTTCACAGGTAACAGTAATGAATAAATTTTGGATCGTCAAATCAGGAAACATGTAACAATAACTTTTGATTTTGTAAATTTACAAAAACAAAGAAATTATGAGCTAAAATAAAGAATATCATGTATTCAGCCAAGTAAGAAAAAAGTCCTCATCTCAATTTGATTGTCTAATAGTTGACTTTCAAGTGTGACCTTGACCATGAGCTAGTACAAGGGCAACACAAGTTCAACATGAGTTCTGCATATCCTCTTCATCAGGGAAACATCTGAGCCAAGTTTGAATAAAATCCTTCAAGGGGTATAGGATTTAAGGAGCGGACAAAAAAATGGTGTGACTTTCCAGTGTGACCTTGACCTTGAGCTTACACAAGCAAAATACGGGTTATGCAAATTGCCTTTTTGAGATAAACATTTGGGCGAAGTTTGAAGAAAATCATTCAAAGGGTATGAAATTTACAGAGTGGACACAAAAATTGTCTGACCTTCCAATGTGACATTGATCTTGACCTGACACAAGGGCAACATGGATTCTGCATATTGCCTTGTTGAGCTGAATATTTAAGTAAGGGAAAAATCCTTCATTGAGCTGACACAAGGGCAATATTGGTTATGCACATTGCCTTATTGAGATGAACATTTGAGCAAAGTTTGAAAAAAAATCCTTCAATGGGTATAAAATTTACAGAGCGGACACAAAAATTATCTGACCTTTCAGTGTGACCTTGACCTGATACAAGGGCAACATGGGTTCTGCACATTCCCATGTATAGGTTAACATCAAAACAAAGTTTGAAGAAAATCCTTTCATTAGTATATGATCTATTGAGTGGAAAAGGTGGAGACGGACTGACCGACCGACGGAGGCGACAAAGCAATTCCAGTATACCTCCCCCTCCCCCATTCGTGGTGGGGGTATAATAATTTTAACTACATAACTGTATTACAGGAGAACATTTTCGGCATTTATTAGTTTAGCACACATTATATACCGTTGTCATGCAGTAGGTCGAAGTGGATCTTGCAGATAAAAAAATGTTTTTGAAAACCATTGAATTTTGTGTCCTTAAATTTACTTTGGTATTCAGTTATAAAATCAAACGTTATTGACGTGACCTGAAGATGCTTGCACTGATATCACAAGACATTCGAGCACAGATTTTGACCCAGTGTGAAATGATTATCCAAAGTCAGTGTTTGCTTGATCATTTCAACTATCTGTAAATTAACCCTTAATCTAAATAGCAAGTACCTTCATTATAGCCCGGGGAACTAGAGGGCGCTAGTTTTTCCATCTCAGGACAACTGTTACCTTATTATGCAAAGCCAAGGCAATATTTACTTTTCAAGCAAAGCAGACACATTTTTAAACAAAAATAGTTTTAAGAGTAGGACCATTAAAAACTCAAAAGGTAAGTATGCATGCAAAATGGAATTCCAGTGGACTTCAAGAAATGCGAAAACGTTTGGAATGACTTTTAACACTAACAGGAAATTAAACAGTAAGGCAACTGGGAAGCAATATTAGATGAATTTAAAAACTGCCTAAAACAACAGGAACACCGAAAATTAACACTTCTAGGAAAAGTTACAGTAATCAAAACTTTTGCTTTTTTGCTTTACAAAATATGATCAACACATTAACAGTTTTAACAAATCCACCCGACAGTGTAATAAATGATATTAATGCTACAATATTAATTTCAAATGAGGCGGTAAACAACGAAAACAATCAAACGAGAAGTTCTTATGAGGGACTACAAACTTGGAGGTCTCAAACTAACAAACGAACAAAAAAATCTACAGTCCGTAAAAGCTTGCTGTGAAAAAAGGTTACTATTGGACTAATAACGGCCCTTGGAAACTCTTTTATGAACGTATCCTAGCGAACAATTGTTAAATGTAACCTAAATGACGCAGATGTAAATATCATTTGTTAAAATAACTTATTTCTAAGAGAAATTTTAATGTCTTAGTTCAAAATAAACAAAGATGATAAAACGTAAAAATCCTATCATATGGAATCACTCAGAACTTAAAGTAGACAATAAAACAATACATTATGATAAATGTTATAAAAAGGCATTAAGTATGTGTACCAACTATATAATTTCAATAAAAACACTTTTTATAGCTTTAATAAATTCAACAGAATTTTCGATTTAGGTAGTAATGAGTTTCTACACTTTTTTAATAAAAAAAGATATTCCATAACACTAAATAACAAACATATGTGTCAAACTTTTCTTCCGAAAAATACTGAAAACAATTTAATAAAAAAAAGTTGAAAAGCTCTAACAACCCAATTCAAATACTTGATTATATTCCAGTAATCAATATGCCAGTTAAGACAGTTAATGCGGAAGAAAGGGAAAACATATTCAACTACAGCGAAATAAACTGGAAAATATTTATACAATACCCTTTCATTCTGTAACTGACACAATCTCACGGAGTTTTCGGTGTAGCTTTTTAATGCGTGTACATTTTTGTATTACCAACAAACAAATATTTGTATATTTGTAAATTAACATCTTCAAACCTATGTGATTTCTGCAACATGAATAAAGCAACAATTGAACATTTGGTTTGGGAATGCTATAATGTGCAAATACTTTGGAACAGCTTAACGTTACTTTTAAAAACAAAAAGTATACACCACAACGTCAATCTAAAAGATGTATGTCTAGGAATAACAACGAATATTAAAGCAAAATATGTGTTAAACTATATTATAATCCTATGTAAGTTCTTCATTATAAAGATGAAATACACACACACAACAAATCCTACTTTTGATACCTTTCTAATTTCTTTTGAAAAGAATCAGTCGAAAAAAGAAAAAGGCATTTATGCGACATAAATCAGAAAGCATTTAATTAAATGGTCTGTCCTTGGATAAATTAAATAATGATCCTTATAAACACCATGTACCGTATAGTCACTTCTCTCTCTCTCTCTCTCTCTCTCTCTCTCTCTCTCTCTTGTTTCACATCTCTCTCTCTCTCTCTCTCTCTCTCTCTCTCCTGTTTTTTTTTATTTCGTTAATTCTCTGTTTTCTTTTTTCATATCTAAAGAACAGTTTGCATACATGTTTATGAAAACAAATCATTTAATTTATGTTTTTGTAATGGATTAAAATCAAAATTTATGTCTGTATACAAAAGTATCTAAATAAACCGGGTAACTTGTAAAAAACATATCTTAAATTTCCTTCTAAGCAATGTCACTTTTTACATGAAAAAACAGGGAAAATAAAGTAGTAGCTAAATGCAAAGGTACGTAACCACTAAGCTGATCATTTCTTCATTACTGACTTGATTGTTTCTCTTACGCATGTAATTATGACCAATGGCCTCATGCTGTTTTACAGAGTTCCCTAAAAGGTTAACATAGTCCAGTTATTGCCTTTAAATTCTTTGAAATACTCAAAACTAAATAAACAACAAAAAATAATGATATCGAATATTGTTTCGATGTTTCAATTACAAAGATCTGTAATCATTGTTATCATTTGTGTCGATTCTTTCTTTAGGTGATAGCATTTTGAGACTGATAAACCAGAGTTGTGTTTCATTAAAGATTAACTTTCATGCTTTTTATACTTTTAAAATATGTTTTTCTTTCACATTTCGAAACCGTCATCAAACAAATTGAATATTTGTCTGATGCTTATAAAGGGTACATGCATTTTGAGATATCCAGACGTAAAAAGGATGTCCGAAACAATATTATTAGAAGCAGAAACATTTATAATCTACACTTAAGGTTATAGTATACCTAAATTAATAATTAAAAGAAACAACTGTACTGGCCTTTACATCGAAATCTACCTTGTTATTATTCATAGAAAATAACCATTAAATGTTCATGCTTGTTACTACTACAGTCAACGGATTTTTTAACCAGTATTGTAATTTCCAAAGGACAAAACGACCCTATCTTTCTGTTTTTGTTGGTTCTTTTTCTTTAGTGGTTTATCCAAGACAAATGATAGATCCCAAAATATGTACAACACTTTTTTCTCCAGTTAAAAGAGAATTCAAGCATGAACAATTATAGAGGAGCTATCACAAATGAATTCCAAATGACGCTTTACACTGCGAATGTTTAGAGATGAAAACAATATCTCTGAGATTTTCTTCAAAATTCTAGTGCCCTTTGCGTGGATTGGGTGTTCGTACGGCTGACTGGTAAAGATGATACAAATCATCGCAATGAATGTTATAAAGAAATTCCCATCTACTATACGCGTTTGAAATAACAGACATAAACTAGGCTAACCATGCAGCACAGTTTTATTTGTCGATCGCACCACCTCGTTTATATATATAAATCCCTTGAGCAAGTATCCCCTTTTGGCAGATCGCATTTAGAATTATAGCGATGTAGTAAGCAGCTGCGTTCTGTACATTACCGCCGCTGAGCATCTGCGTTTCGTATATCGATTCTTTAAACAATTCAAACGCCTTCTGTAGATTACTGTCTAAGAGATCGCAAGGTTGCTGACTGGTAAAGATAATACAAATCACCGCAATGAATGTTATAAAGAAATTCCCATCTACTATACGCGTTTGAAATAACAGACATAAACTAGCTAACCATGCAGCACAGTTTTATTTGCCGATCGCACCACCTCGTTTATATATATAAATCCCTTGAGCAAGTATCCCCTTTTGGCAGATCGCATTTAGAATTATAGCGATGTAGTAAGCAGCTGCGTTCTGTACATTACCGCCGCTTAGCATCTGCGTTTCGTATATCGATTCTTTAAACAATTCAAACGCCTTCTGTAGATTACTGTCTAAGAGATAACAAAAAGCCAATAAGTTCAAACCATGGTATCTCTCATGACCACCCTTTGTATCCAATACATTCTTCTGAAAAAGGTCAAGTGTTTCTTTAAACTGAGAATGCTGCTTTGAAAGATACTGTCCGTAACAAAGTAAGAAATAAGCGTATACACTTGGGTGAATCGTGACAAAATTATCATGGTTGCTGTCAAACTGGGCAAGTGCACATTCAAATTTGACCGGGTATGGGACACAGTATACATCTTTGTAGGAGAAAATCATATCATAAGCAACAGAAGTTCGTAGCTCTTCGCCGACAAATTTTGTACCCATTTCTGGAATAGAAACCCCATTATTCTGTAAACGAATACTATTATACTTTGAACAAAATCCAGGATACACCAAATGCTTGTGCTGGTGTAATAACTTTTGTGTATTTTCGACTGACTTTGAATGATCTCCAATTGTAAGAAGAAGGGAAGCAAGGTAGAGATGTCCAGACATTGCATCAATTCCGCAAGCGCCTGAAGCCATTTCTATCATGTCTTTAGGAGAGGCATGTATTGATTCTATATAACGCTGAAATGCCTCGTTTTCGTGTAATACCATTTCTCTAAAGTATACCATTGCCAATCTTAAATCTATGAACAGTTTTGTCATGTTGATGACTAAGGTGTCTACGGCTTCTGGAGGCTTGTGTTCGAATGCCTTTAACTGAAGAACAAGCTGTTTTGGCTCTACATAGACTGTAGTTACGTGTAGCAAAATATTGTACATAATTCTATACAGCGTTCGAACATCGGTAGCTTTTTTCGTTGTTGTAAAAGGATTCCCATCTAGAACTTTAGCATCTTCACTCAATTTTTGAAGATTATCAATGTCCGCCACACATCCTTCCCAAACGCTCGGCCACTGCCAATCCGATGAAATAATCTTGAGAGCATAACTGCTTAAATTCGTCTCCATGTCATCGATTGCGTTCAATACCAGTTTTCTCTGTGAATCGTTTTCAAATTTGTGTCCGAACAAATTTGCCTGACAATTGAAATAATGCGTCAACTGTTTTTTTGACACACAGTCTCTTAATCTATCTAAACAGGTTTTTACGCAGCCCAGTAAATTTTCCGGTTGCCACATACACAATCCGTTTTCTTCAGATATCCAAAACATGACAGTTTTGATATTGTACGAACTTATCTGGTCTTGGGCAATTGTCTCCAGAAAAAGTTTAACAAGCCTTTTAAGGAGAATGTAGCACTGTAACTGAGTATCGTTGAAACTCCAAACAAGTTCTCTTTCTCCAAGTAGGAAGGATACCCGCCATTCATGTGCGTGGTGTTTAGATAAAGGGTTACCTACCGGAACAACATAACACTTAGTACACGCAATCTTTTTCACAAGATCTTGTTGAGGCCACTCGTGAAAGCGTTTTCTTGTTATCCATTCTCTTGCCTCTACAGGCCAATCAGTACACTCCAGCGCATGCGCAATGTCCGATTCTAAAGATGTTCCCGGATTTTCTTTAATGAAACCGTGAACGTCGACATGCTTTGAAGTTACACAAGGCCCATGGCGGTAGGAGTGTGTTCCATGTGGAAGGGACGTAAAAAAGTTTACAAACTTTTCGCTGGATAGAAATGCTCCATCTTCTGTGTGTATCAAAAGGTCTCGAATTTCTGATTTGTAGCCTTCCAAAATACCGTTTCTTTTATCTGACAAACGTAGTAGGCGCAGACGTGCATAGCCAGGTTGACTTTCAAATGTATGAAGGAAAAACACATCACCAGTCGATTTTTTGTCCTTTGTGTTTTCCAGAGATGTTTTCACTATAACGTCTGGGAGAACAATCATAGAGTCAGCGTCACTATCTGGCGTCGACGTACCTTCAGCAACGCTCCCTCCTTCTATGCGTTCGAGTACTCCGTTTGCACTGAAGAACAAGTACTGAAGTATCAGGGATTTGTATTTTGCCCACACAGAAATGTCGCTACTGAACCCATCGATACAAAGTGATCGTGAAATTAGAGTTGATAATATCTTTGAACTGTCGTTTCTATGCTCCATTCTGGGATTTGTGGAACTGAAATTACAAAAAGACTATTAATATTGTTACCGTCTTAATCAAACACTTCAGTTTTCATTTAAGTGAATCAGTGTGTGCACGGTCTTATATGAATTTTCTTTTCTTCTTCCAGCTTACGTACATTATGACAAAGTTCTATAAATTTAAATATATACAGTTGAAATGGCTATTGATTATTTAGTAAAGTTGTTTATATGTCTGTTTGTTTTTTGTTTTAGTTTTTGTTTTATTGTTGTTTTTGTGTTGTTTTTTTTTTTGTTTTTGTTTGTTTTTGTTTTTTTGATGATGTTAACATAACTTAATTTTTTTTGGATACCGGAAATAAAACTTATTGTTTGTGTATTTCACCGTTGTTACTGTAAAACATGATCATATAATTAACACTGTATTCGTATGAAGCCAACACATCACAACAAATAACATCGCAGGTCTGGACATTCTGACATGTAGGTTAGCTGTTTAAATTTATTCAAATGTTCAGATTTTGTTTTTACTAAATATTGAGACTGTAACGTGACATGGACTGTGTTATTATATTAAAGTTTCTAAGTTACCATGAGTGACTTACATGTAGTAATGTCAATTTTGAATACACGATTACCGTCAAATGTCATCGAAAGTGCTCATTTTGATATATGGTGAACATTTCAACAAGCGTTTTGAGGTCAAAATTTGATAATCAACGTAGAATATAGCCATTTCCCTTACCGTAGCTACTTATTTTTACTTTTGCGCGATCCGTTTCATTCCTCGAACTTGAACTACTTTGTCACTATAGCCAAGATTGATAAATGTATATCGTGGATATGAAAAGTAGTGTGTGCATTGTGTAGAACCTTTACCTTTAAAGCGACTAACTCACAGGATTTAGCATAAAAGGTTTTTTTCTTTCAAACTAAGGAGAAGTTAGTATACCATAGAAAAAAAAAGGAATTTATGCTTCTATACATCACTAAAAAAACTCAACGAAAAAGAATTTTGTTTCAATTGGATTCGAACCCATACCCTTCCGGTCAGTAAAATACAGGATTGCGAGCTAATCCACAGAGCCACATGTTACACCCATAAAGTAAAAATACTAATATAAACTTAGTATCTGCCCCGTCACAAAGGTTGAAATTTTCACAAATTATATCGTGCACAACTTTGTATTATGGGGTGTTTTTGTAACAAAAAATAAAACAGTAATTTGTCTTTAGATATGCTCTTCACAATTACATCTGGATTTTCTATATGTAGAAAAACAAGAGGGCCATGATGGCCCTGTATCGCTCACCTGAGTATGACTGCTTTTAACAAAGTTGCTATGGACCTGGTTAATTGACCCCAGATGACCCATAGTCGAATCTGACCTAGAAATTAAAATTTCAAGGTTATTATACCGAAAATGTTACTTCTAGAGTATTAATAAGGTTTTTCCATATTTGGGCTCTATAATCTAGTTTTATAACCTAGATGTCCCATATTCGAACTTGAGCTAGAAATTATTTAAACAATCTCTCAGACAAATTTCCAGATATTTGGACTGAAAAAGTAGCCTCTAGAGTGTTAACAAGGTTTTTCAATATTTGGGCTCTGTGACCTAGTTTTTCACCCCAGATAACCCATATCCAATCCTGAGCTACAAATCATCAAAAAAGCCTTCTTGACAAATTTCCAGGACATTTGGAATGAAAATATAGCCTCTAGAGTGTTTACAAAGCTTCTCGATATTTGGGCTCTGTGACCTAGTTTGCGACTCCAGATAACCCATATTCGAAACTGAGCTAGGAACCATAGAATTCAGCTTTCTGACAAATTTCCAGGTTATTTGGACTGAAATGTTACCTCTAAAATGTTAACAAGGTTTTTCCATATTTGGGCCCTGTGACCTAGTTTTTTACCCCAGAGGACCCATATTTGAACTTGACCTAGAAATCCTCAAGGCAACCTTTCTGACAATTTTCCAGATTATTTGGGCTGAAAATGTAACCTATAGAGTGTTAACAAGATATTTCTATTTTTGGGCTCCGCGACCTAGTTTTTGAACCCAGATGACCCATATTCGAACTTGAGCTAGAAATCACACATGACACCTTTCTGACAAATTTCCAGATTATTTGGGCTAAAAATGTTACCTCGAGAGTGTCAACAAGGTTTTTAATATTTGGGCTCTGTGACCTAGTTTTTGACCCCAGATGACCCATATTCGAACTTGAGCTAGAAACTTTAAAGCAACCTTTCTGACAAATTTCCAGATTATTTGGACTGAAAATGTAACCTCTAGAGTGTTAACAAGATTTTTCTATTTTTGGGCTCCGCGACCTAGTTTTTGAACCCAGATGACCTATATTCAAACTTGAGCTGGAAATCATAGAAGCAACCTTTCTGACAAATTTCCATATTATTTGGACTAAAAATGTTACCTCTAGAGTGTAAACAAGGATTTTCAATATTTTGGATCTGTGACCTAGTTTTTGACCTGAGATGACCCATATTCGAAGTTGACCTAGAAATTGTCAAAGCAACCCTTCTGACAAATTTCTATATTATTTGTACTGAAAATGTAACCTCTAGAGTGTTAACAAGATTTTTCTATTTTTGGGCTCCGCGACCTAGTTTTTGAACCCAGATGACCCATATTCGAACTTGAGCTAGAAATCAGAAAAGCAACCTTTCTCACAATTTTCCTGATTATTTGGGCTAAAATGTTACCTCTAGAATGTTAACAAGGATTTTCAATATTTGGGCTTTGTGACCTAGTTTTTGACCCCAGATGACCCATATTCGAAGTAAACCTAGAAATCGTCAAAGCAATCTTTCTGACAAATTTTCAGATTATTTTGGACTGAAAATGTAACCTCTAGGGTGTTAACAAGATATTTCTATTTTTGGGCTCCGCGACCTAGTTTTTGAACCCAGATGACCCATATTCGAACTTGAGCTAGAAATCATAGAAGCAACCTTTCTGACAATTTTCCAGATTATTTGGACTAAAAATGTTACCTCTAGAGTGTTAACAAGGATTTTCAATATTTGGGCTCTGTGACCTAGTTTTTGACCCCAGATGACCCATATTCGAACTTGAGCTAGAAATCGTCAAAGCAACCTTTCTGACAAATTTCCAGATTATTTGGACTGAAAATGTAACCTCTAGTGAGTTAACAAGATTTTTCTATTTTTGGGCTCCGCGACCTGGTTTTTAAACCCAGATGACCCATATTCGAACTTGATCTAGAAATCATTGATAAAACCTCTCTGACAAATTTCCAAGATATTTGGACTGAAAACGTAGCCTCTAGAGTGTTAACAAGGTTTTTCTATATTTGGGCTCTGTGACCTAGTTTTCCAACCCTGATAACCTATGTTCGAACTCGTCCGAGATATTAATGAGACAAACATCCTGACCAAGTTTCATGACAATTGAGGCAAAAATGTGACCACTACAGTGTTAACAAACTAATTGTGGACGGACGGACGGATGGACGACGGACAAAAGGTGATCAGAAAAGCTCACTCTGTCACTACGTGACAGGTGAGCTAAAAATGCATCCTCGACCCATCTGTGAGGTACTTTTTCTCATAGAGCCTTCATTAATTAACTGATATCTGAGAGTAGCTGGGGTTAAAGGTCACCGGTCAAGGTCAAGGTCTTAGAGGCTCAAACTATTCCTCATATCTAGCCTTTATTTATTGATGGATATTTAAATATTTGGTATATAGGCACTGCAGAACCTCTGTCTTTCACAGCGGTCAAGGTCATTGTTTTTTTTTTGTTTGTTTGTTTTTTTTTGCTTTTTTTTTTTTTTTTTGGTCCTTTAAAATTTTATTCCAAACCTCTTCATCTTGCCGATAGGGTGTGAAAATAGCATCAACTCTAGCATCAACATTGCATAATCAAGTTACTGATTTTATCACATTAGATATATTAGAGAACGATCCAATTTCTAAAAAAAAATAGAAGAAACGTATGATTTTTTATACATATAGCTTTTCATTGCTGTGACACTTATCCAGTAGAAAATGTTCACCTGATTCTAAAAAGAACCTACAGATTTTCGTTGTGTAAGTACACTTTCAAATGTAAAATTCATATATTTACGAAAATGGGAAGTATAGCTTTTACGCATTCGGAAACGTTTGAGATACATGTATTCACATTTTATCAAAATATCACAGGGGCTTGAAATTATATAATTTTGTAGAAAAAAAGTGTACCACTTTATGTGCACAACTTACAAAATGATATCGATCCGTGAATTCCTTAAAAATATGTTATAGATACGAAAGCGTGTAGTGCATTCGATTCAACAGTGAACAGTCTTCAAGGAAAATAATTGAACGCGGAAGTACCGATTTTCCACTAAAACTTGGTCTTCGGGATATAGAGAACGTCTCGAGCAATGTAATTAATACCGAAACATATTCTCTTTTTGGCAAGAGAACTGGCCAAAACTACGGAAAACAAAGGCCGGTTGTCGCAAAAATATAAAACTTTAAACCAATAAGCAAGACATATGCAATACCGTTACATAATGGTATTATAGAATTACTTATTCAACTCTCTATATAGACAATTAAAAGTAGAGTATAAAGTGTAATTCAACAACGAAATAAAACTGGGGAAAATAAAATATTTGATAAAAACACAAACCTTTAAAAAACCGTATTCTTCTTTCCTTTTAAAAAAGACCTATGTTTTGGACTTAAGCCAAGAATATTGTCTCGTGATATCATGGCTATATTATATACAATAGTAGAATACTACGTCATCGTGCACCTGTTTTATACTCTCGACAACCCGTCGTGGTCTTTTTCAATAGGAAATCTGTAGAGTTACAAATCAAAGCACTGAAGGCACTGAATCTGTTTGGGTCGCATACCAGTAATCAGTGTTGCCAATATCTTCTTTTCCTTCCATTGTGCAGAAAGGTTGTATAAAAGTGTTCAAATCTCATAATTATTGACTGAATACTCCTCTACATGCTGCACCAGTGTACTCGGTATTAAACTTTGAAAACCACTGTCCTGTTGAAAATACTTCCACATGTCACTTTGTCAGCAAAGTATTACGTAGTTTCATGTTAATACATGATATTTCCTTAAAGTTATGAACACTAACTAAATATGAAAAATTACAACGGACCTTCATTGCAAAATCATGCATAAGAACGTCATGGTTCATATGACACTGCACTTTATCAATGAAATTTATCAAAGTGTGAAGTTTCAAGTTGATATATCTAATTTTTTTGAGTGATTCACCGGTCATAAATTAAGGATGAAAATCACAAAGGACAACAACTGCAAAAATATGCATAAGAAAGTTACGGTTCTTGGGCACTGCAATCTCCTCGGTAAGATCTGTCCATCTATGTAGACAAGTTTGATAAATTACAAATAGCAATAATTCTAAAATTATGCAAAAGAAATCTATATTTTCCCAAAGAGGTCTATCCATCTGTCATTTCATCAAAGAAGTTTCAAATTGATATCGCCAATACTTTTCTCCCTTCCTTTCCCTGTGCGAGAGGTTGGCGGGGGAATATAATGAAATTGGAAATGAAATCCAAGTAGTAATTGCCTAAGATCAGGACTAGACAGCTAGTGTTAGTGTGCAAATCAGTATCTATGAGTAATCAAATTTGCACCTAGTGAATGCTGTATTAATGGATTTTTGGTCGGCCAATACATATAATTCGGATTGGGTACATTGCAAACAAACAAATGCTAACCTGTTCAATGATGGATCAGACGCTAACCTGTTTTCCAATATAATATCTTAGAATGAATTAACACTGTTTGCTAGATTTCCATTTAGATTTTGTTGGAATCTGCCATTGGAAGTAAAGGGAGGTGTATTTAAAATTATATGGCATTATCTTTGATAGTATTGAAATAAAAAAACTTTAGCAACGACCTTTACAATACTTTGTTTATGAATAGAACTATATCTATACATGTGTATAATATTTCAAATAGGGGAACATTAACTGTATCAAAACAAATGTATTTCATACTAAACTAAAAATTGAAATTAGTTTTAGTACAGTAATCTTAAAGCTCGTCCAGTGACAACAAAAACCATCCAATGGTAGTGGCCCATACATAGTTACACAGAGCTATCTTGTCATTATATACAGGCTTCCTTTTACATTCAGTTAGTACATTGTCATACTTCAAACAATCTTTCAGAACAATTTTTCATGTTCTTTAATTTGATCTTGACTGTTAATGCTACTATTTTATATATTAATACATTTTATACAAACTAATATTTTGATGTCTTATTTATTTTTTGCTGTATTATTTATTCTCTAATACAAACATTTGAAAAAAATATCCAAGTGTACTAAATGGAAAAAAATAAAGAATACATGTTCTGGCTATGTATGAATGTAATAGTTCTAACAGGTCTTTGTTTTCATAAATCATTCTTTAACAGTTATTATGTAAAAGAAACAAGGAATTAAGTATACAAAGTGGTATAGGAAATACAAAGATGTCACAAAAATGAAATGGACAAACAGTAACTCCTTAAAGTCCTTCTCCCGTTCAGTGTCAGGCGATAAAATTCTTACGAAGAAGCAAGTCCGTAACAGAAAGATGCAATGCATCTAAGAAAACAAAAATAGCTAGAATGGGATTCGAATCCCGATCGTAGCGCATCGTAGTCTTACACTCTAACCACTGAAAATGGGTGAAAGTTTCTTTTTCTGAATGCATGCTGAAAAACCTTTCACCCGTTTTTCAGGCCTAAACTAGAATTTTAAATTATAAAAATACTTTACGTAAATACGAAGTACACCAGCCAATCTTCGGTGCACAACATGATTTTTTTGCAACTCTACAGATTTCTTATTGAAAAAGACCATTTTACCTTTCAAGCGACGGATTGTTGGCCAAAAAAATGTGCCGCGAGAGAGCATAAAACAGGTGCGCGATGACGTAGTTTCCTACCATTGATTTAAACTACTAGTAAGCGGGATTGCCCAAGTAAAATAGATTTCCAGACGTTTCACCCCAAGACTTTTCCTCACCAAGACATTTCACCCCCAAGACTTTTCCTCCCAAGACTCCCCCCCCCCCCCCCCCCACCCCAGTTTTTTCTTGTACGAGACCTTCACCCCCAAAATATAAAAAGTACTCAGATGGTGAATTATATATAGATCTATAATTATATTCCGGTTTATTTTTAAAGTTAATGGAGTTCAGAAGATTATTTTCATAATGTTTAAGATAATGAATTTTGAGGACTGGATTAATCACATTATCAACATCTTTTTACAGTTCACACCTTTTTACAGTTCACACCTTTAAGAAGCCTGTATTGTTATGATTGTTTATTGTATATTGCCCTTGATTGGCAATATAAAAAATCTTCACAAATTTCAGGATGAGGTGCTGATTAAACAGGAGTATAATTAAAACTCAATAAGGTAGTTATTTCAAAATTCTTTTATTTTTCATTCTCTTGATCACTCATTTATTTCAAAAGCAAACGTGATTAATTGACGATACAAATAAAACTTTTTTTAAATAGACAGACATAAAATACATTTCAGCTCTTTTCAAATAGATTTTTAATTGAACAATAATTATATAATTAGTATTACAGTTGCAGCTTGCTTCATAAACAATGTAATATACATCATAGATAAATAACACAGCATGTCAAAACTGATTATTTTCATTTTCAGTCTAGAAAAATAACTTAGCATGACCATTCTAACTCTTTTTCAGTCAAGAAAAATAGCTGAGGCTATTAGTCACATTCTTTTAATTTTTCAGTCAAGAAAAATAGCTGAGGCTACTAGTCACATTCTTTTAATTTTTCAGTCAAGAAAAATAGCTGAGGCTTCTAGTCACATTCTTTTAATTTTTCAGAATATTCTATACATACTTCTTTGATCTTTCATTTTTTCTACAATCTAGTCACAATCTCATCTTCATCATGTGAATCATCACCCTGTGGGCCATAGACTTTAGTACATTGTTTTAAAAGGTCACTTGTACTCAATTCATGTTGGTGATACCGATTCCACAGGTCCTTAATCTTTCTCTCTGTCAGCCTAGAAGCAGGTCTAACTCGTCTAGTTGTCATGCCTTCTCTGACTCTTCTCAACTCGTATGCAAAAAGTTCAGCTTCATTACTGAAGATAATTTTGGTCAACAACAAATTTCCGATCCTTCGGCTCTGCTGGTCTAAATCTACATCTGTAGCGATTTGCTGTCCTTGCTACACTGGCTGTTAAAAGTAATCCTGGCTGATCCGGCTGCATGTGTTCATGGATTGCTGTGTTTGCCAACTCTGTTGCGGACTGATAAACATGTCGCCTAGCTTCCTTTTTCACTTGGTTCCTTATTTTTACTTTGTTGATAATGGATGGGTCAGGGGCATGCTGGTGTGGATTTGGTCCTCGTACATATTCATCTGCCTTCTGTACAACCGTTGCATAGCATCTAACTGAAGCACTTCTCAAACTGCAAGTCCACAGCACATGTTCTTAAGGTTTTTCTAGAAAATAAAAAATCCATTCTTGGGAAATATAAATAGCTGTGTCTATGATACAAGTTATAATTTAGTAAGTTTCTGCAGCACGGAGTTCTTCAGATTTTTCTAATAAATACAGTCAAAGAATTTATAAATGAGTTGTTCCATTTGAAATTCAGTCATAAACAATACCTTTTACTTCATTGTTGATATTTATTATATATATTTCATGCAAAAAAATTAAGGATATATCAATCTGAACCATTATAATGAATATGTACTGGGGGTGAAAAGACTCAATGAATATTTTGGGGGTGAAATGTCTTGGGAGGAAACGTCTTGGGACGAAAAGTCTTGGGGTGTGAAATGTCTGTCAACCAGCAAAATATGTACGCTGCGTTATTAATCGAAGAGAGGCGAGTAAATCTGGGTTTATATGTCTCATTTTAGTTCGAAGACATTTATAATGGACTTGAATGTGGTAATTTAATCATGCCAATATATAATCCATTGAATCGAATATTTTGAACGGTGGAATCTGTATATAGCCTATATAATCCTTTTCTGTTTATGTTATTGCATTGATATATTAAATGTTTACATCTCTAATAGCAACATATTTTCATCTGCTAGCAATCATTTAGACCCAGTAATTCTAGCCAAGAAGAGATAAATATGTAGTTAGAAAGGGACTTGACGGTCATTTAGCTTAACGTTACTAAGGAATAGCATTAATTGCTGGGCAAAGAAAAGATAAATCTGTTATTAGAATGAGTCATTTTTCCAAGGAATACCATTAATTGCTGGGACTGAAATCACTTTAATTATTTTGAAAATAGTTCCAATTCCGGTAAACTTTGAGCGAAAGTATATAAGTCAATGTGATGATCACGTGACAGGTGCGGACAAAATGCAGCTTTTATGATTTCTTTAGACTAACTGCTATTATTTCACGCTAAATCATTCCATCTCATGTCGTCAAAATAGCAGATCCGTCTAAATTAATACATGTATATACTGTGAAAAAGAGCCCATATTAGATGCCCCTCCCCCCCCCCCTTCTTTCTTATCAAATAATTCGTTAAAAAATATACTTCTGCTTACGAATTTTATGTAAAAAGCCAAACTAAGAAATTGATATTTCTATTTCTAAAAGCAGAATCTTCAATTTTTAAACACATTCCATCAAAATGCAAACGCATTAATATTTTAGAGATGAGAAACCTTGATCAAATTTGATACAACTAAAGTGGCAGCTAATTAATTAAGAGACTTAATTTGACTCTGGTGCATTTGTAAATTGAACTATCTATCCATCAGTATTCTACTTTAAGTGCCCCTTTCCATAGTTTTCAATTCATTCTTCCAAAATCTTCACTGCCGTCCTGTTTACTTCTCCAAGACTTTGTGTCTTTTATGTCAGTTATTCTACCCTCTGCACAATTATCTATAATAAGTCGCTCTTTAGTGTGATATTCACTTAAACATGATTCAGCGGCAAATCTGTTTTGATCGTTACTTCTGTGGTCTCTGTCATTGAATTTAAAAAAAAATGAAATTTTATTTCATTTTCATAGACTACTACAATTTTGCAATTCTCTCAAGAATAGTTGATATAGGTTTCAGGCAAAAGCAATTATATTAAACATCGTAAAATTATTAAATTCTCTGAAATAACTAATTTGTGGGTTGGGCAGTCATCTAGTATCAAGCTATACAAAATTTAATCTGCAGTTAAGTTTCAATCTATTCGAGCACGTATCTTGTCTGTTTCCTTCTTGGTGTAATTACAAAATAGCTATTAGTAACAAGTAGTCATTGCTTATCAGTGTGTCGAAACCGAAGCGCTCCGAGCGTTCGCAACCGTGGACTGATGACGTGACATTGCGTATCCACGAGTTGAGGCGGTGAATAACGGACGGTTTTGATTTTATTTGATTTGATTTATTCAGGGAAATATACATAAACACATACTATATTCTCACACATATCATATGCATACGTAACATACAAAAATGCAACAAGAATAGAATTATAATGAAGTATGTTTTATGCTACCCTAGGATTGCCCATTAAGCTAAAAGCTTATTTCCAATGGGGTCCAATTAGTGTAATGAAAACATACTAAATTGTACAATTCATAAATGAGCATCAAAATACAAAATAAATGAAATATTAAAAAAAGACAATTATCAATGTAAAGAGCTAACACTACATAATCACATATATTTGTAAATTTATATCTCATTTAAACATGAAACATGTAAATAATTATCACATACAGATCAATTTAGTAAAATATAAACAAGTTATTCACTTTTTTGTCAGTTTCTTTTTTTAAATACATTTTGACGTTCGTTTTAAATCTTTGAATGTCTTTGATGGATTTAATGCTGTCTGGCAAAGAGTTCCAGTCTCTTATGGCGTTGTAAAAAAATGTGTGTGCAACATGAGAATCATTTTGTGGCAAAACAAAATTAAAATTGCTAGATCTCAAATTACTTTCTCTACACATACTAAACAAATCCTTTAAATATGATGGGCTTCTGTTATAATACACTTTATGCATATGATTAAGTCTTAACTGCCTAACTCTATTGCTGACATTCAGTATATTAAGGTCAGAAAGAACATTATTTGTCACAGAAGTCCTGTGGTTATAATTTTTTTATAAAACGCACTACCTTATTTTGAGCTACTTGAAGTTTGTGCTTCAGTGACTTACTTAGACCTTCATACCAAGAAGATGAAGAATAATCAAAGTGATACAGCAGAAGTGCAGGGCACAGCTGTCTCTTTAATTCCTCCGATAGGCAACTTTTGTAAGGGTATAGAAAATGTAGTCTGCCGTTAATCTTTGAAAGAATGCTCTTAACAATTTTTTCTCCCGATAGTGAACAATCGATATTTAAACCAAGATATTTTATCTCAGACGAAGACCTAATTATGTGATCTTTACATGAAATGGAGAAATTTTGTATATTTTTAACTTTTGATTTGGGACCAAACAACATACATTCTGTCTTGCCTAGGTGAAGAGATAATTTATTGTCAACTAACCAGTCAAAACATTGTTCCAAGACATTGCTAAGCTTTTGGGCTGTAAATTTTAGATCTTTGTGGGAAAACAATATTGTACTATCATCTGCATATAAAATTAATTTGCAATCAGGATCAATGCTAGTCACCATGTCATAAACATAGCAAAGAAATAGCAGAGGACCATGGATACTCCCCTGGGGGATCCCACATGTAATAGGAATTGAATCTGAAGTAGTTTTACCAATACTAACTTTTTGATATCTTCCTGACAAGTATGATTTAAACCAAGAAATAGATTTGACACCTAATAGACTTAATTTACCGCACAAAATGTCATGTTTGACTGTATCAAAGGCTTTCTGTAGGTCCAGCATAACCATACCAGTGAACAACCCTTTGGAGTTATTTGTACGAATCCAATCAAGTAGGTAAATAAGGCAAGTGTCAGTTGAATGGTATTTCCGAAATCCAGACTGGTGTTCGTAAATCAAATTATTTTATCTCATAAATGACTCTAATTGTACATACACGGCCCGTTCTAGAATCTTTGAAACAATGCATAAAATACTCACCGGTCTGTAATTCCCAGCATCCAGCTTACTATTCTTTTTATGTAAAGGTCTTACTCTAGCAATTTTCATATCATCTGGGACAACCCCCTCTGTTATTGATGAATTCACAATGAAAGTAATAGGAAGTTTTAACACATTAGCACCGTCTTTTAGAAATCTTGCTGGGATACCATCTAAACCAGTGCTTTTGTTTATGTTGAGCCTACACAATTCTTTGTATACAAAATCCTCACTAACATGATGGAGATGAAATTCTTTTTGTAGTCTGATTCTATAAAAGTTCTTAATGGTATTAGATGTTACACTAAACAAATCCTTTGCTGCCGGGAGTTTCTGTACTAAACTTGATGCTATATTCGCAAAGAAGTTATTAAAATGACTTGCAACTCTTACAGGATCGTGACAAGTTTCATTATCAATCGGGAAAACAATGTTTGGGCTTTCTTTGTTATTGTTATTATAACCGAGAGATTTAATATTCTTCCAGAGTTTTTTAGGATCGTACTGATTATCTGATATTTGGCCTTTGAAATATTCAGATTTTGCCAATTTTATAGACCGTTGACCTTTATTACGAAGTTTATTGTAAACAATCTTGTCAGAATTACTACGACTTTTTCTATATCTTGCATATGCTTTTTCTCGCCTATGTATCAAATCCAGAATATTCGAATCTATCCAAGGTTCGACGGACGGAAATAATAATTACTTCCTGCTCGCATCTCTGCCAATCACCTGATATTTTGCGTTGGTGGGTGTTAAAAAATAAGGCTTAAAGTTACTAGAAAGCTTCAAATCGAGGTCACAGTGCAAACTATAGTATCTCCTTTTATATGTATGTAATATATGTTTTATATGTACAGCAGTTTTGAACTGATTCATGTCTGCGCTACTTGATATGTAACAAAGAAACAATGAATTCATAAGATTTGTCTCCCTTTGACCAAAAGTCGAAACTGTTTAAACCCAACATTATGGAGAGGTCCTAATTGAGTTCTCCAGTAAATGAGACAAAGTACATCTGCATAAACCAAATAAAGTTAAGATAAACCAAGAAAAGTTAATCATATCATTCGCAAGTCTGTTACTTGGTACATCGGATCTGTTCTTACTGTTGATGGCGCCCGATAGATTTTGTTTTTATACCTCCACCCCGCTAGAAATTTTGATCAAGTCAAGAAAACGCAGTCTCCAGCCATCGTTCGCTTAATGAAGCAGACAGTCAAACTCATATTTAGATAGCTAAGTAAATCCGGATAGTTAATCCGTTGTAACGGTTTAGCTTGTGCCAAAGCTCATGGAAATGTCCGAATGTCTTAATCCATCTCTAGATCATAGATTGGTTTCAGTTCGGATTATCCTGACCTTGGTAGAATAAATGTACTCTAGCTGGTAGTTCGGTGCTTTCGGACTGCAACCCATTAGCAATTCAGCCAGAATCTTCTGGCTGCTTAACCTTTAATCGCGGATGTATTACACGGCACTTAAATTTCTTCCTTGCCCATCATGCATCATGGTTTTTATGGATATCGTGGTAGAGTGTCCGCTGTGTGATCGAACTAGGGTTCATGAGTTCGAATCCACCTCGAGAAAAGTGGATTCGCCCGAGTCACATCTATGAGCTGGTTATCCGCTTTAGGACGGGGTATTAGCGCAGTCTGATCAAATCAAATCATTTCGAGTATGGAGATCGTGTATTTCGTGTGTTAGTGCTGGGGGATGCCGTGATATTTTTCATGCACACGAGGTACTGTTCGACGGAGAACACTACAGTATGCTGTAGTCAGCTCCTACGTGTGATTGCTTAGGCTTGGTCATTTCTTCTGCTGATTACTATTTTTGAACGGTTGTCTTTCTGTTTTCCCCTTTATGTATCCAAGCCTATATACAACAAAGGGAAATAACTGCTAATGTCTTCATATTGTCAATACTAATGAGATTGTTCCCCTTTACACAATACGTAATCATTGCAACAGCTTTATCAAAACTGGCCATCTTTGTAAAAAAACTGAATTGCTCCCACGCTCAAAACAGATGTTTGGGACTGTAGTTCGGCAGACTTTATAACACCAATGGTATAATCGCGCCAGCCTAGATTTTCTTCTCCCAACAGGTCTTTTACAGTAGGCCTAACTCTGGCAGCTGTGAGAAAAATATCGGTTTACTTTCAGCTTAGGTAACAAAGATGATACATATATTAAAAGGCAATAAATCAAAGCTGTTTTTTCTCTCAAGCTGTTTTTTTATGCGTTTCCAATATGTTTGTTTTCCAACATAAAGGAACTGTGCCAAATATTTATCATACAATTTTGAACATATGCCAACTTTTCTTAGTGTACAGTTTGTGTGTTTTGAAATGTACGTACACGTAAAGGAAATGACACATTGTCTATTTTTACAACACTGGAAAACTAGGATGATTTCACCAAAGAAATGGGAATTTCCCAGGTTATAAAGTACTCTTCATAGCCCCCTGATAACAAACTGTTTCGCTCGTATGGCCTTTGTTTCGAGCAGCATTTCATATACTGTCATTTATACACCTGCTTCCACCCGTTACGTGCATTTGAACGCGTGCATTCACTGCTGAACAAGTTTCCTCAACCTACATCTTTGAATATTTTATGTTTAACGACTTATTTATACGTATTATTTAACTGTTATTTTTACGTTTTCTTTTACTAAGCCAAAACAAGTATTTGCATGTGATTTTACATATCATATGACCTAGTTTGAGTAACTCAGCATGTATATACAAAGTTCTGTGTATGCATCAAATTAGACTGAGACTTTTCGCGTAACACTAAACAATTTCAAAATAAGAATTTATATATCAAACAAACATTTCCAAACGCAGGAAACGAAGGACATGGTTGCAGTGGTCAAAACAAAATCTTAGAACTCGGGATGTATAGCAGTTCCTTCTATTTTTAACGGCCAAAAGAAGTTTAAAGAATCAGAGTTATGAAGGAACAGTTATTGTTTGTTTGTAACAACACCTGGTACAGAGTTAGGATGGTACATCTGTCAGTTGTGTCCCAAACTTTTCAGAAATAACTATGTTTTACGTGGTTTGACCGTTTTCTGTGACATTTTGGATTTCTGTTCCGACCACTTAACTGACCATTTACTACCGTCCTGGCAGCATACTAACTCCCTTTTGTATTCAAAACAGTATAAATAATTTTAACTACGTAAATGTATTACTGGTGAATATTTTCAGCTTTTACGTTATCATGCAGTAAGTAGGTCAAAGTGGATCTTGCAGATAAAGAAATGTTTTTGAAAACCATTGAATTCTGTCCTTAAATTCATTTTGGTATTCAGTTATAAGGACAAACGTTATTAACGTGACCTGAAAATGCTTGCACTGATATCAAACGGCAAAATTCGAGCACAGATTTTGACCCAGATTTTAGCCCGGGGAACTAAAGGACGCTAATTTTTCCACCTCGGGACAAATGTTGCCTTATTATGCAAAGCCAAGGCTATATTTACTTTTCAAGCAAGGCAGAAACTTCTTTTTTGAACAAAAAGCCACCAGATGGAGATTCTTTTAATTTATGACTACAAATAGTTGGTATTGTAGAATTTGAAAACGTGGGGAGGGGGAAAACTGCTTAGCTGCTTACAGGATATGTCAGAATAGCAAATTGTTCAGGAGAATCTTTGCTCATGGGAATATTAGTTAATACTTCACATATACATGTAAATCATTAGGCTTGTGACAGCAGCATTTTTACCTTCCAGCATGCATTGCAGATCCATGGTCTGCCAACATAGCTGTAGAATAATCATGGTCTGCACTGTCTGCTATTTATTTAGCTGACATTTTTAAAAGCACAGGTCCATCCTATATTCTCTACACGTGCCCCAACTGATGGACAAGTGTATTTGAGACATTTAGTGGGGAAATGTAATAAACCCAAGGAACTGATATTTAACACCAAAGTTGTCAAAAACAAGAACATATAAATTATTTTTATGCAATTTTAATTTTTTCAAGTTTATCTTTTTATAATTAAACATACAAAATCAATAATGAAGCATTAAAAAAAACTTAAACAGTGTTATAAAAACATTTAAATACAAGCACCATCAACATTTTACCATGGAAAAGGAATGAAAATCAATGCATGTGTGATGAATGAGTATTTGGTCCTGTGAAATGACTGATGAAACATGACTACACAATCATTCGTTCAGATCTAAATTCAATATTACTATCAATGTCAGAAACACGTGTATGAACTTTTGAACAGGATCAATGAACATTGACCAACTTTCAATTATTGCTCTGCCATACAAGAGACAGAAATGTGCTTCATTACAGCATATGTTTTTTTTCAAATACAATACTGTATCTTTATCTATATTCAAACATGTAAAGCTATTAAATACATTGATTCCAAAAGAAACTAAATTTAACAAAACTGCCACTGGTTAACTGTGGCTGCGAAGCACTTGAGACTGAAATCAGCTATGACAAAAGAACTGTGTGAAGTTCAGAAAGATTATGCTAGCTCACACTTTGGGCTAAAAGCCAAGAAAATATCACATACAATTTGCAATTACTTTCACTACACCCGTTAAAGTTTCAACTCAATTAGTTAAATCCTAAATAAATGAAAATGGTTTCAAAAGTTGATATTCTGAGCCATCATTATTTGACAGCCACTGTTCACGTGTTCAATAATGGTTTGTTTTAATTTACACACTTCGTCTCTGAGTTTGGAAGCCTGGGTGGCTAAGTCATTATTTTGTCCTTTCAGGTCTGCAACTTTGTCCTCAAGACGCGCAATCCTTTCCAGTTTCCTTGTTCGACATTTTCTTGCTGCGACCCTGTTTCGTGCTCTCTTTCGTTCCAGTTTGATCACTTCCTGATCCGCCATATTTATTGGTGAGGGTGGTGGGGAATTAATTCCACATGGAACAGTTTGTGGTTCTTCTTTCACTGACACTAATGGGTATGACCCCGGATTCAGCAACGATTTTGACGGTAACGAATTGGTAGGCACTATACCACCTGGCAGTGATGTTGTTGTGGTAAAAATGTTTTTCAAAGCATCATTTGTTGTTGAACTAACAATGTTTCCTGAATTTTCAAAATTTTCTCCTGGTTTTGAATGAAGCTCTGCCAGTGCAGCAACAAACCCCTGGGCGTAAGCTTCTTGTTCATCTGTTACAAATTTTGGAAATAGTATCTGAGTAGGTGTTGGTGTTGTGGTCACCATGCCATTTGCCTGAATAATCATTTTCTCAAGTTCTGGTGAAGCTAACTTCAACATATTCAAATCCGGTGACTGTAACAAGGCTGTCTGAATTTTCTGTTTCTTAGCACTGGAAATCCCATTTCCTGAATTAAAGTCCAGTGTCATTGAACGCTTCATACTGTTCAGTTTACTTCCGAAGCTGTTATTTTCCCTATCCGCCCCGTCATCATTATACATGGTCGTCTCCATTGTTCTGTGTTTAAATTTCGCCGCCACCTTTTCGGATTTAAAACTCCAAAATGTTATCTTATTATTTCTGTATCTCCTGACTCACAGTGTTTTCCAGCTTTCAATGTCACTCTACCAAACTATTTTCAACCCGATGAGTCAAAATTTGCGATGTGAGTCACAGGTTTTCTTGTTCTTGTCTGACGAGTTCGTGTTAGCAGTGCGTAGACTAAATGCCCAATACACAACTTGGTAGCGATTTATATGAAATGACTCAGGTGTCTGAAAATAGAATGACATATGATTTAAGCATTTCCATTGGTTAGACTTGACATCATATTTCACGTGATCAAAATACGATATTTTGATTGGAACATTGCTTTAGAAACCAACAGAATCATGGGATACTATAAAATCCATATAAGGAAAATTTATTTTTATCAATGACGTGTATTGACGTAAATCGGAATTCCCCTGTAGCGAAAACGAGGCAGTCACGACGACAGACGAAGCGCGAAAAGTTGTCGTGAGACAGGCATGTGATATAGAGACACAAATTATTTAATCTTTACAAGCTATACAGTTTGGTAATTTTGACCCACAAGATATGTTTAGTCGATTTATTTGCTAAAGCTTTTCAGTTTAACGGATTTAGAGATCTGTTTATAATTGTCCGTGACCCAGATTTGATAAATTCCAGGAATGGAGGCCGTGGAATGAGTTCTTTTCCTTAAATTTAATGTAAAATGTATAATGAACGTAATTTCAAATTTCAGAATAAATACAGTACTGGTATAAACTTATTCGTTGAAGTATTTATTAACATAATGACTGCACCAAATCCTTACCTCAGAAGAAATAATCTAATTTAAATGTTGACCTCAATAGATCACTGTACTGTAGATATACTAAATTGAATCTATAATCCTCACTCAGAACAAAATACTCTGACCAATAATGCTCCAAGCACATATATTTTTTGTATTAATACGAACTGTTCGACATAATCAGTATTTAAAGTAAGGAATTCCAATATTCTAATAATAGATCATAACATGATCTTGTTTACAATGTGATAATGAGTCACAGTACAGTAGTGGGTGGATATGGGCAGATATGGGACATAGTATTTGTTAGCCTACTATAGGATCGGTTCAGGATGTCAAAGATAAGAAAGTTAGAAAAAAATAGAGATATAACATGGGATGAAAAAATTCTGTAAAGTTATGATGAAACATATGTCCTAGGCATTAACATTCGTAGTTTAGCCACTGACCAGATCCAGTGTATAGTGATCTTTGGCCCATGGTTGCCTTGTCTTTAATTGAATAATGAACATAATATAATTGGAAATTTGTATGGTCTGTTCAAGACTTTAATAAAGAGTTCTCTTCCATTATATTTATATTTGTGGTTGCTATTGTAACATAAGGAATCATAGAAGTAACCCTGAGTCCAGGATTTCTGTATAGGCAAGGGAATGAAAGAATTCAAGGTGACCTGCCCTTCTGTCAAAAAACTGAATTGGAGTTAAAGGTGTCTAAGCAATTTTAAAACAAACAGTTTACCAGTATTTCTATTACTTGTCATACTTGTTGTATATTTATGTTACTGTTGGACAATATTAGTGTTTCAATGGACCATATTTCTCAGTCTCTGTATGAAGCCCATCCACCCCAACATGTCTGTTTGTCTAATAATTATCTTCAAAGAATCTGCACCCTGTAATAAAACTTTGAATTCCGCTAGATTCAAATAAAAATCATGAAATCTGATGACAGCTTATATGTCACTGTGTAAATTTTTCATGCTAGTTAAGTTATTGTTTTTCTTTTGAAAGTTTAGTAACTTAACTTAGGTTGGTGGTGTAGGCATGGTTTTTTGATGTTTTCAGCTTGTACAGAGAGAAGATACTAACTAAACAGCTTAAAGCCACTATACCAGAGTGGTTAAGAATGGAGGCAAACTCTTCAAAAAGAAAGTGGACTGCCCCCTTCAATGATCCTGAACCTGAGATGATAAATTGTTCTGTGGTCACCCAAGGCCCTTCATCGGCTGGGAAGAGAAGTCATTCTTCAAGTGAGAGTCCATGGAGACAAGAAACAACATCAAAAAGCTCAGATACAAATACTTCAAGTTCTTTGCTGAAGCAAAGGTCACAATATATGCAAAATAAAGGTCATTTTGACACCAAGAGTGATAGATATGGGAAGGGGATTGGAGGGACAGGGGATCGTACCTTCTCTGTTCATATGAAGCCACTCTCAGTTAGAGGGCCATTCTCAGTGGAAACACCATATTTAAATAATGACACACCCCTGATTCTTGCAACAGCCAAACAGAATGGTTCATCTATTATGACATCATGTAATACAGATTCTGTTAGACAGTTACAGAGCACCTATACTGACAGGGTCATGACAAGTGAAATATCTTCAGAATATTTTTCTAAAAGGACACCTGTAAGTAGCAGGACATTGCCAACTAGTAGTAGTTCAGCAACCTTTATAAATCGGGCAGTGGACAACAATGACATTAGCGATGCAGATGTCCAGCAAATCAGACAGAACAGTTTGTCAAGTTCCACAGACTCCCAGGTAATATCAAAATTCCAAGTTCATGATTCAAAATTCTCCACATGTAATTTTTATGCTCCCCGAAGGGCGAGCATATAGTTGCCGCTTTGTCTGTACGTCCGTCCCATCCTACGTTCATCCATCCGCTTTTCATAATTTTGTCCGGAGTATAACACAAAAACTATGAGAAATATCAAGACCAAATTTCATAGGTAGTTAGATCTCATTAAGGAGCAGTGCAGTGCACAAGAACCATAACTCTTGCTTTATAAATTTTTGAGTTATTGCCCTTTGAAATTTCTCATACTTATTTTTTGTCCGGGGCATATCTCACAAAGTATAAGAGATATTAACATGAAACTTTATTGGTAGATAGATCTCTATGTCTCTATGAGGAGAAGTTCAGCATGCAAGAACCGTAACTCTATTTGCATAATTTAGGAGTTATTGCCCTTTGTTATTTTTCATACTTTTAAAAAAAAAACATATTAAACAATAGCCCTTTGGAATTGGCATTTATTCGGGTAGCATCTATCAGTTCTACCGATTTCTTGTCTACAGATGAAATGTTAATTAAAAAAAACTGTCAGAAAAAAAAGCAGAAGTTCTTTAAAGATTTTAAAGGAACTCTTAGTCTTGTATCACAGGTTAAGAAAATGAATAATTGATCATTTTCTGTTGACTGTATCTGAATGAAGATTTTTGACAGTACGAGTAAGCTAGAGTTATTGTACGAGTGTTGTTGTTGTTGTTTTGGTTTCTTTTGTGATATGGAAATATTGCTGATTTTTCGTGAATACACTTTTTTCTTTGCAAAAAAAAAAAAATGTATCAAATAGGTGGTGGGGTGCACTTGAATAGCATAAAAATTTCGTTTCCAGTTTAGAACTTAATGTGTGATCTAAAAATTAAAAAATAGTTGATAGATTCGCAAAGTTTTCAGCTTATTAAAAATTGATAAGCAAACTTTCTGACACATTTGATATTCATATAGAACCCATGAATTTCAGTCTCAGACATGCCAGTTTTTTTTTAAAGTTCAAAAATTTGAAAATAAATTCATTTTTATTTTAGGGCTAACTTAAGTGTTAGAATGAATTGAACAGGAAATTCACATTTCTCATTTGTTCTGATTTTGTTCTGATTTTAGTCTTCAGCGTGTCATCAATGTATTGTTTAAAACGGAAATAAAATGGTTTTATTTTAATGCACAGACAATGGAATGACTGATAATGAATGATTGATTTATTTGCCTCCTGAGTGAAGTTCAAAGATATTCATTTAAAAAGAAACAATTTAACATACAAAACATGACCTAAAAATATATTGTTGTGTTATTTTAAGTAAGCAATTACTGGTGATTGAATTGAAAGTGTGTGTAAGGTTAGTGGATCAGGAAACAGACATAAGGAGTTAAAAGTGGTTTGTTGGTTTATACAATTAATGAAACAGTCATTGTCACTGGGAATAATTATTATTATCTAGCCCGTCCATTCTGACTCATGTTCTGAATTATAACATGCTTAAAGATCTAGAAGATCTGTTCCTAGTAAGCTTTTTGATCCTTAAAACAGGCTTTTATAAGTAAATAAATTCATAAGGATACCAAATATGGTAACAATGCAAATAAACCTGTAATTGAATTAATTAAAGGAAACAAAGGAGTAGCAATATGCACTTGAAAGGAATGTTGAATAAGAATTGAAAATAAATAAGTAATGATGCTAGATAATTTTCTAAAGAAAAAGTTCAAAGGCAAAATAATGATAAAACATAAAAACCTTAAAAGTAGACATTATATACACAATGCATTTTAATATACAAAGTAAAAGTATAATCATATGACAACCCCACCATAACCCTAATACTTATGAATGGCAAAAACACCAACAACAACATTGGTATATTCTATCATTTTGATTATATCTTGTTCAGATTTGTATCATGTAATTCTGTGTTTTTTCAAATTAACCCTGAACATGCTGAAATGTTGTAATGGATTTGTCCAGCTTTGAATTTGGAACAGTTCATTCAAAGTTTAAGGGATTTCAATATCAAAATACAAAAATGGAGCTACCAACAGCATAGAGCCTGGTCAGACTGCACGGATGTGCAGGCTGGCCTGGCTCTATACTGGTGGCAAAGGCTAATCACTTTCGGTTCCAGCAGGTTAAGGGTTAAGTTCTAAACAGAAGCAAGAGTCTATAGTAACCAGACTGAATTACATGTCATTAGAGGGCATGGTTTATGTTTATAGAGTCCTACAAATGCATGGAAGTCTTGCATTAGAATGCTCTCAATGGAACACGTGTTAATTACAGTGGGATTACTTTTGATGGGACTTAAGGCGTAAGTTACCACTGCACATGAATTTAGAAGCTTGGGTCATTATGGGCTTCACATGTCCACCAGTGGGGGTCGGTTTGGTTGGAATAAAATGTAAAAGGGACATTTGGGGAACTTAGAGGGATGGGCTATACCCCCATCCCCATTTCAGATGTAGGTCTTTGTCAAAACTAAGCTACAAGAACTATTGACTACAATTAAAGAGTTATATGTGAGGTAAAACAGTATTGAATACATGTAATACAATATATTTGCTAATAATACATATAGAGAAAACATGGTGATTATGTTTTCCTCTTTACAGATCTATATGGGTGCACTGTGGCATGATGGGAAACTGGGTATAGCGTACTATGACCTTGACACCACACTCGTATATGTCATGCTGGATACCCAGGAAACTGATGACTTCAAACTATTGCTTAAAGGTAAAGTGTTGAGAGTATGACAACTGGTATAATTGATTACAAGGAATTCTACTTGTTGTACATATTACCTACTTATTTCCTGTTTCTTTCAAATTAATTTGAATGAGTAAACAATGAACATGACAGGAAGTATGACCTCCATTGTATATTTTACATATTTGGTAAAAAAAAAAAAAAGGGAGCACTAATTTCCTAACCTTTCAGTATCTTGCCAAAGTCACAAAGAACTATTTGAGAATACAATATAACGTCAGTGTATTTTTTTCTGTTGTGTACATAATTAAACTTGAAAAAATCTTAGAAAAGTACAAAAAAGGAAAAGAATGCTTCATAAATTTTTAAAATCAATATTCAAGTATAAATCGATGTATTGTACATTTTTTTTTTGTATAAATATAAATATATTGCTCTCATCTTTTTTTTAAGTAATTTTAAGGATCAAAGTCAAAGGTGTTAGAATTTTAAACATGTAGCTGTCAGCCACAGCATCAGTTACAGCCCCTTCATTTTTAGCTCGTCTGTTTCGAAGAAAAAGTCAAGCTATTATGATAGCTGCGGCATCGTTGTCGTTGTCGTTTTCATCGTCGTGCAAAAACTTTATGTAGCCCATTACTCAAACACTTAAGAAGGTGTCTGTATGAAACTTTAAATGCTTGCTTATCATGACAAGAGGCAGAATACAAGGGGCATTATTCTGAAAGCTATATTTTTTGGAGTTATATCCCTTTTTAATTTACAATTTTTTTCAAAATTGCGTAAAACAGACGAGTGTTGGCGCCGCTCCGCAGAGCTCTTGTTACTTGTTATGGTTTGTAGAGGTGAGGTGGCAGTCCCCATGCAGTGGTTTCTTCTCTTTCAGTACAGTAATTGCGAGGCATGTCAAATGATGATGGTCAAAAGTAGATAATGACAAAATTAACTTTTTCAAGTAGTTTCTTTTCCTGTTATAACCCTCAAGCATCTTATAAAAACTAAACAAAGAAAAAAAATCTGAAAAATGTCATACATGATTTTGTACATAGCTGGAAACAAGCTAAGTTTACTTGTGGTGGCAGAGATAGTCTACAGATCGGTAACTGTAAGAAGAGGATGCTAAGTCCTAATTATTGATATTCAACCTCTTGCTTGTAGGTCAAGGGTCATTGGGTCAAAAGTCAACTTTGGGCTGTTTGTCAGTAAGTTGTCCTTAAATGTGGCTGAAACTTTCTGTACAGTTTCAAAGCCACAAGCTGAAAATTTTCAAAATCATAATACATGACACTTTTCACAATCATGATACATGACATAATGCACAGGTATTACAGTACAAATTGTTGTCTTGTTATTTAGATGACAAGTTTCAGCTTGTGAAAATAACAAATGAAATGAAAAAAAAAAAATAACCTCGATCTCAATGCACATTTGTAGCCTTATAGGGCAGTATTCTGTTCCAGGAAACAGCAAGTTTTGTTTAATAACAGGAATAATGTCTATTAATATGTTTTTGAATTGCAAATTATTTCTTTGAAGTCTAACGTTATGCAAATAATGTATAAAAAGCACAAGGTGTTTAAATGGTTTGCATAATAGATTCTATCTTCGAAACCACCGAAGTGAAGACTTGGTGGTATGAATAAATATGTTGTGACTTAAGTAGGGCATATACTACAGCTTTACATATAAAACATACCTAGGATAAATTTAAGAAGTTTAATTTAGGTTAGTTTAAACCTGTTTATTTCACACCCATTAAGAAATAAGTTCTTGCACATGACATTTATCTCTCTTAACAAGAGAGATATTATGTATATAGATACTAGTTCAGAAAGTTTTGAAGGGGGAAAGTCACTGGAAAATCTCACCTAAGGTGGGATTCAAACCAGGAGTCTTGAGATCAGGACTCCAGTTCTGTTACACCTCTACCACTGCTCCTTCTAATGACATACATTGAATAACTGGCCTTTTTTCCTTCCAAAGATTTATGAATAATTTTAAAAATTGATTTTATTTTTTAAATTTTTTATCTTCATTTTCTGACAGGAAACCAGTATATATGAGATTAGAGTTTGATATCTTTGAGAAGGTCTTTAACTCAGCCTTCATCAAAGAAAGGGCCAGTAGGAAAATGACAGGAAAATAACTGAGTTGTCTGAAAAAATTTTGTTTGTTTTGTTTGGTAAAGCTTGTTAAAATAATCTGGCAACTTTATTGAAAATGATTAAACCTAAAACTTGATGAGATATTACCAGCTGGACAGTTTTTAATTACTAAATTTGCTGAATCACTGGTTTCTAGGTTAAAAAAAATGTTTAGTTGAAATGTGGTTCTTCGAATTGGCGACACACCTGATAATATTTTTCATATAATAACACATTTCATTGTATCTCATTTTTGAAAAGGTGCAGCTTAATTCAAATAAAATACTGCTTTTGTAATACATTATACTTTCGTTGTGATTTCTTTGATAGCATTTGACCTATATTTGTCCTATATTTGCAAGTATGTGAGAGCGGTATTTTCTTGTTTCAGTGCTAAGAGAGATAAACCCTGTTCAGGTTGTTGTCAGTTCTAAACAAGATGAGAGGATGTTAAATGCCTTAAGAAAGTATGGTATGTCTGAAAATAATTTAAAAAACACAGTTTGATATTAATTTTATATCACTTACACATTAAAAACTTTAACAAATAACTGATAAATTAGCCTTGAAATGTAAGAGGGTTGAAAGGTTAAAGGTTTTGGTCTCCTTATTTAATAAGTGTCTGTTAAAATCTTTTAATTTTCAGCCCTCAATTAAGTTTTCAAAATGATTGTATAACTGGGTTAAAGAAGTCCTGAAGAGTGATTGGGGTGTTTCATTGTTTAGTTGACCACACAATAAGAAAAAATACCATTACTTTCAGTAATGATAAATGTAGGCAAGTTAATTTCTTTTATATATTATTCTTAAAATTTCATTTTTCACAAAGTTGGTTAAGCATTTTCAAAAATACTGAGTAATCATTACAAAAATGTATCGGTCATTTTGTAATTTTCAGTGACTTTCAATAAATGTTGCATATCTGTCATTTTTGGCAAGTTTCAGTTATAATTAGCTCTAGGGCTACAGTAGTGTATTGATAACTGTAAATAGTTTGTCACAATGTTTGATAACTGATTGAAATTTCTCTGTCAGATGTACAGGTGGAGTGATTGAGTACATGTCAACATCCTAACTAATTGCTCTAAAGTGAATTTAGACCATACTTGTATATATGTTTTAATGTACATGTGTGGGAACTTCCTTATTTTTTGCACCCAGTTAGACATGTTAGATATTTACAAGAATTGACACTGTATGTTAAACAGTAAAATACTTCCTTGTTTATTGTTTTTTTTACTGTCATTATAAAAAAATATGTCAAGAAAATGAATTAGAAAGTAATATGATTTTGGAAATTAAAAAAAGATATTAATAAAAGTCATTTCTTTGGGGGTTTTTAATGTTCCATTCTTTACACTAAGTAACTAAAACAAAAACTTTAATTTTCAGCCTCAGAGGCTCATAACATAGCAGGAGGGGAAGATGACAGAAGTTCTTTCCTGCAGTTTCTACCTAGCATTGATTTCTGTAAGTTGAACACCAGAAAATAGTATGACAACAGTGTGCATTTAGAATAATGACACTCTTTACAGGAGAAAATATGTCAAAATGTGTATTTGAATAATAGTACACTTAAGTAGGAGAAACTAATGTTTAAATGTGTATTTAGAATAATAGTACGCTTAAGTAGGAGAAACTAATGTTTTTGTGTCGCCCTTTCGAAGAAAAGGCGATACATAGGGATCGCTTTGTCCGGCGGTCCGTCAGTCCGTCACGAAAACTTAACGTTGGCTATAACTTTGCCATTTCTAAACATTATTGTATCAAACTTTCAAATGTATTGCTTATGACAACAGGGTCGGGTTGATGCCAAAATTTCTAGGTCAAGGTCACATTTGACAGAGTTATGCCCCTTTTTATACATGGATTTTGTCATGAAAACTTAACGTTGGGAATAACATTGCCATTTCTTAACATTTCAACATCAAACTTTCAAATTATATTGCTTACGACAACAGGGTCATGATGATGCCAAAATGTGTAGGTCAAGGTCACAATTGACAGAGTTATGCCCCTTTTTGTACTTGGATTTTGTCATGAAAACTTAACATTGGCTATAACTATGCCATTTCTTAATGTTTCTTCATCAAACTTTCCAGTTGTAATGCTTACAATTGTATCACTTAAGACAACACCATTTCTCAAGGGCAGATAACCCTCAAATTTATTTTTGCAATGTTATGCCCCTTTTTCAAGTTAAAATTTCTTGGTTAACCTTTTTCTTTATGTCCATGTCTCAAAAAGTGTCAAGGATATTCCATTCAAACTTGGAATACTTGATCACCAGCAAGACCCCTGCAAAGATTGTTGGTACCCATGTCTGGGGGGTCACAGTTAGCCGCACCCCAGGGGTCACTTGATTTTGCTTATACTTATATATAGGAAAAAAACTTCTTAAGCCTAGAAATAAAATATTAACTGACATGAGATGGGTAAGTACTCCCCCCCCCCCAAGTCCTCTGCATGGGGAGCCCCCCTCCCCCGACCCTCCCACCCCCGATTTTATTTACCCCTGGACCCTACCCCCCCCCCCCCCCCCCCCCCCCCCAGGGTTCTTTTTTATTTTTAAATACATGACCCAAATTTTTTTTTTTCATCTTGTATGACTAGGTACTTGCCCTGCCCCTGTCAAATTTTTTTCACTTCGGCCTCTTGTTTAACTTGGCTTATAATTAATTATCCAGCACTGAGAAAAGTGGAGCATGCTGTTTGTGGACAGGTATTGTTGTACTTTGACTAGCATGCTGTCTTTTCCAGCAGGCTCTTGTTTACCTTTTTAGTTATTCTAACAGAGTACCCAAGGGCGACACAAGTGTTCCACTGAACACCCATCTAGTTAGAATAATAGTACACCTAAGTAGGAGAAACTTATGTTTAAATGTGTATTTAGAATAATAGTACACTTAAGTAGGAAAAACTTATGTTTAAATGTGTATTTAGAATAATAGTACACCTAAGTAGGAGAAACTTATGTTTAAATGTGTATTTAGAATAATAGTACACTTAAGTAGGAAAAACTTATGTTTAAATGTGTATTTAGAATAATAGTACACTTAAGTAGGAAAAACTTATGTTTAAATGTGTATTTAGAATAATAGTACACTTAAGTGGGAAAAACTTATGTTTAAATGTGTATTTAGAATAATAGTACACCTAAGTAGGAGAAACTTATGTTTAAATGTGTATTTAGAATAATAGTACACCTAAGTAGGAGAAACTAATGTTTAAATGTGTATTTAGAATAATAGTACACTTAAGCAGGAGAAACTAATGTTTAAATGTGTATTTAGATTAATGTTATTCATATCAGAAAAAAAATGTCAAAATGAGCATTTATGATAATGGTACAGTTTTAAAGAGAAATGTGTCAAAACCAATGATACTCATAATGGAAGAAAAAATGTTTAAAAAGACCAACACTAGTATAGTACTGGTTCTCTATTGGCCATGAAATAGTTTTTGGGCATGAATTCAAAATTTTACATCTGTGTTGTTTTTTTTTCTTCTTTTTTTTCTATTTTTGACTGTAATAAACTTAGAACTTTGAAAAATACTTGCCTGTATTGTTGAAAAGAATTATCTTAAGAATTTCAGTGTAATAGTTCATAGACTATTGTGCTAAAATACTCTCATAATGACTTCTGTTTACTTTCTAATTTTTGATTAAGGAATAGCATGACAAGCTTTTCTGAAATCTGTATTACGCCTATTAAATTATTTATATTTGTTGTTATTATATATTATAATTATAAAACAACACGGCTTCATAACGTAAGTTACTGACACTGTTTCAGGACAACAACACAAATGCTGAACTCTGGTATCATACAGGCTTTAAAGCAGCTTGTTCACAGACTGATGATACTATCAGTATATTCTGTGTAAATGTTAACTTGCCTTGCAGTAATTCAGTTTTATTATGTTTTACTATAAGTTTATGAAATACTTCTCACTTTTTTCTTTAAACCAAGAAGAAGTGAGAAATTAGGGTTATTGTGAAAAAGTAAGTGCTGGTTGACTAAGGGATGTCACTCAAACAAGGAAACAGTCTGTTTTAAGATTGCTAGAGTTTTCTCCCTTGTTTGGGTGTCAGTAAAATAAGTCAGCAGGAACAACAGTAATTTTCATCAGTTGCAAAGGATTTTATTATTTTTAAGGAAAGAAAATATGGACCCAAAAATAGCTTCTTGAAAATCATATGAGTGTTTTTGTGTCAGTAATATAAGTTCTTACTGTGTTATTTCAGCAATTGAGATCTGTAAAAGACGAGTTATATCAATGGATCTACCTTCTATACCTGAACATTATGTTGACATGGAAAGGACTTTATACCTATCATCACTGCTACCATTTGAAAATATCTGCTTGGTTTGTATTGATCAGTACCTATGTATTCATTGACTACCTCCAAAGCTTTTGATAGTTGTTTATAATCAGGCACTTGCTAAATTTCACCTGAATATTTAGTGGAGAAACCCTTGTCTACAATGAGCAGAAATTGATGTTATTTTGAATCATATTGTCAAGGCTTTAGCTTTACCTGTAAAAAAACTGTAAATTTCCAGAGATAAAAAGTTTGATGGTGTATAGACAAATTTACTGACAGTCTCATTGACATACAAGCCATTGCAACTTCACACTACAAGTCAGACCCATTACCAGATTGACTGTTTTAGTGAGAAAGTTTGCATTTGTCAGATGACAAAAAGCTAGTCCTTATATTTCACCAAACAGTAAGAGTGACTGTTTTAAAAGTCCCAGCTACACATAAAGATAGTTGATCAAAAGTAAACCAGCTGTAAAATTGTGATATATATTCTGTTTGTTGATGTAAGTAGATTCTGCTTGCATATTTCCCTGTTTAGGTACTTACTTAAAGTCTGATATAAGTATGTTAACCGTTTTACAGATCCGTGCTATGGGAGGATTGTTGAAGTACTTGGAGAAGATGAGGATTGGTATAGAGCTAGAGGAGGCTGGTACAAGATTACCTGTGCTTGATGTGAAAATAGTCTCTCTGTAAGTGGTTTTAAACCAAGGTATCCAAACTCTGTGCAGCAGTTACTTCCCTTACAGTGCAGATATCTTTGCTACCATAAATATCACATGATGGCAATTGCAAGTACCAGTAAATAAACAACACTTTTCCCATCTCGACCCACAGATTAACAGACTGTTATAGTATTTGTTTTATTTTGCATGAAAACATATTGAGTTTTTCCAGACCTACATTTAGATTTGCATAAACATCACCTTTTGAACTATGCTCATCACATGATAAACATGTGAGATACATATGGTATGCCAAAATGTAGGGATAACATAGCAAGTTACATCGATTGATGGCAAAGTAAAATACGGGTAATTTCATTAAAAATAGAATTCGAAATCTGACTTATTTATAGGCAGACTTTCTCCTGTATTTCATAATAAACATAAAAAGGTATAGAATAATATTTGTAATATTTTCAGAGAGAGTCAGATGATTTTGGATGATACAGCATACAAGTGAGTTTGTCTTCATCATGTTCATGCTTTTTGTTGAAGACCTTTTCATGCATTTCATTATTTACTTCTCTGTACTTCATGTTTTTCACACTATCTTCACTGAAAAGTAAAATACTAACTGGCTCAGATATCGTTCACATTTTGCCTAGATTGTTTGTTCCCTGCAGTTCTTATCATCCATGTTATACAGTTGAATTGTAATTGATCAAACTGGCAAGAGACTTGATCTTTTATTTGTAGAATCTTTTTTTTTCACTCCATATCTTTTGTTCCTAACAATAAGTAGTAAGTATCAGAACGGAAGAAAGTTTTTCATAGTAAATGGTGTTTTGTTCAGTTGCAATTTGTGACTCTGTCTGTGCCTAGGGTTTGGCATTAATAGCAGACAGATAGATTTGTTTGAAAATGTTTTGTCTGTATATATCTGTTCCTAGTGGCATGTTAATTTTGTTTTGCCTCTCAGTGCCCTGCAGATATTTCAGAGGGAGTCACATCCATCTGTTTATAAAGCTGGGACCAGTAACAGTGCCAAAGAGGGACTAAGTCTGTTTGGTAAGAGATGCAGAATTCACATATAGTTAGAATAAATGTTTTGATAATAATGATTTTTTCTGTTATTTCTGTTTGAGAAGTGTGATGTTACCAGTAATGAATTTTACCAGCCCTCTATTTAGTAAGTGGTTCCATTTTGGGTGGTGTCTTTAAGGTGATTCGATTAATCCTGTATTGCTTTTGTCAAGCTAAAACAAATTTCATGTATTATTGAAAATACAATGTAGGTACTTTTAACACTATTCGTGCTTGGGCTAATTCTCAGCAACCATTTGTGGAATCAATTGAAAGTTAACAAGAATGAGTTTTGATCCTTTGATTTTCCTACAGCACCATCTGTGTCTTAGCAGTTTCTCAGTAACCAGTGTTTGGCATTAAATGAAAAATTATGGGAAGCTTTAGTATCTGGAGATGATGCACATAATACAGTCATGATCTGGACTGATTATTTCTCACTGTTTCTTGTACAGTCTATATAACCTATTGCTGCATAAAATCCTGGCTATATAACATTTCCTTGAATGGTGGAATGGTAGAGCAGCCTTTGGAAACATGACCATGTCTCTTAGCTCAAATGTAGGGTTCAGTCTTATAGGTTTTGATACTGTTTCTTGTACAGTCTAGATACACGGATCATGTGATGTCTTTCAGGTATAATGAACCGAACAAAGTCACCTTTAGGAAGTAGACTGCTTAGGTGCGTATACATTTGTTGATAGTTTAAAGCATTATAAGCAATGTTTGTAAAAGATTTGTTGAAGTTGTGTAGCTTTTCTAAAACATCCCAACCTTTATGTGATTCGGGTTTATGTTTACATATACATTTCGAAGTTTATAGTTAGTATACTTTGTGTAACAATAAACATATTGCAGGCAAATGTGATCAGATTAACCCCACAGAAAACACTTCATGTTCTTGCATAAAGCTTTACCAAAGTTGTTAAAAGAATTCCATTCCATGAAGAACTCTGGTTGCTATGGCAACAAGAACGAAAAATTTTAGAAATTTTCTTGTCTAAGATTGCTAAGCCCAGTGGTCTGACATATGGTGTGTAGGATTGTCTAGTGGACCTCTACCAAGTTTGTTCAAATAATGTCACAGTGGTCACTGTTGGCCCTGCCTGAGGGGTCACATGTTTTACATAGAAATATAGTGGGGAATCTTTTAAAATCTTCTTGTCTGAATTCACAAGGCGTAGAGTTCTTAAATTTGGCATGAAGCATTGTCTAGTGAACCTCTACCAAGTTCGTTCAAATCATGTCCCTGGGGTCAAAATAAAATATAAGATCTTCAAAAGTCTTCAGTTCAAAACCTGTTTATTTGGTTTCTGCTTTTGCTCAACAGCAGACCCCCAGCCAAAGTACTCAGGTGAGTGACCCAGAGCCATCAGCACCCTCTTGTTTACCAGATATGAATGAAAAATTAGTGAAAATGTTTTCTTTGATGGATTCTTGGGCTAATTCAAAACTGGGTCACTGTTGTGATCACTCATTTACTAACAGAAATTGGATGTTCAATTTTCACTTGTCCATGGACAAGTTAAATGTGAAAATGCATTTGTCTGGACCAGCAAATGTTCAGCTTGAACAATAGCTTTTGCCAGCCCTGCATTTGTCATCTCTTTCGAATCTTCTTGCGAAAAAATAGTGTGTGCTTGAAAGACTCCAGTATAATTTGGCAAATACATGTACATTCCTCAGATGCAGTGACACTAAAGATTGTTAAAAAAAAATTGATATAAATTAAAAATGTGGCTACAAGGAAAAAAAATTATCCCCCACAAACAAAGCTTGAAGGTGGTCTTACTGTTGGTCTTTTGGTCAGTATGTCAGTCCATTGGCAAAAGTTAGAGAGTTTCCAGTGAAACTTCATATGTGATCTGCATAGGGCGTAGATCTGCCTGACATATTTTTAGCTCACTTAACAAAAAAGGTCAGCGGCAGCATTTAGTATGCTCTAGATATTTGGTTTATAGAATCATCAGTGGAAATCTACCAAAATTGTTCAAATCGTGGCCCCTGGGTAAATACTTGCCATTCTCAAGGGGTCACTTGCATTCATACTGACTTTCATTCTTGGTTTTGATACTACAAGCTTAAAATTTAGACCGCTAAAAAGCCTTAATACAGATTTCATTAACCAACTTTGATGAACCACACTTTTCAGATGAGTAACCACGGCCACTGGTAATCAATTAGCATTGTTAGTTACATGTATTTAAAAGGTGGAAATAAAACAAATTAGTCTGGTGCTGTGAAAAAAAGAGATTGATAGATGAATTAAATTGAACAGAATAAAGAAATTGTGTAGGTTCTTTTTATGTTATATGTCCCGATAAATAGAATGACAATGTTTTCTGACTAAGTTTAGTTATGCAATATTTTTACAGAGCATCTAGCATTTTGGAGAACTGCCTTATTTCCAAATAGTCAGACGGGTTATATACTTCAAGGGAGAGAACTCTCATACCTGAGTATCAAATATCGCACTACAGTCTAGAATTTAATATTGTTTTCATTAGGTCTTAGGTGACATGGGTCTTAGAGAAAAATTGAAACTAGTACGGTATGCACATTGTCAAAGTTGTAATATTTATTGAGCTGGTCTTCTGAAAAGATACGTTTTAAGCTAAGCAATGTATGCATACATGTATAATAATTTCAAGTGTATTTATGACATAACAAAATGTTGCATTTCAGGAGTAAATTGTATTTCTGTTATTTTGAAAGAAGTCCACTTTTCTGATATAGCTCCACCTGATGCATATTGTCAGCATATTTTTTGTCAATAAAAGTTATTGTTTTTGTAAAGGCAAATTATTGCATCTGAGAAGGGATGCATATGACACACTGTGTCGGATGTTGAGGACATTTTTCCAGCCCTCCACCTCATATACAGTTGGCAAAAATTGTATAAATTGCACTGTTCATTTGGAATTACATTCCTTCTTTTTGAAGAGTGCTCTTTGAAATTACTGAAATATGTATAGTACATTATAGCACTGTAATAAATAATTGATACATTACAATGAGATTGAAATCTTTAGTTTAAAACTAAGACTATAGACAGCAGCTGCATATACGAATATGATTTTTTTAAAGTGTGTCAGCTCTACATTTAAACATAAAGTTCTCAGCTAGGCATCAAAATGAATTGGTCATAATTGTATTGTAGTTACACTGTGATGAAAGTAGTAATTCTGCAGGATGTTTCTTACTACTGCTTGACAAAACTTTATCCGGTCCGTACTTTATTTACCATTTAAGCTCTTTGTCTTTCATAAGGTTTTTTTTACTTTTGAATTTGATATTTGTTTTACTGTTGAAGGGATAATGATTGAGACTTTTTTGAGGAACAGGTGATAATTGGGATTGCATTCTGAAACAGTTCCCTGGTAAAAGAAGTTTTGTAGTTATATCAAGTTCAAGACAATTCATTGCCATCTTCTGTAAATATCTCTGCCAATTTACAGACAATTTTTGTTGCAGAGCTTGGGTTGAATAAGATTTACTGGGAATAAAAATTGTTCTAAAATTTAACAATATAAAGAAAAAGTGGATGTGATATTCAGAAACATTTAAAAAAGTCATTTTTGAAACTTTTTCGTGGATTTCTCCTGAAAGTGTGTCAGATGGGTCCCAAAACAATGTCAGTCAGTTTTAAAAAATGAGTATTCCAGTAAATCGCTGAAAATTCAGGTTTTTTAGCAATACAGGGCTCTTTTTACCTTACTTATATGAATGATATGGAGAGCTGTCCTACTCACCCTGGTGTCCCCGTCCAGATTTCTGATTTTTTGTGTAGCAATATAATTTTTACTATATCATCTTTATTTCTTTATGGATTAACTACAAACTTAAAATATATGTTTCTAATCATCACCAACAGCATACGTGGTAAGATTCACAACTCTAGCACCCATTTTTTTTTATTACATGTATCTCCTCTTTAAACTTAGAATTTTCTTTAAAAATTTAAATATTTTACTATAACTTCTTTATTTCTTGAGGGATTTTCAGTGTTAAGATAATAAATATTATATGATATTTCATGTACCATGGAGAAGATTCTTGTCTGTTTATCAATAGATCTTGAACTAAATTGATTTTTTAATTATAGTTATCCCTTTCTTAACTATCCAGTACTTAAAAAGTCGAGCATGCTGTCTCCACTGACAGCTCTTGTTCTATCTCCTTGCCAGTCTCAGTGTCCCAATACAAGCTACATTTCCCTTGTTATTTAGAATGTTGGTTTGGGCAGATTTTCCATGACCTTATTTTAGGGATAGAACCAAGAAGTCAGTATGCATTGTCATATCTCTAATCATGCCCAGTCACAATGATTGGAAGTTTGAATTATTATGTATGTTAATACATGGAGCCACAACAAGATTTTGGAACCATTTTCAGATAATACATTTAGCTGTTAAACCTGTGACCCTCATATTATTAGTTTTGGTTGAAATAGCTAGACTATAGATGCCAGTTTGTATAAAACATTTGGACTGTTATGTCATTTTTAGGTGATTCAGAAAGTTAAAATATACAGAAAGCCCTTTGCCCTAAGGTGAAATAAAAAAAAAGACTAAATATTTTATTTTATTATCAGTTTTGACAATTTATAGTCTATGCTAAGTAGAAATAATAAGCACTGTTAGTCCCCAACAGACACTGTAATTATTTTTTTTTATGTTGCCTTGTTTTTTTATATTCCAAGGTGAATTTTTGTGGGTTTTATATTTCAGGTAAGTGTCATATTTGCCATTTAAAAAAATGGCTGTAATTAATTAAAATAAAAAATTAAGGTGTGTTTTGTCATAGGGCCTGCTACTTATTGACACCCATTGCTAAGACTTCTCAGATTAAATTAAATCAAAATTTAGAATAAAAAATCACATATTTATGGTTGAAGGAATTTCAGATAAACTTGATAGACTGAAGAAATAAACAAGGTAGCCTTTATTAAGTGAATAAATAGTGTGCTTTATGTATAACATTGTATTGTATTTGAATGAAAGACTTAATAGCATAACAAAGATGGCTTCCTCAGCAAGCATTCATATCAAATAAAAACTTTGAAACTATGAAAATCTATACACAATAACAATAGCCTGAAAATCAGGTAAAATGAATCATGTATACAGCAAATACTTGATTTGTATTTCTGAATGTCCAACCAGAGGTGAAAGGCAGATATTTTTTCCACTCGCACATAAAAAGAAAAAACTTAAGTTTAGAGGTGAAAGCAAAAGGTTTAAATTTGTATTTGTTAGAAAAACATTAGAATGAAGTCTTCCACTGTGAGTCTTGGATAATTACTCATTATTTGTTCATATTTGTAAAAGGTTGCTAGGCTTTTTCCACTGGTACACCAAAATGTATGTCAAGTTTGCACTTATCTGACCTCAGGAATTCTGCTCTAAAAGATCATATACTTATGCACTGAGTCAGTTTCTCATCCATCATGAATAGAATTCTTTATTTTATACATTTCTATTCTATTTTCATTTCTTGGTACCGCTAGAGTGTTTATTTTCCTAAAGTATGTAATACATTCAGAATAATTCAACCCTTTGGTACCTTTCAAGAGTACCTTTGAGTATTCCCTATCTGCTAAGATCCATCGTATCACCCCTTTTTTGCCTAGAACATAAATGTTTCCACTTTTGTCACAAACTACACCCCTTGGATCTTCCATATGGTGGTTGAAAGTTAACTCGCCTCTGTTTAGGTCAAGACATTTAATCCGATTGTCTTCCCCTTCTGAAATCACAAGTTCGTGCATATTTGGTGTGAGAGCTATGTATCTAGCATCGTGGAACAATGCCGATCCATCTGAATCATGCATAAACCTGCGCAGTACTGTTCCTTCAGTTGATAGAATTTGAACCTGCCATGTTGAATCTGTTATTCGCATGTTCGCATGCGTTGGAAATTTCAGGCTTATAATGAGATCTTTCTTGTATGTTTCTATTCCCCTGCACTCCCCTTCAGTTGGAAACACGCCCCGCTGGAGAAGTTTTCTTCTTATACAGACCATTTTACATGTTACTGTTAACTTTTGTATTAGTTTTTTCTTAGGACAAGTGACATACAGGTGATTTTCAATTGCGCATATATCATAGGGTCTATGGTCCACAACAACAAATGAACAGCACTTCAGATCAGTATCATACAGCTTTATTTTCTTGTTATTGAAATCAACAGTGACTAGATATCCAGTTTCCATAAAGGTACATCCGGTTATTTTAATTTTCCGGTCAGGAACGACTTTTCCACCTCCGCATGCCGGCATACATATTGCAGTCTGATTTTGATTTTGCCGTTGTTCATCCGATTCTTTGCAACATAAACATCCCATTGCAAAAATTGCATCCTTTCCTTCCAGCAGCAGTGAATAACACAGTTTGAATTATTTCACAGCCTAAATTAGTACCTAAGGTTTATTTGAAATTGTTTCTAGCACAAAACATTACATAATTTGTATTCTGTAGGTCATTCTGTTTTTTGAAACTACATTGTTACATGCACAATGTTGCATTTTACAAGCTGAAACATGCACAGTGAGCAGTTTTTATCCACATTTGGAAGAAAAAAAGATAGTCCTCTGTTTATTATTGAACCTTAATTTGATAATTTACTGAAGTTATAACCATTTGAAAACAAAATTAGCCAAACTTTTTAAGACATTTTTTCGTAAATAAAAAATCCCGAAAAGAGCTCTCAATAAGTTGGTAATGAAACACTGTTACCAGGTTTAAATTAACTACTGATTGTTCTTCTTGAAGCCAATATTCCTATTGTTTAATAATTTAAAGCCAGTTTAAATTTTATCATGGTTTATCAAATCTTTGTTATACAACAATTGACAACCATTAAAAATTTTTGCATACAATTAGATTCAAAACCCTGGCTAACTGTGTATCAGTTTGGTATTTTGTAAAGGTTAACAAATTTTTCATTAGTACATTTATGTACATGGTTTAACAAAGATTAAAAAATATCAGTGAATTAAATCTAAATTTAATTTAAATTAAAATTGTCCTTTTTATTGACTTTAGATAATAGAATTTAGCAATTTACAATTTTTTGAACATAGCACCATTCTTTTACATGACTGATTTTTCATAAGACCAAATGTCAGTTAACACAGTACACACAAACAAATTTCACAGACAGTGGTAAAAATTAAAGAGCGCTTTAAAAAAAAATCTGCACAACGTTTTACACAGGGTGACCCTTGCACATGACCTTTTGATGAAACAATGCTGTATGAAATGAATGAAAGTACAATGTAAGCTGAAAGTATACTGTGAAAGTCAAGTCAAGGGGAGGTAATTCTGTGAAATAACAGCAATTATATTGTAGCAGGTGTCAGAAGTTTAGAGTATTTTGAAACCCACAGCTATTGAAAGGGTATAATTATGTTGTAAAAAACAAAGCGGCAGGTTTGTCACCTGTCACCATTTAGTGAACCATCTTTATTGTGATCTGAAGGTTAAAGGTCAAGGACACAAAATTCTCTGTTAGAAGATTATTTTGCAATCTGTGAATTCAAGAAGACATTAGTAAGGAACTCTTTACTTAAAGACGGATTGTTTATCACCAGTAGATACCCATATTTATAGTCAGATTACGTTGAGGTCAGAGTTGCAGTTATTATTAATACTCGAAATCTAACTGAGTGCCTGAAGTTTTCATTATTCATATGTTAGAAAAACATTTGAGAAGAATTTTGATATTTTATCTGCATTGTTATTCTCACTGTTCAAAAACTTGATGGTCATAGAAATAATTCAGTTTCTGTGAAAGTTTTATATACTGTAGCTGTAACTAAAGATAAAAAAAAACTGATTTTAATCTATCACAGAACATGGTTTCTGAGGCCTCTGAAAGATAAAGAAGAAATACAGAATCGTCATGCAGCCATTTCATTTTTCAACAATCCAAGGAATATTGAACTGGTTACCTCCCTTGAGGAATCTGTCAAAAATGTGAAAAACATATCAGTAAGAAATTCATGATTTTTTTTTGATTTTTTTTTTTTTTTTTATAGTGTTTCTCCGTATTGTAAACCTAAAAATCTAGATTGTAATCAACAAGGATAACCTATTGTCTTTTGTTTTACTTAATACTTTACAAATTGAATTGCTTATACCCACGACTAATACAGTCATTGAATATATTTGCAGATGTTTCACCAGTCCTGAGTGTCTTTGATCCTTGATTAAAGTCATGTATTTTAATAATATTAGTGAGAACAGTTAAATGTGAACTATAGAAGATACAGGAGTTTATGTGTACATGTTTAGGGTTGCAATATAGGAATTCTAGGTATGATGAAATATTTTATTGCAGAAAATTCTATCAAGAATGATGACCTCTCAGGCATCTGTCGGTGATTGGCAGGTACTGTATAAGGTAAGTTGTAGTTTGCAAGACTTCTGGAGAAAATATTTTTAACCTATATCACAAAATAAGTTTGAAATTTGAAACTGCTACCAGGGCTTTGATTGGTTTTGTGTTACTGCTAGGCAGTGATAAATCATACCATAATATTTATTAATTTCACTGTTATTCATTCAAGTTAACAGATCCTTGTACAAAAACATGTTACCAGTATTACAATGTAAGTTGGAAATGAATTGGACCAGGGAAACTTGCTGGCACTTTGCTCATAAGATCTTGGAGCAACTAACTTGTGTCAGGTGTACGCTGTTATCTTTGCCTTTTCTTCAGTGTTCTAAATTGAAACTATTCTATACAAAATTTCAATTTGTGTATTTTGCTGAGCATCAGTCTACTGTTATTTTCCAGACCGTGTACAGTGCCACATCAATCAAAGAGTTATGCAGAGTCCAACCCCAGTCTGTGGAGATAATCAAGAAGGTATGATCAAGGCAACATTTTCACAAATTTTGCTTTTGCTATTGTTTAAACTGGAAAAAACTCTTACTCATATTACATTGCAGCAAAGAAAAAAAAAAGCCTGAAAACTGAACACCTTAGAAAACCTAACTTTTTGCCTGGTCCCAAGGGTGTTCAGTTTTCTAAGGTTCCACTGTATCTTATTGTAATGAAATTGGCCCTTTGCAGTAAAGTGGAGTTTGGGTTTTGTTATTAATTTTATGACTTGAAAGGTTTAATACTTCCAGAATGTAAAATATGTAACTGTATTGGTAAGATTTGTCAGTATTATGACAGAATTTCATACTTAAGGCTGTATTCAGCATTTTTTCCATCTTGTGCAAATTTAAACTGCTCCTATCATTGCTAGAAATCTCTGTTGCAGCCAGTGTTTCTAAGACAGTTAATGATGTATTGTATCTTGCTGATATTACATATTTTCTTGTTCTTTCAAGGTGACAGAGAAATTTACAGATGATCTTCACCAAGTGACAAACTACATTCATAAAGTTGTGAGTATATCATATGGTATGATATATTTAATATTTAAAGTACCATGTTTGACCTTGTAAATTACGAAGAAACTATGAAATAGAAGAGATTGATTGATTAACAAAGAAAAAGAATATGACTAAGCTTGAACCTGACCATTGACTTTGGCACATACATGAACATGTATTTTTTAAAGTATCCTGATGTAAGGAGAATATAGTTGCCAGCCTGTCAGACAGTCCATCCCCCTATCCAACTGAACAAAAGCTTTGCAAGAAAGAGAAAATGTGCATACTCATTACTGTTGGGTTCCTTTGGTTGGATAAATGGAGCATTGCACCATACCTTACCAGAATAACCCAACATTGAACAAAGCACATTTGGGATGCAGCTATTGGTGTCACCAATATTCTTACTATCATATCATATGTATCACAGATGTAAAAACACTATATCATTTACATAATTATGTGCATAATGTACCACGTTTTAAAAAATTAATATATTCTGATGCTTTTTCTAACAAATTCCATTTTGTGAAAAGTTGCTTGTTTTTCATCTTTTTAGGTGGACTTCCAGGAATGTTCTTTGCAAAACAGATTTGTGGTAAAGCCAGGTGTAAATGAAAACCTGGACAAAAGTAAGTTTGTTATTTCAACTACAATATTCAGGTGTAGGTTTCAACCCTGAAGCCATTGTTAAATTTTTGTGTTTCATGGCCTGAAGTGCCAGCCCATAACAGCAGACAAAACTTCTGATGTAGATAGATTGACCTTGACCTTATTGTAATCTATAATTAAGTAAATAAGGGATAAGCACTGCTCATTATCAGGTTACATTTAGATAAGCCAAATCAAATGTTTAACAGTTTCTTACACCATTTTGCTTAATCTTGCCACTGGTTTTTCAAATAAATGTTGCATGATTTTCAGAGAAGCGTATGTACAGTGGACTACCAGAGTATTTGACAGAAGTGGCTTACCTAGAGCTAAACAAACTGGGAAACAATGTTTCCTTGTGTTCCATTATCTATATACCACAAGTATGTTTTTGTTTCTCAAGTTTCAACATTATTACTTGTGTTTGTATGTCTTTATATTCTGGCTTCAAAATGTCTCCTGTTGATTCAGGTTGCAAATAGAGGTCAGATGCTTTAGACTTTATTTCATGATGAGAATAGATGTCTATTAAATCCCAATTATTTCTCAGAAAGTTATTTTGAGTACATAAAATGGGATGCCAGATTGTGCAGTGTAGAGTAATTATAACTCTGCCTTTGTTGATTTTAAAAATCCTGAAAAGTTGTCCATCATTAGAGATATATCCTGAACTCCCTGAAAATAGGTTATTTTGTTTACTTCTAAGATTTCCAAGGAGTAACCATCATTGTGGTGTAATGGATGTAAATTTATACATTGAAAAGTGTGTATGGAATATTTGTTGTTATCTGAATTTTTGTTTTGAATTTTATCTCAGATGGTGTCATTCATTTATGCACAGCTCCAAAATCTCTTGGGTTGTCATCAGAATACCTGCCAGTTATAAATGTGTACATATCTAGTATTTTCACCCCCATGCAAAATACCCAAACTGCTTTTATATTGGGTATTTTAAGCAAGAAAAAGTCAGTGGAGATAATATTTGGAGATTTGAGTACTATATCTTTACCTGACTATATGAATGTGCAGGTTTATCATTGTTTGCCCTGATTGCAAAGGGAAAACATCAAAAGGCTTCTTGCAAGGTATGGTTGAATGAAAGAAATTCAATTCTTAAGTGAACAGTTGATTTTTTTTCAGATTGGGTATCTACTGGCAATACCAGAAACAGCTGTACTCAACCAATCAGGTGATACTAATAACTATGAAATAGAGGGATTAGAATTTGTGGTAAGTACATACATATATATATATGCTGAATTTTCCATGTTTCTCCAAAAAGATAGGATATTCAACCTAAAAAAAAAATATCAGTGTTATTTTAATCTTAATCATTTGCTTGAGAAAATCATGTCAATGAATGAGTTCTAGAATTGATAGCATATTGCTTAAGTTAGTCAAAGACACCAGGATTGACTTTAACAATCTCTGTAGAATATTCATAATATAAGACATACATGCTTTGTTTTTGATAAAACAATGTAAATGCTGAACAATGTTCTACTTATTCATGACTGGTATATCTTAACTTTGCTGTTGGTTTCAATGAAATTTATTAAAACCATGTTGACATAGTTCCTTATCAACAATGTTCTGCACTATCGAAGTCCTGGAACCAGAGGTAACACAGCATTGAATGCATGCTTCAGTTTTTATAAGTTAATATTTCAGTATCTTTAATATTGATTTTCCTGTTAATCAGAGCAACCGATGTTTATCACATTTTAGAGATTGCAGTTTGTCACAAAAGTTGGTTCAAAAAAGTTAATAATTTCTGTTTATTGGAAGCTTAGGAAAACCGATATTATAATGAAAAAAATTATGTTTATTTTAGTAAGAATTTACAGTGATTATATTTTATGATAATTGAATGTGTAATAATTAAGAGCAATGTGGAATACAGAACTTGTGTAGAGCTGTTCATTTGATATTCACTTCTTAAAGAGATGTAATTTTAGAATGATCTATTTTTATAACTAATCTTTGTATTGTTTACAGAACTGGATATGTTGCTTGGAGACACTCGCTGTGACATTACAGGTATGCTTTAGGTATATCTTCACTGACCCCTCATAACTGCACATCTGCAGAAGCTTTTAGGATCAGATCAAAGGGCAAGTGGTAATTTAGGATTTGATCATAGTTTTGGTCCCTTGCTCTACTATCTTTTGATTGAACCAAGGTCCCGTGTATCAGTGCTATACACTGAGCATCTCAGTTAACCAGGAGGTCAGATGTAATAGAATGCTATCTGGTAAAGACACCTATCACAAATAACTCTTAAGGTTGGAAAACTGGTCATGATGATAAACTCATAAAGATTGACCTGCAGAACTAATTCCTCTGTACATAGTTGTTTTCCCAAAGCATGATTATTTTGCAACAGTCCGAACAGATGACTGCACAACTTTTCCAGAAGTGGCTGGATTGTAGAGGTTGCAGTGTAATGAGTGTTGTTTAAAAAACAGAACAAAAACAAGAAGAGAAAAAACTTGGTCAGAGGTTTTCTAGGAATAGAAGTACATGTATGTCCTGTGATGACAGATTTAAACCAATTTCAGTCTGATGTCACATAAAAATTGCCCTGATCACAATACAAGTATAGCAGCTTAGATGAATTGTTTGAAGACTGTATGCAGAGAATAAATCTCTTGAGTAAACTAAGGAAACTGTCTTTACCTAGAATTCATAGTCTGGGATGTCAAATACTTTACAACCACCGAGTCATTTAGGACAGAGCAGTAAATGCACTATAATGTTGCATGTGCATGTTTTAATTTGAGAGTAGGTAAAAATGAGTGTTAGGTATGCAGATGTTCATGTTCCTTTGATATTCCCAGTAAGGATTCACAAAATTAATTTTTTAACTCGAGTTTACAAAACTATATATTTCAGATATAGAGACCTCCATTATGCACAAGCTACAAAACAGTATCTTGAAGCACTCCAGTGTGTTACTGACTGTTCTAGATGTCTGTGCAGAGCTGGACTGGTATGGTTAAATTTACAGTGGATTTTCAGAAGTACATAAAGTGTTGATTGTGTTTTTATTTCTGGGCTCTTGACTCTTTATATCTTAGAATAAATGTGTAGACAGAACCATGTGTCTCTTTTTTGGTAGTACTGGGTTTGCCATTCATACCAATTATTACTTTATTTATGTAGCATAGATATAATACAGCACTTCTACTCCCTCCCTTGCCTGTCAGCTGGCTTTTATGGCCACTTAAGTTAGTAATCGAAGATACCTGAGGTCAGACCCAGTTTGGGTCAGGTGGATTTTTCCCGGTTACATACTATAATTATACTAAGGTACTACACATGCTTAGGCATGCCATTGTGTGTGTTGGAGTGGAGGGGGTGGGGTGGCGTTCAGGAGTTGTAGGGGACATGGATTGATTGGGGGTGGGGGTGATACGGAGTGCCATGCCTTGAGTAAGTTCTTCGTGTCAGAAGTGTAATTTAAAATATCATGATTATAAGGATAACACAGCTGTTGTAAATATTGACTGTTCTTTGCCCTGCTTTGTAATATAAGAGTATTGTCACTGTTTTATAAATATACATTTACAAAAATGATCTGACTTCTTGACAGTGGAACGTAAAAGTGTTATTTCTAGTCCATTTGGAAATGAAACTATTTATCTTGAGAAATGTTTGTTTAAGAAGACATACATGTGTATGCTTACTGTTTGTTAATTTCAGAATACAGTTTAACTCTGTTAATAATATTCTATATCAGGATCTCCTTTGCTTATCTCAACAACACACTTGTACATGTCTTTTACAGTTTGTTGTCACTAGCATCTTGTGCACGAGAGTATAGTTACATCAGACCTATAATAACAGATGAAAATTGCATTGAAGTTGTTAACGGAAGGTAATTGTTCAACTGCTTGTTGTAAGACTTATCAGAGCTCCTCCCATTTTACAGTCACTGACTTCAAGTCACTTAACCTCTCACTGATTGATGGTCACAGCTTCAAGCCCCACTACTGACTATTTCCATTTATGTGAGAAAGTTGGCAGTTTCTTATGGAGGATAGTACTCTTATCCTGGTCCCTTCCTCATGAATAAAGGTAAGATAAACTGCAGAATGGTATGAGTTTGACTATTAGATGTCATTAAACCCAATTTAACGCAAGAAATTAAACATGGAATACCCCAGTATTAGAGGTTAAAATGTCATAATTTGATGTGAAACTGATTTTCTGGTGTAACTTCTTCTTTTCTGATTTCAGACATCCTATTCAAGAAGTTTGCTGTAGTACATTTGTGCCTAACAACATCACAAGTAATAGAGAATATGGGAAAATCAAAATTCTTACTGGACCAAATGCATGTGGGAAATCTGTTTACCTGAAACAGGTATTGATACAAAGGTTAATGTCAACAAATTAACTGACTTGCAGCAAAAATATAAAATCTAGCTCTTCATGTAAAGGCACTGACTTAAGTTACCGTTGCCTGTCTCACCTGCAGTTTGGTATGAGAGAATAGAGTCTTGAACCAGTCTTAAATGGTTATGGATATTGCCTCATGTTAATAAAACTGTTGAATTGGGCATTAATTCTTAGAGCCCTGTTTTTGCTCTCTAGCCAGAGTTGCTTTATCTTTTGAGAAAGTTTCTGTAGAAAGGTATTTAATTGGTTGTTTTAGGTTGCGTTGATAGTGTTCCTTGCACAGATAGGCAGTTTTGTGCCAGCAGAAGAAGCCAGGTTAGGGCTTGTTGATAGAATCTTCACACGGATAAGGTCCCAGGATAGTGTCTCTGTGGGACTCTCAACCTTTATGATAGATATCAACCAGGTATAGTATTATAGTATTATCGTATTTAATGTTTCCAGCCTAGGGAAGAACACTAATGTATGTATATCAAACTTCATTATTTAGTAACTTGTACAATGTAATGATTTAATATCATCTCGTTATTCACTCAGGTTATTTGGGAACAATTTTTGTTAGAGTCATGTCATGCACATTTCAGTCATACTACAGTAGACATTCTACATGCAACCACCTGGTTTAAGCAACTTTTCTATTAAATTGACTGCTTGAAATCCTGCCTGAACGTTTTTGCTATATAAATACATCCCATTAAATGACTTTTTCATAATGCGACCAGGGACTAAATAAAACCTATCCCAACAGAAAAAAAATACATTGCAGAAATATCTATTAAATACCAGTGTAGAAACATCCTGCAGGCATTTAATATGTACCTGTCTTGCTAGCAAGTTTGTTTGCATCTGAACACAATCTGCCTTTGAAACAGTCAAGCAAACATTTATCACAGTTTTTCTGTACAGCTTTTGCAATCAAGGAGTCAACATCGAAGCATAAACTTTCAGATCTAACTAAAGAAAAGGATTTCAGTTATTGGACTTTCTAAAAAAGTGCAAGAAAAATCATTGAGGTAATAAGAGTTGGAAAAATTCAGAATTCAGAAACAATTCAGAACATTCAGCAAAAGTTCCAAATATTGATTGTCATTTTAAACACTAAAATCTGTTGAGAGACCATTCTGGACCACATTTTGGCGGCCCCTTGGTCAGTTGTCAAATACACATGTAATGTCTATTTTATGTTTTTATTGTTAAGCCTAAATAGAGAAGACTTTAAATTAATTTTTGATATTGGTGATATTTGGAGTGATGTTTTTACTCTACTTACCTTTGTTTCAGATGGCTGAATCATTGAGAAGTGCTGGTGAAAAGTCGTTATGTATTGTGGATGAATTTGGGAAAGGAACAGACATGGTAGAGTTTTATGGGGTGTATTTATAAAGTCATGTTTTCAACTTCCTTGAAATGAAATGATTTGTACCAATAAATTCAGTATCATGACATCCTAGACACTTGTAAAAAGGTTTAATATGCTTAGAGTGTTCTTGCAGTAGACTTGTTAAAATACAGTTACATTAATGACAGAAAAACGCATGTTCTTGTAGTCAGTTATTTAGAAAAAAATGCACTAGCTCAGTTATTTTTTCCAGACAATATTTCCATCGGTTATTAAGAAATAATATAGTAAAGATGATACAAGAGTGAATATTGCTTTGATCTTTTAATGATTATAACTTGTATGTAGTGAATTTGAGTGTTGCTTATTTCAGTCTTTTATATGTTTTACCTGGAATATTTCACCTCTGCAGATAGATGGTTTGTCACTGCTGTGTTCCTGTGTAAGGTGGTGGTTAGATCAGGACGACAAGTGTCCACATATCTTCCTGAGCACACATTTTCATAGCATCATACAGCATACTCTTATACCAAGGTCACCAAGCATCAAATACCTGGTGAGTATTCATTTCATTGTTGCAAAGAAAGATATGAGGCAGGAAGTCAGTTTTCTAAGCTTACAGATGAAAAACAATTTATGCAACAATATTTGGATTTTGTACTGTTGCTTACTACTTCAGCTCATTTGGTAGAGCACCTGTCTTTCCAACAGGTATTAATTGGGTTGAATTCTCAACCTACATTGGTTCCGTGTATGAATGAAAGGTGACTTAAATGTCAGGTGCATCAGGCATCCCAAATTAAGTTGCATACAGGTCTGTAATTCTTGTAAGAGGATTTTTTTTAAGTATGTTTGTCCTTTGTTTAAAACACTTACTGGTATAATATGATAAAATATGCATTTATAATACAAAAGTAGAACTTGCTTTGGTAAGGTTGAGTATAATACCTTGTTTTAGACACTAGAGACGTTACACAATGGAGAAGAACTTGTGTTCTTGTACCAGCTAGTGGAAGGTCACACTAGTTCTAGTTATGCCTGCCATGTGGCTGTGCAAGCAGGGCTTCCAGAGAATATCACTAAGAGAGGCAAAGAGGTATGTAAAATACATATGTGTAAGTAGACTGAATGTTTTTACACAGTTTAGAGGGCGAGGGGAAAATCCCGGGATCCGGGATCGTATTAAACATATAGGGAAACAATAAACCGTGTCGGTTTTGATATTTGTCGTAATTTGTGGCAATAAAAAAGTTATATTATTTGATTTTTGTGATAATGAAATAAACAAATGTTTATTCAAAACCTATTTTTCTTAGATATTTTTTTTAATTACCACGTACTTTTGGTAATGCTTTATAAAGAATTTCAGTACACGTGTTAATACGATATATAAATGCTAATATAATAATAAAAAGAATGTCGCAACTTTATTCAATATAAAAAATAAAATCCATCAACGATAAAATTAATTTACTGAAAAAAAAAGAAGATTTTCACGCCTATACTATACATGCTTATCTATAACAAAAAGCAAGCGATAATCGATAATTTATCGATGACACCTATGGCAGGTGGTGTATTCCCGGTATTACTATATGTTTATACGATCCCGGATCCCGGCTTTTCTAAAGATGATCCCGGGATTTTCCCCTCGCCAGTTTAGAGTAATGAAAGTCTAAGAAAGATTCTTAGATCTTTGACAGTGCATAGTTTGACATCTGGATATACCGGTATGTGATTGAAGAATAGTGTTTCAAAGGTAAGGAGAAGGATTCTTTCCTTAGAAACATTGAATTTTAATATAAATGTTACCATTTGTGACCAAAACTAAAACTGTCGTATCTTTTAGAGATCTGGTCTGAAATTAAGGAATGGTTCATCTGATGTAGTTACATATCTAACCTACTTAGATTTTGCAACAATTAATCTCAGTGTAAAATAAAGGGATGTTAACTATTCAAATCTGCTTTTATAGCCTGATGATGTTCCCATCTGTGTTTTCTAGGTGACAGGTTTGATAAGGCAGAGTAAGCCTATACAGAGATGTGACACAGTGGCGACTGATACACAGCTTAAAAGGTAAATAGGTCACTGGGTGACAAAGTAAGATTGTCTGATTTTTTGTTGTTTTTAGCTCACCTTGTGCACGTAGTGCACAAGGTGAGGTATTGTGATCAGTCAATGTCCGTCGTCCGTCGTCGGTGCGTGCGTCCGTGCGTGCGTAAACTTTTGTTTTAAAGAACATCTCCTCCTAAACCACTGGGCCAATTTCAACAAAACTTCACAGAAATGTTCCTTGCAAGAAGCTCTACCAAAATTGTTCAAAGAATTTGATTCCATGCAGAACTGTGGTTGCTATGGCAACTTAAAGGAAAAACTTTAAAAATCTTCTTGTCTGAAACCACAAGGCCTAGAGCTTAGATATTTGGGATTTAGCACCCTCTAATGGAGCTCTACAAAAATTGTTCAAATTATTTCCCTGGGGTCAAAATTGGCCCCGTCCCAGGGGTCACTTCCTTTTACATAGACTTATATAGGAAATCTTTAAAAATCTTCTTCTCAGAAACCACAGTGCCTACAGCTTTGATATTTGGTATGCAGCATTGTCTAGTGGATGTCTACCAAGTTTGTTCAAATTATGCCCCCTCGGTCAAAATTGGCCAAGCCCCAGGGTTCTCTTGGTTTACATATAGTTATATAGGAAAAACTTGAAAAATCATTTTTCTCCAAAACTAATAGGACTAGACCTTAGATATTTGGTGTGGAGTATTGTGTAGATAACCTTTACCAGTATTGTTTATATGTTGGCCCTGGGGTCAAAATTGGCCCTGCCCCGGGGGCCCTGAATATGTAAAAAAGGAAATATTGAAAAATCTTCTTCTCAGAAACCACAATGCCTACAGCTCAGATATTTGGTATGTAGCATTGTCTAGTGGATGTTTACCATGTTTGTTCAAATTAGGTCCCCTGGGTCAAAATTGGCCACGCCCAAGGGTTCTCTTGGTTTACATATAGTTATATAGGAAAAACATGAAAAATCATTTTTCTCCAAAACTAATAGGACTAGACCTTAGATATTTGGTGTTGAATATTGTGTAAAGAACCTTTACCAGTATTGTTTATATGTTGGCCCTGGGGTAAAAATTGGCCCCGCCCCAGGGGCCCTTAATATGTAAAAAAGGCAATCTTTAAAAATCTTCTTACTGGAAACCTCAATGCCTACAGATTAGATATTTGGTATGTAACATTGTCTAGTGGATGTCTACCAAGTTTGTTCAAATTATGTCCCCTGGGTCAAAATTGGCCACGCCCCAGGGTTCTCTTGGTTTACATATAGTTATATAGGAAAAACATGAAAAATCATTTTTCTCCAAAATGAATAGGACTAACCTTAGATATTTTGTGTGGAGTATTGTGTAAAGAACCTTTACCAGTATTGTTTATTTGTCTGCCCTGGGGTAAAAATTGGCCCCGCCCCAGGGGCCCTTAATATTTAAAAAAGGCAATCTTTAAAAATCTTCTTACTGGAAACCTCAGTGCCTACAGCTTTGATATTTGGTATGTAGCATTGTCTAGTGATTGTCTACCAAGTTTGTTCAAATTATGTTCCCTAGCTCAAAATTGGCCATGCCCCAGGGTTCTCTTGGTTTACATATGGTTATATAGGAAAAACATTAAAAGTCATTTTTCTCCGAAACTAATAGGACTAGACCTTAGATATTTTGTGTGGAGTATTGTGTAGATAACCTATACCACTATTGTTTATATGTTGGCCCTGGGGTCAAAATTTGCCCCGCCCCGGGGGCCCTTAATATTTAAAAAAGGCAATCTTTAAAAATCTTCTTACTGGCAATCTCAATGCCTACAGCTCAGATATTTGGTATGTAGCATTGTCTAGTGGATGTTTACCATGTTTGTTCAAATTATGTCCCCTGGGTCAAAATTGGCGACGCCCCAGGGTTCTCTTGTTTTACATTGATTTATATAGGAAAAACATGAAAAATAATTTTTCTCCAAAACAAATAGGTCTAGACCTTAGATATTTGGTGTTGAGTATTGTGTAAAGAACCTTTACCAATACTGTTTAAATGTTGGCCCTTGGGTCAAAATTTGCCCCGCCCCGGGGGCCCTTAATATCTTTAAAAATCTTCTTGTCTGAAAACTCAAGGCCTTGAATTTTAAAATTTGGCATGAAGCAAGCTTTATCAAGCTTTTTCAAATTATTGGATTAGGTTAAAGGTCACGGAGGCTAAAAATAGATTTATCTACTGTACCTCATAAAGCCTTCGGTTATAGACCAATATTTTTGATATTCAGTGTATAGGTTCCTTGCATGGACCTCTACCCATGGGTAGGGTTTGAGGTCACTGGTCAAGGTCAAGGTCACCATAGCTTATAATAGATATTTCTACTTTCTGTCATAGAGCCTTTATTTATTGACTGATATTTTACATATTTGGTTTGTAGGCACTTCTATATTTTCAATTAAAAAATTAAATACTGCTTAACAGCAAACCTACAGCCAAAGTACTCAAGTGAGTGATCCAGGGCCATCATGGCCCTCTTGTTTTTATAGCTCACCTGAGCATGCTCATGTGAGCTTTTAGGATCCTTGATTGTTCGGCGTCCGTCCGTCCGTCGTCCACAATTCATTCAAACGACATCTCCTATGAAACCACTGTGCAAAATTTAATGAAACTTGCCTAAAATGTTCCTTGCATGAAGCTCTACCAAGTTCGTTCAAATGGTTCCGGTTCATTGCATTTCTGGGTCACAGGAGCTAAAAACAGATTTTAAAAGTTGGATCTTTAAAAATCTTCTTGTCAGAAACCACAAGGCCTGGAGCTTTGATATTTGATATAAAGCATCATCTAGTGGACTTCTACCAAGTTTGTTCAAATTATGATCCTGGGGTCAAAAATGGCCCCGCCCCAGGGGTAACTTGTTTTACATAGAGTTATATAGGAAAAACTTTAAAAATCTTCTTGTCAGAAACCGTAAGGCATAGAGCTAAGATATTTGGTGTGCAGCATTGTCTAGCAGACCTCTACCAAGTTTGTTCAAATCATGGCCTCTGGGTCAAAAGTGGCCCCACCCCAGGGGTAAATTGTTTTACATAGAGTTATTTAGGAAAAACTTTAAAAATCTTCTTGTCAGAAACCATAAGGCATAGAGCTTAGATATTTGGTATGTAGCATTGTCTAGTGGACCTCTACCAAGTTTGTTCAAATTGTAACTCTGGGGTCAAATTTGGCCCCATCCTGGGGTCATTGGTTTTACATAGGCTTATATAGGAAAAACTTCGAAAATTTTATTGTCAGACACCACAAGGTCCTGAGCCTTAAGATTTGGTATGTAGCATTGTCTAGTGGACCTCTACCAAGTTTGTTCAAATTATACCCCTGGGGTCAAATTTGGCCCCACCCCCGGAGTCATTGGTTTTACCTAGGCTTATATAGTGAAAACTTTGAAAATCTTCCTGTAGAAGAAGAAGTAACATTTTCAGTCCAAACAATCTGGAAATTCGTTAGACAGGTTGTTTCTATGATTTCTAGCTCAAGTTCGAATATGGGTCATCTGGGTTAAAAAACTAGGTCACAGAGCCCAAAAATAGAAAAAAACCTTGTTAACACTCTAGAGGTAACATTTTCAGTCAAAATATCCCAGAAATTTGTCAGAAAGGTTGTTTTGATGATTTTTAGCTCAGGTTCAAAATTGTGTCATCTGGGGTCAAAAACTAGGTCACAGAGCCCAAATATGGAAAAACCTTGTTAACACTCTAGAGGAAACATTTTCATTTCAAATAACCTGGAATCTGTCAGAAAGGTTATTTCAATGTTTTCTAGCTTAAATTTGAATATGGGTCATCTGGGTTCAAAAACTAGGTCACAGAGCCCAAAAATAGAAAAAAACTTGTTAACACTCTAGAAGCTACTTTTCAGTCCAAATATTCTTGAAATTTGTCAGAAAGGATGTTTTAGTGATTTCTAGCTCAGATTCGAATAAAGGTCATCTGGGGTCAAAAACTAGGTCACAGACCCTAAATATGGAAAAACCTTGTTAACACGCATTGAGGTAACATTTTCAGTTCAAACAACCTTGAAATTTGTCAGAAAGATTGTTTCATTAATTTCTAGGTCAAGTTCGAATATGGGTCATCTGGGGTCAATTAACCAGGTCCATAGCAACTTTGTTAAAAGCAGTCATACTCAGGTGAGCGATATAGGGCCATCATGGCCCTCTTGTTTGTTTTTCTATTTATTTATTTTTAGCTAACCTGAGCACTTTGTGCTCATGGTGAGCTTTTAGGACTGCCCTGTGTCCGTCGTGCGTCAGTGCGTCGTCAACTTTTGCTTTAAACAACATCTCCTCCTAAACCACTGGGCCAAAGTTGATGAAACTTGCCACGGATGTTCCTTGCATGAAGCTCTTCCAAAGTTGTTCAAAGAAATCAATTCCATGCAGAACTCTGGTTGCCATTGCAACCTAAAGGAAAAACTTTAAAAATCTTCTTGTCTGAAACCACTAGGCCTAGAGCTTAGATATTTGGCATTTAGCACCCTCTAATGGAACTCTACAAAAATGGTTCAAATTATTTCCCTGGGGTCAAAATTGGCCCCACCACAGGGGTCACTTCATTTTACATAGACTTATATAGGAAATCTTTAAAAATCTTCTTCTCAGAAACCACAATCCCTACAGCTTAGATATTTGGTATGTAGCCATGTCTAGTGGATGTCTACCAAGTTTTTTCAAATTATGTCCTGTGGGTCAAAATTGGCCACGCCCCAGGGTTCTCTTGGTTTACATATAGTTATATAGGAAAAACATGAAAAATCATTATGCAGAGAACCTTTACCAGTATTGTTTATATGTTGGCCCCGGGGTCAAAATTGGCCCCACCCAGGGGGCCCTTAATATGTAAAAAAGGCAATCTTTAAAAATTTTCTTACTGGAAACTTCAATGCCTACAGCTTAGATATTTGGTATGTAGCATTGTCTAGTGGATGTCTACCATGTTTGTTCAAATTATGTTCCCTTGGTTGAAATTGGCCACGCCCCAGGGTTCTCTTGTTTTAAATATTTCTACTTTCTGTCATAGAGCCTTTATTTATTGACTGATATTTTACATATTTGGTTTGTAGGCACTTATATATTTTCAATTAAAAGATGAAATACTGCTTAACAGCAAACCTACAGCCAAAGTACTCAAGTGAGCAATCCAGGGCCATCATGGCCCTCTTGTTTTTTTAGCTCACCTGTCACGTAGTGACAGAGTGAGCTTTTCTGATCACCTTTTGTTCGTCGTCCGTCCGTCCACAATTAGTTTGTTAACATTCTAGTGGTCACATTTTTGCCTCAATTGTCATGAAACTTGGTCAGGATGTTTGTCTCATTGATATCTCGGACGAGTTCGAACATGGGTTCTCAGGGTTGGAAAACTAGGTCACAGAGCCTAAATATAGAAAAACCTTGTTAACACTCTAGAGGCTACTTTTTCAGTCCAAATATCCTGGAAATTTGTCAGAAAGGTTCTATTGATGATTTCTAGCTCAAGTTCAAATATGGGTCATCTGGGTTCAAAAACTAGGTCACTGAGCCCAAAAATAGAAAAATCTTGTTAACACTCTAGAGGTTACATTTTCAGCCCAAATAATCTGGAAATTTGTCAGAAAGGTTGCTTTGACAATTTCTAGGTCAAGTTTAAATATGGGTCATCTGGGGTCAAAAACTAGGTCACAGAGCCCAAATATGGAAAAACCTTGTTAACACTCTAGAGGTTACATTTTCAGCCCAAATAATCTGGAAATTTGTCAGAAAAATTGCCTTGAGGATTTCTAGATCAAGTTCGAATATGGGTCATCTGGAGTCACAAACTAGGTCACATAGTCCAAATATGGAAAAAACTTGTTAACATTCTAAAGGTAGCATTTTCAGTCCAAATAACCTGAAAATTTGTCAGAAAGGTTCTATCGATGATTTCTAGCTTAGTTTTGAATATAGGTTTTCTGGGGTCAAAAACTAGGTCACAGAGCCCGAAAGTAGAAAAACCTTGTTAATGCTCTAGAGGTTACATTTTTAGTCCAAATATCCTTGAAATTTGTCAGAAAGATTGTTTCAATGATTTCTAGCTCAGATTTGGATATGGGTCATCTGGGATCAAAAACTAGGTCACATGGTCCAAATATGGAAAAAACTTTTTAACACTCCAGAGGTTACATTTTCAGTCCAAATATCCTGGAAATTTGTCAGACAGGTTTTCTTGATGATTTTTAGCTCAAGTTGGAGTATGGGTCATCTTGGGTCAAAAACTAGGTCACAGAGCCCAAATATGGAAAAACCTTGTTAACACTCTAGAGGTAACATTTTAATTCCAAATAACCTGGAAATTTGTCAGAAAGCTTAATTCTATGGTTTCTAGGTCAAGTTTGAATATGGGTCATCTGGAGTTGAAACATCTAGGTCACAGAGCCCAAATATCGAAAAACTTTGTAAACACTCTAGAGGCTACATTTTCAGTCCAGATGTCCTGGAAATTTGTCAGAAAGGTTGTTTTGATGATTTGTAGCTCAAGTTTGGATATGGGTCATCTGGGGTCAAAAACTAGGTCATAGAGCCCAAATATGGAAAAATCTTGTTAACACTCTAGATGTAACATTTTCAGTACAAATAACCTTGAAATTTGTCAAAGAGATTGTTTCAATAATTTCTAAGTCAAGTTCGAATATGGGTCATCTGGGGTCAAATAACCAGGTCCATAGCAACTTTGTTTAAAGCAGTCATACTCAGGTGAGCGATACAGGGCCATCATGGCCCTCTTGTTTTTTTTTGTATTTGAGAACTTAATTTCTCATTTTCAGACAATAATGGTTTTTTAAGCATATTTTACATGGAATTAATTGTGCAATGTAGCATGTAATTTAAATTTCTTGAGCTATGGCCTAGTCTGTCATTCAGAATATGTTTAATGACTTGACTACAGACATGAACTAATGACCTGTGAAGAGATTTTAGAATAGATATGAAAAAATGAGTATCAGTTTAGTGATGTGTCTCAGTAAGTTAGACAAGCTAACTGTAGAGGACAAGTAGTTGAGGACTAGAGCACCATCCGATTCCAGCAGCTTCTGCTTGATGTCCCACCACTAGTGATCATAGTCTCTAACAAATTCCTGCAATCCAAACTGTCTGCTGGTTTGAACCCAGATAAGCTGCAAGAACTTGTTTCCCAATCAATGTAAGATAAATAGGCCTATGGAAAACAAGCCGGATTATGTTTTAATCATTTATAATTGTCCTGATTCTCTAGATTACTTTTTTCCACTAAGATTTATAAATGTTTATTAATCTATTTCAGATGTCAGACAGTTGTGAACAAGGTTCTGGATATGGACTTAGAAACAGAGGATGTTAGGGCATTCCTGTCTACATTTGTTCTTCCAACTCTTGAGGGAAAACTCTAAATTTGAACTTAGATTAGAAATGAAATCTTAGATACAACTTTTAAATGGAATTGTTAGAATTTATACATTATCCTTGTAGTTTATTAAGTCATAAGAAGTCAGCAATGTTTCATTTGGTTTCGGTTGAAAATTTTAAAATCAACTTTAGATGGATTGTAACCTTCAGTTTATCTTATCTTATCTTATCTTATCTTATCTAGCTTACATTAAGAACAGTTGAAACGTAAGTTGTAGAATAGCGATAGAACAAAATTACAGAAAATGTACATACTGCAAAAAAGATTTTCAGTCCTATTTATAAGTACTTTCTGCTATAAAGATGAAATGATACAATGAAAAGTATGATTCTACCTGTAAATATTCAGGTCTTTCAAAGAATTGTGTCTGGACTTCACTTTTAATTTCTGTCTCCTAGATTTCTGAGGAATTCATGTAGTCATCTCAGAAAGAAGGAATGTGGCAGCCACAGTAAATGTTTTCAATCATATAGAAATTGGTAAACAGAAGTACTTATAAACAGATGCTGAAAAGGCGGATAAACTGTTATAGTAGTCGATACAATGATTGTTCTCTTATTGCACTTATGATGATACACATGTATAAAGGTTAGTTACAATATCTGCAAGAAAGGAAGTGAGATGAGTAAAAAAATAATTTTATTTTGACCTACTTCGAAACAATAAAATGCATTTTTATGTTACTGATGTTTTCAGAAAGTGAAGCTAAACCCCTATGTTTTGTTATACTTTGAAACTTTTTTCAAAGGTTAAGGGAAACACATACAGAGTAATAAGTTTGACACATGACATTCTTGAGGTATTTTGTTGAAAAAAAAACCCTGAAGGTTTTGAAGTACATCTACATGTATCCTGTGATAAATGGTAATTGTATAGTTTTAAAATTTAGCATGTTTTATGTCAGGAAGAGGCCTTAAAAAAAAAAAAAGGAAAGGCTTTCATTGACAAATACATTCATCTGGTTTGAGACAAGAAAATTGTTATTTTTTGTTAAACTGTTATGAGAATAAAAAGGTACATCTATGACTGATTTAAGCTTGTGGATTTCTCATTAATTAGGATAAATAAAGGTATAGAATATAGCCACTGGACACTCCTGCTCACCTAATATTTAACCTTAAGCCATTGTGGTTTCTCACAAGGTTTTAAAAAAATCAGTTTTCAACATGCAGCACAAAAAAAATTGAGGAAGGAATGGTAACCTTCAAAAACCTCAGATATTCAGGTGTTTTCTGTCCTGAAAGAAATTGATGATTTTTTGTGGTTGCTATAACAACTAGGTTCCTTCATTAAGTTAAATTCTTTGAAACACCTTGATTCAGTACTTCTACTACTACTTTTACAGTCTTACTGTGTTATCTAAATGGTTAGAGACTTGAAGAAAACTTGATCATGACAATAAAACAGCAACTATAACAATGAGCTCTGTTCCAAAGACAAAGCAGTGGGTACAGCAGTTGGAACAGTCCCAAAGACAGACCTACGGCTATCCCGAAAACAGAACAGCTACTTCAGTGAGCACCGTGCCTGAGAGAGTACAGAGGCAGTAAGAATGAACACTGTCTTCGAATGGAAGACAGTATTGGCTATATCAATGAGCTCTTTCCCAAAGACAGAAAAGTAGCTTTTACAATGAGATAAGTCCAAAAGACAGCAGCATGTGTTAAAATTGCACAGGGAAATTTTATGTAATCCGACCTAGTGATCTAGATTTTGACAACATTAAACCAGATTCTAGCTTGAAGTAGATTTTATTCATGACCGTAATTCTGATCGAAAGTCATTAACATTAGGTTTAAAATCTAGTGGAAGATAATGGACAATTACTGTACAATACCAAAGTGATCACATAAGCCAACCCTTAACTAGCTCATGGACCATGGGTTTTGCAACAGAAGCTGTGTCTTTGTGTATGAAAGTAATTTGCTATGTAAATCAATTCAGTAACAACAAAGTGTGCAGAAGTTTTCTTCTATTAATATTTGCATTTTAAATGATCCTTGTGGGTCTTCTTGAACCAACACAGTGGCACCACTTCTTTATAACAAATCTGTAGACTCTTTAATGATAAAACATATACTTCCTCTGTCTTTTTATGCTGAACGAGTACATTAACAAGCTATCTATTTTATTTTTTCTGGAGCAGATGATACGTGAGCTTGTTTTACAGGGAATGCAGAAATCGCGAAGCACAGTTGTAGTCTTAAGTTGGGTAAAATCTTAAAATGCAATACACTTATTATGAAAAAATCATGATCAATAAAAAGGTTTTAAACGCTGAGTTAACTCCTGTCAAAACCGCTGTGCATGTTTTGCTAGGGTCTGCAACCTTGTCCCTAAGAAGAGGGCCATTTTGGCCTTATATTGCTCACCAGTCCTGAGTACACCTCTGTCCCATGATCAACCTTACAAAAATGAAAAAAAAGAACAACTAAGTAATGCTATGTTACCTATGCTTTCAGAGAGGCAAGTATCTATATGATGTTCAGACTGTAGTGTATATTTCACAAATGAGAAATTCTTTATTCAGAGCAAAAGGTATATTAATCCTCTAATCTCCCTTCTTGTTAAGAAAATTAATATCATTTTATGAAATAAAGAAATGACCGTAAATATGTGCACTTAAATTACAAGTTTTTTATCATCTTCATTTACCCATGAATTTATTATGACCTGAAGTCAGTTTATTCATGAATAAACTTCAACACTACTTTCAAAACCTAGTTCTCATATCCAATAAATGACTGCAATACCTATGATAAAAATCCACATGTTGCAGATACAGAATTTACATTAAAGGTGAGAATAATGGGACTGTTATCAAGTAAGAAATGTTATCAAAATTAATCTAGCACCAACTAACTAATTGTTCTGATAACATCAACAGCTCATTTTTTCACAGTGTTTCTTATATCAATGGCACATAGATTCAGTTATTTTCATTTTTACCTGTATTTCATATCTTGTTACATGTGGCTCTAGTGTAGTTTTTTCCAGGTAATTGTCGTGATACAGGTAGTTTAGGTGTAACAAGGTTATAGTAGGAATCCACTGTTCAGGTTTTTGGTGACCTAGTTTTTGATCCCACATGACCCAGTTTCGAACTTGACCAATACACCATCAAGGAAAATATTCTGAGCAACTTTCATTAAGACTTGGTCAAAACTGTTGTCTCCTGAGTGTTCACAAGGTTTCCTACAATTTGGCCTGGTGACCACGTTTCTGATCCTACATGACCTGGTTTTGAACTTGACCGAGATATCATTAAGGCAAACACTCTGAACAACGTCCATTAAGGCTTAATCAACAAGAGAACTATGATTGCCCTTAATCCTTCACCTGCATCCCATTGCTAAGGGACCATAACTCTGGAACCCATGATGGGATGAGGTTGGTTCAGGAAAAGAGTTTACCCATATTCAAACTTGAACTCAAGATCATCAAGAAAAACATTCTGTTTTCATGACATTTGGACAAAAACATTGGCTTATACAGTGTTTACAAGGTAAATCTGTGTTTTGACCTGATGAGTTATTAACCTCTGATATATATTCATTCAAACGTGACATAGATACCATCAAGACAAATATTCTGACAAATTTTCATGACAAATGGAAAGAAAATGCAGCCTCTAGAGTGTTAACAAGGTGTTTCTGTTTTGACCAAGTGACCTAGTTTTCGACCCTGATGAAATAAAATATACCCTATAGAGTATTATGGGGGTAAATCTCTGTTTGGTCCCATGACCTAGTTTTTGACCCAATAATACCCTTATTCTAGCTTATCCTAGATAACATCAAGACAAAGATTCTGACAAATTTTCATGACATTTGGAAAGAAAATGGAGCTTATAGAGTATTAACATGTTTTTTCTATATTTTGACCCTGTGACCTTGTTTCTGACCCAAGATGACCCGTTTTCGAACTTAACCTAGATATTCTCAAGACAAATATTCAGACAAAATTTCATGAAATTTAGGAAAAAACTTAGCCACTGCAGTGTTAACAGGGGTTTTCCATGTTTTACGCTGTGACTTAGTTTTTGATACAAGATGACACATATTTGAACTTGACATAGATATCCAGATAACCTAGTGTCAAGTTTTCATAATACTTGGAAAGAAAATTCACCCTCTAGAGTGTTAACAAGGTTCTTTAATGTTTTCACCTCGCGACTTAGTTTTTGACTCAAGATGACCCATATTCAAACCTCACCTAGATATATCACCAAGACAAATTTCCTAACAAATTTTCATGACATTAGAGTAGAAATTTAAGGGTAGCCACTAGAATGTTAACAAGGTTGTGCTATGTTTTGACCCTTTGACCTAGTTTTTTTTAAATCCAAAATTACCTATATTCAAACTCGGCCTAGATTTTATCAAGGCAAAAAAATCTGACAAGTTTTCGTGTCATTTGAACAAAGCATGTATCCACTAGAGAGAGTGTTAACAAGTTTTTTCTGTTTTGATGCTGTGACCTAGTTTTTGACCCAAGATGACGCACATTTAAATTTAAGCTAGATAAATTATTATCAAGAAAAACATTCTTAGACATTTTCGTGACATTTGAAAAGAAAATGTAGCCTCTATAGCGTTAACAAGTTTTTTTTCTGTTTTGAACTTCTGACCTTGTTTTTAAACCAAGATGACCCATATTAGAACTGACCTAGAAATTATCAAGACAAACATTCTGACATGTTTTCATGAAATTTGAACAAACACTGTGGCCTCTTGAGTGTTGACAAATTTTCCTTTAATTTGGCCTGATGACCTAATTTTTGATCCAACATGACCCAATTTCAAACTTGATCTTGAGATAATCAAGTTAAAGATCCTGACCAATTTTCAGAATGACAGGGTGTTTAATGTGACCTGTAGAGTGTGACCAAGGTAAAATGTGGACAGAACGACGGACAGACATCGGACAACCAGCGATCATTATAGCTCACCCTGGGCATATGCTCAGGTGAACTAAAACAGACTGTGTTCCTTTATAGATGTACATGTATTGACAAACATTTATAGAATGCTGAAATTCATCATTATGTTTCTTGGACATTACCACATGCAAGAATTGAAGAGACATTTTTAATATGAAGGCGGTTATAACTCTGTTTCTGTAAACGTAAACACTGAAAGATCTAAGAACTGGCTCTTTGTAAAGTTGTGTTGGAGTCTCTGGACATTTTGTTATGGCCATATAGAGAACTTGTATGCATATTTTCGGTAGGAAAAGGTCACACCCTCTGTACTAATATTCATAAACTCCCAAACAAACCTCATCTTCTTGTTTTGGAAAACTTGTTTAGAAAGCTTTGTTTAAATCCCCACTGGAATAGCTAACAGACAGAATTAAAACGACAAAATCCGAATACCTTGCGTTTATGATTCCCCCCCCCCCCTAAATTCTGTTATCTAAGACAGTAAAACCATTTTCTTTTCAAGATTACTGTGACCTTGCCCTTTGACCCGATGACCTGAAAAAATATGGAGTTATAAACTGGACATGAGAAACCTATATACCAAGTTTGAGGAACCTTGGCCAAAGGATTCTATAGAAATCCATTAGAAAAGGTTTCACTTTCCAAGGGTCACTATGACCTTGACCTTTAACCTAGTGACCTCAAGGAAAAAAGAGGTAATCTCCTGAACAGACCAACCTGCATAGCAAGTCTGAGGAGCCAATAAGTTTGAGGACCCTGTGCCCAAGCGTACTATAGTTATTGATCGGAAGGTCACTGTTACCTTAACCTTTGGCCTAATAACCTGAGAAACCATAGGAGTCATAGGTATGTCAGGACCAACCTACAAACCAGGTTTGAGGAAGGTGAATCCAAGGGTTCTATAGTTATTGATCGGAAACTGTTTTTGGAAACCGTTTTACAAGGTCACTGTGACCTTGGCCTTTGACTTACTATGAATACATTGACAGATTTCGAGCAAACATATGAAACTGTGTGTGTGACGTTAGAATTATCATGAATTTGAAATTAAAAAAAAAAAAGCACTGATTGTCACACATTATATATTCCTTTAAAAGTGACAGCGGAATAGTTGTCTAGTCATAACGCGGGGGACTGGTAATCGAGAGATTGCGAGTTCGATACCCGCTCCTCAACTATCAGATGAGATATTTAACAGATGTCCAATGTATCGTTGCTTGACATTGAGTTTCTTAAAGAACTAGACGTGTCTCTGGAATGTGATGTTTTCTGTATCTTGCAAATCCTTCACAACTGTCGAAAATAACTTAACACGTCGGACAGCGTTGATCATACGGGAGTTCGGTACCGACGATAAATGATTAACAGTAATCGAAGGAGATATTGAAATTGATACGACAAGTCCTGTCATGTAAAGGAAACAATTAAGTCATATTTTTTGGTCTACATATTAGCTTTATATTACTGTGCGAAAACCATATGCTCGGCTTTGCGATACCAGCGCTGAAACGAGAAATAATCATTCGTTTTAAAAAAGAACAAGAATTTAACCATCAGAGCGTTTTAAGTTACATCCATAGTTTAATTTTGAAACGTTTGTTGAACAAGGGCCAACACACATGATGAAGAGTTTTTTTAATGTATTCCTGTTATTTGAAATAGTGCAACATAATATATATATGTAGTGTTTTCGCTTTTTAAAATACTAGATCTAAACCGAAACAGATATTTAAACTACAAATTAAAAGCAAGAATTAACTGAATTAAATGAAAAATTTACAGTCTACAATTTAAAAATAAACAGGGTTTAAAATAAACTGTTATTTAAAAGCGGGAACCTAAACGATGAACGTCTTTCTTCAGACATCAACATTTGTTATGTTATGTTTGTTATGCTTTGTTAAAGATATTTTCCAACACTTGACAAGATAAATACACCAAACTTTAAAACTTTTTAGTAACTTTTTTTATTTTTCAGAATTAAATGATAATGGTAATATATATGCATAGAAACAATTAACTGTGCTTGTTACAAGTTCTCAATTATTTGTCGTTCTATCGTGAAAACTATTGAGGTAAAATAGAACTGAAATGAAAATCGATTATCGAATCGAATCGGAAAAAGCATTTTGATTTACTATCGGAAAATAATCAAAATGTTATAAACATAGAGAAACTGGAAACACTTTCAGAAGTGTTGTACATTTTCATCAAAATGCATGCTAAATTTTAAATAACGTTAGTACTGAATCATTTATGTATACCCAGTTACAATGCCAAATGTATTATAAAATGTTAAAATAGATTCTCACAAAGAGTGACTTCACTTGCCACCTTGCAACATCGATTCTTGCAATTGAAAATCGATTGTTGCCGACGTAACACGGCCGCCAACGATTAATCGACCTAAATCGATTATCGTTACGTACATCACTAGTTGGATAATTTGAAACCTGACTTTATCCGGGTTCCGTATCTTGGATATAGCACAGAACCGGACACTATTTCGTTAGTTTCGTATATCAATTTTTTTCAATCAGATTTCAAGAAATGTTGTTGAATTATTATTACATTTATCGGTTACAGTATACTGAATCCGAAAATATTCAAAACAACAAAATTTGAAACAAACCGGATGTTAAAAATGTCAGTTCATTCGAAACTACCCCTCAGAAGTCAGACCATCCTTAATGTTGACAAAATATGAAATTTCTTGAATAATTTTGTTTGCTGTCTTCGATCATAATTATGATTGGTAGAAAGAAAAAGAGAATTGTTGGAAAGATTATTTGGGGTCCCAGAAAAAGCCACGAAAACGGCGTTGTAAGTTTCCAAGCATTAATATTTCTGCTCAAAATTTATGTCCTGAAATTTGAAAATCTAGTGGCAGTGTAGGAAGTAAAACGCGAAGTCTCAATATTGGAAGTTGATTTGATGCTGATTTTGACATAGATCTTGTTAAAGTTATGTGCTCCATGAAAATTAAGGTTTTCTAGTAGATCTATATGAATCAGCCTTCTTGTTTTATGATTGAGAGTCTTCATATGTCAAAAAAGATAATAGAAATAAATTCCTCCTGTAACACTTATGCCTATTAACCTTGTATCTCTTAGGGTTTCCATGGAAAGATATACAGAAATAATCAGAAAAATATTAATAAGTCATCTTGTTAATAACTTAATAAATGCATCTTCAATAAAGAGTGTCAACGAGAGTTTCTAGCAAAATCCTGTCATGTTCCCATACACGCTGCATGGCATGGAACTGAAATCCACTGATACCACTAAATATTTAGGTGTTATTATCAGTAAGGATTTAAACTGGTCTGAACGTATTAATAGTTTCTCCACTAAAGCCAATAATTCTCTAATATTCTTCTAAAGACACTTTCAGACCACAAGTAAAAAATTAAGAGAAAGTCTGTAACACCATGTCTGTCTGCAGCTCGAGTATTGCTCAGCCATCTAGCAACCCTGGCAAATGTCCCTTTCATACCAAGTAAAAAAATGTAAAGATCTGCAGCACTATTTATCATTAATGACTATAATTACACAAGCAGTGAAACCCTTATGTTTAACACCCTCAACTTGTTTGAGTTGACCACAACTATTTTACCCAGACCGGAAACCTGAACTGCTAAATTTCACAAACCCTCGCCCAATACTACATGAACTTCTTCCCCCGAGTATTGAGACTCTGGAATGGCCTTCCCTAATCTTAACAGTCCAGCCCCAGCCTCAACATATTAACTGAGTGACTGGCAGCTGTACAATGTTACTCCAAAATAACTCCTTGCTCTTTGTTTTTAAGCTAGCACTTGTAGAAATTCTTACTCTTTGCACACAATGAGATGCCTCATTTTTTACCGTGTCCAGACAAGCACCTTCCAGTCATAATTAAAACAGCTTGTACAGCTGGGGTACCTTCGATTACTAAGTGGACACTCTACCACATTGCCATAAAAGCTAGCTGATAGGCAAGAGAGTACAAGTGCCTTATTATACCTCTGCTACATAACTGTTGCATATTTAGAAACCAGATGTAAGTTTTGAGCTTATGTTTTTTGCAAATTTTATTACAGTTTCTTCAGTGCTTTGAAACTATAGAAGAAAAGATCAGCATGTGTTGGGTATGACTTCATTTCAGTGGAAACAGGGGCTTCTTATATTGAGAGTGGATCATTCATAAAATCATTTTGAAAGTAGATCATGAGGAAATTTATTCATTTATATTTTTTTTTAATGTTTTTGAGTTTCGTCTACATGTATCTGCCTGTCAGGCTGGACTTTTTTTTCAAATGAAAGAGATGTGGTTTTTCATGTAATCTCTTTGTGCAAATAATTCTTAATCAAACACGCCTGAACTCCTCACAGTTTGTCCAAATGGCGTGGTTTGTTAAGGTGGGAAGGTAACAATTTTGCAATGGCAACAAATAGAAAAAACACTTCTTACTGATACCACAAGGCCTAGAGCTTAGATATTTAATATGTAGCCTTGTCTAGTAGACCTCTGTCAAGACTATTCAAATTATGCCCCTAGGGTGAAGATTAGTCCCTCCAAAAGGGGTCCTGTTTGTGTAAATATTGGAAATTTGATCATCTTCTTTTCAGAAAATGTAATTCCTTCAGCTTAGATATTTGGTATGTTGAATTTTCCGTTGAACCTTTACCAAAATTGTTCAGATTACACTATTGTGGTCATAATGAACTGTTGAGACTCACTTGTTATTCATTTATAAGAAAAATATGCCTTGATAAAGCTATAGCAATGGAAGTTGAACTAAGGATTACAGTTTTGAATGTAGTTTTCAGCTTTTGCATTCTCTTACAACATGTACCTTGAACTCCTGACCCAGTTTCTAAATTGTGAATTTATAATGACCAACCTACTTTCTCGCTTTTGAAGTCACAGCAATGAAATCTGAACCATATTAACAATTGTACTCAGCCCAGCGATATAGGGCCATCATGGCTCTCCTGTCTGTATTTGTTTGGCAGATATTTATTGATTTGTTAATATACATGTAGATATTAAAGATTTATTATGTTTGTAAATCACTCTTAAAATAAAAAGCCTCTGAGATAACACGAGGGAATTTTATTTCATTGTGTGGTGACAATTATTATTATTATTCAGTGGGCTTCTTTTTCATCTAAAAACTGGTTATAACCTAATATTTTTAGCTCACCTGAGCACAAAGTGCTCAGGGTGAGCTTTTCTGATCGGTCTTTGTCCGTCGTCCGTCTGTCCGTCGTCAACTTTACATTCAAACGACATCTCCTCTGAAACCAATGGGGCAAATTTAATGAAACTTGCCTGGGATGTTCCTTGCATGAAGCTCTACCAAGATTGTTCAAATGGTTCTGGTCCATTGCAATTCTGGTTCACTGGAGCTAAAAATAGATTTTATAAGTTGGATCTTTAAAAATCTTCTTCTCCAAAACCACAAGGCCTGGAGCTTTGATATTTGGTATGAAGCATCATCTAGTGGACCTCTACCAAGTTTGTTCAAATTATGTCCCTGGGGACAAAACTGACCCCACCCCAGGGGTCAGTTGATTTTACATAGAGTTATATAGGGAAAACTTGAAAATCTTCTTGTCAGAAACCGTAAGTTATAGAGCTTAGATATTTGGTGTGTAGCATTGTCTAGTGGACCTCTACCAAGTTTGTTCAAATCCTGTCCTCTGGGTCAAAAATGTCCCCACCCCAGGGGCCACTAGTTTTACATAGAGTTATATAAGAAAATCTTAAAAAATCTTCTTGTCAGAAACCGTAAGTTATAGAGCTTAGATATTTGGTGTGTAGCATTGTCTAGTGGACCTCTACCAAGTTTGTTCAAATCCTGGCCTCTGGGTCAAGAATGACCCCACCCCAAGGGCCACTAGTTTTACATAGAGTTATATAGGAAAATCTAAAAAAATCTTCTTGCCAGAAACCGTAAGTTATAGAGCTTAGATATTTGGTGTGTAGCATTGTCTAGTAGACCTCTACCAAATTTGTTCAAATCCTGTCCTCTGGGTCAAAAATGGCCCCGCCCCAGGGGCCACTAGTTTTACAGAGTTATATAGGAAAATCTTAAAAAATCTTCTTGTCAGAAACCGTAAGTTATAGAGCTTAGATATTTGGTGTTTAGCATTGTCTAGTGGACCTCTACCAAGTTTGTTCAAATCCTGGCCTCTGGGTCAAAAATGGCCCTGCCCCGGGGGTCACTTGTTTACATAGAGTTATATAGGAAAAACTAAAAAATCTTCTTGTCAGGAACAAGAAGGCCTACAGTTAAGATATTTGGTATGTAGCATTGTATTGTGAACGTCTACCAAGTTTGTTCAAATCCTGGCCTCTGGGTCAAAAATTGCCCCGCCCCGGGGGTCACTTGTTTTACCTAGAGTTATATAGGAAAATCTTAAAAAAATCTTCTTATCAGAAACCGTAAGTTATAGAGCTTAGATATTTGGTGTGTAGCATTGTCTAGTGGACCTATACCAAGTTTGTTCAAATCCTGGCCTCTGAGTCAAAAATGGCCCCGCCCCAGGGGCCACTAGTTTTACATAGAGTTATATAAGAAAATCTAAAAAAATCTTCTTGTCAGAAACCGTAAGTTATAGAGCTTAGATATTTGATGTGTAGCATTGTCTAGTGGACCTCTACCAAGTTTGTTAGAAAAATATCCCTGGGGTCACTATTGGCCCCGCCTGAGGGGTCACAAGTTTTAAATAACAATATAGAAGAAAATCTTTAAAAATCTTCTTGTCTGAAACCACAAGACCTAGAATTTTAAAATTTGGCATGAAGCAAGCTTTATCAAGCTTTTTCAAATTATTGGATTAGGTTAAAGGTCACGGAGGCTAAAAGTAGATTTATCTACTGTACCTCATAGAGCCTTCATTTATAGACCAATATCTTTGATATTCAGTATAGAGGTTCCTTGCATGGACCTCTACCCATGGGTAGGGTTTGAGGTCACTGGGTCAAGGTCAAGGTCACCATAGCTTATAATAGATATTTCTACTTTCTGTCATAGAGCCTTTATTTATTGACTGATATTTTACATATTTGGTTTGTAGGCACTTATATATTTTCAATTAAAAAATGAAATACTGCATAACAGCAAACCTACAGCCAAAGTACTCAGGTGAGCGATCCAGGGCCATCATGGCCCTCTTGTTTATTGACATTAATGACAACAGAGCTCCAGATAGGGGTGGTGCTTACATTCATTGTTATGCTCCCTGGAGGGCGAGCATATAGTTGCCGCTTTGTCTGTCCTGTCTGTTCGTCCGTCTGTCATAATTTTGTCCGGAGCATAACACAAAAACTATGAGAGATATCAAGACCAAACTTCAGTACAGTGCAGTGCACAAGAACCATAACTTGCTTTATTAATTTTTGAGTTATTGCCCTTGAAATTTCTCATACTTATTTTTTGTCCGGGGCATATCTCACAAAGTATTAGAGTTATCAGCTTGAAACTTTATAAGTAGACAGATCTCATTGATGAGCAGTGCAATGCACAAGAACCATAACTCTTGCTTTATTATTTTTTGAGTTATTGCCTTTTGAAATTTCTCATACTTATTTTTTGTCCGGGGCATATCTCACAAAGTATAAGAGATATTAACATGAAACTTCATTGGTAGATAGATCTCTACGAGCAGAAGTGCAGCGTGCAAGAACCATAACTCTGTTTTGAATAATTTAGGAGTTATTGCCCTTTGTTATTTTTCATACTTTAAAAAAATACATATTAAACAATAGCCTTTTTGGAAATGGCATTTATTCGGGGAGCATCCATCGGTTCTACCAATTTCTTGTTAATTGATGCTTAAAAAAATGTGAGAATTTTTTTTATCTTAAAACAAAGAGCAGCCAATTAATATCTATAATATATTATATATATTAATTGGCTTAAGAAATTTTACTGTACATGTATAATTTTACCCTTAAGGAAAAAACCTAAATTTGATTTTCAGTATTTTCAACTGAAATGCCAAGTGGGTTAACGAAAAGGTCTAGGAAACCCTCTCTCTTAAGAATATTTATACAAACTGTCAATGGACAATAAGAAATATGTCAATATGAAAATGAGTGCCCATGAAGGTCTTGGCACAAGTAAGGCTGTTTGGTTGGTGATCGAAAATAATTTAAGCTACTTGCTAGTTGGTTTAAAAGAATTTCAAAAGGTCATTTGGTACATATCAGGAAAAAGCCTTGGACCTTTTATATTAGTTTATAAAGAACTTTCGCAAACAGTTTAATAATAGATGCAGAGTTGGTGGATTCAGCTTATAAAATTACATGATTACATGTCTGAAATGCATTAACTTATTCAAAGAAGCATCTGTTGCACCATTGTATTGTTACATTATGCATTTATGTAAACAAAAAAAAATTACAGGTACCTGGTTGACTTTCTTCATATATTTAAAAGAGCCTGTTGTATTACAGTGTATGCACTTATATGAGGCTGGTGTTATGATAACCCTAGAGGTTCATACACATATGTATTGTCTTTGACTGATTATATGATTAAAGAGGTTTTATTAAGGATTAGTGCCTCATAGAAATTTGTGAAATATGAAAATTCTTTGCATAGCCTCATATGATTGTATTCTGAGGGATAATAAAAGACATGTAATATTTATATATATTTGTTATATTTTTTTTTCTCTACACACATTTGAAAGGTAAGTGCATGAGTAGAACTCTGCTAGTCTGAATTCATCAGGTCCAGAAAAATCAGGTTAATTTAGGGAAGGTTAAGGCTTTGAAGCAAGTGACTTTAAATTTTTCGTGAAATACTTTTCTTGTGACATTTGTAAGGATTGAAGTAACTATTTTTGTCATAAAACACAGTTTGTTTTGATATTTTTTTTATAAGATTGCCATTGCTTTTTGCAAACAGTAGAAAATATAAGGAATGCATAATTACAGTGCCACTCTCCGATTGGTTAGAGACTCTTATACTGTATATCTGCCTTGAATAAAGTGACTAAGTGGGAACTTAATGGTTTGACAGCATTTTAACAAATTAGGTACAGCTGCCGAGGTTAATAATAAAAACAAAATTTCCGCATTTTCATACCTCGCTACACATTTCATATTCTTTGTAGCACACAATTAACATTACAGTTATTGCACAAGCTAGTCTAATTATAACCTTGCTCGGCATTTCACATTTTTTTGTTGATGACACCAGCTGTTCTACCATGACTCTATTTGGGTTCCTCCCCCGCCCAAATAAACCAAAAAAAATACCTTTGGCATCGTCAGATTGGTCTTAGGCTTGCCATAAATTATTAATTAAAAAGGGAAGTTCAAAATGCTTTTATGGTACCAAAGAGTTAACTTCATATTAATGATAATTTGGATTTTAAAAGTTTGAATTTCACTTGAAGAATTTTCTTTTAATTTTTATTGAATGAAATTCGGGACAGGGAAAATCTCTTCAAAATGGCGTTGAATTGAAGTTATTGTTGTTTGGACTTTTGATTTTCTATTGTATGGTTATGTGTTCAATTTACCTATTTTTAGCTCGTTTGTTATGAAGAAAAAATCGAGCTATTATGATCGCTGTGTCGTTGTCATGCCAAAAACTTAAATGTAGCCCATTACTCAGACAGTTTAAAAGCTAATAACATGAAACTTTGAATGCTTGCTTATCATGACAAGAGGCATTTGTAACACAAGGGGCATTACATGTATTCCGAAAGCTATATTTTTGGAGTTATGCCCCTTTTTAACTTGTAATTTTTTGGTCAAAATTGCTTATTAAGTTGAATGATTTTAAAACTATCAAAGATATCAATATGAAACTTAGATTGCTTGCTTAACATGACAAGAGGTAGTTGTAACACAAGGGGCATTATTCTGAAAGCTATAATTTTGGAGTTACATGTATGTCCCTTTTTAACTTACAATTTTTGTCAAAATTGCTTATTAAGTTGAATGATCAAAGGTATCAGTATGAACAATATCAGCATCTTTACATGAAACTCCAGAGGTATAAAGACCTCCTTCAGGAGTAGTGCACAGGAACCATAACTGTGACCCCCATTGTCGACATGTAAAACAGATGAGCGTAGGTGCAGCTCTGCAGAGCTCTTGTAAAGAGATATAACAAGGTTACCAGTTTGGTCAAAACAAAATTTTCATTTTTTTTTTGATGATTAACAAATCACAGATTTCAAGAATTTTGTTGAGAAAATTTCTGATTTTGTTTTCAAACTCAACTGTTTGCAAGTTTCAGATTTGAATGTAGAAAAGTGGTTGGCCTTAATAATGATACAGACATGTTTCATTTACTTAATTAAAACATTTACAGGCATTACAGAAAGAGCAATTTTACACAGGGAACTTTTGCAAGTAATGTCATTTAATCTGCATACATATATATATATATATATATATATATATATATATATATATATATATATATATATATATATATGTAATCTGTATATATTTCATATAACATTGATTTAGAACAAAGATGTATCTGTGAAATAGTGGTAAAAGAATATACTACAAGTGTTATGGAATATAATGAAAAATCTCAACTTGTAAGTTTTATAGTTAAGGTCACTATTCTGGGTACATCAAAGCTAAGATTTGCCAAACTCAAACAAACACTTAAAGGGACGTACCCTACATTGTAATGTTTTGAGAGTTTAGTTTTACATGTAACTACATATTAATAAAGGAGGTCATACAATACTTTCACACTCAACCATTGAAAATTTTTAAACTCAAACATTTACTCTGATCTACTCTGTATGTATTTTTTTCGCTCATTCTCTAAAAAAAGGAAAAAGAATTATTAAAGCGAATGACTCACAGAATTTAGGCTAAAATTGTTTTCTTCCAAATTATAGAGAAACTAATATACTATGAAAAAAAAACAACTTTATATGATGCTTCTGTACACTGTGAAAACTGAAGAAAAAAAAAAGATTGAATTCACCAGGATTCAAACCCATGCCCTTTTGATCAGTAAAATGAAGGGCAGCGATCTAAACGACTGAGTCACAGAGACTAGTTGTAATGGTAACTCAAAATTAATAATACCGGTAAAAATAAAGTATCTACCCCGTGACTAACAAGGTAAACTTTTTACCGATAAAAGACTGTAAAATGTAATAAATTGATGTGTTTCTGAAAAAAAAAAAGTTTATATATGTTCTTCACAATTACAACTAGAATTTCTATTATGTATAAATATTTTCTTTTTTATGCATTGTCAACATATCTGTGAGTAAGTCGCTTTAATGTAGAGAACATATGGTATGAAAATTTTCCTTTAGAGTATAATTATAGAAACAAAGAAAGTGTTCATTGTAATGTAATTGCTATCCACACATAACTTGTACATCAACAACTCTGAATGAAAAACTGATATTAATATTTTCCATGGAACATAGAAATTTTTTACTGACACTTTGCCAGCAGGTAATGATTTGTTAAATGCTATTCGTAGATATTTGACTTTGAATGAAAAAGATGCTTTAAATTTAGGGTATGGCTCTTGAATAGACAGTTTGGTATTAAGGGTGACTGACTGTTATGTTTTGGAATATTATACACATTTGAGTGACAGCAATCATCAGCCAGTGTGTCTAGCAATCTGACACAAGTCCAAGACTCAAGAGAGTGGCTGCAGCCAAGTGATAGTGAGCGAAATCACAGTAAAATGGTTAAGTCCAAAAAAAAAAAAAAAAAAAAACCCACTGCCATGAAGCATAGTCATAAGACGGCCAGTGTCTAGTATCTGTACTCTATATTGGTGGTATGTTATGGTCAGACACCTATGATCAGTAGGGTCTGTATCTTAACAGAATTCTGCATGTATATGTATGTATTTTTCAGGCTACAGGTGTGAGCCAGGCCAGTGTGTACCATGCCCTGATAGTCATCTTTCTGGAGTTCTTCGCATGGGGTCTCTTGACCAACCCCATGATCATGGTAACATCTTATTCCATCTGTCCAAACATTATTAAGTGGCTATTGTCTGGACTGCATATTAAAAGCAGTACCGGTACATGTGCTAATTGAGACTCGCACAATTTATTATTATTGGAGAAAATATCATAGATAGAATACAAACGTAGCTAGTAACCAAACATAGGCTTTGCTTGTTGAGACCTTGAGTTTTAGGCTAAGGATTTTAAACTTTTTGGTAAGTTTATGACCTGTTTTGTGACTGAGTTTGATACAGTTGTGTCAGTAATGTAAAATTTTGGGAACATCTTGCGGGATACTTACTTACGTGCTTTTATGGCTAGATTTGTGTTGCTTAACATTACTAAAAATGAATGTAACATTCTGTTCTGATTCAATGCTATTAAAAATGTTGTTATATAAATACAGGTGCTGAATGACACTTTTCCTAACCACACCTTTCTTATGAATGGCCTTATACAAGGGGTTAAGGTAAGTCTGTTTACATTCACTAGATTGGGTAAATTCTCAATTCACAAAACAAATATATTGAAAATGTCTACAATGATTGTCCCAAAAAAAGTTTATTTAAACAAATGTTTAGGAAAATAAGTGTTAATATTGATCAGACATGAAGTAATCTTAGCATTTTATGAGTGACTGAAAATCCAGCAATAAGCTATGGCTTGTAATTTTGGCAATGTATGAAAACGTATATTGTGTTTCATTTATTACTTGTTTCATTTTGCAGGGTATACTGTCATTTTTGAGTGCTCCACTAATTGGTGCTTTATCAGATGTGTGGGGTCGGAAACCCTTTCTCCTCCTTACTGTCTCCTTCACATGCGCTCCTATACCCCTTATGAAGCTTAGTCCCATGTAAGTATCAACCATCACACTTCTGAAATAGTCAGTTGACGAGCAGCCCATGTGCTTACCAGGCACATGGAGTAGGAACCTGGAAGTAAAAACTTACAAAAAATGGTCGTAAAAAAGGCATTCAAGAATCAAAGTCAAAATGTACATCTCAAGAGAAGCACTATAATAAATAGATAATTTACTGTATAACTTTACAGTCTGACTATTGTTAAAATGAGTCTTCTCATAATTATTTATTTTAAAAAAATAGAATCAACAGTAGAAATATTCAACATTACAGTTTATCTTTAACGAGAGTGAAATATTTAGGAAATAGATTTTAAGTTTGAGAGATCTACCATCTAATATATTATGGTGATGAATTCAGATGCATATAGTAATTTAATCATGAAAGCTGTAGGCCTAAGTATACAATTACGCATCTGAATGAGAAACCATGATATATTCGACTGTAGATCATAAAAACTGTAAAATCTATTTCCATTCTAACACATATGTGTGCACACTAATTTCATGTCATTTTTATGGTTATTGTCCCTGTCAGGCTATTGCATTTACCCCGCTATTAGTTTTCACTTGAAAATGAAAACAGCAGTCATTTTAGTTTTATCAGTTAATAATTTACATTTTAGGAAATATCTATTATTTTATCGTATATGAAGGTCAAAGAAAGTAATTAAGTCTATAAGAATATTTCACTTATATTTAAAAAAAAAAAAATAAGTCTACAAAGACAAATAAGAACAGCCGAAAGTAATTAAACTCATCAACACAGTTAAAAAGTTGAACTGCAACTCTGTAGATCTTTGTTCTTCTGTATGAACCACTTTCTTCTCTCAACTGGTATTTCCTCTCTTCAGGTGGTATTTTACTATGATCTCAATGTCGGGTGTCTTCGCTGTGACATTTAGTGTCGTGTTCGCATATGTGGCTGACATCACGACAGAAGAGGACAGAAGTCAAGCATATGGATTGGTGTGTTTTAATTTCCCAATACTTAGTAATTTACTACATATAACAGGAAACATTTAAGGAGGGTAATGACAAAAAAATTGTATAATGACCTAGTTTTTTTCTGAAAAGATCTGTAAATGTAGAGCATCTTAACAATTTCCCCAGACATGTCATTCTTCTGAGAAGGGTGTAATGCTTCAGTTTTTCTGATTATACAGTATCTTGTGACAACAACTGAACTAGAAACTCCAGGGGTTCCATTTGACCTGAGACCTCAGGTTTCGACTCATTCTATTACTGGTCTTACTTGGTGTAAGGCTTTGGGTAGTTGGTTGCCTTTAAAGTGTGGGCTGTGTGTCCCTTTTGTTGTAGGCATTAAAGGTCACTTAGTAGGAGATTGAGAAATGTTTTAATGTCTTTTTTTTTCAGGTGTCTGCCACATTTGCAGCCAGTTTGGTAACTAGTCCAGCTATAGGGGCATACCTAGGACATATATATAGTGACAATTTTGTGGTTTGGTTAGCTTCAGCCATAGCATTATTAGATATACTGTTCATATTAGTGTTTATACCAGAATCATTACCGGAGAAAGTTCGACCTGCATCTTGGGGGTCACCCATCTCTTGGGAGAAAGTTGATCCTTTTTCAGTAAGTAAATTGTGGATTTTTATTCTAGATTATCACTTGACAGTTTTATGTGAGAAAGTTAGCAGTTTCATGTTAGATGGGAGTCTAGAACTTCTCAGGAAATGATGGTTAGGTAAACTGCCCTCCCAGTTTGGCCTTGACTGTTAAAGAGTGTTAAACTCAATAAAACCAATTAAACTAACTTAGATAATCAGACTGGTGTAGTTAAAGGTATAGAGTGATACAGGTAAAGTAAATGAACTAGAAGAGAAATGTTAGTGTGTAATATAGTAGAAAACAGGTTTTGAGTTAAATTGCTCTGTAAAGTACATGTGAGACAGATTCCAAATTTTTGCATAGTTATGCCCCCACTTCAAAGAAGAGGGGGTATATTGCTTTGCAATTGCCTGTCGGTCGGTCCGTAGACCAAATGGTTTCCGACCAATAACTAAAGAATGCTTAGGCTTAGGAACTTCAAACTTGGTAGGATGATTGTCCATCACCAGTAGATGACCCCTATTGATTTTGGGGTCAAGGGTCAAAGGTCAAGGTCACATTGACCTTGTAGGTAGAAACGGTTTCCGACCAATAACTAAAGAACGCTTAGGCCTAGAAACTTCAAACTTGGTAGGATGATTGTCCATCACCAGTAGATGACCCCTATTGATTTTGGGGTCAAGGGGTCAAAGGTCAAGGTCACATTGACCTTGTAGGTAGAAACGGTTTCCGACCAATAACTAGAGAACGCTTTGACCTAGGTTCACCAAACTTGGTATGCTGGTTGGTCATCACTAGTAGATGACCCTTATTGATTTTGAGGTCATTAGGTCAAAGGTCGAGATCACAGGGACCTAAATCCTAAAAACGGTTTCCGATCAATCACTAGAGAACAGTTTGACCTAAGTTCACCAAACTCGGTATGCTGGTTGTTCATCACCAGTAGATGACCCCTATTGATTTTGAGGTCATAAGGTCAAAGGTCAAGCTCACAGGGACCTTCATCCAAAAAACGGTTTCCGATCAATAACTAGAGAACGCTTTGACCTAGGTTCACTAAACTTGGTATGCTAGTTGGTCATCACCAGTAGATGATCCCTATTGACTTTGAGGTCATTAGGTCAAAGGTCAAGATCACAGACACTTTCATCCTTAAAACGGTTTCCGACCAATTACTAGAGAATGCTTTGACCTAGGTTCACCAAACTTGGTATGCTGGTTGGTCATTACCAGTAAATGACCTCTGTTGACTTTGAGGTCATTAGGTCAAAGGTCAAGCTCACAGGGACCTCCAACCTAAAAACGGTTTCTGATCAATAACTAGAGAACGCTTTGACCTAGGTTCACCAAACTTGGTATACTGGTTGGTCATCACCAGTAGATGACCCCTATTGACTTTGAGGTCATTAGGTCAAAGGTCAAGATCACAGAGACTTTCATCTTAAAAACGGTTTCTGATCAATAACTAGAGAACGCTTAGGCCTAGAAACTTCAAACTTGGTAGGATGGTTGTCCATCACCAGTAGATGACCCCTATTGATTTTGGGGTCAAGTGGTCAAAGGTCAAGGTCACATTGACCTTGTAGGTAAAAAACGGCTTCCAATCAATAACTTGACAACCCATGCGCCGTTGACCCTCAAACTTCATATCTGCATTTGTCTTGGCCAGTCGATGACCCCTATTGATTTTTGGGTCAAAGGTCAAGGTCACATGTATGTCAAAACAGTTCAAACCAATTACTTGGCTACCAAATGGCATCGGGTTTTGTGGACTGTGAGACTTACATTTTAGATAACATGTATATTTGGTCACTAGGTCAAAAGTCAGTCACAATAATCTGGCCACGTGACTAATTGGCTGCCGACAGGGGGCATACATGTTTTACAAACATATCTTGTTTTAAAATAAAGTCTGAACCAGTTATTCTGTCAGGCCCAACTGGCATTGAAAATAAAATGTATTAGAAGATAAGAATTTAGGTAAAATCCCAAAGCAGGCAATGGGATTTGTGAATTTGACTGCATCTTCCCAGTGGACCTGTTGATGTGATCAGTTGGTTAAGGTCATTGACTTGTAATTTAGTGAACCTCTCACTGATCATTAGTCCGAGCTATGCTACTGACTTAGCAATGACCATTTAGCTGACATAGTTGGCAGTTTGTATGTCAGATAAGAATCTTGTCCTGGTATCTACTAGGAAAAATTGTAAAAGTAAAACTGCACACCTGATAGGAGTCTAACTGTTAGAGGGCATTAACTCAACCAAACCAAACTGAACCAAACCAATGTCATCTCAGTAAGCATACCTCTACACACACATTTTGGATTAAAAGAGAACAACTTCTTAGAACTGAAAAAATAATAATATTGTGTGGAAGAAAATATTTATACAAGATATGTTTTAGTGGGTGAAAGCGAAAAGGTTTTCAAGAGCTGTTACATGAACAGGTAGAATATTGGTGATCTCAGCACTTGAACTGTATGATTCAGTGTATTTCAGTATCTACTCACATTTTTCTCGTAACGTAACTTACGACTTGTATATTTTTCAGTCGCTAAGAAGGATGGGTTCTGACTACCTGATATTGTTACTGTGTATAACAGTGTTCTTGTCATACCTGCCTGAGGCAGGGGAATACTCATGTTTCTTCGTTTACCTTAGATTAGTAAGTACCTGTGTAATAATTTCTATTGTTTGACAGCTTGGTATGATCTTGTGGACTTTGGTGATAGACATATTTTGTTGGTGAAAGTTTTCAGTAATTATATTGAACTTAGTTTTATTGACAGAGTTTTATTGATAAAATGTACCGGCTAAATTATGTTTACTTTTATAACTGGCATATCAGCCCTCTTCCAACTAAATGTCATTTAATTGTACATCTAGGAGCATATAAAAAAATGAAATAAAGTGGTGACATAGTATTTTTATCTTGTGTTAGACAGTGGAGTTTGATTTAAATTTTAGAAACCAGATACGGAAATTTTAGTTTGAATATTTAAGCGATAAAACCTGATTACAGTAAAATTCTGCCTTTTAGAGCACTTTTCAGTTATTTCAAAATCATGCAAAAGTCAATAATTTTGAGAACTGAAGTCTTAAATTTAGAGCAGAAGTGCTCTGCTTTTAATACCAATTAGTTATCAAACTACCTTTTTACTTGTCTTATTAGCAGAATTTTACTGTATTACAAATATAATATTACAGATTATGGGCTTCTCAACAGAGGAAGTTGCTGTATTTATAGCTGTTGTAGGAGTCTTGTCAGTTATAGCACAAGTAAGTGAACTCGTACATATAGCATAAGTTTCTGACCTTACTGGTGATAGCACAAATATATGACCTTGTCAGTTAAATCACAAGTATGTAACCGACTTATAATTATAGTGTCATATTCTGTATGAACTTATGTAATTCATGCGTTATCAATGAAATGCTTTAAATTTTAAGTGTTGATAGGATCTGCAACTGTCAATTCATTGAGTTTGTGATATATATACCATAGTCTGCTATGGATTATTACTGAAACTCTGGTCAGTTGGTCTTACTTTAAGATGTTGAGACCTAACTAGCTTATCTTCTCAGTAGTATCTGATATGATAGAATTTCGAATTCAAGTCACTCATGGCAGTGACTGACCGCAGTTTAATGATATGATAGAATTTCGAATTCAAGTCACTCATGGCAGTGACTGACTGCAGATATAGAATTTCGAATTTAAGTCACTCATGGCAGTGACTGACTGCAGAGCAAACAGTGATCAAAATTTGCTCTGAATAGTCTTAATTTCACTACTTTTGGAGGGGTAGTGGTCGAGGGGTTTAGTGTCGTTCTCCCACTGACTTTTCATATTTCACATTCTCATCACAAGTACGGTATTGAACCCAGGAAGTAATCATTGAGCAGAACAGTGTTGCTGAATGAAGGTAGTTATTTTTAATATGGTGGGTGTGGTGGGAATTGTTACAGATGTCTTCATTTATGATTTTTCACATGCTGTATAAATGTATGTTAAAATATTTACGTTTCTGAAGCAACCTTGATTCTATAGTTCCTTACTTTAATTTATAATTTCAGTGTTTATTCTCTAATTTCAGACTATAATTTTAGCATTATTAATGAAGTACTTAGGACATAAGCAAGCCATTGTGTTTGGGTTATTGTTTGAAACAATACAACTGGCATGTTATGGATTTGGATCAGAAGATTGGTAAGTAATGTTTAATTTGGATCAGAAGATTGGTATGTAATGTTTAATTTTGATCAGGAGATTGGTATGTAATGTTTAATTTGATCAGGATGTTGTTAAGTAATGTTTAATTTGGATCAGGATGTTGTTAAGTAATGTTTAATTTGGATCAGGATGTTGTTAAGTAATGTTAATTTGGATCAGGATGTTGTTAAGTAATGTTTAATTTGGATCAGGATGTTGTTAAGTAATGTTTAATTTGGATCAGGATGTTGTTAAGTAATGTTTAATTTGGATCAGGATGTTGTTAAGTAATGTTTAATTTGGATCAGGATGTTGTTAAGTAATGTAAATGTTGTTCCAAAGATTGATAAGTCATGTCTAATTTAGTTTGGTAAGTAATGTTCAGTTTGTTTTAGAAAATTGATAAGTAATGTTGAATTTCATTTAATAAAAGATTGGTAAGTTTTGTTTACTTTGGTAGAAAAGATCGGTAAGTAAGATTTAGTTTGGTTCACAGTAACTGCGTATATGTTTGTTCAATACTTTTATTCAGGTGAATGACTTACAGTATTAACTTAATAGTCATTAAAGTTTATTTAAGTTTGAAAAATGTTTTTGTTTCTTGTTCTTCCACAGATAAGACATATTCTGAAAACTGCTGCTAATCTTGAGTGTTTTCTCCCTTATAGCTAGATTGATATGTTTAGACATTTCCTTTTTTTCTCGACAGGGTGATGTGGTTTGCTGGCACCATAGCAGCAATGTCAAGTATAACGTACCCAGCTATAAGTGCGTTTGTCTCTGCCCATGCCGAGGCAGACCAGCAAGGTAAGTAGATTGTGGAAAACTGTGTTCATTTGCCCTAATACAATATAAGATCACTTAGCAGTGTTTACAGATTGTAGATATTAGAATATATGACAGAATTTACTCATTACATCCAAGGGACAGTAAGGTGATCTAGTATATAAGACAAATTAAGAATCAGAACATTAGAAAAAGTTCAGAATCATATGCTATTTTTAAAACAAACTAGTTGTCCAATACGTAGTTCTATATTATAGATCAGAAAATTTTAGTATGCAACTAAAGAGACCTAACCTACTCTGTCAGAAACAGTTTCTTCCATAGTAAAATTGAGTCCCAGAAACAGTTATGTTCATGTTACAGGTGTGGCACAAGGGGTGGTGACGGGGATCCGTGGACTGTGTAATGGACTGGGTCCTGCCTTGTTTGGCTTCATATTTTACCTCTTTCATGTAGATCTAAATGAAACAACAGACATAGACCATACACTTAAACCTCCAGGTGTAGGGCAAAGAGTTAATCAAACAGCGTTAAAACAAATGGCACCGTCAAAAAATGTAAGTTGTATAATTATGTAATGTCTGCAGAAAGATCTGGGTGTGAAATAGCAAAAGTTATTGCAAGAGATTCTTATCAAATTGTTTAACCTTGTTTCAAATAGTTTACATAATTAATAAATTTCAGTAGAGTTATTACTGATACCTTTTTCAGGAATAGTCTTCTTCGGTAGTCACAGTGAATAGATTTTACAATGGATCATTGATTTAAAGAAAATCATTAACCTAAATTTACTGCTACCAAAATTTTGATGAAAGGTACCTTTAAAGAGGCATGGGGATTGGTAATGGTGTATCTATAGCTTTACTGTAAGCAGTTGAAATATTGTTTGGTTTTGTGACCCTTATATCTGTTTATCTGAAGACAAAATTTTGCCCAAGACTAGAATCTGTTCTACTTGTTTGTAGTCAGTAAAGTTTATGTATGATTTCAGCAGTGCCCCGTACTAGAACCAGAAGAGGGAAGTGAGTTTTGTCCTCTTTTACAGAAGTTCCGTATTAAGTCTTAAACAGATTACTGTTACGAATAATGTTTATTTCAGTCTGTTATACCTGGTCCACCATTTGCATTTGGTACAGTTTTAGTGATTATAGCCATGCTTGTGGCCATTAATATCCCGGATAATCCACATGCCAAGAAACCATTGGGAAAATCAGCTTTACAACTTCATCAGTCTGTCATAGAACAAGGTAAGTTACTATGGAAACAAGGGGTAAGGAACTCTGTGATTTTATTTTGTTTGTAGAGAAAACAAATGTTAGCTTAACATGAAAACAAGACAACTTCTGTAAGACAAGAGATGGTGTGGTATAAGATTTTTAAAATAAAAATTTGATCAGTGTGTTTACATCTGCATGTAATTGCTCAAGAAAAAATATGATGAAATGGGTAAAAACTATTTATCTGAAATTTAATTAAAATATGAAAAGATGTTTAGCTTTGACCATTTGCTTTTATCGAATTTATTTAATTACATGTACCTTTTACCAGTTGGTTTGCACCATTAATAAGTGATTGATGTTTATAAAAATACTATCACAAATACATGTTGAATAGAAATTAACATTCTGATTATATCAAGAACCAAAGTTTTTTACAAATTTGTGCTCAGTTGTCAAGCGTTTAAATATAACAGTCACGAAGCTGAGATGTTTTTTGCAGGATTAAAGAAGCATGACGATGCGGCAGAGCCACTGATGTCAAATAATGAGCAGGAATTGTAGCAGAAATTGACCGAGAAAGTTGTGTCACAACAGCTTCGTATACTCGCCACTACCTGAAAACCTGAATCATTTTTTGTTATCCTTTGAAATCATGTCATCTGTAGTACTTAACTTGTTGTGTAGTATATTGCTGTGGCTGGATGTGAAATACTGGAGTTGAAACAATGTCAGGAGTCTTTGATCTTCAAGCTGTAAAGCCTGGGAAACTATTGGTTAGCATGGGAAACCGTTTGTAAGCCTATGAGACTATTGGTTAGCCTGGGAAACTATTTGTTAAGCCTAGGAGACTATTTGGTTATCATGGGTATTTTTTGTTTAGCCTGGGAAACTATTTGTAAGCCTAGAAGTGTATTGGTTAGCCTGGAGAAGTTTTAAGCCTGTGAAACCGTTGGTAAACCAAGGAAACATTTAGCCCTGGGAAGCTATTGGTTAGTCTGGGATGAATAAGTTATACATAAACATGTATGTTTGCTTCCAAGAAGAGGTAAGCAGACAGTATAGTGTAGAACTGAATAAGCCCTGATACATACATGTAGTAACTGGTACAAGTCTGCTTGAAAAATTCAAGGACAGTAACTCATACTATGTATTGTTGTATAGTAGCATAACCTCAAAGCCTAGTCTCTATTAAGTGTGATAATATTTTACTTAAGTTGCTCATCTTGTTATTATTGTGTCGGTATATAACACACTGTTGTGTCGGCATATAACACGCTGTTGTGTCGGCATATAACACACTGTTCTAATTCCAGGCCCAAGCGGTACTTTGTGTTAGCCCTAGGATTTGAATAAACTGATAAGTGTTGAAGTCTATTTTTGTTTGAAATTGCAAGAATATAGTTAAAGCTATACTAAGATAATATTTTTTAAACTCATGTCATTTTATATAGTTGGAAAAGTTAAAGTTTATGCTGAAAGGGTACATGAATGAATATCTATGTATTTTTTGTGAGTGTGAAATGGAAATCCTTAGATGTAATACGGTGTCAGAAATTATGAAATATTTGTCTTCATTCTTTTAGAAGACAGACATGTTGTATTAAGTATATTGTAAGAAAGGTCCAGGTCTGTTCTTTTCTGTTCTATATAAACTGATCATGATGTGTAATTTAGGTGTAAAAATTAGTACAGATGTGTGTCACAGTAAGCAAATACATTTACCAGTAAACTTGGCATTGTTTTTAAAGAGAGAAATTTGCTTCATAATGAAATGTGAATATTCTTATTAAATTTTTAAAATTCAAATATTTGGCAGATTTACAAATATTTGAACATTCAGTCCCATCCCTTAAGTAAATAATGGTAATCTTAAACATGTACAGTATTGATTTTTAAACTTTGTGTTTGTGTCTTTGTATATATTCTTCATACAGGTCTTAAAAAGTCAAAACTCCACTTAATTTGAATTATAGATTTTTAGCTGTTTTAACCTTGACCTTTGTTTGCCCTTTGGTGAAGGCATTTTTGTTGAGGGTATGAATCACATTCAGTGATACCTCAAATTGTTACAGAATTATGTTTATAAAATCAAAATGGCATCTTGTCAGTGTGTGAGCATCATGTGTGTGAATGGTATTTAAATTTCAGTGGTAGTATAATTTAGGCACTTTGATAATTATCCACGTTGAAGCAGAACTTCTCCTCTTTTGTCAAGTTTGCATGACGTTTGTTTGTCAGCAACTTTTGTCATTTGGAATATTTCTGATTTGATTGTAAAAGAATTCCTGTTTATTTCCTTCTGTTTGTTTCTGTTGATTTCTAATTTATGACAGAATCACCATTGATCATCTGAGCACTTGAGTGCTGTTGTATTTGAATTGGTAGTTCATGTGAGCAGTGTGGGGTCATCTTGACCCTCTAATATCTCTTATTTATTTAGTACTTTTGTTCAGTTAAAGATTAGATAGATTGCTCAAAAGTCTGTTAATGGTTGCATACAACTGTATGATGTTTATGGTTGTATTTAACTAAATGAAAGTTATCACTTTGCACGTTAGAATTTATTAACGTGTCTTTTTTTAAATTTACATTAGGGGTCCAGCCCAACAATACTGTCGTGAAGTAATGATACAAATCTTATTTTGCTACTTCATGAAGGCTTTTTTTGTCCAGACCTCTATATTTATTTACCTATATTAGATATTGAGAGTTTATAACATGTTTCTGTTCTACTGGACATGCCATGTTGCAGTGTTCAGGTGACACTGCTAAGGTTATGGGTTAGTTTGTATAATATGATAATCAGCCTCCTATCTGCTGATGCTTGACCACCATTTATCAATTAAGTTAGAATAAAGTATGTCACTGTTGACTTTGAAGTGTTCTCTCCCTTGTTGATCATGAATGTTTAACTTACCTCCCCAGCTTATGTAATTGTTTTGTAAATTTTCAGTAGTTTAAGCTTATTAATTATTAAAAGTATTTTTTGTTAATGTATGTGAGTCAGACATGTTTTATATGCCAATCATAGAGTAACACATTGATTCTGTTTATTTTAAAATATTTGTGAAATGTTAACTGTGGCTGAAAACAGAATACTGGCCATATGAAAAATAGGCACTCTAATAAGTAGTATTCCTCCACTTATGAGAGACTAAAGTTAGGTTCGTCTATCACAGTTGCAGTCATTTATCTAAAGGTCATGAAACTACTGTTAAAGTACAAAGTTCTTGTTCAAAAGATTTTTTTATTAAGGTCTGTTTTGAAAAGAAATGAGAATATACTCAACAAACAGAAATAATTTATGTAAAAAATTGTTTGGTGTACTTTCAATACAAGTTAGTGTAAATATCTGTGCTTGTTGTTGTTGGGCTTCCAAGTTATAAACTTCATGTGAGTGCTTATATCAAACTTGCCTGTAAATATTCTGAGCTGTTCCTCTGTCGCCAGTCACACTTGCATTTTAGTGATCCAGTAATGTTACGAGATAATATATACTGTTCTCTAAGTACAGTTATTTTATATAGACATTGACGGTAACTATCCAGTGCCCTTACTTTCCACATGTTGAACTTTTCAAAGACTGCATTAAAGTGTGTGTGTGTATGTGATATTTTTTTAGTCTGTTAGAGGACCTATGAGGCATTCTTGGTCATGTGTTTCTAGTGTAGTAAAAAAAAACTATGTCAGTACTTCCTTTCTTATTTATGTTGGTCTTTCTTGTTTAAAATAGATTTGTTTGCAATAAATTAACCTAGGATAGTAATGTACTTTTCAATGATAATCAGTCTTACGGCAGTTGTTTTGATTTGATATCATTGTAAAGATTTTAAATTCTCTGTCTCATGCTGTCTCTAGGTATTTGAGTCTTGGTCACCAGGTCAAAGGTTATGATATATTTTCAGGTCATCAGGTCAGAAATTGTGATAAATTTCATGTTTATAGTATAAACTTAAGTTTAAGGTCATCAAGTCAAAGGATATGCTAAATTTTGAAGTCATCAGGTCAAAAGGTCAGTGTTTATGTCAAATAATAAGGTCACCAAGACAAAGGTCATGATCTAGTTAACAATTTGTGATGACATGATTTAATAAATGTTCTAAAATTGGAAATGAATCTTAATGTTGGTGTATGTACTTGATTGCATTGAGAAGAATTCTGATTCTTCGCATGTGTTACCTGTTTAAAATGCTGGGAAGTCTTTATAATGGTGCTAACCAGGTGAATGAGTGGGTTTTAAGATAAACCGTTCATCTAAGTGCTGCATTATTACAGTGTGACCCAAAAATGGAAGCTGAATTCTTTACTTTAAGATGAATATGGTGCTGTCACAACCATATTACTATGATCACAGTTGTTACAATGTTTATGTACAACAGCAAATGTATAATAGTATTATTGATATTATTGCTGTGAAAGAGAAAAGTATTCTGCTTGCTTCTCTGTTTTAAAAGTTTTTATATAAAAGAAAACTTGTTTTTTTGTTTGTTCTTTTTTTCATTTTATTTCAGATAGCAGTATACTTTTTGTTGAACTAAAGTGAATCAAAAATATGTGTGTACTCACATAGAAATACCTCCTGTCTGTAAACAATCTCTTGTACTTTTGATCCCATGATAGAGTTATTTTTAGCAATTTTCTAAGATCTGTAGAATTATGAAGATTATTCTTATTTCAAACCTGTTTTTGATATAGAACTTTGAAATTAAGTGTAAGAGAAATATGAAGGGAAATTAGGAAGAACTTACTAGTATTTTATTTGTTTAGCTTTTTGACTTTGTATCATTGAACTATCAGAAAAAATTCTTGCAGTAATATGTTAGATTATAAAAAATATATATATTTTTAATAATATCTGACTCATGTTCATCTGTTTTGGTGGCAGGAATTAAAATTGTCATGTAATATATTGTTTAAATCCCAGTATCACATTGATTTCACTGATAGACTAAGAGAAATTTAAATAAACTGATAGGATAATGATTGAACCTTGTTCTGTTCACTCTAAAACAATGTTGACATATGACTTTCTTCCATATTCAAGTCATTTCCTCATGAAAAAGCCTGTCTCTTTTCTTTTCAATATTTTTAGAAAAATGTCTGCATTATATTTCTTATATGTCATTTGTTTAAAAAGCAAATTTAGGAATAATTTTGGTAAAAATAAAGATCAATTTTTCCTACAGGTAAGACATCTTTCTTGATTAAATTAGATCTACTTGTAATTGTGATCCTGGGACTTTAACATTTAGAAATATAAATTATTCAATACTGGCAGTAGGATTGCACTTTTTAACTTAGGCTTATGGCTTTTCTGTCAGAAAAAGGCTGTGTGGTATACTGACATTATGTTAAACTATCAAGCTACAGCTTTCAGGTTCATATTCCTTTAGTTGGTTAAGGCTTTCACTTCCTAGAATTCCTTTTTTGGGGGGGGATTACTGGTCCAAATCTCAGGAAACAGTCGAGTAAATATTTCAAATATTTCTCCACAGTTCAAAAATGAATGCTGGTAAGTTTAATCTGCATGGAGTTAATGTTGGACCTTTATATTCTGTACAGAACAGTTACTACAAATGTATTATCGTGCATTATTTTCATGGTGCTTTTCATCTTCCTGTTTTCTTCTATTGGAGCACAGCCATTGTGGCCTTGTGTTAGTTCATTGTCAGGCCAGTGTTATCCTTTAAGATATACTTTCTTTAATACACGTGTTTTAACTAACATGACTATGTTTATACTAATTTTATATATAAAGATATTTAAAAAGAAAGATCACAGTGAATTGTGAAAAATATGGGAAAATTTCAGTAGCGAAGTGCAATTCTATCGTAACTCAATGTGAATGGAGTAGGTCTTACCATAGTATTGTGCTGGGCTATTGAAATGTCCTCAGTGTTTTATCAAGTCATTAACAACAATTGCACAGCAGCTTTCTTGTTTGTTATTCGCTAGAAAGAAGTTTTTCAAGAACTACTTAAAAATTAGATTCATTATTTTTTGGTATGCAGTTTTTTTAGATTGTTTGATAAAAATGCCTTTTGTGTTAAAGGGGCATACACTTAAATGAAACAATTACATATTGCATATATATTTAATTCTGCTGTATTAATTGAAAAAAAAAATGACTGAAAATGTGAAGAAAATATAAAAAGATTTTTTTTCTAAGGGCATTAGACAATAATCTTTAGTAATAAGTCACTGTCTCCCCAAAAATATTGTTTAACAACAACAGTTTGAAAACTAATATTCATGCAGTCAGGTACACTGTTGTATCTAGAATTTTTGATGTACATGTACACCTTGAACTTGAGTAATGATTTCACTTTTATACGATTTTCATTGAAATGGAATGCCCTGAATTTTTTTGTAATCCTTTTAAAGCATGTGAAATTTAAAACTTTTAATGTCAAGTAACAGTGAATTTGGACACAGGTTTGGGTTCTGTGAGACATTCTTAGCCCTAAGCTATTTACTTGATTCTATTATTTGATTCTGTTCAGATAAATTATTTTCTATTCTTAAGAAGTAGGTAAAGTTACTTAGGTTTATAGGAGTTTTCATAATTGTTAGAAATGACAAATAATTAACTATTGTGTCTTTCCAAAGTTGAGCATTAGGTTATAAAATTTAAGTTAGACCATGAATTTCTCAGGAGTGTTTTATCCTAATTTCTCTGGTGAAAATGACATAAAGAACGTTTTAATGAATAGAATTGTACTAGAATGACAAGTTAATTGCACATTCTTTTTAAATACTCGAAGATAAATAATAATAAGTTTTCACTGAGTTTTGATAACTGATGTAACACCCACTTGAACAAGTAGTTAAATTGTCTCATGCCATTGTGACACTGAATTTAAGATCTGCCAAGACTTTTAAGTTGAGGTCTGGACTCTATTCAGGGCTGTTGAATTTCCTAAATCAGAGTTATTGCCCTTTTAATTCCTTTCCAAGCAAATAATTTGTATTAGTATGGTATGGTATGCCAGTCTTGTACAGCAGTTCATCACAAATTTACATGATACAAGACATCCTCAATTTTTGCTTTAGCTTTGGTTGAATTATTTCCCCTTGACTGAGTTCCTGGATTAGCTTACTTTGGTGCACATATCCTTGCTCTAACAGAATGATTTAGATTTTTGTTAAATTTGATCTATAAGAAAAAGCTTTTTCTTCTTGCCAAGTTCATACTAGACTGTTGTTGTATGTTCTTGTAATAATGATGATGATTGAAGAAACACTTCCTACTATAAGTGTGTGCAAAATTTAATGCCTATAAAACAAAGTTTTCCATGGCATATTTGTTTATGTTTGGCAACATCCATGTATCATCTCTCATATAATAGGTTTAATAGTGTGTAGCTGTTTGTCTAAATTAATGCTTAATGTATTTATTAAAACAAAATCATCACATGAATCAGGTGCAGTGTATTTTATTTCTGAATACTACAATTATCATGTCAAGTTTAATTCATTTGTGTTCAGCTATTGTAAGAAGTCCTTTTTTTTTCATAATTGTGAAAGTTAAATATCTTGTTTGTAAATTATGGCATAAAATCCTTAACTAGTCCTGATTATTAAAAAAAACACAAACATAAAAAAGACCCCCCAAAAACATTTCTGTTATATGTCAGAGTGAGTAAGATTTTGTTTTCCATTACATGAAATTTAGATATTTCTTTTCTCTGAAAGTACTTATTGAATGTTTTATTACTTGCAATGTTTATTTTCAGGTTTTTGTTTTAACTGTAAATCTTGATAGCTATTGTATAATAAGTTGTTGTTTACTTGCATGTTATTTGAAGCTATTTCTATTTGTAATAAATAAACCCAATGACAACATTACATTCCAGTTCTTTCTCAGTAATCCCGTACTGATAATTGTAAATGTTAAAGTTGTTGTGTTATTCGTTCAAATGGTTTTTCTAAAGCTTCAAAGCAATATTGACGGGACCGACCTTAGCTTGAATACACAGCCAACAAGTAAGGACATCTCTCAGTTAAGTGTATAGAGGTTCCCAAGTTCTTGTGCTTAAATTCTGGACAAGACATAAGTTTTGTCTAAGGTAGATGTTTGATTAAGTAACTATAACTTTACCTTGCCCATTTTTTTAAAACACCTTTCTTTATTATCTTAATGATGCGTATTCTGAGAATTACTTAAAAACTGCTCAAAAGACATGCTTTATATTCAAGACAATAGATAGATGAAGTGATAGAAACTGCAGTGTTTAGGAATCAAAACACTACCTGGTCACGTTTATTAAATGACTCACTTTTCTTATACCCCACAAACAAAGTTTGGGTTGGTAAATGGAAATCATTATGAGGGTTGGTCGGTGGATCCACTTCTTGTTCCGACTGTAAGTTTGTCATGCATGAAGGGATTTTGAAATAAGTTGACACAAATATTAAACACACTGAGACCATGTATCGCATACAACTCCTAGCTGCATAACTCAAAGGTTAGAGTAACTCTTAGAGGTCGTCAATATTTTGTGTCCACTTTGTAACTTTGTCAAATAATTGTGAAATAATTTGGCACAAGTGATTCTTACATGATAACGATGTGTCAAGCTTTGTCATTTTGATAGAAAAATTTTGTAGAAACATTTGTGAGGAAGTTTGGTACACAAGACCTATAGCTATACCTTGCTTATTTAGTTCTGTTTTATATTTCCCCTTTTGCCTCTGACAAGGTGGTATTGTGAGAATATTGATCACATTCAGTGATAGCTTTAGTTATGTTTTATAGTAGTATTTTAACTTCAATCTATACTTAGAAGAAAAATTACTAAGAAGAATACACCCATGGGAAGCATCCATCGGTTCTACCGAATTTCTTATTGTTCGTTATTTTAGTTTGTATTTGTTTTTTCTTAATCCAGGGCGGTATCACCAAGCAGTTTGACACAAGTGGCTAGAATCTTTTTCCCTAATTGATGTATAATAGATAAATCTGTTAATTTTTTATTAACGCTGGAATTTTACAAATAATACAAACTTTTTAAGGGATTCTTAAGGAGAAAATAACGATGATTTGCAAGCATCGTAGTAATACTGCAAGACATCTGGATGTTAGAGTTGTCTACCTTTGACCTGTAACGTAAAGGGAAACTACGTATGGAATACACTGAATTTTAAAATGTTTTAGAAATCCTTTATTGTCAGCGGGTATGACTTTTATGTACCGTCTCGTCACAAACACCGGAAGCAAGTGGAAGCGCTGAAGAATGACAGAACCTGGTGAATATTTCATCGGCTCTGCCTAAATCTGTGAGTTAAACAATACTCTATTATTTATACTACCGTCTGCGCTTAGTTCCATATAAACAACATATTGACTTTGTCCAATTATTAAGCTAGACTTGGAAACATAACAAAAAATGAAATATGGTATGCGGCACAAAAATGATATATGGTATATGTAAATATTTGGTATCAGACTTGTATAAAATCTCTCGGGTATTCTGTGTTCATTGACTGTTCAGAAATTATATATGGTTGAATACGTTTAAAACTCAAGTCTTGACTTTTTATCCAGATTTGTTCCGTATAAAAACATAACTGGAAATTAGCTGCCTGTCATTCCTTTTATTTATTTATTGTTTTATTAATTATTTTATTTTTATTTTATTTTTTTTGTTTAAATTTTAAAAGCCTGAAGCTAGTAGGGGTGAAATGCAAAACCTCCTGCTCCTGTATTAAAAGTTCTTTCTTCCATTAATTTGTACTGGTTGGAGACCCTTTTCACTGAAACCCGTAGGTTCGATCGTTAATCAATACTCCAGCCATATTTTATTTACTCTTTACCTTTCTTTGTTTTAGTTTTAAAACCATACATTTTACTGGGTCATTTTATAGACTTTTCGTTTTGAAAGTTATTTCGATTGATGCAATGTGTTTCAAGACTGTAAACAAATGAAAATTAGGCATCGACGATTAAGTAATCTCACAACTACACGGTAAACTTCTTGTATAGTTTCAATGAATGTTCACAGCGATATAGGATATACATCTACAATTAATATCAGCTAAGTTTTGAAGTACCAATATTTCAAAATTTGCTTTGATATCTTCAAATCCTCGTCGTGAAGTGGGCTGAGTGATCGCTTGCATTCAATTCTGAATATTTTATGTACCCTTTCTATTTCGTTGTCAGCAAGCATTAGGTTTTCATTATTATGAATGATAACAGACTGCATTGTTGTAGTTTTCATAACCTGACTATGAAAAAACAGTGATTTTGAAATGTTATCCTTTTTTCTTTACAGATCTATTTAAGTCCGACAAGCTTTTAAGCTAATACTAATTTTATTTTTTTAAATCTCTTAGTAAAGTGTTACATATTGCCTATCATATGATAGTTGTTTCTTAAATCAGATGAAAAAAATCACCCCACTTAATAAGTAAGTGTTGTACATATCTGTGACATCTTCAAACGGAATTGCTTTTCTCACACTGTATGTCAACCTTTGTTTTTTCAGTCCAAGTTACACAGTTAAAAGCTTAAATTGCATGAAAACAAACTTCAGAACATGGACTCATTCAAACCCAGGACCAGAAGTTCAGTTTGAACATATTCAAAATCGGCATTCATCAATTATTTGAAAATTAAGAATCTTGTGTGGCATACAGCGTCACACAACAGAAAAGGGAAAGTCAACCAAATTAAATAAATGGTATTCACTGTTTTAAGAATTTACTGATTAGTAGCAGAAGATTAAGTCGGCAATGTTCAGCTTGTATTTTGAAATTAAAAATCGATACCTTTTGACTCGTCTTAAAAAACTAACGACCAGTGCGTTTTGGCTTGTTTTCCAAAAACAAAGAACGTTAAACAAAAACTTATAAATGGTTGTTTTCGAAGACACCTTGAAGGGATTACCTTAAAAGTTTTGTTATAATGCAAATGTTTTTATTTTGCTAATTCTTTATAAAATTAAACAAATCTGATAATGGGAAGAGGGTTATTTGTTCAAAATGGTCTCCTTAGGGCAGATAGACACAAGCAGCTGTTCGCTTCTAATACATGGCTTTCAAACCAAACATGTTAGTTTTCATGCATTCAAATTACCTATTACACTTCAAACTTTTGTCTGACACCTTGGCATCGGCGTATGATTCGTCCAATATCGTCCAGTTTTATAGGGTTTTGAAAGAAATTGATGGTACTAAATTTTAGGGTATGCCTATTTAAAACAATATTGTGCGATCCATTGTGTTTGAGCATTAAAGAACTAATGGTGTTGTAATATTTCTGTGCTAGAACCCTTCAATCACAAAGCAGTTTTCATAGAACTTATTTACATCATGCACGCGACAAAATGTATATTAAATTGAGTTTTAATGGATTTAGTTGGATGCTGCACACTTCGAGGCATTTATTCCTTCCCATAACGTCTTTGTCTCTAATTGTCTGTGTTTACAGTGGTGAAAATTTATTGAATTTCTGTCATTCGTACCAGCTAAACTGCAAATATAATTTGAATATCGTTTTCTAATCCTTCAAATATCCAACATTATGCACTGAACTATCTGGCAGGCTTTTCATGGCTCACTTAGACACTAAATTCAATTACTTTTAGCACGCATGCTGACTGATTTGAGTGCTTTTTCTTCTTCCTGCTTTATGCATTTTAACTGTGAAGCTCTAGAGCCCGTCATTCCCGGAGAGGTTTTCGTGAAGAAAACTATCATTTCGAGCACGCAACGAAGTGCTGGATTTGGCGCACAAAGACAGTATTTGTCTTATCACTGCCAATGGCGTCATGAAGAAATATGCATCCTGGCAGTCTAAACATGCATCTGCAAGAATTTGCTGACTCTTTCCTTATCAAAAATACAAAAAAATATATATTTATATCTAAAGGCATGGCTGATATTATAATAAACCGGCAACAATACGTTTGATACAGAAATTCGGCTATTATCATTCTCTGTAGACATATTTATCTAAAAGCTGAATTAACAGCGCTCTTAATTTGTGTAAACCAAATGGCCAATATTGATTTTCTAAAAACACTGATGTATTGTCTCAATATTGTTGAGTTTACGTCATTTACAATGAATACTGACAAAATAATTTACATAAAAAAGACAAATAAAAGAAACAAAACAAAACAACCCCCCTAAAAAAAAAAAAAAAAAAAAACAACAACAAAACAAAACAAAAAAAACTAAGATCACTGCGACATATCTGAATGAAAAATGGATCTTAGATTTAAATGTTATACCCAGCATTTTAAAAAATAATTGCCAAATTACAAATACTTGCCAAATATCAAATTCTCGCCAAGCAATAAATACTTGCTAACTAACAAATGCTTGCCAAATAACAAATATCTGTCTAATAACCTCTAATATGCCAGTCGCATTCAGTGTTGATTAACAGTTAAATGAATTTTTTAAGGAAAGGATTAATTTGAGTGTTTTGCAGGCGATTGCACATTTCAACATGTTCTCTTTTGTTCCATTTCCTGTATATTCAAGTTATTTTCCCCCCTGAGCATCTTCGTATAGGATAGATAAGTATAGTGACATCTTCAGCAGTAAGAATCCAAAGGGAGGGAGCGTAGGGACTCGGAATTTGTATTAAATTTGTATGAGAATTTTAATTAAAAAATGGGATAATAAGCTTTATTAGTACGAGCTGAATCGGTGCCGAAGGGATGAGAAAAATGATAACGTTTTAATGTTCGAAAAAAACAACAACACACACACAAAATAGCCAAGTAGCAGACACTTGCTTAATAACAAATACTTGCCAGAAAACAAATATTTGTCTAGTAACAGAACAGAACAGAAAGTTTATTGACGTAAACTATACATTTTTTTTGTCTTACTAAATGCATTCAATAATGGTATTATTTTTTGCATGTGATTACAGAAATCAAGGTAGACATTTCAGACTAGATTACAATACAATGTAGTAATCACAATAGCCATTAGACTAAAAAAATACAACACGAAAAGGAGGATGGACTGCAGTGTATAGCAGCAGTAGTATAATTACTTTCATTTGTTCAATACCACATCTATATAAGGCCCAGCTTGTAGAAAAAATATATAAGGGTTCTTCTCTGAGCTAATGCATAATATACATACTTGGCTAATTCTAACAATACTCTGTTATCAGAACTTTGTAGAAGGTTAACAAAAGATAACCTTTAGTCTGCCAGTCGCAGTAATATAGTGTTGATAGCATTTAAATTATTTTTTGGGGGAAAAAGGTTGCGTAGACTGTTTCACAGGCGGCCGTTCATTTCAGTATATTCTGCTTTGTATGATTTCCCATATATTCAAGTTAGTTTTTTTCAATGATAAATAAAAACGTCCTTGCATCCAGAACTTCCGTCAGAATTAAGACGAAATGTAATACATTAGCTTTGTAATCAATAATATTCTTAAGAAACAAATACAATTAAACATGTTAAAACAAAGTAATGATTTATTTTTAAAGAATCCTGTACCCGAAACTATGGGACTTTCTTTTAATAATCATGTATGAAGGAAAGGGCAATATGTGTCCCTATTTCTTTTCCGTTTAGGTAGAGCCTTATTTACATTCTGTCATCTTTATGCGAGCCGTATGCAAGGAGTTATTCCCCAGAAATCAGTCTTTCGCTTATCAAGATTTTCGATGCCTAGTTTATTTATGCCGTTGTAATTTATATGTAGTTTTATAATTTGCCTTATATGCCTTGCCAGCAAATAAAAAATTATTGCCTAAAGTAAATTCTACGTATTCGCAGCATAAGAAAGACATTTCTTATGCGTATTACTTTTTGTTTTGCTTGTCCCACTTACAGACAACCAAAATTGAAGTAAGCCACTGCACTAAGGAACCATAAATCTAAAATAAAATACATTTAATTCGATAATTTATGGAAATTTCCCTCTAAATTCAGGGAATTTCGCTCCGTGTTCAAGTGTTCTCTTTATTTTCTAATAAAAATTTCTTTACGGCAGCGTTCTATTGTGCCTTTTTGACGCTTTGTTCTGAATGTTGTTAAGGAAAATTCCTCTTGAAACTTAAGGAGTGTCTTAAAGTTTTGCAGCTATTTGGAATTCATTTCTGTTTTAATACACAACCCATGGTATGATAAAATTTTAATCTCTTATTAAGGCAAACAACTCAATAATCGAAATGGTTTCAGAAATGAGGCATCATAAATACTGTTCTCGTTAAGAATATTTTAAATCTCACATGACCTATTTTTTATACCATTTGTATTGCCCAATAATTTAAAGAACTTTTTGTTAGGAGACGTGAAATGTTATTAAAACACTGGTTTGGTAATCGAAGTTGAAAAAAATAATGTTCCAAAAATACCAAGATTAGACCCATGGAAACAGTGACACGCTTTTCTAAAATGTCTTCAAAAGTGACACAGTAACGATGTCAGCACATGGCCACTTCAAAAACAGAAAGTATCCAAACCAACTACATTTGTACATGCGAAATATGCTTATCTGTTAAAAACCATATCCTCAAAATCTTTATGTAGGGGGATCAACCAAATTGGCAATTTGTGTACTATGTAACTGCTGACGTCACATTAAAATTTTACAAAAATTGACAAGGCGAGTGGTCAAGCTTTTAAAAGCCTATGACCTACACCGGCCTACATTTTTCGTAAAAATTGTTACCACTAAAAGGGACACTAGCAATATTGCACACACATTTTTTTTTCAAAACCAATACGTCTTTTCCATATTTTGTCTACGACTTTTGAAAATCCTTTAGGCCTGGAGTTCACTGGCGGTTCAGTTATTGTAACTCTTGACTTGATATAAACTATTTCCGTACCAAAAGATATTGTAAAGCCCAAAGTGCAATTATGTAACCGTAAATTGTTTGAAAAAATCATAACTCACTAAAAGTTACACATTGCTTCGATCTTTCCAAATGAATTCATTTTTCATACATTGATTCAGTTTACAGGCTATAGAATTAGCTCTAACAGTTCTGCTGACTTGGCAGAGTATTCCAGCAAATGACTTAAAATGATTCCTCTTGATTGAAATTAGTATATAGTCTAAGTCGACTTTAGATTCAGACGCCAGAAAAGGAAAACAGAATCTTCATATGTACAAGAAATTGAAAGTTCTTTTGCTACACAATTAAAATCAATACTATTTTGTGTACATGTATCATTTTGAATTTAAGAATACCGTAGCCAAGAAAAAAATGAAATGCACAATTTAAAAAAATGACAAAATTAAATTCGTATTTTTACATTTTACAAAGTTCTATTTTGTAGATCTGGATGATAACGCTGATTTCTGAATTTCAAACCACTACGTCTCTTTTTTTCTTTTTTTTTGTGCAGAAACATTAAGACATATGTCAAATTTTCTTGATTCAGAAATAGTTGTTATGGAAAACATTTTCAATTATATTATTTTGGGACCTATCATGAATGTGCAGGAATAATTATTCTTGCTTACTGAATGACTGATTTTGTAATAGTCTGGTTCAAGAATCCTTCAGTCCCAGAGCGGTTTTCTTGAAAAAATCCAATCTCCGCCGACACGCGACAAGCGCTGGATTTGGCACGCTACGACAAATAGCTCATTTCTAGAATTATTTTTTCATGACACTACAATGAATTCACTAACTCATAAATCCTTTTATGCTCATCTGAATAAATAAATTCTGCAATTACTTTACAACACCTTAAATTTCAAGATATATGAACAGACTTCAGCTTAAAACACGACATGTTTATTTAGTTTGATGGTAAAATTAATTCAAGCGCTTAAGCACGCAAATCTTCTGATTCGTTTTTCTTGCTCGATGTAGGCTTAGAACGTTTGAGTCCCGGAGCGGGTTTTGTGCAAAAGTTTACTTCTTCTCGCACGCGACATAACGCAAAGAGAATATCCCCAATCAAAAATACATTTATTCTCATACTTTTAGTCTTAAAAATATATGCTGGAGTACTTTTTTATAACATTATTTTTCAAATTCACATAATACACTAAGTATTGAATATTAACACAAAATATCTTGTACGGAAAAAGAAACAGAAATTCTGAAAAAAAAAAATATCTTGAGCTAGCGTATGTCGTTGATATTCTTAATGATAAGAGTGAAATTGACTCGTGTGTTAAGCGAGAAATATCCCATTCCGTTAGATTATAAAGCAATACAACATGAACAGTATCTTACAATCAAGACAAATAGAAAGCTTGATTTAAATATAAGAAACCGGTAACTCTGAGTTCTGGTCACTTCATTTTAACTAGAATCTGATAAAAGTACGCTTACATTTCAGGTAAATCAAAAAACACACATAAAAAACAAACAACAACAACAACAAAAAAGAAACAAACAAAAAACACATGGTTTCTTCGTAATTACAGATGCATTGCTACGGTCTACAACGAACTTACTTTGTTGACCGTCAGCTAAGATTTACTGATAAATGTTAAAAACTTGTAGAATGAAAAAATGTGTTATGTTGTGAAGACAAACTTTGCCTTTTCACATATATTTTTATCTACCCTTTTTACTTCATTGTGTATAGTTTAAGAATCGGAAGAAAGTATCAAAAGCGTCGCTTGATAAACCTGTTATTCTAAAAAAAGTTATCTATGCATTGGGAGGTAAAAAAATGGATTGTAAAATCTCGAATTCCTGACACTGAAATGTACTTTGAGATTCAAACGTTTCAAACCAGACACAAATTTATCTACAAAGTGATAGGGCTGACTTCAAGTCAATATTTTAGTAAAGTCCTTGTTTATAACTTACAAAGTTGCATTGCATACCTTTTTCAAAATATCTCTGCATGATAAAGCTGAAAATATTTTACTCGGTAATAGAAATCTGCCAGTATAAATATGCAACTACGACAATTATTTGCCGAACAATATACAGTTTCATGCAGATGTTTAAAGCTTATTTAAAACAGTTAGATGAGTTCAGGATAAGAATTTTTTTAGGGACAACAGTGCATTTAAGTAAGTTTCCATTGCATTGATTACACATATGTTATAATTTTCACTCTAAATTAAAACGTCTGTCAAAATAAAGAGAAAATGTAATTTGTTAGCTTTGTTATTAATCTTATGATAAAGTGCTCCTGTGAGATTTATAAGAAATTCAAAAGTATTATTTCAAAAGAAAACGTTTATATTAAATATGTTTCGAATGTGAAAGAGAGATAACAAAACAATATACTATACCCGTCTCTAAATTTTTGCGATTTTTAATTAAACAGTGGTAAGATAAGATTTATTAGTACGAGCTGAATGGGTGGCAAAGAGTGATAACATTTTAATATGTTTTGTTTTTAGGTTTCTGTGATGGCAATACTTGTTGATTTGTCAATCAATCTCATTAAAATCAGATCATCGTTTTCGCTTCGTTACTCTTCGCCACGCCTACCTAGCGAAGGGTAGTGAAGCGACAGTTAGGATATGATTTTAATGAGATTGATTTGTCAATGTCTCTACTATACGGCATGCATAATTCGACAAAGTCAAAATGTAATGAGTTGCTATGATACACAATAAAAACATAAATACAAAAAAGAAAACTAAAGATGTGTTCTTAGGATACGGATGCCTCCACATTCCGCTGTATTGTCAAAAAAACCTGTACAATTACAGGTGCGTGTAAGGTCTAAAAATGCCTTTTTAGCTTTATCAGGGGGCATAACTCTGCCGATCTCCAATACATTTGCGACAAAGTACCCAGGTGCGTAAGTTCACATGCTGACAACTATTCTTAAAAAGTTTTATGGCAGCAACAGTTATATGGTTTGAGTTACACGCGGAAAGGAGGTAATACCTTGTTGGGTATCTGTTGATAATTTTTTGATCTCTGATTGTTTGGATTAATCCAGTCACAGACCAATAAACATGTTACATGAAAGGTGTCGTCAGCACTAACCCAATCACTGTACATTGTATTTGAGATTGTATATTTAATTATTAATCATCCCCTTTAAATAAGGATTTAATTTTTAATTGTAACTGGATATGGAGGGCACTCTCTCAGGGCACTCACTTCTGCTGGCTCTCTGCCGGAAATGGCACGACCGATTTTCAAGCGAAAGGTGTCATATGAAAGTTGACCCTATAGGCAACCGTTAGAGACCTCTTGCACGATTGTACGTCCACTACATCAAGCGTGGTAGCTCCGTGTTTTTGAGTTCTCAAAAACACGAAGGCTACTTTTCACATCAAATGCTGTTACATGGGCGATTTTCTTCGTTTGAGAGCACTCACTTCTGCAGGCTATCTCTCTGTGATGCCTGCACCGATTTTCACTTCAACATTTTAAAAAAATATATATATCAATGAATTGAAATTAAAGTTTACCAATATATCAAGTTTATTTGTAAAAGAATCTATTGGTAATGTTTTGCAGAGACAATTTAATTGTAATCCAATGGTAGGATACTACGTCATCGCGCACCAGTTTTATGCCGTCACGCGGACCATTTTTTGGTCAACGATCCGTCGCTTGAAAGGTAAAATGGTCTTTTTCAATAAGAAATCTGTAGAGTTACAAAAAATCATGTTGTGCACCGAAGATTGGCCGGTGTGCTTTGTTTTTACGTAAACTATTTTTATAATGTAAAATTCTAGTTTAGGCTCGAAAACGGGTGAAAGCTTTTTTTCTGAATGCATGCTGAAAACACTTTCACCCGTTGGTTCGTTCAATATCATACAGCTCTATATGATTTTGAAAGAAACTGATGGTTCTAAATTTTAGGGTATGACTCTTTAAAACAATTATTTATTTTATGCAATCCATTGTGTATGAGAATTAAAAAAATAATGATGTTGTAATATTCCTGGCTAGAACCCTTCAATCACGAAGCAGGCTTTTGGTTGGATGCTGTACACGTCGATCCATTCATTCCTTTGCAAAACGTCTTTGTTTCTAATTGTCATTCGTAGCAATGCAACTGCAAAAATAATTTGAATATAGTTTTAACTTCCTTCAAAGATCTTACATTATATACTGAAGTATCTGGCAGGCTTTTCATGGCTCATTTAGATACTAAATTCAATTACTTTTAGCACGCATGCTGACAGTTTTTTCTCTCTCTTCCTGTGTTATGTATTTCAACAGTCAGTTCCAGAAGCCGTCATTCCCGGAGAGGTTTTCGTGAAGAAAACTATCTTTTCGTGCACGCAACGAAATGCTGAATTTGGCGCGCAAAAACAGTATCTCTTTTACCAGTGCCAATGGCATCATGAAAAGTAACCATCCTGGTAGTCTAAAGATGTATTTGCAGGAATTTGACGACTAGTTCATTATCAAAATTATCAAACTGAATGGATAGCGCTCTTAGTTTTTGCTGACACATTAAATTATATAAAATATAAAATCAGTGCGATATATTTGAATGGAAAATTACATTCAAGATGATAATACCTAACAATTTAAACAAATATTTCCCAGGTAACAAATACTTGCTGAGTAAAAATGAATTACCTAGTAACAAATACTTGCAAAGTAGCAAATCATTGCTAAAAACAAAAATTTGCCAGGTAAGAAAATACTTGTTAAATAACAAACACTTTCCAAATAACGAAAGTCTGCCAAAAAAAATACTTGCCAAATAGCAAATACTTGCGAAATAACATTGATTTCTTGCCTAATAACCATTATTTGCCAAATAACAAATATTCGCCAAGTAATAAATACTTACCGGGCAATAAATACTTACCAAGTAACAGATATTTGCTAAGTATCGAATTCTTGCGAATAACAAGTACTTACCAAAATGTCTTTGCATCTAGAACCTTTGTCAAAATTAAGATGAAATGTAATATGCTAGCTTTGTAATGTTATTAGAAAGTTCGTTCCTGAGACTCATAAGAAATCTTAATGTATTTATATAAAAAACAGAAACTGTTAATACTAAACGTGTTTAGAAAAACAAAAAACAAAAGACAACACACACACACACACACACACACTGAATTTTTAAGGAATCCGCCTCTCGAATTGTACGGGATTTTAAATTAAATAATTTAGGATTTTTTTCTTCGAAAGTGGTTGCCTAAGGCTTTAGACTTTTGATACTATCTTAAAACGACATCAACTCAGATCATCTGAAATGCTTTTTTTTAAACTTGTCCAAGTAACGCTTTAAAGTTGCATTTAATACTACAATGTCACATCTAAAATCCAAATGAGACACAATGCCCGCGCCGTGAAGGGAGATTGATTAATTTTAAGTCAGTTTCACTCCAGGTAGAGCCTTATTTATTTTCTGTTATCTTTAGGAGGGCCGTACACAACGAGTTATTCCAAAGTTTAAATCTTTGAGTAATTAAGAATTTCGGTACTTAGATTCATTATGCCTCTGCTTAGGAATGACATTCTTATACATATATCATTCTTGCTTATTTAAGTCCATCCCACTTACAGATGATCAAAATTGAAGTAAGTCATTGCACAAAGGAACCATAAATGAAAAAAAAACCCCGATGATTTATCGAAATAACCCTCTGTGTTCAAGTGTCAATTTTATCCTCTAATAAAAAATTATTTACGACATTTTTCTACTGTGCATTTTTGACGCTTTGTTCTGAATATTGTTCAGGAAAATTCCTTATTAAACTTAAGGAGTGTCTTAAAGATTTTTATTTCTGTTTCAGTACACAACCCATGCTGTTAGAAACTTTTAATCTCTAATTAGGGGATACAACTCAAGAATAAAACTGGTTTCAGAAATGAAACATCATAGATATTGTTCTCGTTAAAAATATTTTAAATCTCACGCGATCATTTTTAGATACCGTTTGTATTTCCCAACACTTTAAAATCAATTAAATTAGGAGACGTGAAATGTTATTAAAACACTCGTTTGGTAATCGAAGTTTTAAAAAAAGAATGTTCCAAAATACCAATATTGGACGCATGTAAACGCTGACCAGCTTTCCTGAAATGTTTGCAAAACAAAGCGATGTCATGACATGGCTACTGTAAATACAGATGTCTCCAAAACAACAACATTGGTACACGCGAAATATCTTTATATTATTAAAATCATATCATCAAAATCCCTACTCTATTTAAGCCAAACTGAAAATTTGTTTACTGTTTAAGGGCTCACATTAAAATTTAGTAGAAATAGACACGGCGGGTGGTCATGCTTCTAATAGCTTATGATATACATCGATCTACAATGTTCGTTTAGTTTGTTATAAATCATTTACCGACTACAGAGGACACTAGCAACATTGCACACACAAATATGATTTATGGTATAATGTAAATAGTGGTCGTTTTTCAAAATCAATTCGCCTTTGTCATATTTTGTCTGCCACTTTTATGAATCCTTTAGGCCTGCTGAGTTCATTGGCAGTTTAGTTATTGTTTATGACTGGGTATCCAAACCTTTTCCTTACCAAAAGTTATTATAAAACCCAAAGCGCCATTTTACCCGTGAAGTGTTTGGAAATGTTATAACCGAATGGAATCAATATTAATACATTTCGTTAGTTAGTTTGTACAGCGATGCTGACTTGGCAACTCAAATCTTCTTGAATAAAACTCGTACATGACCCACTTTAGTTTTAAGATGCCAGGAAAGAAAAACGGAATCTTCATAAGTACACGTAATTGACAGTTCTTTTGTAACATACATGAAATCGGTACTACATTGTGTACATCGATTATCTCTTTTTAAGAATACAGTAGACAAAAAGCTGCAATACCCAATTGAATAGAATGTAAAAATTAGATTTATGTTTGTATATTTTAACAATGTCCTATTTTGTAGATCTGGACGCAGATGTTTATTTTCTGAATTTCAGACATTAACGCCTATAATTATTTTTGTAGATAGGTTAAGACAAATGTCAAAATTACTTGTCTCAGAAATAATTGTTTTGGAAAACATTTTCAATCAAATTATTTTGAGACCCAACGTGTATGTGAAGGAATAGTTAGTCATGCTTTTGCCTACTGAATGACTGATTTCGTAACATTCTGGTTCATTAGTCCCAGAGCGGTTTTCTTGAAAAATCCAATCTCTGCCGAAACGCGACGAAGCGCTGGATTGGCAAGCTTGTATGTTTTTTTTCATAACACTACAATGTATTAACTAACTTATAAATTCTAATTCTGCCCGTCTGAACAAACTAGTTCAGTAACTTCTTTACAACACCTAAATTCTAAGATACATAAACCGGACTCAGTTAAGAAACAATATATGTTTATTTAATTTCAGGATTCGATGATGGAAATTATAATTTAATTACTTTAGTTTTCTTGTTCGTTTTTTCTTGCTTGACCCAAGCTTAAACCTGTAGTTCCCGGAGCGGTTTTTGTGCAAAAGTTTACTTCTTCTCGCACACCACATAACGCCAAGACAATATCCCCAATCGCTGCTGTTACTTCTGATGTCGTCATGAGAAAATGAATTTAAAATGATTAATTATTATCCTTTTTTAGTTTAAACAAATACAAGCCTGAGTTTGTTTTATTACATTTAAAAACGATTCAAATAATACACTAAAATAATTTAACAGAAATATGTTGTGAACACTAAGAAACAGAAGTTCTGAAAGAATATCTTGAGCTAGCGAATGTCGCTGATATGCTGAATGTTAAGATTAAATCTGACTTGTCTGTTAAACTAGAAACACTCCGTTTGGTTAAATTATGCCGGATTATTTTTATAACATTCTTGTTTAAATTCATATAATACACTTGAATAATTTCACAGAAATATGTTTAGAGGACAAAGAAACAGAACTTCTGAAAGAATATCTTGAACTAGAGTATGTCGTTGATATTCTCAATGTTAAGATTGAAATTGACTTGTGCCTTAAGTGAGCTACATATATCCAAATTGGTTAGCACGAAAATATATAAATTATATAATAAAGTAATACACCATTACATACTATTATTAATAATAATGTTATACAGGAGTTTTATGCTTATTTAAAAAAGAGAAGTTTAACTTCAGTAAGATAAGAAGAATATTTTAGGGGTAACAGTGCATTTAAAGTGAGTTATCATTTGATTTCCCATTATGTTATAATTTTCACCCTGAACTAAAACGTCTTGGCATCCAGAACGTCTGTCAAAATAAAGAGAAAATGTAATTTGTTAGCTTTGCAATTAATCTTTTAATAAAGTGCTCCTGTGAGATTTATAAGAAATTCAAATGTATTCTTTCAGAAGAAAACGTTAATATTAAACGTGTTTGGAATGTGAAATAGAGATAACAAAATAATATACTACTTCCGTCTTGAAATTTGTGTGAGATTTTTTAATTAAACAATGCCAAGATAAGATTTATTAGGTCGAGCTGAATGGGTGCCTAAGAGTTGAGAAAAGTAATAACATTTGTATGTTTTTTTGTTTGTTTCGGTAATGCTTTTATATCAAATATCTATTTTTCAAAACATATACAAAAATGTATATCGTAATGCAGTGATTAACTGAAGACAAGTGGATAATGTTGCCTCTTTTGCCAATCTCTCTGCTAAACGACATGGGTATTTTGACAAAGTAAAAATGCAATGAGATTCATTTTGAAACAATGAAATACAATCATATAGAACAACAACAACTGCAACAACAAAAACAAACAACAACCTCACTTCCCTTACAAGTTTCAAACGGTGACTACTTAATAAGTACTAATTTATGGAAAAAATCTAGAAACCTAATTTCTTTTTGTTTCTGGTCATTGTTCGGGTTTTGTTAGAGATCAATCTCATCAAAGACATTTCAGGTGCGATGTTTTCCTACTCATCTTTGAATGACAAAACCTTCTTAAACATCATTTGTCGACCGGATATTTGTCCGCTCGAAACGCAGAACGATATTACCAGCACAATTCATATAGTTTATGAGGTACTTTTTAGTACTACAAATCGCCTCCAGCATAAACAACTGTACAATTCGATATCGTATGGTCTCGTAATACCTGTCCTAGTAAAGTTTGATGCCAAGAAATAACGCTGGGCAGCCTGCCCAGCTCGGGGACACTAATATTTTTAATGTCAGTTCCATTCGTCGAAAATAAAAGAGAATTCGTGTCACTATTTCGTTTTCTTTTAGGCAGAGTCATTTATTTTCTGTCATCTTGATGCGAGTCGGTCACAATAAGTTATTTATCAGTTTTCTAAACCAATCTTTGGATAATCAAGTTTTCCTGTTGTTTGCGATGATTATGTGTCATTGGCGGTTAAGAAATATTCAGGTAAAATTTCTGCTTTATCGTATGTCGACAAATAACTTCAGAAATTGCTTACTGTAAATTGTTCAACCTGCTTTTGAAAAGTGTCTGGTTCACAGTTTTGTTCATGAATATATGTCTGGTAATAAGTCCTGTTATTTGGAGCTACCTTATGTGTACTGAATATTCGATAACCAGTTCTATACTATATAGGTTGACCTTTTGACCATAAAATATCACATTACAATTTAAAAGTAAAAATCTATACAATAGAAGCCAAACGATGTTAATAATAATAATAATAATAACAATAAAACTGAGCTTTTATGTCTTGCTTAAACAAATACAGAAAGCAAAAAGCTTCATTGCCTGTGCAAAGAGCTTACTTGCCCAAATCACTATCATTGTTTTGTATTGTATGAATTGTATTTTAGAATATTAGCCACAACTAAGTTTAATTAAAAGAATAAACAGTTTATTGAAAATTATGCTTTAACCAAGAGACCTAAATGTCAGGAAATAACCTCTGTCGTTCACTCTAATGGCATTTTTTCATGTGTTTTTCTGCATTTTTTCTCTTAGTTTTAAACCTGTCATTTTGTTGCATGTCAAATCACCAAATCCTTCTTATATCCTTATTTTTGACTGGCTGGACAGATTGTGAATGTGTAATAATTCAATGTTTTCTGTCATATTTAAATCAGTTTCAGTTGTCATGTATAACCATGTTGAATGAAAATTTTATTACACTGAAACCTACCGTTTTTCTTAACTGAAGTTCAATCAAAGAAAGAAAGAAAGAAAGAAAGAAAGAAAGAAAAAAAGAAAGATCAGTGAAATGTCTTTCGGAAAATATCTGTTGAAATAGCGTAACAGAAACAACTTTCTGCTAAGGGTGACAAAAATATATGCCTTTGGCTATTTTTGATCATAATGGCCACAAGAAGACATAATTGTGTAGAAAAGTCCTGGATGCAAATTTCACATGCGAGTCTAATCAGCCTTGTATTTCCGAAAAAGGAAAACGGAGGTAATTTAACGTCATATTGAGTTTTCGTGAAATGTCTCGTTCTCTATATTGAGCAGGAAATCTAATAATGACCGATTCTACGGACACTTGTTTGGTCCTTATGTGAAGTAATTACTTGCTCTAAATCGTTATTGATGTTGATTTCAGCACCTCGTCTGAGAAATAATTACGTACTATTAAGCTGAGCACGTGGTAACTGGAATGCCAGTAAATTCACTTGATATATCATCAAAGTATTTACAGGGATACTGTTGCTGATTTGTATGGCTTTGCGTTTCTTTTTTCATAATTTTACTATACGATTCATTCACGAGAATAGGACGCAGAGAACATTACAAATTATCGAAACAACAACAACAACCGTTTTTGCAATAATAATAATAATAATTATTATTATTATTATTATTATTGTTATTAGAATAAAATGACTAAATAGTATCTAAATATTGCTGACGTCAAAAATTTTATTTGGAGTATTTTATTTAGCTGGACTGATTTGAACAGGATTGAGTAACCACTATTTCTCATGTGCAGTCCAATATAACTAGTCTGAGTATGTACGTGAAGCTAAGAAGTGAAATCAAAATTTGTTTTATTGACATCTGAAGCATTTAAAACCCCTTTCACAATGTATCCTCTTTAAGTCACAAGCATCTTGGTAAGCATTAATAATTTTTAAACAATTTATAAATCCTCTGTACGTACGACACATCTGAAGGATTTATAACTCCTTAACAGTTTATCCTCTTAACGTACGCTACATTTGAAGCATTTATAACCCTTAAACATGTATTTTCTTTAAGTCAGGTGAATCTAAAGCATTTATAACCCTTTAACAATCCATTCTCTTTATGTCAGAAATATCTGAAACATCTATAAGCCCTTTAACAATAAATCCCTTTTACGTACGTTACATCTGAAGCGTTTATTACCCCTTAAACAATTTATCCTCTTTAAGTCCGAAACATCTGAAGCATTTATAGTCCTTAAACAAATTATCCTCTTCATGTACGATACATCTGAAGCATTTATAACCCATTAAACATTTATTCTCTTTAAGTCAGAAACATCTGAAGCATTTTAAACACTTAATTTATCCTCTTTCCCTTTAGTCTGAAACATCTGAAGCATTTGTAAGCCTTAAGCATTTATTCTTTTTTACGTACGATACATCTGAAGCATTTATAACCCCTTAAGCAATTTATCCTCTTAACTACGATACATCTGAAGCATTTTTTAACCCTTAAACATTTATTCTGTCTTATTCAGATACATCTGAAGCATTTATCACCGCTTAAACAATTTTTCCTCTTTAAGTCACAAACATCTGAAGCATTTATAACCCCTTTTACAAATTATCCTCTTCATGTACGATCCATCTGAAGCATTTATAATCCTTAAGCAATTTATCTATTTATAACTCCTAAACAATGAAAATGTTTAAACTAGAGAAAAAAAATCACCAGACCTGACATCGAAGCAGACATGACTTCATTCCCAGTATGAGGTGGACTTTTCAAAAAATCCATGTGTTAAATAATAAAGAAAACTCTTCTATGCAGTGCCTTTATAAATATTGGTTGCATTAAAACATAACTAAACAAATGAACAAATATATCATATATTCAACGATTATTTGTCAGTGTCTTTTTGTATATAAAATTGTAACAGTTAGTGATGCTCAAGTTAATCTTTATACATCAAAATTTTACAATTTTGTTAAAAAAGTCATTACCATTTTTCTTTAAGTATTTGTACTGTTTAAATGTAATGATACTAATTGTTTAATAAAAAAATCATATTACCGTGTGTTATGCTTATAGCACAGTTAACAAAATTGTCCTGAAAATAGATTGTGATTCTCCACAGTGACTACAATGTTTTTAAAAAGGAACTCTTCTTACTGACACTAAACATTTTTTTGATCGGGTTAACCTGACGTTATCATGCCAATCCGTCAAACTGTTCTGTTTTTGTTTTAAGTCTAAAGAGTTTAAGAAATAATTACATATCCTTACGTCTGACTTTGACTTTGACTACTAACCGCTTTTTAACAGTTAAAAGCGCTAATGCCATTTGAATCCTTAACATAATAATCAGATTGACTACGTTACAGCTTATTTTGAAATATGAGAATAGTATCTGATCAGAACGGTATAATAAAGGCATGGATCTATTGGCAGTTATCTGAAGTTATTTCAAGCACAAGAACCAATCTAATCTATTACAGACAAAAACTCAAGTGGAGCATGCCCAAAACTTGATTAGCCAAAGATTGATTTGGGAAGCTGGAAAATAATTCATTGTGACCGCCTCATATCAAAGCGACAGTCAATTCAAATGACTTCTCGAAAATAGAAATGTCTTTACGGCATATATTTCCTTTTGTTTCCACAGCAATGCGAGTGAACTGACGTTGAATTTGTCATTGTCTGTGCGAGGCACAGTCTGTCAAGCAGAATGTCTAATATGGGACTGACAGGTGATATTAACTTTTACATCTTCTGAATACGTGAATTTGTCCCATACATAGTTGTTATAGCCAACAACTGTTTATGTTGTTGGGCATTCAGCTTTGAGCAGTCAAATAAAACCTTTTTCTTAATAGAAAAAAATCCCATTTCACTTGAATCTTGAACGCAAAGTAGCAAAGTAGTTTTTCATCTTGAAATATACAGAAAAAATAACGAAATGACATCACTGGTTGATGAAGCACAACAGGGAGCTTTAAGAGTACATTTGAATGTTTTACACTCTTTTGAAATAATAGACAATATGTAAAAACAGTTTACAGCCATTTTTGTCAATGCAAGTGATAACTATTAAATAAGCGTTACCACTTTCTTTGAATGACTCCATTGATTATCGCTTCATGTTACCACTTTCTTTGAATGACTACATTGATTATCGCTTCATGTTACCACTTTCTTTGAATGACTACATTGATTATCGCTTCATTTGTTGTTTATCACAGTTTTCAAATATATATTATATTACCCGAACATGGTTAAAATGTGTAATGCAGAGTTCAAAAATTAGATTGAGAGACGAGAAAACGATATCCTCTTCTTTCCGTTTTATTGTTGCTGCTTAATTTGTATTTCTTAAATCGACAGATATTTGATATCAAAATTGTCGCCATGTGGACGCATGGGAACAAACACGTTTTAAAATGTAATCAATTTTCTAAATCTCTAGCACCCGTTTAGACTTGAAGTAATAAATCTTATCTGGCATTTTTCAATTAGGCGTTTCCAGTCAGGAAAGATTTAATTGTTTTCCCTTTTTCATTCCATACGAGATAAAGTGACAAACACTTAAACTGACTGATTATTTACTGCTTTATTCTTTGTAAAATGAGAAATAATTGATTGTTGTAAAGTAGAACATATAAGCTATATGTAAAAAATAATCTAATATAAATGCAGTCTGTCTTTCTATTGTACTTGATTTTTTACTGATGCCTTTATATTCGGAAATTATAAGTTAAAATTGTTTATATTAAATAATATAATTTTAAAAGAAATAAAATGCACCTTATTTTAGGGAATGCTCTTTAAGACCTACTTTGAAAGAAAATACTAAGACTTTTACTTAACCTCACAGGAGAAATTTCTTTTCAAATGCTAAGATACAAAGCTAACAGATAACGTTAACAGATGTTGGTTCCAATAGTTTTTTGTTCAAGATAATATTAGTTAACGGAATATCAATAGGACAAACATCTTATTCAAAAGTAGACTATCAGTTGGACAGACATCTTATTCGAAAGTACTGTTGCCCTTAGAATGCCAATCTACAGCTTCTTTAAGAATTATCTGTACTTGAAGAATATATATATATGATACAGAACAACTAAAACTCTTTGAAGAACGCAACACAGAGGAAATAATCCATAGAAATTTACAGACTCTTTGTTGTTTGGGTTTAATAAGCAAAAAGTAAAACTTGTTTATTAATTTATTTATATATTCATCTTACTGTTATTGAAAATTAGTTGACATTCCTTATAAACCTTATGATGATTTATTTCAGCATTGCTCTATTGTTTAAGTAAGAGGAAAAATAAGTAAGAAATACCAGTTTCAAATTTGAATGGAAGCAACATAGCACAGTACATTCGCTGTACATACATAACAAGTGTGGCAAAATTTTAAGTAAAAACAAAGTGAGTTTAAAGGCTTTTGTCTTGTAGTATCCTCCATATATAATATGAGGAAATTTTCTATGGACCAATTCTTCAGACATTCGATGTGTTCTTGATTGAAATAACTCTTTTCTTTTAGTCGTAAAAAACGTTCATTCTTACATATTGCCTAATGAATAATACTAAATTTTTGTGCTCGGTGCACAAGTCAACTCACTTGATATAGTAACAGACCACTATCGTCCACTGGGAATTATAATTGAAAATATAAAAATTTCTCCCCGATGACATAATGATAAGTAAAAAAAACATTGCCGAGTAAAATAAACTATCGCCGAGATTATGGACAGTATTCATGGTCTCCTTTAATGAATAAATTGTGGTAGACTTGTATACACTGTTTTATTGAGATCTCAATTTTCAGTTGTTTGAAGCTGTCAATGTCACTTGCACAACATCGAATGTTGTATTCAATTTTCACGGCTTTTTATCGTCATCCTAATTTCAATTTAAAGCGGGGAAAGGAAAAATTTGTAATGTCGAGAAAACTAAGGTTTTCCAAAAAAAGAAAGAACTGCAAAAGCAATTTGTACACGGCTGAAATTAATTTTAGAAACGCGTTACAGTTTTGCTTCACTCCAAATTAAAGTGCGGACCAAAATTAAGTTGGATTGATTTCCTGGTTTTCCTTGCGTATTAAATTAAGTGACTGTGTTATTTTATAATATTCACGTTCAGCCGTGCAAAATTCCGTTGTTTAATGATGTGTTTTGATGAATAGCCTTGTGCATTGTACTTATCTGCATCTCACATGTTTAATAGAAAAACAGATGCCATTCAAAGAACATGATGAATAACATAAGATGGTATCTTGCTAAACGATGTAGATGAAAAGCCAAGAGAAGGAATAAGTCCAAAAAGAGCACCCATGGTAAAAAATATTCTGCGTTCTACTGGCTTTTACCTTTTTATGGATTAAGGCATTAGATGTCTTTTGTTGCCTTACTACAGTCAAAATGATCAATATTTACATCATTCTGAATAATAACATATCTACTTTCCAAATAATAAATAGTATATATAATTTCAAATCGATTCAAACCCTACAAAGACAGACAGGTTAATCTCAAATAATATTGATAATTTATTCTCTTACATTTTTATGTAATTTCACTTTAGTAAAAATGAATGGTCCTCTGCGACAAATATGCCAAATGACTTTTCCCGTCTGTAATTATTGCGAAATGCCAAAATAATGTCCTTAACTTGACTATATTACAGCATGGCGTTTATCAATTTGGCTCAGTCGACTACTTATAATTTGAAAAAAATACAAAACAGAAAAACTGAAAACGCTTTCTATGCGTTTTGTCATTCTTAGGAAGAAACAATGAAATTATATTATATTACTTATATTAATATTTTTATTAAAATAAAGGCTTACCACATGTGCTAATTACCCCATCTTCAGCAACACTCTTTACTAAAGCAAAATCATGCCATTATTATACCCCCAAATAAAATATCTGGGAGCTATATTGGATTCACGTCCGATGGTCAGTCGGTCCCTCCGTAGACAAAATTCACAGATTTTGATAATTCTTTGCAAAATTCATTAGTTCCAAGCCCAGTTGTGCATGTCGTTGTCACGTCATACTTCGATGATTTTTGACTGAGTTATGGCCCTTTGATATTCTTTTCAACATACATTTGTCCGCACTGTTTCTTATCAACTATTATGAGATTTTATTAATACTTTGCAAGAATCATATTAAGTACCAAGCCTTGTTGTGCATATTTTGTCGCGTTTCACTGACATGATTTTTCACTGAGTTATGGACCTTTGATTTTTTGTTCATGTTATTTCTCAGCAACTATTTGTCAGATTTTGATATGTGCGTGCCCTCAGCATGTAGTATGCGTATTGAGTTCTGCTGATTCTCTTTTGTACGATGATAAAGTTGTGTGTGTTTATCAATATGGTTGACTTATACTCCTGTGTTACCTGTTCACAAAATTTTAGTCTTAAATTTTTCAGTTTTTTTTTCATGTTAAGGCAGACAAACTATAAATGTAGAAATCATTGTGTCAAGGCGGTATCTGGGGGTATTCATCACCTTTAGTGATAGGTCTTGTTTTGTAAGTAACGCCATGCTACTCTAAACGAGAGGGCCATGATGGTCTTATATCGCTCACCTGAGTCTCATTGCTCATGTAACAAGTATCGTTACTGGTTGTTATGGGTGTTCGTTGTTCGCAAGTTTGATTAAGCTTGCAATAAGTTTGAAGACTCTGGGTGTAATGGTACTCAATTTTTTTGAGCAGAAATAGTTTTACTCTACAGGTCCCAGTGAACTTGACCTTTGACCTACAGACCCCAAAAACAATAGGGTTCTTCCAATATAATTACCCTATGGAGTCTGAAGGTTCTGTTTGTAATGGTACTCCAGTAACTGAGCAGAAATAGTTTTCACTCTATAGGTCTCTGTGACCTTGACTTTTGACCTACTGACCCCAAAAACAATTGAGTTCTTTTACTGAGTAAAGACGATGATCCTATAAAGTTTGAAGGCTCTGGGTTTAACGGTACTACAGTTACTCTGCAGAAATACTTTTCACTCTACAGGTTCATGTGACACCGACCTTTGACATACAAGTCTAAAAAAAAATATGGTTCTTCTATTCAGTAAAAGCAATCATCCTACCCTATGTAGTCTGAAGGCTCTGGGTGAAATAATACTCCTGTTATTGAGTGGAAACGGGTTCTCTCTAGAGGTCCCTCTGATCTTGACCTTTGAGTTACTGACCCAAAAACAAAAGAATTTTTTCTACTCAACAAGGGCAATATTATTATTCAAGTTATTGAAATGAAACGAAGTGTGACCGACCGACAGACAAACAGACACCCATGGACAGGGTAAAAACAATATGTCTCCATCAGAAGGGCGGGGTTTGGGGGAAACATAACAACGAACTATTGAAGGTTTAGCCAATGGTGTTTCAGAGCAGCAGATTTTTTAAGTTTTCTCTATATAAGTCCTTGTGTAAAATCAAATGACCCCCGCCTGGGTGGGGCCAGATTTGACCCCAGGGTCATGATTTGAACAAACTTGGTAAGGGTCCAAAACACAATGCTGCACACCAAATATAGGCCTTGTGGTTTCTGACAAGAAGATTTTTAAAGTTTTTCCTATATAACTCTATGTGAAACATGTGACCCCTGGGGCGGCGTCTTTTTTGACCCAGGGGCTATAATTATAACAAACTTGGAAGAGGTCCAATAGACAATGCTGTACACCAAATATCTTAACTCTAGGCTTTGTGGTATCTGAAAAGAAGATTTTTAAAGTTTTTCTATATAACTCTATGTAAAACATGTGACCACTGGGGCGGGGTCATTTTTGTCCCAGGGGCCATGATTTGAACAAACTTGGTAGAAGTTCTCTGGAAAATGCTACATACAAAATAACTAAGCTCTAAGCCTTTCGGTTTCTGATGTGAAGATTTTTAAAACTTTTTTCTATATAACTCTATGTGAACAAGGGACCCCCGGGACAGGGCGTATTTTGACCCCAGGGTGATGATTTGAACAAACTTAGTAGAGGTCTACTAGACAATGCTACACACCAAATATCTAAACTCTAGGCCTTGAGGTTTCTGACAAGAAGATTTTTTAAAGTTTTTCCTATATAACTCTATGTAAAACATGTGACCGCTGGGGCAGGGCCAGTTTTGATCCAGGGGCCATGATTTGAACAAACTTGGTAGAGGTCCACTGGACAATGCTGCACACCAAATATCTCAACTCTAGGCCTTGTGGTTTCTGACAAGAAGATTTTTATGTTTTCCCTATATAACTATTTGTAAAATCAACTGATCCCAGGGGTGGGGTCAGTTTTGACCCCAGGGTCATAATTTGAACAAACGCGGTAGTGGTTCACTAGATGATGCTTTATACCAAATATCTAAGCTCCAGGCCTTGAGGTTTCAGAGAAGAAGATTTTTAAAGATCTAAGTTTTAAAATCTATTTTTAGCTCCAGTGAACCAGAAATGCAATGGACTAAAACCATTTGAACAATCTTGGTAGAGCTTCATGCAAGGAACATCCCAGGCAAGTTTCATTAAATTTAGCCCATTGGTTTCCGAGGAGATGTTTGAATGAAAAGTTGACGACGGACGGATGGCCGGACGGATGACAGACGACAGACAAAGACCGATCAGAAAAGCTCACCCTGAGCACCTTGTGCTCAAGTGAGTTAAAATCTGTAAATGTCCGACTAAATAATCCGTGATGCTAGTACAAACTTAAAAAGAAAACAAGGCCTTGTTACATTATTTAAATAATACAATAATCGACTTCGCACATACTGTGTAATGTGCAAGTTCCTTACATGATAAAGACATGTTTAGCCATTGAAATAGTTGCAACCAGAATAAGAAACGTTTAAAACAAGTAAAAACATAGTTATATTTTAAAGTGGTTTTTAACTAGAAATATTTAAAGATATTTGGTTAATTTTGAATCAAAAATATGTAATTAAAGTGTTTACAAAGTTTATCTCATGGCTTCAAGTACGTTTAATTCTTCAGACAACTGACACTATTAGTCTACACGTTTGCACTGCAACGTCATGGTATCTGCTCTTTGGGTTAAATGTTTAACAATTTCGTGTTTCTAAAACAGATTTTATATGTGGGAAATATTACAAACAATTTGTCTGTAAAACATGTACCACAAACTAGTGTAAGTTTTAAGGGAACCTGACTTGGTAGTATGCAAAACGTAAGGTTCTATTCATGTATTTAATGTATAAATTTATGATATTTTGTATACCTGAATATCTTAGAATATAGCATCTTGATAAAAAATTACCCTTTATTTTTATCCAAAACCTCAGTATTTTAGATTTACAAATAATTGTCAAAAAAGCCGTAAGATCTCCTGGAGCATCAATGCTGTCGACTGCCATATGAAAGAGATACTAAACAAAATAGGGGAAAAACAACATATTTTAGTGGAAGAATTTCGTTTTTTTTAATTTTTTTGGCTCAGTCCTATTGAATCCTCATATTTTACGATTTTCGTGCTGAACCAAAACCTCTTCGGCTGACAACTGTCAAAATAAAATGAAAAACGTAATTTGTTAGCTTTGTAATTAATTTTCTACACAAATGCTCCTTTGAGATTTATGAGAAATTATGTGCTTGTTTTCCAGACAAAATCGTGAGAAGAAAACGTGTTTGCAATGTTAAATAGGGAAAAGATAACAATGAAATCATTCTCAACTGTAAATATGTGGTATTTTCAATTAAACAATTGTCAGATAAGATTTATTATATCAAGTAGAATTTGGTGCCAAAGACATTGAACAAATAATTAGATTTTAACGGCTGTGTTCCCAAGTGATGACAGCAACAACTACACCACCAACAATTGTTAAAAAATGACGACAAATCTTCATAATCGAAAAATACAAGTCTTTATACAAAGGAAATGAGAGATGAGCGGATATCGTTCTCTCGTCTGCAAAATACCAAACGGAAAACGCTATACATTCCCAAAAGCGTGAGTTCAACAAAACTGTTATTTTGTTGATAAAAACAACGAATATGGCACTAAGTGTTTACTCATGTCATATAACTAGATGCAATGCCACAATACTGACAATTAAACAATTATGGAATATTATTCTCCCATTGGTTTGTTTTGTGTTTAAATGCTATTTCAATATATGATCGATAAATACAACAAATGTATACGTTTACCAACAGTGAAGCTCTCTTTTTAAATATCATTATTTCAGTTATGTAAAAGGGTTCTTTCAGAGCATTTCTGAATTACAAATTAAAGATGTTTTTTAATTGATTGATCACACCCCCCTGCAAAAATAAATAAATAAATAAAATAAAAAATTAAAAACATATTTATATTTTTATGAGTGAATCCCTGGCTCAAAAGATTTTAGAGTTATGACACCTTATAAAACATCTTCTTGATAACACATATATTGTCTGTTTAGATCCGTTAGACCTGTTTCACAGTTTTCAAGTAACCATTTCACTATGGATAGTTCACAAGATATTTTGAGTCTCTAAATATTTTTTAGCAAAACGAATACATAGGCTGTATAATATGCATCGTTATGACGGGTTTCCATAAGACTGAAAGATAAATGACAAGAAATCCTATACATTATTCTCAAACCAACATAAAACACAATGCTTCTATGCTTGCCAACCTGTGTCGCATGGAGAAATTAAAGAGGCATTGGCTGAAATTTTGAACATTCTTTTATCTTCAAAATCATATAATTGTGAATGAATAATGTTGAACGACTTTATTTCCCATGTTAAGGAGTCAGGAAAAGAATTTAAAAGGTCAGCTGAATTTTGGTAATAATATACTGAGATGTCCTTGTACAATTTTTGGGTGAGTAGTGTTTCATTACAAATGATTACTTTCTTAGCGTTTCTTATCCTAAGCATTGTTTAAACACTGTTATATGCTTTTCATATTTTCAATTATTTCTCGGTTTATTGAGAACGAATAATAATATGTTAAATTTTGGGCGTGAGCGTTAAAATTAACTGTTCGTGTCAGAGTGACTGACAATTATCTCATTAGAAGGGAGTATTTTTAAATATTTCTTCTCTGCCTTTGCGAATTCCTATTAATTATAAGTCATTTCAACACGAGCTGCTTCAAACGTATTATTCTTTTTATTCGTTAAATATTTACCTAATACAGTTTCCTATGATCTCAACTGAAGTATATTTCTGTACGTTTAACTATTCTAAAGTTGTCTTTTGTAAGCTATTCCGAGAAATATTCCCAAATAATTGCACACAGTAAATAATTCACTATGGTTGCCTTTTCTTCAGGCAACTAAACAATCTACTTTTTAAAATACAAGCTGTTACGGATTATGGTCATATAAAACATATTTCGTCTTCTTTACTTTCTGTCTTACGCGTTATATGATATATAAAATAGCTATATAAATTGCCCTTAATTGACTGTAGTTCGTTACAGGATTCTATTTCGAGGACTTTCTTTTACAAGTTTAATTATTTTAAACTAAATTTAAATTTTTATTTAAGAACAAATACTCCTCTCTTATAAGACAAATATAGTCACCACTATACTTTATGTTTGCTTGTTCTTTGGCATGACTTTATTTAGTACTCATTTACAATGTTCACTGGATTTTATCTCAGACATAGTCATAGATTTAAACGCAAGTGCTTCTTGTAACCTTTTGGAAAACTGCGACAGTTTAAGTTCAGAGAAAAAAAAGATAAATTCCTGTGTACATGCTACAGCTATTAATATTAAAATTGGTCAATTTACCTGTTTCAGAACACAAAACACAGACCGAGTGCTTTTTTCAAAAATACTTCATTGCAAATAAAATTGAGTAAATTTATGTTTCTGCACAACCACGTTAACAAGTGGATGTTACCGTAAGCTGGTCTGTCCCTAACTTTTCTCAAATGACATCAGTTCTGGTAATATACATTAGCTTTAAACTTGTTCATTTTCGAGCCATGAATTACGCATGAAGCAGATTACGGGACCACAATACAATTTGAACAAAGCACTGAAGAATTTTGTTAGAAACCAAAAGAAAAAGAAGCGTACTATCTTGACCACTAATCAGCCTCTGCATTTATTGGTCATTTATCGGAAAATGTCTCGTTCTCCTTATTAAGCAGGGAATCTGATAGTGACCACTTCTGAAAACACTTGATATTTCCCACGTAAATGACTACATACATCTCGTTATTGACGTTTGTTCTAGAACCTAGCCAGGAAACTATTCCACATAGTGGTGATCTGCAAACGAAAACAGGCGAGCACGACAGTTTACGTTATATACTCAACTGAAGGCGGTAACAAATAGACATATTCCACATAAGTTTAGCTTTGATTGTTCAAAATTCCGTTTGTAGTATATAAATCCACAAACAAATTATAAAAGGTTGTAATTAAGTAATAGGATACTATTTAAATGACTTGTTTGTTTAGATTTTTGTACAGACGAGTCTCGGTAGGTGCAAGCAAGATGATCGTCGGGGATCTCCAACAATTTTGCAAAGTAAGACCGCCCCACGATTTCTGTGAGACCTTTTAAAAGGGCCGTCGGTAATGCTATTGTTTTAAATTTAGATAGAAGATCTATGTCTGCATTCGTCGCAAAGGAAAAATGCAAATGCAAGTAGCAGGGTAAACTCTATCTAGTTTTGTCTTTTACTTATTTTCAGAGTGCTGAAAAAAGAATTGGGTTCATATAACTTGTCATGAATTAAAATAATTTCAGAAATTTATTGTATTTGATTATATCTCAAAATATATCATACATTCTAGACTGGCTGTCTTTTCATCTCGTTTCGAAAGACACACATGACATTTAATAACGGCTTCGGGGAAATATGTGCATCAAAATGCTGGCTTTGGTCCAGTTTTGTCTGAATAAATCGATGATCTGAAAATCTACGACATTTCCTATTTTATTACTTATGAACGAAAAAAAGGTTAACTTTTTTTATGAATCTCAGAAGACTAGACTTACTGGTGAATTTGTAAGGCATAAAATAACAACACACTATTATATTGTAAATTTATCTTCTAGATAATTCTATAACGTGTTTAAGAATATGCAACAGTGAACGGATATAATTTTTTAGATAATACATTGCGCTTTTCAATCAATGAATATCTGCAATATATTCTGTCATGTCGAGGCGTTTCGAAACTGTATGAAAATACACAATAAAGACATTTTATGAACGTTGAACAGATAATTGATCTCATCATGGGAAGGTTAACACAAGACTATAATAAAAGGTCTCAATGGCTGAAACTGACCTACATACAAATAAGACAAACGTTAAGTTTGTAGGACTTTATATGTATATTATTATAATGAATAATTAAAAGAACAATTATTACTGAGGGAATATCAGAAATACTGCATAAAAGGGATTTTTTTCGTTGTCACTATTTCACCCCGATTTTGTTACTGTTTCACGTGTGAAAGCAGCAAGAAAAGCCAATGAACATCCATTGATCTATCACAATAGAAGACGTTCCTGGAAGTCTTAGATTAATCCTCATTTTTCTTTATGCTCATTTCCATGTCACAACAGCATATTTTAATATTGCGTCGTTGCTGAAGATTTTTAACCTCCAGTTTTATAGTCAAATAAACCAGTTGCTTAGATACATTACCATACTGTTGTATACCATTATGCTAAAATGAATCTATTACACTTTGCAAAAGGAGACACGCATGCGATGTAATTTGTTTTGTATACCACTGAGCAAACAAACACAATAATGTTTTCGCCAAGATTATTTGATAATTTATGTTCTGAGGACATTCAAAAGATTTTTTAACAGAGATCAGTCAGATAAGAATATCACAGAACCTTTTGGTGTGTGGCGTTAACATTGACAGTGTGGGGGAAGGAGATTTTTGTTTCCTAATTTTAATAAATTTGCATTGTAGAAAACCCCATCCCATTAACAAAGTATGGCTTTCTTTTCGCACTAACTTTCTTTCGCACTAACTGTTAAGTAGCCAAACCATCATAATTTCCACGACCTGGAGAACGGCTTTTAATTCCCGCCAGCACTTAACGTCTCAAAAACTGCCAGTATGTAAAGCAAAATATTGCAGTGCTAAGCTTGGTCAGGGAATTCAATCCTTCTAAAATTCACACGCAGTGAAAAAATCTGTAAAACATGAATCTATTATCATTGATTAATAAAATACATAGAGAATAATAGGTTGGTGGCGTGGATGGAGAAAGTTTATCTGGTGAGGCGGAGGAATTTATCGAGTGAGCCGAACCTATTATTCTATTTATCCTGTCACAGTTTTCTTTAGATTTTAACTGACAAAAAAATAACAAAATGCAAGTGCATCATCGATAAAAGTTTTAACTAAAAGTAATCCGGCTGATCACATGAGCATGTAACTGTGTATCACGATCACGTGATCATCTGCCGTAGATATAATAAAATATACGGCACCTTGTTATTGGTTTGAAATTGTTACTAGTGACAAGATAAACTATGTTTATCTCATAGACAGTTTAAAAAGAGCTGTAATCAGCTAGTAATACAAGGGTAAGGGACTATGCAAGAGCCGGCTGATCGTTCATTACCGTCTACTTAAAACGGTATAACGATATAAAATATGTACATCGGACAGTACGTGGGCTTGAAATTTGGACCTAAATGTCGGGCACTAGATTGCGAAAAGCCGATTCCGCCACGAACTTTCCTGTGCAGACTTATCTTTTTATTTCTTCCTCAGAAATGTTCAAAAATGTTAGTCGTTTCTTAATGATATTGAACAGAGATCAAGGGAAACTATCCAGACAAACTATGTTATACTTAGGAAATAGATTTTAAGTTTGAGTGATATACCGTCTAATATAGCACGGTGTCGAGTTCAGATGCGTAGTAATTTAATCACGAAGGCCGTAGGCCTGAGTGATTAAATAACTAGGCATATGAACGAGAAACCGTGATATATACGACGGTAGATCACGAAAATGTTAAAATCTATTTCCATTCTAACAGGTAGGTATATTTATAAGGGGCGCAAGTATGTGTACTATTTAACAGTAACGTTCGCAGTGACGTCAGCGGGCGCGCGCTTGTGTTCAGCGTGCTATACTGCCTATGATATATCACGCTCAATTCATTCTTTGTTTATTGTCGGCGAATTGCAGATAGTGTTAGAATTGTGATTTTCCGTCTTTCAGAGCATTCAAGTATGCTGGCTGTCTGCCCGTAATGCCTGGACTGATTGTAAAGCGAAAGATGTCGTATAAAACACGACCCTATAAACAATCGTATGAGACATTTTGTATTGATTGTATGTCTAGCATATCAAACGTGGTAGGTCGGAGTTTTTAAGTTCTCAAAAACATGAAGGCTACTTTAAAGTGGGCATGGTGTCATATGGGCAATTTTCTTCGTTTTAGAGCACTCTCTTCTGCAGGATATTTTTTTGGTAATACCAGGACCAGTTTTATTGCAACTGTTATCATTGGAAAGATGACGAATAAAGAAATTGTATCAGATATGTTATATTATACAGTTTAGATCTAAAAAACACGAGGTGAATATTTAAGCACCGGTGATCATACAGGAAGCTGCCCATTGTTCATATATCTGCTTCGAACGGAACCAAAGGATTAAATATCTACATCGGACAGTACAAAGGCTTGAAATATGGACCTAGATGTTTATTTGAACGATTTAAGTTCTTCGTATCTTTTATTAGCTCACCTGTCACAAAGTGACAGGGTGAGCTTTTATGATCGCCTTTCGTCCGTCGTCCGTCCGTCGTCCGTTCACAATTGTTGTCCGCGCTCTAGCGGTCTTAATTTTGGTGCGATCTTCTTTAAACTTGGTCAGAATGTTTATCTCATTGATATCTAGGTCAAGTTCATAACTGGGTCATCTCACCCCTAAAACAAGGTCACTAGGTCAAATTATAGAAAAAGCTTGTCCGCACTTTAGCGGTCTTAATTTTGGTCCGATCTTCTTCAAACTTGGTCAAAATGTTTATCTCAATGATATCTAGATCAGGTTCGAAACTGGATTATGTGACCTTGAAAACAAGGTTACTAGTTCGAATTTTAGAAAAAGCTTGTCCGCACTCTAGCGGTCTTAATTTTGGTCCCATCTTCTTCAAGCTTTGTCAGAATGTGTATCTCAATGATATCTAGGTCAGTTTCGAAACTGGGTTATGTGACCTTAAAAACTAGGTCACTAGGTCAAATTATGGAAAAAGCTTGTCCGCACTATAGTAGTCTTAATTTTGCTCCGATCTTCTTCAAGCTTTGTCAGAATGTTTATCTCGATGATATCTGGGTCAAGTTTGAAACTGGGTCATGTGACTTTGAAATTTAGGTCACTAGGTCAAGTTATGATAAATGCTTTTCTGCACTCTAGTGGTCTTAATTTTGGTCTGATCTTCACTTTCATTACCATAAGATCTTGGTTCCTTTCTTTTAATTGCCATATTGCATTATTGGTTCCAGAGTTACGGCCTCTGAAAGTGCCAAAATTAACTATTTAGACCTTGTCTGCAAAATAGCAGGTTCATTTTTGATTTGAATTTAATCAGAGTTGTACAATACTTGAGTTAATATAAGATCTTGCAGGGTTGCCAGGGGACTTGAAAAGTCAGGGAAATTTGATTTTTTTCAAGGTCAGGGAATTGTCAGGGAATTTTGAAAATTGGTCAGTGAAAAATAAAAATCCAGAAAAGTTAGTGAAAAGTCAGGGAAAAATAATTTTGAAGGGCTAATATTGTTCTATTTTATTAAAGATTGCATTTACACATTTTTTCCGTTATGAATCTTTTTCCTTATAATTGTGTACATTGTATTTTAATAAAAGTTCTAGTATTATAAATAACATTACTTAAAGACTGAAAGTCTCTGCAACCCTTACAACCAAAAATTAAAATAAGTATGTGTTACACTCGAAACCCATGTTCCTCTCTCCAAGATCCATGTCACAGCACCCCTCTGAACTTAGTAAGTTCTGCTATATAGGCCTTACTGCTGATAGTTTGTGTCTTGCCCATATATTTTTTGCATCTATGGTTGGATTTTAAAATAATTAGCAGAATTGGCAATAGAGTGAACATGTGTCATGTACATAATCCCTGTTTGGAACGGTGTTCCAACATTCAGTTCACAGCAACCTAGTTTTTTGTATAACGGCAGGATTTTTTAAAAAATATTGCGGCACAAACTTCTACATTTTTCAAGATACTGCTTTGAAACTTTAAACATGTTAGGTATCATGTATATACATGCCTGCTATATTTTTTATGAGGCTCAGTCCATTATAGTCCACCTTGTGCTTTAACAATCCTGATGACGCACGACATCTAGTGAAACTCTACCAAAGATGACCCCATGGTCATAATTGCCTGCACCCTTTGAGTCAATTGGCAATTGTATTTGCATCCACTGACTCTTGCAACCATTGAGCAGTTGTTGGCAGGTGAGCGACCCAGGGTCCCATGGACCCTCTTGTTTATAAAGGCGCTCGATTTCTGCTAGCTGTCTGCTCGTTATGCCTGCAATAGATGTCGATTGAAAGTGACTCCTTTAAGCAATTGTTTGAGACCTTTTGCACGACTGCACGTGTAACGTGTTAAGTGTTTTGTTTTTCTGTCTAAAGGATGAAATATTCAGTTTATATTGAAAATATTCGGGGATCGATTGTTTGTCTTGATCTGTTTTGATATATATTAGGAATGTTTTGTTTGTTTGTTTTTTTCTGCACATGTAAGGAGAGAAATTCCAAAAAAATAATTTTTCAGAGTTCACGCCGGAATCGCATCTTCAAAAATTAGCAAGTTATTTATATATATTTTTTCCAATGAATTGTAGAGTTAAGCTTGCTCTGAAACTTTAACATCGATCTTAATCAGTACAATTATTTAGAAAAGAAGCATAAGAGTAATATTTAGTTAACTAAATTCAAATTCATGAAAAGGAAATACGTTGTTTTATATTCACTATGTCATCAATCTTGATGACGATTGGTAAAGTACACTCGTGTAACGCATTGTTTTTGTCATTTAAGAAACAAAACCCCACTTTTTACCGATACATGTAAATCTTTTTGTAACCATTTGAAATGTATTTATCCCTCATATTAATTCTATAAAATTGTACTTCTTTCTGTCACATACTATTTTGACAGAAACATGTCCAGGTTAAATGCATATGAGAAAAATATAAAGAAACAAGAACTGTCACTGTAAAATGACTATGCCCCGAAGTGATGCTTTGACCTTTGAGCTGAGAACCAGTCATTCAGGGGTTAAGGTCAAATAAATATAGGTCAGTGGGAAAGTCTTGGGTGTTGTGTCCAATTATGAAGTATATCCACTTACTAATATGGAAGTTACGGCCAAATGTTAAAGTTTTTGGACAATTGGATTTTCAAGGTGAAGGTCATTCAGGGGGCAAGGTCAAACAAATATAGGTCAATGGGAAGGTCTTGTCTAAAGGGGTGTTGTGTCCAAGTATAAAGTATATCCACTTACTAATGTGGAAGTTATGTCCAATGTCCAAGTTTTCTGACAATTGGATGTCAAAGGTGAAGGTCATTCAGGGGTCAAGGTCAAACAAATATAGGTCATTGAGAAGGTCTTGTCTAAAGGGGTGTTTTGTCCAAGTATGAAGTAAATCCACTTATTAATAAGGAAGTTATGTCCAATGTCCAAGTTTTCTGACAATTGGATGTCCAAGGTGAAGGTCATTCAGGGGCAAGGTCAAACAAATATAGGTCATTTAGAAGGTCTTGTCCAAAGGGGTGTTGTGTCCAAATATGAAATAATTCTACTTACTAATATGGAAGTTATGGCCAATGTTAAAGTTTTCGGACGGACTGACGGTTGGACGGACGGTATGACGGACGGACAGTTCAAAAACTATATGCCTCCCTTCGGGGGCATAATAAATACCTACCCGATGACGCCACTTAAGAGCGAAACATATCACGCTTTACTAGCGCTCTGTTAAGTTCTACATTAGTTTTACTTGCATAGCTACAAAAACTGAAGGTATTGCTTATATGTTTTGGCAAAGTCATATTCATCTTCTGCCAGTTTGATATAAGTCGGGGTGAGTGATTTATTCCCCACTTTCCCAAACTTGGCTTATCAAGTATTCCAAATAATTCACTTCATTATCTGTCTGCAGATGCTGAAATTGATTCACGCTTTGATCGTGTTCTGTTAGCTTGTCTTACTGCACGTACCCTGCCTCACTTGTACTTAAAGTTCTGCCCGGAGCAGTAACAGGAGTGGGTCTAAGACACACCAAGCAACAGGCTTAGCTTCTAGCTTCGATACCAGTTAAAGCAATAAGAACATTGAAAATATGGCCATTGTTGTTCGGACTGAAACAGTTACATATCTATTCTACCTATTCTCTTGTTAGAAGATATTTCCTGCTTTCATTTCGACATTCATGCACTTTAGTTAATATGATTAATTTGCAGGGTTTTTTATTGTATCTGAGTTATTGACTATGCATAACCGGATTTTGTATTTAAAGGACATATTAACAGCTATATTTAAAGAGGAAGCCATAGAGCAGTACTAGGTAATATGAGGTTGTCAAAATATGACAAATCTCACAACACTTAATAGTTAAAATAAATAAAATAAAATAAAATAAATACAATCATATTGAAAGATACACACTTTTGTTCTCGCTTTGACGATAAAACTACAGTTATGTAGTATGCAAATGTTTACAGCAACTGTTGACGACCTAATGACTTCTGACCAAAAAGGCTAAATCAATGATAAGACCTAAAGAATGTACGTACTAACATGGTACTTTTTACCTCATCCACTTCATGATAAAAGAATGATATCAAAACAAAGTTCTACATGTGTCTTTGTGGTGGCAATCTTTTTTATCCACATGCTGTTCTGAACAATAAGGTAAACAATGGAACTTGAAAGATATTAATAACCGAAATCACTGATATCCAATTTTCATTTACATGTTATTTAAAAAAAATATCTAAAAACGAAAGGAATTCCATTCATTTCCAATAAAAGTATTAAAATTTTGTTTAAAAACCAAATCCAGAAGAATTTGATCCTATTTCATTCAGTAAAAGGGTCTTAATCCTACACAAATTAATGAAAGTGAGTACTCTTCAGAGTGAAGGTAGGCGTTCTGAATGTAATACCTTTAAATACCTTATGTAATTAATTTAAAAGATCTTTTGTGTATAGCGAAAAACGGCCTTATGTAAGTTGATTCAACATATAACGATAGCTGAGTTTTTTTGTGGTATTAGGTGTGAGACCGCTACTTCACGTAAAGAAACATAACCTACAATCTATTAGATGAATGAGCAAAAATATTTAAAACAATCATCATTAAGTTGTCTTTAAATACCGGTAAACTAACTTATTGTATTTTTTTTTTATACTAGAGGTGCCATCGCAGGTTTCTTCAAGTTTTTGTTTCAACTGAAACGCCCGTTTTGTAGCGTAATTTTCAGTACCTGAACAGAAGATGCAAGCTTTTTATGAGACTGCATATTTACGTCAAGGTTTGCTCTTACTACATAATTACAGGTAAAGGTATCACTTTAACACATAATTATATATAAGATACAATTAATTATAATATTAATATACAATATAGAATTATTATGTAATCTGTATTACACGTATAACCCAGGTACAGTTCCGATGTTTTGTGTCCAGAATGTTACAAAATAAAACCAAATCTAAGCTGACAATGTGTTATCTATGGGGTCGGAAATCAAATTCACAAAATGTCTAGGTTCAAGTCTGTACTATTCATTTCTCACTCCTAGGAGATACGCTAATGACATTCTGTTGTGATATATGAACGATTGTATGTCAACTGTCCGGATATATTCCTTATATCTGGTAATTTGCAGGGAGGGAATACTTCCAAAATTGTATTGAAATATGCACTGATAATGGCTCCAGTCTGACAGTCAGGATAATTTTCCACTGACGGATGTTTGGTGTTATTGTTTTCTTTCTTGCAAGGCATTCAATTTTCTGTAAATGAAATTATAGGTCTGGAAAATGTGTCTAAACCAAATGCAGTCAACGATATATTCTGTTGCAAATCTAGTAATTGTAAGAACCATTTGCCAGCGAAATGGCAAACGTATCGAATATTTTATTGAGTTAATTTTACCAGAACAACCCAAGCTAACAGATATTGATGCTGTTTGGTAATCTCTTATTTGTTAATTTGCCTTTCTTTGCTCAGATCGGCATTATCCTGTTAATACCCCGAGATAAGAAAAATTAAACTTTTAAATATAATTGATAAAAAAATGATTTGAAAAAAATTAGCTTCATTACAAAATCGTTCGCTCGTAAAATGTTCGACAGATGCTTGAAGACAGTTTCGCCAAATATCTGTCGGTTGGAAAAACAAAAACAGACTGCATTGCTAGTTTTCTCAATCTCAACGACAGAAATACTTTTATATATACTTCGATCCTTTTAGGGGCGGGAGATGCGGGTGAGGGTCGGGGTGCACTTAGAAACAATACTATTTTAAATCAATTATACTCGTTATAAGAATATTTTACTTTCAATCAGTAAATTGAATATTTAACGATGTCTCTATTCAGACGTTGTAGACTTCAATCAATTTGTTGCACTGCACTTTTTCGACGCCGAGACTGGTTTGAATCCTGGAAGCAGATACCAAGTGGAATGGATATAAGTTGCTACCACTAGTTTTTTCCAGTTGATGTAAAATATATAGGTTTAAAGAAATTATTCCTTTGTGAATTTGTTCTCGACTTTTTTCTTACATTTGTTCTAGAACATTATTCGAACTATCTTATATTTTAGTATTATGTTTATGCATCTCCAGCAGTGTTTCAAGTATTTAAAAAGATAGTTCTTCAAGAATCCACAGACTGTTTAACAAAAAATACTTCAGATAATCACATGTGTCATTGAACTTCAAATACTACAGTGGATTTTTAAAACAAAATGGCTTGTCATTAGATAATTCGTTTAAGACATATCTTACTTTGTATAAAAATACACAGTATGACTGACTAGAACAAAAGATACCGTTATATTTGATATCTGTAAGACCAATGGTTAGGTATTTTCTGGACTTTTCCCCACGTCAAATGCTCCATTTTTAGGTCTCATTCATTTTTATATACGTCTTTATCAGTTTTTATTAAAACAGTATGTATATGTGACGTATGTATTCGCTAACCAGATTTTCATCTAACATAAAATTGCAATATGCTGGCTACTAGAATCAGTTGATTTATTTTCCAAAGACTGTCAAACATCGTTTTCGAATAGACCGAAATTATGACTCACATATTCTATATATTAAAATAGGTCGTGCATTACTTCATCCTGATGAGTACTTAGATAAATTTGATAATGTGTAAGTGAGAGAACCTTTCACAAAAGATCGTAGATTCAAACCTAGCTTGAGCGTACTTTCCTCGGTTATTTTGTTTTCTTTAATTTATTAGAATATCAATACATGTATTATGTATACATTTCTTTTGACTGCGTAAAAAATTGATAAGAGCATAAAATAAAAAAAATATATATATAATTAGGAATCAACGATTTGAGTCATAAACTTTTATTCCGAAACTGCACAATACTCCTTTTTGACAAGATATCCAGTACGTTATAAGAATAAAACAATTTTAGATAGTTTTAAGCCCTTTTGATATAGTCTAAAGTTTGCTTTGATATATTTTCCTTAGATTGAAGTGGATTGGTTGAATCAGTACTATTTCTTAAATCCATTTTAGAAGTTCTCACTTTTCGACCTTTTGTGTGGTTTGATCATCTCTAGGTTTTCATACCAGCTCTTTATAAACTGTTACATTCAAAAGAACCTCGTTTTTATAATTGGTTGTACGTTTCCTGTTCTCTCTTTTGTTCCCTTTCCTTCTTATAATTAGGTCCCTTTCTTTTTTCTTTCTTTTTTCATTAAAAGAGTCGCTTGCAATTATAAAACTTCTAGTTTTCTAAACATTAAGAAAGGATAAAGAAAATAGATTTTCAAAAAACGTATTCATTCAAAATGTTAAGTGTTTAATGTTAACACCTTAGTTTTAGTAATGGTGAGTTCAGGTTTTCAAACACATACTGAATTAGCTCCGCAAACTGTTAATGCTCTTTATATTTGTCAAAGACAAGCAGCATATCTTCCTTATTTATTTTTAAGAAAACATGTAACGGTTTTTATCAAAAAGGCCATATTCTTTGCACTGTGCCATATTCAGACACATTATATCTAGTAAGATTTTCGACATAAACAGTTTTCATCGGTCTTATCCATGTAAATATTTTCCTTGCTATTGTAAAGTCTACAGAGTACAGAAATCTAGTGCTGTTCCTCATTCTTGTTTCTTAGACATAACTTGGAGGTCAGATAGAATGTAGAATAACCAGATTAAAAAATTTCAATCCTCTTAAGGAAAACACAACAATGGTGCTGCCAAGTCGCTTCTAACTAAATTGAATAATGCCAGATTGATAAAAGCAATATTTTCCTTATTGGTTTTAGGGAAAAGCAATGATTCAATCAGACAAAAACGAGGAATTTATCAATCTTGACTTGCAGGCTTTTAAAACACGTGAACATTGTTCTCTTTGAGTATTTGGATAGTAAAGAGGACGCTATTTCAATCAGTATATATTTTTTCATGTTTAGTTTACACCGACAGGGGCCATTGACGCAGTGTGTTTCATTGACTATCGTTTTATTATTTTGTTAGTTCATAACAGTTACTGTGGATCCTTTTGGCTGAGTGGCAACTGCGTCTTATCAAAACTGAACGTGATGCAGTCCGATTTGAGTGTAAATCCATCGCGTGTAAGTATTTGCCCTATGAATTCAAAAAATCTTCCAGTATCTGGTTAATGAAATGTGTTTTTTTCTGCGAAAATTAAATTTCGGTTTGATGTAAAATGCGATTAAAGAGTCGAAATCCGCGACTGATGCATTTTGATCGACAGTATAACATGTATGCTTCATAATTTATATTGTGTCTTGTCAAACTTGAATCCCTTTGAGGTTCTCCCAATTCCATTTCTTAGCACGAAGGTGGTAAACGTAACGTAATTAAAGCTGTCTTTGACATTTAAAGGCATTTGCGAACAGCCAAGAAAGTCAGGTTTTGATAAATATTCTCAGTGGTGTCGCCAGTATAAGTTGATTACTGATATCGTTTTTAGATAAAAATATAAGAATATAAGAACATGGTGGTAGGACTTTTGAAATGCTTTGTACGGTAATTAGTGTATGGAGAGAGAAAAAACGTGCACACTGAGTTTATTTTTGTGTTTATCAAGGTGAACATGGTTTGCCTTTAAAAGAGAACAGTTCCTATGAATAGTATTAAAAACAAAACAATCAAACTAAAATAAAGAAAAAAATATTCCAGAAGGTCCAATTGCACCTCGGAGGAGAGTGCAAATATCCACCAGTCTGAGATCGATTCATCCGTCCATTGCACTTTCGTTACCAGCTGATTTAATTCAGCCAATTTTATATGAAGTATTACTAGAAAAGTAATATTTTAGCATGTTCTGGTCGGATGATTATTTTCCTTACCAAGCTATTTCTTAGGACCTAGTGACTTAAATCAATGCTTCGTTGGCAAGACGGGATGTGCATTTTTCCAGGATTTTCAGTCGAATGAATTTGGTAAATTAGAACATTTTCGATCAGAGCTGCTATTACTCAGGAACTACTGGCTATATACTGGCTACTGGTTGTATGAAGATTTAATTGCAAGAGAAAATGAGCATATTGCCCGAATCTTAGAAATTTCACTAGGTTTTTGCCCTTTGATTGTTAAATACAATATTTTGGTTCTCAGAAACACATGGCTTAAATACTTTCAATTTCTGTGTGAAGCTTCACGAGCAAGAAAGAAATCAATGAGCACTCATTTGATTGTTAGATAGAACAGCTTTGTTTCCAAGCTACTTCAAAGGAGCCAATTCGAAGCTTAACTAGAGAGAAGAGATGTGTATACTGTCGGAATGATTTGGTCTTATAATGAGCTAATGTAGATTTTCATATTCCTTTACATTATTTTGCACTTTGTATTTGATACCTGGATCAAATCTTCTGTACTTTTTACAAACCTGACCGTATAAAGCATTCGGACTTACAGTAACACGCTCATCTGATAAAACAGTTACAAGTTTTAAACACTTAAAAGCGTATACACGTTGTTGAATGTGTAAGATTTCATTTTTTCTGCTTTAATTTGCTCTCTGAAATTCGTTGCTTCTTTGGTTGTTCTGATACACTTGTCGATTCTTTAGTGACCGTTGACTGTCATAATGAAACTGAAACTGAAATGTGAAATGAAATTGATTTAGACAAGATCAGGGTTAAAACTGCTCTGTCCGTTTTACCCTTCACCTTATATACCGACAACTAACAATTAATATATGTTAATTGTTAGCTTTTTGAATAACATCATACCCAGTTCTCTTCTCATTTTCCAGGCAGAAGTAGTTATATAAACATGGAGAGAAAATACAAACAATGCAGTACTGAGAAAAACGAGCCCGATTGACACAAACTTGTATAATGTACTATTCTCAGTTAAACAATAACTGCAAAATAAGATTTATACCTTTGAGTGTAAATTGTATGCAAAAAATTCAGTGAAAAAATATTTTCAAATGTCTCTGTTCACCGATCGAGATATTTCGATATGAGATTGATTATAAATCTTGTGTAAATAAAATCAGAGACAAAGAATATCACTGTCTCGTCTGTACAGTTTTCAATTATTTTAAGGTTTGTTTCGTGCAAGAGTTTTTTTTTCAGGATAAAATTAATGTTACTAGAAACGTTTACATACGATCTACAACAATAACTCTCAAATTTGTAGACAAACTGTTTCACTTAGCGATCCCTCTGCAGTAGGTTAGATGCAATCATTCTGCTTATAAGTCCGAATAAAAATCCCAGTCTTTGTTTTAAAGTTTAGCTTTTAGATATTGGAATATCATCAAATCAAATTATTTATTGTTGGCATTTAAATGCTATATGCATTAAAGAAAATGGGTGATCTCATATTTGTGCCTACCCCAAGATTTCTGAATGAATACAACTGTAGTATTTAAAAATTCAGACTCTTTCTCAAATGAAAGAGAACTACTTCTTTTATATCATGGTCATACTTATTATATGTGTAGATGTATATGTGTATTTGTAAATCATGAAAGTTTAATGCTGATTTTCAGGATACGACTTTGGCTTTTAGGAAAACTATTTTCAACATTTCAGTCCATTAGAGACAAAGCAACAAAAATAATGCCAGCTATTTGTCAAAAACTGAATCACTATTTATTTGTAAGTCATATAGTGTCATGATCTCTATTTGTTTTATTCTCTTGACTGAAGAATGTGATATTTTTCTTTTCGCCTTAAGGAAACCCTAATGTATATTGAATGTGCGGTCCTTGTTATCTTTCGGAATTCCGTAAAAAGGACAGGGGTAATATAATATCACTAAAAGTCGTCAAAAATGTCTTAAGAAAATATAACAGTGGTCATTACTGAATACTTTCGATGCATTCTTGCCCTTAATACCCACTGCATTTCAGTTGTTATTGTAGTTTATTCCAGCCTGTGTTCTTGCAGATAATCCCGTATTTTGATGCTAAGGAACATCAACTTCAGACTATAACTGAAAATCTTTCAAATTTTAAATTCTTACAGATATATTCTTAACAAATCTTAGCAGACCATCAATAAATAAAACTAGAGATATAAACCGGCTTAAAGATAGCACGAAGGAACAATGGCCGAGTTTAATGAGCCCGCTTTATAGCATCTAAATGCGATTAATGTCGACGGAAAAGTAGATTTGTTAAGACATAAAAACAATCGGATACAGATGCACGCACTTGAATTTGTAAGAAATTCAATTTGCAATGCCTAGCGATTGCATAAAATTGATCCAAGGGGAAATACAAATTGGTCATGAAAAGGCGAAACGCTTAACATAAAATCGAAGGAACACATTTGTCAGTATCTTTGGAAAAAATATTTTAAGATACATAAATTACCATGACGATGCTGTAAATCACATACAGCGCAAAAACTATCTAAGACTGCGTGTTTAACTCTACTACTGCAGCTCGTACAACGTGATGAAATAAATGGTATTGCCAGACATAATTTATTAACAATAAATTGCATCGCCATGACTTGTGTCAAGCGATTCTTCACGTATGCTAGGATACAATATGGTGCATGACGTTGAACTTTGTCACTTTAGTTAGCGATATCTTGCGTATGAGCAGCGAATTGTATCTGTTCCAACTGTTTTGCGCGGACAGACATCACCCGAAGATTTTAGTCAGGGTTTCATTTTCTGCCACCTGCGAAAAGTGGTATTTTTTCCATTTTGTACATTTCGGGGAAGGCTTTGATCTCTTAAATTTTAATATATCATAGAAATGCATTGAAACGAGCACCTCCGTGTAATGCTTCCTTTTTGCTATGCTTTCTCACTTACAAATAACCTTAGAGGCGATATAAAACTTTAGCTGCAGAAATGCAGACTTAATGTATATATTTACTTGTGTAACACAAGCTTTCAAATAATTTATTGTGTTGCCTACAAATGCAGATTTGATATATTTACAAATAATACCAAACTCTTATTTTCTTATACTAGACGAAATTACTGTGTTATCAAGCCGGGGAATGATAGTAGGCTGTGAGAAAGATGGTTATTTTATGCATGCATCAATACCGAGTCTTTTTTTCGTCTGCAACAAATATGGAGAAGACCGACAAATTGTCAGAACCGTGTAGAATATCTTTGGATAAACAAACAGATGTTTTCCTGGTTCTCTGACTCGTATAGATGAAAACAAACAACGACAAGTCTTACTACAGACTTAAAATCGTCGAAGGCATCCATATGCTTCGGTCATATGCAAACGTAATTTGAATGGAGAAAAATAGCAAAGAATGTCATTAAAACATGAAACAGTTGTGTCTAGAAATTTACTCTTTTTGACCGTAAGTAAGAAAACATTTTTCTGTGTATTTCATTTTCCTACATAATATTTTCAAGAAATCTCAAATCTAGCCATTATTTTCCATCTCTTATACACCAGTGACAAATTATTGCGCGAGGGATATTACATTTCTGATATATATCATGATAAGTTCTGTTGCATAATTAATATAGTTATAGAATAATTTGTAAGCATACAAAAGAGAAACATAAACTTGATCATGTCTATAACTAGATTACTTCTATTTTGTAATATTTTTTTGTATCATAGGAAATTTGAAACAATTATTTTTTCAAAATCAAAACCTTTGCCGTAAAATGCCTATAATGAAACCAGTTTTGCAGTAGGTCTGCGACTAAAAAAGTTCACTTCTGTGTGCATATAAACAAAATGTTACTGTAAACAAATATTTTATGGGTGCAATATTATCCTTGCATGTGTCTGTCACTTTTTTCTATACATAATAACTTCAGGATGCGTGATTGGGTGACTAAGGTGAAAAGAACAGCATTACTTTAACGTTTGTTTAAAAAGCTTTCCTCATTGTAAAATTTAAGATTCAAGGCTTGTTCTAATGATTTTGACTCAATCAAACAGTGTTTGTTATTAAAATATTTTTAAAGCAATGCGCTTGCTTCAACATACACGGACATTTTAACTTCTAAAAAAAAATTATAATGTGTTTTATATTTAAGACTATACTATATGTACTTATTAATTTCATTCACATGAAAGTACCTTGTTGATTATATACGGAAAATTGAAAACAACGAGGAGATGCTACATTTTAGAATACCTGTCTTCTTCATTGTATAGGTCTCGGCCGCGGGATAATAAAATATTTTATTATTGTAATTTACGTAATAAGGAAGGTCATTGACATACAAGTAATGTTTTTGTTTTGTGTTTTCACTCATAGTAATAATTGTACTGATTAACGTTTCAAGAAAGGTCATTGGTCTATTATAAATGTGTTTCAGTTTAATTTGTTTTCACTTATAGAAATAACTGATTCTCCTTTCAGATTTGCAAATTGGGGTTTGAAGGAGGGCGATTAAGCGTCTTAGCTTTCGTCCACCCCTTAATATCCATTCAAGACTCGTTTTCTTCCACTTTGTGTATTTATGATCAACAGTCACATATTTCTGAAAGAGGAACTATGTTTCAAAAATTAAATGATTATTCGAATATTAAACACGCAATAACGGTCAGCCTCATGCTTGTACTTTTGGGGAAAAAAAGAAACAAAACTGAATGCCTTCCCGAAGTGTCTCATTATCTTAACCCTAACAGAAAATCTAACCATGGTTATTTCTGCGGACTCTCTATGATTTTTGCTAGAATAATAGAGTAAATTTTCATCGTTATTAAAGTCTTTACTTGAACAAAAATGAGAAATAACTATGTATTACCATGCTTTGCACGCTCAACTAGCATGCGAGTCGATTTTCTAGAAAGAAGTCTGCCAATAGTACTTTATATAATATTTGTATTGTTCCGAAACATTTAAGAGACTGTTGTTATTTAAACAAATGAAGTTTCTTTACAATAAAATGAATAATAAAAACACTAACAGTCCGCATCATTCTCGATGATGTAAGTATATAGCACAGCCAACAGCTATTACACAAAATATCAACGTTTGTGTTGAAGCAACAAGGACCTACGCCATCCACTAATATATATATATATATATATATATATATATATATATATATATATAATATTGCTGTCATCTGTCCATTGACTATATTTGCAAAGAGATCACAATTTTATTTTGCATATCTTATTGAAAGAAAATCAATTTTGCAAAGTGATATTTTTGCATTTTAAAGAACACAGGCTTATCAAAATTTTATTTCTCCTAGATGTGGCGAAAAGGTTATTTGCTGATGGAATCAAATACTTTTAGCAATTTATTCCGCTTGATCAAATACTAAAATTTGCTCATACTCTTCGTCGACCTGTCCTTCATCTTAGAAATGAAAATAAATTTGATATTTGATATGACTTGAGAGATAACTGTGCTCACAATGTTTGCTTGCCACAGCCATTGGTTCAACTAGACGATATATCTATAGTTCATTAATTCACTGACATTTTGTCTGTGTTCTTTAAAATGCAAATATATCACTTTGCAAAATTAATTTTCTTTCAATAAGATATGCAAAATAACATTGTGATCTCTTTGCAAAGATAGTCAATGGACAGATAACAGCAATATTCCGATAGAAATGCTGATAAATTAAACCAGTCTTTTCAATATACTAATGCAGCAGCTAATGCTTATCATTGACATTACCTTAAGTTTTAAACTTGATTTCTCTATCACAGAAGCGCAACGGATTATAAAATTATCACAAATACAACCGAAACTTTAAATACCTCGGCATAACTCTTATGTGTTTTAAAGAATTATACGCATTTATTTAATGAAATTTTATTGTGGATGTAAAATTTAGGACCATATACAGTTGACAAAATGACATTTTATTCAATCATTTTCAGTTATTTATCATCTTTATTCACTTTGCATTATAATTCTTAAGTTTTTGTTAACAGTCCAGGCAGATGTGCTAAGTGGCGTCACTTCCGGTTTATCGCGTGACAGGTGCGCGCGACCAAGTGCGTAAAATATGGATTTTAATTTGCTAAAAAACATCTTTTAGATGAAAATTACCTGCGGAATTTTTTTAACTGTCATAGTTAGATATATATTTTTCGCTCATATGAAAATTTCGAGGTCAAAAATTTGTGTCGCATGACCTTTAAAGAGATTAAAAAAACAAGATTTAATTTGCGATCTTACTTTGATCGGGCGTGGACGGTAAGTAAATATCAAAATCATTTAAATAATATGTGACACTTTCTATTTAGCGGCCTTTTCCTTTTAAGCCAAACTTTTCGGGACAGACAGCTTGATTTTATTAAACAAATTTAAGAATCCATATTGCAATGACGTTTTTCATAAGAGACTGCTAACAAAATATCATTTCCATTCGTTTCTGCTTTAGTTCTGGCTAGAACAACAGCGATAATTAAAGAAAATGTAAGATAACATACTCAAGTCTTTAGTTCTGATTGTATAGAACTTTTATCGATATTTTCCTTCCAGAAGATATTCTGGCAAATCAGAGATCCCCTAAACTCTTAATGTTCATATTTCACATTATTGCAGCATGTCAGAAGGCATTGAAACATTTCGTTTTATCCAAATATTTAACTTGTTTATGTTTTTTCTGTTCTTGTTTCATGACATGGTCGTAAACATGTTGGTGTGGACGTCGGAATTCAGGACCCAAGAAAATAAGCAGTAATTCTACTGTTGAAAATCTTGAAGAAACAGTTTATGCATAAATATACTTCCCTAAATGCAAGCGTTTCCGCAGAGAATGCCAGTTTGTATTATAATTGTAAAAGCTGCTATTTGGTCGATAGAATTTTATTTAACGAGCTTCGGCTAAGTCAGCAGAACATATAACCGCTTCAGAATACTTTTGCTCGAAATGAATTTAAATAACATTCAGGCTGTTTTTAATTTGATTAGTGTAACAGGAAAAAAATAATCCTCTTGACGTTTTACATTTCATAAATTTAAACTTCTTCAACTATAAAGACGACACTACAAGTAAAACATGGGAGATACAGACAATTCCTCTTTCGTCTGTTGAAAAGTCTACCAGGCTACTCAGTAATGTAAACCTGATAGAAATGAGATGTATAAAGTCCCATTATAACCTTACGGATACAGACAGACGTCGACGTGTTCATACTGTCACATCCCCATCCGACGCAGGCTGTCTTGTTTACCAAACAAATCTTTACAATGTCATTCTTAATCTTTGAATTGGAAAGAAAAGGATATAAATGTTATTTTCTCTAAACCTGTGTAAATTTTAGCAAACAGATTATATTTAAACTATAACATTAATTATTAAATGTATTGTAGCATTGCCTTTTCACAAAAGTAGGCTTTGTTTTGACTTTTGTATTACTGTGCTATGTTGATTCATTATGATATGTTCTTTCATCTGTAGACCAGTAAATGATGGATGTAGTGACGTTATACACATTGCTGCTCTTTTCACGAGTATTCATTGTTTTCGCTTTTAACATGTTTAAATAACTATATAGGTTTTTTAGTTTTTTTTATTTGTTATCGAGTTCGTAAGTATTTTTTACAATACAAAAATTATTATTTCTAAGGTATTTTACCAAACATTACGTACAGAAATTAAGCAAAAAAAAGTCCTGCAGAAAAAAAGTCTTACTTTATGCTGTAATTCTTGTAAGTTTCGGCATAAATGTCTAGCTTATTTTATTTAAATATTTGCTCTCAGAAGAAACCATGCTATACAATTGTTTTGCACTGTAAAAAAATATGATGTGATCTATACTAAAAAATTCATCATCTTCGTCACTTTCCTGTCTTAAACATCCGTTTCTAAATAAATGCTTTCTACTGCCTTTTTGCGTTTTATACATTGTTTCCGAATCTGTGACTTTAATACCCTTTTTTGTTTTTTGTTCGGTCATCAAACTTTAGTGTGGTAAACTTAAAATGAAATTCAGACATCAAAGACGAAATAAAAGCTCTGCTTCCAAAGTGCTTTCTTTTTCCTTTCGTTAAATATCTATATTTCATTCTTTTATCCTAAACTAAAACGTCTTGGAACCCGCAACTTCTGTCAAAATAAAGAGAAAACGTGATTTGTTTGTTCTGTGATTAATCTTATATCATAGTGCTTCAGCGTAATCATTAAGAAAAAACAATCTATTCTTTCAAAAGCGAACATTAATATTAAACGTGTTTGAATGTAAAATGGAGCGCAATCAATAAAGCCATCTTTCTTCTAACTAGAGAATTGCTGGGTTTTCAGTTAAGATATATTTCCTTGACTTGACAGTTGCTAAACACCTTAGTAAATTATATTTTAATATGTCCATGTCCTATGTTCCAGAATGTCTTAAGGGCGATAGGTTTTCAACAGTTTCTTTTCATCTTATATGAATGCATGTACTGTAAAAATGCGACGTCGAGTTAGGGTAGTGTTCACCTGCAAACTATAAAAACATTAGGCGTCAACATTCATCGGTAGGTTTAGTTGTGTATAGATTCTAAAACAAAACACTGATAAAAACAATTAACTCATGGTATGTTAAAACTTAGTTGTTTATACTTCTTTGAGGCCGTCATTATATGATTTCAAAGAAAATATAAAAAGCCTTTGACTCATCTTAAGATTACTAGTCAGTCATAATAAATTAAAACAACATTATTATTTCCCATCATTTTATTTAAACACTAAGCATTTTACTATTTACAGTTGGAAGATAGTAAGTTCATTTCACGCTCCTTCCAGTCCTCTTAGACTCTATGCGGCCTACATGTAACATGATCTAAATTGGGCAGTCAGGCATGTAAATGGTATGAAAAGATTCGGCAGAGCATCATTCTATAATATAATTGTTTTCCAGCCGGGGATAATAGACAGCATTTACCTGATACTTTTTTTTTAATTGCTACTACCAAATTTGAAAAAAAGAACTCCTTGTATGTTCAGCAATTACGATTAATCATTTTAATACAGAACTTGTCCCTATTAGAATGTCAATTATGACCCGTCTTTACTATTTAATAGGTATCCGGGCTTGTCCAATATACAAGCAACATTATCTTGTTTTGGTCCTGTCCTGATATTTTCATATTAATATACGAACCATGCAAAACGCATTCTAAAGTAACCAATTTATGGCATAATTTCATTTGTATCCCCCACTTTAGCTGTATAAAGGCTCGATTACAAACACATCTAAAATTGAATCAAATACCTATGTACTTGCCAAAGTAACAAAACATTTTTAAAATGTTTAAAAAGCTTGCTTATTTACCTTTGCTGCACATATGAATTTATTCTGGTGTCAAAACACTTTCATATATATTTGTTATAATGCTGCACATTGTACGGTAACAGTCTTAGGATATTTACAGACTTCACGTTATGCACATTGTTACTCAATAAATGTTATATACATTTTGATAAAAAAAAGTTCTTGCTAAATTTGAATATTTAGTTAATAATCAAAAGTAAAATAAAATCTGAATTAAGGTAAGTATTGCTTTATTTAGAAAAGGTCAATGTATGAAATCAAATTGTATTAAAAGATTAGGTCGATATCGGAATGGGGTGAGAATTATTTCTTGACTACCGTCAAACGAGAAGCATGTGAGGCACTTTTTTCACTTTTTTGTTTTGAAATCTGGTACATTTTCCATTTGACTGACCAACAACTTTGAGAAATTTAAGACTGGTCAGAGTCGCTAAATGCTATTGTCCACCACTCATAATAAAAACTTAGTTTTTTTCTTTCCTATAAAATAATACTTCCAATTCACAGCAAAGAGAAAAATGAGAAAATTTCTAAGTTCCTGTCTTGTCGGCAATAGAAATAGTTTTAATTATTATCATATTTCAGTATTTGCCCGAAAGGAAGATAAAATAAATGTCCAAATACTTAAATACATCTACGGAGTTGTCTGAGGATCAGTTATGGCTCAACTGCAGTTTGTAGCTGCAATGTAAATATGATTTATTTCTGCAATTTTATATTCTTTGAACGGGATTGATCACATATGGTTATCACCTATGAATTTAAGGGGTGGATTATTATAAAGAAATAATTTAAGTGAAAACTGGCTCTTAAAGAGCACAGATTATCCGTATCGTTGAAAAAAGTATCTCAGAAATCTGTCAAGAATATGAAATCGAACAGAAATATTAGCTAAAGTGGCTAAATTCAGATACGGGCTTATTAGCAAGCTAATCATTTGCTGCATATTAATTCCCATAAACCTTTTAATCGATCTTGCTGGTCTTTCTCCTACGGCCATGTTATTTGTTTGATATTGAGCTTCGTCTAGCAAGAAAAATTGACAAAATGCATGACAAACCTATCTGAAAAAGACAAGTGTGTTTTTCGGAGTAACTGGGAAATATAGTAAGCATTTATTACATAAAATGTCTGAAATTGTTCAAAAGGAAAGTTATCAAAATATCATGATCATATGAAATTGTAAATTACTTTTCCCTTATGGCTTATATAAGACAGAAATAACTGTTTTTTGTATTTTTGCATGTGTCTGTCACTTTTTCTTCTGCAGAATTACTACTAGGTAATTGAGGAATGCGTGATTGGATGACAGTGGTGGAAGAACAGCAGAAAGTATGAGTTATAAATCTCGTTAATTTTTCACGTTTATTTAAGATTCCACTTTTTTAAATGTAAGATAGCAGGTTTGTTCTAAAGCTTTTGAATCAATCATTCAGTTTTATTCTGAAAAGTAATTTTCAAGAAGCAGTGCACTTCCTTTAATATAAATCGACATTTTAAGATAAGTAGTGTTAAGCACAGCTCTCTTCCTCTTGTCCACTAAACTTTCAAAATATCTTAATATAGAAATGATCGTATTTAAGATTGTACTAAGTGTACATAATTTTAATCACTTTTCATAGTACCGTTCTTAAATACCCTATTTCCTTACTTGGTTATTACTGATACCGAAAATTAAAAACAACTATTAGATTTTTGATTTTAGAATACCTCTCTAATGCATTGTATACGTCTCGACCGCGTGATAATAGAATTATCTTGTTATTGTAATTAACGTCTGGTCTATGATAAATATTTTCGGTTTGATTTGTTTTCACTCATAGAAATAAGTGTACTTATTCTACAAGATTTGTGCATTAGAGTCTTAGCTGTAGTTCGCCGCTTAATATCCATTCAAGACCCGTTATTTTCCCCCTAATGTGCTTGTTTGTTTTTGGTCTGGTACAAAAGTACATGTCAGGGGCAGGTAAACCATTCTAGAGTATTTTATGATTAACAATCACAGACTTTTGCAAGAGGAACCAGATTTTAAACATTAAACATGCAATACTTGTCAGCCTCAGGCTTGTTCTTTTGGGGGAAGAAAAAGGACATATTAACTGATTTAAGATCATGTAGTGTCTTCGCAAAGGTGTCTCATTATTTAAACTAAACAGAAACTTTAATAATGATTATTTCTGTGGACTTCTGTTATTTGCTGAAATAATGAGTCGTCTTAAGTCGTAATTAAAGTCTTTACTAAAACTAGCCTGAGAAATGAATATGTATTACCATGTTTGGCACGCTGAAACTAGCGTGTTTGTCGATTTTCTGGAAAGAAATCTGCTAATAATTTCAGAAATAGTACTTTACATAATATTTGCACTGTTCCGCAACATATAAGAAACTTGAAAAAAAAAAAAAAAAAAAAAAACCCAAACAATCAAATAATTATTATATTTTTCTTTTTCTCCGAGCTCAAATTCCTTTACAATTAACTGAATAATCAAAACACACTAACGATACAAACTGATAGTCATGAAACATTCCGCATCATTCTCAAACCATTGTTTGTAACAATATGTTTCTTAAAAGAATATCTGTGTGAAAACATGTGTTTAATGACATAAAAATATAGCACAGCCTACAGCTACTACACAAGGCAGACAAAATATCAATGTGTTGAAGCAACTGGGACCTACTCCATCTACTAAATCATAAAACTACCAGAAAATCAAAATAAGATATCTGCCAGACACTATATATTAATAGTTTATTTAGTATTTCCTTGATATTTTGTTTGTATTATTTTGTATTTTCTCAAATGCTTATGACTGCAAAAAAGATTGATTATTTATAATTGGAAGTGCAAAATCAAATCATGATCTCTTCGCAACTACAGTCAACTGAAAGATTACTAAACTCTTCTAGTAGAAATGCAGACATAACCAAACCGATACTGCAACAGTTGGTGCTAATCATTTGCTTCAGTCTAAACTTGATTTCTTTATCATATAAGACAAGTGGATTACAACATTCTGCGAATTTATCACAGATGCGTCCGTCCGCAACATTCATACCTAGACATGACTATTATGTTTTACAGAATATTCTAATAGCATTTGTATAATGAAATTCTACTGTAAATATAAAATTTAGGACAAAACACAATTGATAAAATTTATCGTTTATAGTTATTTATCATCTTCAGTTTATAGAGAGATTTCAGAGCAAAAATTTAAATTGTCAGTCTGATCTGACTTGGACGAAAAGTAAAGAAACAAATCATACAGATATTGTGACAATGTTTATTAAGTGGTCCTTTCCGTTCAAGTGAAACTTTTTTAGTTTAAACTTATTTATTTTACGTCGATTGGGAAGCCAGTTCTTGCAACTTATATTAATTCCTCTTGATGACTGCTTCCTTGGTTCAGACCATACTCGCGCCGAAAGTGAGAGTGAATGTGGAATGTCACTGGAGACTCTCACCCCTTGTGGGATTCGAACCAGCAAATTCCGGATCGGGAGGCGCTCTAACCCCCTTGAATACTGCTCCTCTTTTTTTGTTGATTGTTAAACGAAACGTAGAAGCCAGTGACATATTTTGTAAAAATGATCTCAAAATACTATTGCCATTCATTTTGTCCTGGCTACAACGACATAGAAATTAGAGGAGATGTTAAACTGCATACTAGAGTCCTTAATCTTAATTATTAAGATCCTTTATTGATATTTTCCTTCCAGAAGACATCCTGGAAAATCTCAGAGGCCCCCTTAACTTTTTTATGTTCATGTTTATCATTATTGCAGCATGTCAGAGCACATGGAAACATCTCGTTTCATCCAAATATTTCACTTTTTTGTTCTCGTTTCATGACCTGACCGTAAATATGTTTTTGTTGTTGTTGCAATTAAGGACCTCAGAAATTCTACGGTTGCTGATTTCAAAGAACCGTATTATGCATAGATATACTTCTCTACATGAAAGCGTTTCCGCAAGAAATGCCAATGTGGAATATTGTCAAAGCTATTATATATATTGATAGAACTTTATTTAACGTACCTCGTTAAAGTCAGCCATCCGTAAAATTGTTTGAAAATAGACAGTAACATTAAGACTCTTGACAGTTCATGGATTTCAATTACTTCAACTATAAAAACGACATTACAAGTAAAAAATGTGGGAGAAAGTTATCATGATACTGATACCTCATCTTCCTTCTGTTGAAAAGACAGCCAGGCTACTCAGTAATGTAAACCTGATAGACATGGAATGTTTATATTCCCTTTATAGCATTAATGCTACAGACTACAGACAGACATTGACGTGTTCATACTGTCACTTCCTCATCCAATGCAGGCTTGTCTTGTTTATTAAACAAATCTTTGATACAATGACTGTTCTCAATCTTTAAATTGGGGAAAAAGGATATACATGTGTATCTTTTCTGCAGCACCAATTGTCACGTTTAGCAAACAGTTTATATTCAAAGTATTATCTTAATTATCAAATGTATTATAGCATTGCTTTTCACCAAAGCAACTTTGTTCTTAATTTTGAATTACTGTGCTGTTTTGCTTCATTATGATATGTTCTTTCATGTGTAGACCAGTAAATGATGCGTTGTAGTGACGTTATACACATTGCTGCCTTTTTCTCTTGAGCATTGAGTGTTTTCACTTTTAAATAACATCGCCATTTCTGTTTATTATTTATCATCTAATTCGTAATTTCTGCTATACTAGTATGTCAAACTAATACTATTTCAGTATCTGCTTTTAGAAGAAAATATAACTTTAAAACTTTTGCATTGTAAAGAATATGATTTGATCTATTGACAATAAATATTAACTTTCCTGTCTGACAGATCCGTTTCTAAATAAGTGCTTTCTACTGCTTAATTTTGCGTGTTATACATTACTAATGAATCTGTGACTTTAATTTACCTTTTTAGTTTTGTGTTTGTTTGTTTTTGTTTTTGTTCCGCCTACAAACTTTGGTGGGTAAACTTAAGATAAAGTTCAGTCATTGAAAAACGAATCGGCTTCCCAATTGCTTTTCTCTTTCGTCTCGTTAAATATCTATATTTCTTTCTTTTATCTTGAACATAAACGTCTTGAAACCCCCAACATCTGTCAAAATAAAGAGAAAACGTGAATTGTTTGTTCTCTGATTAATGTTACATCATAGTGCTTCTGTGCAATTTATAAGAAATAACAAACTGTTCTTTTAAAGGAAACAAATATTGTAAACGTGTTTGAATGTAAAATTGAGTATAAATCAATAAAGTCATTTTTCTTCTAACTAGAAAATTACAGGATTTTCAATTATTTAAGATCTGTTTCCTTGAGGTTAGACGGTTTCTAAAACCTTGGAAAATTAATAACACTTTAAAACGTCCATGCCCCATGTTCCAGAATGGTTAAGGGGCGATATGTTTTAAATATTTTCTGTTCATTTTGTATGTTGAATATATGTACCGAAAAATGCGATATAAAGTTACAGAAGTGTTTACTAGCCTGTCAAAGATAAAAAATAATAAACGTCAGCAACAGTATAATTTCTGACAAATAAGTAAACTGAACTCATAGTAAGTCGAAACTTTGTTGTTTATACTTCCTTGAGGCCATCCATTAAATGTTTCAAAGGCAACATAAAAAAGCGTTAGACTTATCTTCCGATTAAGTCATAAAAACACCAGTATTCTCCCAGCATCTTAACAAAAAGCCGTTGGTCATTTATACTAGGAATAACATGAAGAGATTCTGAAATGCTAAGTAATCACTCATTCATCGACATTTTTCATGACAAAGCATTTTTATCTTATTTATCGCCGTTAGTTTTTTCCTTCTCTATATTATCTGTAGCCCCTCTACTATTTCCTCGAGAAAGAAAAGTCACAAAACATACAAACTTTTACAGTTTTATTAAACATCTTGGGTCATTTGAACAATGTTGATCTATATTTCTAAGTTTTAAGTTCATTTCTTTTAAATTATCATTTTTTCCAACAACCCGTTTTTCGGGGAGAAAAAGCAAAAACAACCAGCAACAAAAACACACACAAGAAACCCCATAAAAACGACCTCCTTGTTCAGGCATTCAATATATCTTTTATGACAAACAGGTGATAGCAGGACTGGACCCGTGTAAGAATTGGTTATATGGTCAGTACTTATGTACTAGGTATCTGTACATGTCAAAGTGTTAATAACTTGCTTAGTTACCTTTGCTGCATTATATAAAACTCTTCTGGTGTAAAAACACTTTCATAGATATTCAAACATGAATGTGCATCCACTCTGAAATAATAGTAATTTCTGCCTTATGCAAGCCATTAGGGAAAAGCAATGGCACAATTTCATATGATTATGATACTTTGATAATTTCCATTTCGAATTATTTCAGGCATCTTATGACATAAATACTTACTATGTATTTACGTTACTTTCAAATAACACACCTTTTTTGTTCGGACGTTCATGACAAATTTTGTAAATATTTTGTGCTAGACGCAGTTTAAGATATATGAAAAAATACATGAACGTAGAAGTAAGGCCAACAAAGTTATTTCTGAGTTTTGTGTTTTTTTTAATATGCAGCAAATGATTGGCTTGTTTATCAGCCTGTATCTATATTTGGCAGCTAAAGTTAAATTTTGTGTTCGAGTTTAAACTTGTACGCATTTCATCACATTTCTTGAAAAATTTTGGAGATATTTTTTCAACGGTACAGACGTTTGCGTTCTTTAAAAGCAAGTCGATATACTATATATTTTTACTTAAATTAATTATACGTAATAATTCACCCTTTAATTTCATTGCTGATAGCCTTATGTGATCGATCCCATTCAAAAAATCGTAAGACCATATTTACATTTCAGCTGCAAACTGCGGTTGCATCATAACAGATCCTAAAGACCACGTCGTAGATCGTACATATTTTTGAACATTTGTTTAATCTTGCTACTGGGCAGACAGCAAAATAAAATAATAATATAAATATTTCTACTGCTGACTACACAGAAACTACAGTTTTTCTCGTTTTATTTCTTTGCTGCGGGTTAGAAGAATTTTTACAGCTAAGTTTTCGAAACTGAGTGATGACACTTAGCGACTGTAGCCAATCCTACGTTTCTCAAAGTTGTTTGTCAGTCACAAAGAAAATGTATGAGATTTAAGAACAAAAAATAAAAAAAGCGCCTCACATGCTTTTCGTCTGCTGTGACCCATATAAAAATAAGAAGGAAGTTGATCTAGATAATTCAAGAAAGCGTGATTGATGGCAATAGGGAAAGAACAGCCTAGTGTACGAATAAAACTCTCATTTATTATATTTATTTAATAAACTTCCGTTCCTTGTAAATTTTAATTTAAAAGTTTTTTTCTAAAAGTTTGAATACATCATTTAATTTTCTTATAAAATGCATTTTAAGATACGTTCTGTTTCGGACATGCTTTTATTCCTCTTGACCAATCAACGTTCATGAAATTTATATATAGAAACGTTGCTCTTATGCATTTCCTATTCAAGATTCACTATATCTTCAGATTTCATGGTACTTCTCTAAGAAACTGTTTGTGCTCATATGAAAATTAATTGTTAGAATACATGTCTATTTTAATGAATACGCCTAGGCCACCTGATAACACAATTGTTTTATTGTTGTATCTGTAGTTTTATGAAAGGTCGTTGGTCTGCAGTTAATTGTTTTAGTATCTTCACTCAAAGATATAACAATATTTTCTTTTCAAATTTGTGTATCAGGATTTGAAGTAGGGCTGTCGAAAGTCTAAACTGTCGTGCGCCGCTCAATTTCCGTTCAAGACTCTTTTTCTTCCATCTTATGCGTTTGCGTTTTTATAATCAACAGTGAAAGACTTCAACAAGAGAAAGTAAGTTTCAAATATTAAACATGCGACCCTTGTTCTGTTGAAGAAAGAAACTGAATTACGATCATGAAGTGCCCTACCGAAGTGTCTCATTATCTAAACTAAACAGAAAATCTAATAATGGTAATTTCTGCGGACTCTCCATGCTTCTTGCTGGAATAATGAGTCGATTTAAGTCGTAATTGAAGTTTTTACTTGAACTAGCCGGTGGAATGATTCTGTATTACCATGTTTGGCCAGCTGAAACTAGCGTGCCAGTCGATTTGTTGGATAGAAATACGCTAATTATTTCAGAAATAGTACTTTAAATAATATTTGCACTGGTCCGCAACATTTTAGAAACTGCTGCAACTTCCAAACAAGAGGCCCAAAATTGCACTTTTTTGTTCACCTGATCATCACTTAAAACATTCTGACAGTTTCATGATGATTTGGAAGAAAACGTGGTCCCTTGATTATAAAAAGTTTTTCTAGAAATTGACCTGAAGACCTAGTTATGGACCCAACATGACCCATACACAAAAATAACTTGCAAGTCATCCAGTAAACATTCTGACAAAGATTGGATGGAAAATGTGGCCTCTAGAATGCTCACATGGTTTTTCTAGGATATGACCTGGTGATCTAGTTTTATCCCCAACATGACTTTTATACTAAAAGAGGCCAGAAGTCATCAAGACAGCATTCTGACAAAGTTTCATGGTATTTTTGATGGAAAATGTGGCCTCCAGAGTGATCACAATGTTTTTCTAGGATTTGACCTGGTGCATTTGTTTCCCATAACAAAAAGAGGCTAGAAGTCAACAAGACAAACATTCAAACACAGTTTCATGACAGTTGGCTGGGAAACGTAACCTCTAGAATGTTCAAAAGGCAAATGTGGACGAATGGGCTATCACAAAAACTCAACTTGGAGCACAAGTTCTCAGGTGAGCTAAAAATTCCAATGTTTACATTTGTTTATCTCTAAACTCCAGATCCTTTACAATAAAGTGAATAATGAAATACACTAACGATACAAACTGTTTGGCGTGAAATATTCCGCATCCTTTTCCTAACATTGCTTGAAACAGTACAGTTTTTAAAAAAGGAAAGTTAAACGTAGACAAAATATCAACGTTTGTGCTGAAGCAACAAGGACCTACTCCATCTACTAAAATACAAAAAAATACTATTTAGAAATCAAACCAACATGTCTGCTTATCTAATTCGTGTTTTGTCAAAGTTTCCCATTTGATTTTGGGAAAAGATAATTTGTTTATAGAGTCAAACTACTTCAGCAATTTTTATTGTACTTGTTAGACTTTCTAGAGCTTTCTCATACTTTTTGGTCGATTTCTCTTTCAGCTTGGATCAGAAAAAAATCTCACATTTGATAGGACTTGTATTTGTGCGTAACAAAGTTTGCATCGTCACTTTTTGAGAGATTAAAGTAATTCAGAATCAGAATCTTAAAGTTAGTATACTAACTAGAGTTTAGTATACTAACTTTAAGCTGTTAACGCCTAAACCAGAAAACTTTATCTATCATACATGTAATATGCATGCAAACTGATAGGTGACTCTGTCCAATATTTTTAAGTGTCTTATCAGATTGTCTTATCTGATATACAGTATATATATATATATATATATATATATATATATATATATATATATATATATATATATATATATTCAAAGCTTGATACTTAATTATAGTTAGGGTTATTTCTTCCATTGATTTATTTTGTGGCGTTGCGTTAAGGATCTAAACATTAAATATCTTTCTATTTAAAAGCACGACCTACCTGCAAACTCTGATCTAAATGTTGCGCGCATGGAATAACGGTCTAAGAGAGTTAGTAATTGAATTTTACAATCTGATAAGACACTTAACAGATTTTTGGATAATTGTTACTCTAAGAATGATACAAATATTTTGTGTGGCAGCTTATTAGTAAAGTAGAATATAAATGCTGAGTAGGAGTTCGAGTGAAATCTTTCACTTCATCTTTAATTTTTATATAATCCAACTGTCATGTACTTTGCTTGTAAGTCATAAATAATATTTTGAGTCATTATATGCCTATATATAACAAATCCTGTGGAATACAACTCCAAGTAAGGAAAGGACATGCAGCAATATTTTACATTAATTTACAGGTTAATAAAACTGGACTTGTCATTTTGATGAGCTGCCTTGCGAAACAATTAACAAAATTCAGAAAAAATCAAATGGAAACAACATCAAAAATCAAAAGAAATCGTAACAGTACAAAAATTCATAGAAGCACAGTACAACGCATATTTAATGATTTAATGAACATATTCAGGGTGGTCGATATCGCTAAAGAGAAAAACAATAATATTAACTATAAAAATGAATGATTTAAAGCCCTGTTTTGATAGAATAAGAAAGGAAACTATAAGGAACACCATAATCCTAGGCTTTTAACTGCCTATTGTAAATAATACGTGTAGGTGGACACATTGCTGTATTGGCGTTCGCTAATTTCGCCACTTACGACACTGAGAGGTAATAAAGAAGGAAGATCTAAATTACTGTCTCTTGAATGAGGCATTTTCACACAGATTACGGGCTTCGGAACTACTGAATTTTGTGTTCGTCATAGCTCCCTAAAGATAGAAAACAGATCGCATATTCTTATTTTAAATGTGCATTAAAGGTGACAGCACGACATTTTAGTGTTTCGTTTTCCAATTTTGTTTGCAAACAACGTTTGTACAACAAAATATCTACTTGCATAAGAATATGTAACAGTGTTATCACATATGTGATAATATAACACCACTATTGTTTCTTTAATTTGCTTATTAAAAACCTATCTGTAACATTTTCTTTTTTAACCAAAATCTACACTGTTGTATGTCTGCCAGTTGTCTTCTCAGACAACTTCACCGTGAGACATAGAAACTTACTTGAAGAATTACAAACAGTTTCTTTGATTAAAACAGTTTGGCGACGTTCTAAAAATAATAGCAGCTTGGTGACGTAGACTAAGGACTACGGGTGAGATATAGTTCCTAATGAAGTAAGGACGTCTTTACTTGATAATTATTTGGAAAACAGTGAGACTTTCTGCATTTTGGCATTATATAATAAATATGAAGAAATGATGACTGATGCATCTGTGACAGTTCTTAATAAATATAAAGCTAGTAGCCTTGTCTACAAACACTTTCTAGATCTATAATTTCATTTACAGTAAATTTAACATTTTGCATTCGAAGAGCCATTAAAATCGAACTCAATAGATAGAAAAAAGGTCCAGATTGTCGGATTAAAGCCAGTTCATGCGGGTGTTTTGACGGGGTGTGTTTATTGTGGGGGTGGGGGATGGGGGCATATAGATTTTCCCTTGTCGGTCCGTCACGCTGTCACTTTCTTTGTAAGTAGACCGGTTTGTGTCGCGTGTAACTCCAAACATGTAACTGCTAGAACTTAAAACTTTCTAAGAATAGTTGTCAGAATGTAAACTTACGCACCCTGGTGTTTTGATGCAAATTTATTGAAAATCGACAGAGTTATGCCCCTTGATTAAGCAAAAAATAGCATTTTAGACTTGTATCGCTTGTAACTTCAAACGTTTAACTGATAGCGTCATGAACCTTTCTAACTGATGAAGTTACGTATCTAGGGTTCTTTGGTGCAAATTTATTGGAGATCGACCGAGTTATGCCCTCTGATATAGCTAAAAAGTAGCATTTTTGGACTTTATACGCACCTGTAATTGTACAGGTTTTTTTGTGATAATAAAGCGGAATGTGGGGGCATCCAGACCTATGAACACAGCTCTAGTTTTAAATATATTTATATACACTATTGAGAAAAATGAAAATGTAAAGAGACAACAAATATTCACCGGACAATATTCGTTATGTCTGTCTCAATTCATACATCATAACATAAAAGCAACTAAACAGTAAACAATTCTGTTACGAGAACATTTATTGCATTTCTGTCAATGCAAAAGAAATATAGCGATATAGTAAAGTTTATTCCCATAGAACTGTCTTCAGGTTCTCTCAGTTCCATTTTCCATTCTTTCCTTTGACAGGATCTTAGATAAAAATGACAACATTAATTCTGGAATGCTATTCATTACACTTAAGATTGCAATTCCGGTACATTAAGGTTTCCAGAAAACATCATCACCGTTAATGTGCGCGAAAATGTTGACTGCTTAAAAATAATGTAGATATAAAAAAAACTCGCAACCAATATAATAATTTCTTTACCATTTTAGTTAAAAGCAATAAGTGAATTACTTTACTATCTAGAGATCCTTTTTGCACATTATTCATTTAAAACCTCATACAAGCATGTTTCGAACGTGTGTTAGCACTATAATTTCAAATGCATGCTCTCTCCCGTAGATTTTGAGAATCCAGCACGGGAATCAAGAGATAAGGAGCGAATTTATTTGGAAAACCGACCTTTCCTATCCAAATGTCATCATAAACTCGAAAAAGAGCGGGCGTAATGGATATTTTGACTATCTTTTTAATATATTCAATATGTGCACCTATTTATTTTCAAATCTTGAAAAGTTAAAACAAATACTGAGATGTAACCTTACCCTAGGACGAAACGTGGCTTTGTATGTTTTGTCAATTTTTAAGTTGATGTACTAATTACTTCTACTAAAAATATCAAAATCCCTCAACGTGTCCAAGAGTATGCAGCATACACGAACCGGGGACCGGTCTTAATATGATCATCATGTGTAAATATCTTCATGGTAGGAGGCAGTTTCAACGAACTTTCTTCCATCTTGTCGAAATGCTGAAGCCATCTACCATGTACTGAGCAGGTCAAAATATACGTTCCATAGTAACATCAGCTTCATATTTCAACCAAATATAACTTAGCCATTAACAGATAAGGGATATCGAACGTAAATGAAATGGGGAACGACAGACGGACGAATGACTCGGCAGTGATTTCTATGAGCTTCCATCTAAGTAAATATAATATCTGTTTTAATATCTTACCGTATTGCTTATATATCAGTGAAAATTCATTCTGGAGGGGCTTGTTTTGTTCTATGCAACTTTCGAGAGGCAATCGATTTGTAACTGTATGGACAAATAGTAAGAACAGTTTGACACGAAAACGTCCCTTTGTCAAGACACTAAGTTCAAGGAAAGCTTTCTAATTCCTTTTGATTCGCATTTAACATGAGCAACATAACACCCGTAAAATCTTACGCATTTTATGACGTAAAACCAAACATTATCATGAGACAAGGAAAGTATCTAGCAATAATGTAATTTGTAGTCTGGCCATTTTAGTGATGTGTTTTTGTAGAGTTTGAGTTAAATACGAATCGTCTAACATGTAATATGGTTTGTCTGAGAATATACATTAATTCAGTTTACGAAATCCTTTGAACATGCTTCATGAAAATCACTCTTGCAAGCAATGTTTGCTTCGTTTTCGTCTTTAATTATTTCTTAAAAATTAAAGTGACCGACTCATAGATGTGCTGACGATGAAAAAAGAAAAGAAAATGTTAAAACATCTGGAAATTCTAGCTGTAATTGCTCAGTGGTGTAGACCGAAAGGTCATGGGTTCGAATCCTGGTTTAATCAAAACTTTTTGTCACTTTTAATGGTGAATAGAAGCATGATATTGTTTTTTTTCCATGGTATATTAACTTCTCTTAAATTTTAAAGAAAAAAAAATCAGCAAAATTCTGTGAGTCAGTCGCTTTAATACTTCAGCGCTTTTTCCGGAAGAATCCTGTCATTTTTTTCACTCGCGACAGAGCGTTGAATTTTGCACATTACGACAAATAGTCCTGTTTCTTAAATTACTGCTAATGACGCCACCAGGAAACAGCGAATACATAAAACACATTAATCCATATCCTGTCAGTTTAAATGAAAAAATGTCCTTCTATACAGACTAATTATATTTATTGGATGTGCTCAATATAAAAAAAATGGAATTATTACAACTTAATTTTAAGCCCTATGGATTTAACAGTCACATAATTATAGTATGCGTCATTGTTTGCTTATAAAAAGTTTTAAACAATTTAAATACGAAACATAAAGTGGAAGCATGAACAAATGTATTTTGAAGATAGTAATTTACTTTGTTTGAATGAAGACAAAGCAGAAATTGGTTTACACTCCTTTAGTTTACGTTTTTGCAACTAATATCAATTCTGCATTAGGCTTTCTGCCTGTGTTCGAGCTAACGTTCTGCGCCGGATGTGTAGAATGCTTAAGATATTAGAGATTTCCAGGACGAAGCGGCCAAGACTCTAGCATTTAACCCCTCGGTCACTGCTTCTCCTGAAAGTAGAAAGTGGACTTTGTCTTACTCTTTTTTATACTCCCAAAGGGACGTATTATGTTTTGTCCTGGTCATCCGTCCGATCGACTGTCCGTTAGCAATTTTTATGTTCGCTCTGTATCTCTTGAACCTTTGATAGTCATGAGAGTATGTATTGATATTTATATTATTCAGACGACGTGCAGAACCTAAATTACAGGCCTACCACTTTAAGGTCAAGGCCACAGTTCAAGATTAAAGATTATAGCTATAGAAGTCATGTCCGCTCCATATCCCGTAAGCTTCTTACAGGATATTCATGAAAGTTTTTGTTTAGATGTTTATCTCAAGGCAACATGCAGAACCAATATTCCAGGGGCGCTGAACTTGAACAACATTGAGCAATTCTTGTTTCGGACAAATATTTAGACAACTTTCTATATCATGAATGGCTTGAAGGATATTCATGAAACTTTTTTTAAACAATTTTTTTATTTAATGTCATATGTCAGAATCATCGTTACAGTTCAAGGTTAAAAAACATGTTTCCCATTCTTTGAAGATTTTAGCCCTGAAACAAAAAGAGTTTAAATAAAAGAATAAAAGGCATATTGATTTCTCTGAATGGTAACATTCTTAAGAAGCTGTCGAACTGAAAAAACTAACCACCCTAAATGGCTACATAAACACAAGAATTCATTCCAATAATATTAGTATAATAAATTGGATTCTATTCTAAATGTGTTTGCTTTTAATTGATGGAGAGTTACTGTTAGAATAAAAGTTTAAATATTTTAGTTTACATCATATATATAGTTTAGAAGAGATTCACAAATTTGTCAAAGTCATTTTGTGTTTGGAATATACAACGCAGTCTCATATTTCAACTTGTATCCCGTGTAAAGTATCATGGTTGACAGCCTGCATTGCACATCGGAGGTAGTTAAGTTTCGCGTCAGTTTCAGACAAATAACTATAGAAATATTTCAAACAAGAGGGAATATTTGTCATTATTTCGCCCTGTTTTTGTGACGTGTTATCAATTTTCTGTCATTTCTATGTAAGCTGGTCACAAAGAGTTATTTCACAGCTTCTTAAACTAGTAAGTTTTTCCCTGGGTTGGCTTGATTTTCTGTCTCTAGCGGAACGGATGTTTTAAAATGTGGGTCATAAGTTTGTCATCATGTAAATGCAATGTCAGACAAAATTGGCTTTTAAAAGCTAGGATATAATAAGCTACTATGGAACAAATAACATCTAATTTTTACTTCTTAATCATTGTGATTTATATTTTTGTTGTTGTATACACATATTTGCTTTCATTCTTCTCAACTCACCTATAAAACCATTCTAATTTATCTGAAAGTACTTGCTTAACTTGTTTCTCTATTGATATGATTTTATATGGATGACAGAGTGCCCATTTAGTAGCAATTTATCATATTTATGGAATAAGTATCGTTCTTATATCGATTTTGGATTAAATAGCAGGAAACGTAAGCAGATTATTAAGGAGTTTTTGGTTTTGTTTAGTTGAAAAAATACTGAACATGTTCAAAAGTTGTAGTTAACACTGCAGTGTAATTATAAGAGAATATATGTCCCTTCAGGTCTGTTGCAATATGACTTTGTCATTATTTTTCGCACGAAAATAACCCGGATGCAAAATGATCGTGTAAGCCTAATCAGCGATTTTTTTTTTCCGAAAAAAGAAAAAAGATGTCATGAAACGTTATTTAGAGGCTTCTTAAAATGCTCGCGGAAAATCTAATAACAAACCCATTTGCGGACATTCTCTTCTTCCGTCTAAGCTTTAAGTGGGTATTGATGTTTATTCCAGCACTTAACTGAAAAAAAAACATTCCGTTCTTAGTTATTCAGCATAAAGAAATCAGTGAGGAAGACAATTGATATAAAAAGTTAAGCAAGTCCTTATAACATACCTGTACAATGTACCGAAATTCATTAACCCTTAACCTGCTGGAACCGAAAGTGATTAGCCTTTGCTACCAGTATAAAGCCAGGCCAGCCTGCACACCCGTGCAGGCTGACCAGGTTCTATACTGTTGGTAGCTCAATGTTTTGTATTTTGATATTGAAATCCCTTAAAACTTTGAATAGACTGTTCCATATTCAAAGCTAGGGAAATCCATTAGAAAAATTCAGCAGGTTCAGTGTTAAACTTAAAATGAAAAATAGTAGTATGTTTGTCAAGAGGATAAATGAATAAACCTGCTATGTATTACTGCATTGTGCTTATTAGTTCAGCTAATATGAACATTTTTGGAAACAACTGAAAGTCGTAAGACATTCTTATTCTATAATGACTTTCACAAATCTCATTTAATCCTGGGTCGAATTACTAGCATATACAGGTTTAATAATCAAAATTAACATGAGAGGATGGACTGGCATGTATTACATTATCTGAACCCATATTTTGAAGCTTTTTGTATTTTTTCTTTTATTTTATTTAGTTTTTCTTTTTTTTTCTTTGGAGAATGAAACTTTCATCACTTGCTCATAAATTAACACAGAAAAAAAAATAAAGTTGAATATAACAATTATAACCTTTTTGCTTTCCGTTACATACACATTTTGAAACGTACAGAAAACCTTAATATTTAAAGAAATGTAGACCTGAGCACTACTTCCAGTTAAGCATGAATGTTTTATTATCACGGAACCATATTGAGTACTTAATGTTGATCCACGCCTCCATGTGAAGTTTTATAATTCGCTGACCTGATTATTGAAAAAATGTTAAGAAATATACATGAGTATAGATAGTTAAGTACAAAATTTATGATAATAATATCCAAACTTATATGTCCATTTATTTTGTTTGCATATATTTTCTTAGAGCAAAATATATGTAATATTCCCTATTTTTTAATTATTAATGGTATACAATGACACCCTGATAAGGAATAATGTATATTGTGAATTAGTCAAAAAGTGTTACTAACAATTTAAAATAAATTCTATATCAAGGTTGCTTGGATTTGCTTAAGTCTTAAACATAAAGGTAGCTATTTACTTTGACATATTTGCTGTGTTGGGTTAGATTATCTTACAAGATGCGATGGCTAATAACAGAAACTGCTTTACTCTGTCCAGTTTGTCTCTGAGTAGACACATACATCTTAAACCTCTTACACGCCACGGAAATAGAAACTCCTGCAACAGACAATGACAAGGATTAACCACCATACAATTAATCCAACATTACTAATTATCGCAACCCCCACTTCTTTTGGCGGCGTTCAAACATTTGACTTGTACTGATTCTTACAAGGAATGGTGCCTAGGCAGACTGCCAGTCTAATTTGACTCTGGCCGTCTGTAGGTGTTTAATCCCGACAAATCCTACGTCATTGAACTATTACTTCAGTTAAACGGTACTACCAGTTCATGTATATTACGGGGAAGAACAAATGATCATTTTTACTCAGAAACACTAAAATATTAAATGTTGTCGCAAATTTAATTAAAACTATATCTTTACAAGAAAATTCAGTTTCTCGGAAAGAAAGGTAACCGTAGTGTATTCACATAGCTGCTGAGGGAGCGTGGGCTTTGCATAACTTATGATTCGGATGTTGTAAAATATTTACCTGTTCGAATCTTACTGTTTTAACTTGTTGGATGCATAGAAACACTTGTAAGGCAGACTAATCGCTTGGACATGACCAAAATGGAGTTAAAACTGGCGTTAAAGCCTTATACAAACAAACAAAAGATTGACAAAATTTCATATTCCCCACGTTAGGATTTGTCTGAACAAACTTTCGTAAGACACATTTCCATGAGTAATGATTACAGTATATCCTCTCGGATCTGATTTAAAATTGGATGAAACTCATCAGGTATAATACATTCATATCTTAATTTTATTATCAGAACGTTTGGCTTTTGTTACTTATGTGCTTTTAAATATTCCATCCTCATTTTAAAATAACTGTAACAATTTATCATGTTGGATTAAAATCACTGTTCGTTCAACCTTTCAGCAGAAAAAAGGTTTTGTCAAACCTTATCAATGTACCGAGAAGTAAAAAGAATTTTCAACAGTCTGATAAACATGCATAACTTTGTTGTTGTTTTTATCATATCGATTAAAGCGTTTATTTCTACTTTCATTTTTTCATTAAGGAACAGTTTTGTATGAAATGGGTGTTTTTAGTCTTTTTGGCATTCCGTTGAACAATCTGTCGACACGCACGACACTTTTCTAAATACACAACTTTTGTTCTGCAAGTAATGTTTGAAAATAATTTAAAATCATGCCAAGAAGAAACGAAATCTTAAAACTTGTTTTTTTTATCCCAGGGGTGCAATATATAAATGGAGTTACAAGCAAAGAGATTAGCAACAAGTACAGATATGGAAATAAAGCATCTTGATAGCTGTTCTGTGTGTTTAACAGAATTAGCAGGCTCATACGACAACTGTACGAGTATTTCTTCTTGAACTCGTCAATGTAATTCAGCAAACTACAACACTTATTAATAAATTATTATTCTGCTCGCTGGTAGACAGATTTAAACAGGAAAACACGGCTTTCAGCCAAAAGGTTTGTAATTGAACAAAACAATATTGAAAAGTAGGCTATATATACATTTATAATACAACGGCTTTAACAGCTTTTTCACTAGACAAACATATACTTAGTAAGTTAACTGTTATGAGAAATTAGACACCTGGAGATTTTAAGGCCTTGCTCGGCTAAGGTGGAAATGTAAGTCAAAATTAGTAAAAAAATAGATATTGTTTTTGTGAAAAAAAAACATATGTCTCCACACATGCCATCACAACCCTACAAGCGGTTTAAATCAGACCAGCGGTTATGAAGGTATGCTGAAACATACTCAATTTGGACGAATCAAGCGCTGCAATACCACTAAATATAATCCGACAGGAACACACTGGTAATATGCATGAATATACTTAACCATGATCATTGCTGTAAAGTTTCTTCCAAATCCAACCAATGGCTATGAAGATAGGCATTACTGTATTCAAATTTTGGCAAATTAAGGGTCGAAAATCATTCCTGGTTTTGTTTTTCTTTTTGTTTTTTTAAATATTTTTTTTTGCGTGTGGTCGTGGGGTGGGGGGTTGGAAATTGCATAATTGCGTGTTTGAAACAAAAGTCCATGTGCATTTTCTGCAATCGAGAAGTACTAACATCATCGACATGTTTTTGGTAGCACTGACAATTGTCTTACACCACAACCTCCCAAAAAGTATTATTTTTTCTTAACACGTTAACAGTTTTAATAATCTGAAAGTTTAGAAAAGAATACTATTAGTCTTGCAAGACATGGAAGGAATAAATCCTGATCGAAACCGAAAGATGTATACTAATACATTGCTCAAATTAATGAAAGGAGCGCAAATATGTTATGGCGTAAATTGCCCACCCTGCTTGTTTTTTTTTTGTTTTTTTAAATATTTTTTTTTGCGTGTGGTCGTGGGGTGGGGGGTTGGAAATTGCATAATTGCGTGTTTGAAACAAAAGTCCATGTGCATTTTCTGCAATCGAGAAGTACTAACATCATCGACATGTTTTTGGTAGCACTGACAATTGTCTTACACCACAACCTCCCAAAAAGTATTATTTTTTCTTAACCCGTTAACAGTTTTAATAATCTGAAAGTTTAGAAAAGAATACTATTAGTCTTGCAAGACATGGAAGGAATAAATCCTGATCGAAACCGAAAGATGTATACTAATACATTGCTCAAATTAATGAAAGGAGCGCAAATATGTTATGGCGTAAATTGCCCACCCTGCTAGATATTTCGCTGCAAATTTCGACGGTCAATATCCTCAAGAAACTCGTGCACTTTACAATAAATTTACAAAGAATGGATATTTTGTTTTTTGTGTTGTGTAACCCCCGAATAAGATTCAGACTTTTGCATGTGTACAGTTCGTTCAAGATAGCACATTTGACAAAATGAATGTTTTAGTACAACTTTTTACTGTATCTGCTCTTTTGACAACAGTCCAGGGTGTGCAACGTCATTTAGCAACTACTGCTGTTGCTCGGGCGGTGCTGATGATCGAAAATGGATTTTCGCTCAGTGAGGTGGCCACCTTTCTTGTAGCGTTGTTGCCAGGTTGTGGAGACGTTATCAGGAGACTGGAGAATTCACAAGAAGACGTGGGCAAGGTCTTCACCGCATTACAACAGCTCGTCAGGACCGATATCTGAGAACTTTGGCTCTAAGAAATCATCAATGTACTGCTACTAGCATTGAAATTGACTTCCGGCAAGTTACATGGGTTCGTGTGTCACTCCCACTCAAACTGTCCGAAATCGTCTTCATGAAGATGGTTTGGATGCCCGAAGAACTGCCAGAGGACCAATTCTGACCGTAGCTCACCGAGAGCTCGCTTAGAGTTTGCCCAGTAACACGTCACTTGGCAACTGCGCCACTTGCGATCTGTGCTCTTCACATGCGAGAGCCGCTACCATGTTTCAACCTGTGACAGGCGTGTGAGGGTGTGGCGTCGCCGATGAGAGAGGTATGCGGAATGTAACATTATTCCTTATGACAGGTTTAGCGGTGGGTCAGTTATGGTGTGGGCAGTGATATCCATTGACGGGCGCACAGACCTTTATGTGATTGCATGAGTCTGACGGCCCTGAGATATCGGGAAGAGATCCTAGAACCAATTGTTAGGCCATATGCTGGTGCAATAGCTGAAACTTTTCGTTTAGTGCAAGATAAAGCTCGATCACACACTGCAAGAATCGTCCGGAACTTCTTTGATGATGAAGGTATTGAGGTCATAGAGTGGCCACCGAGGTCTTCCGATCTTAACCCTATAGAGCATGTCTGGGACATGCTTTCTATTAGACTTTCTTCGCGTCCAAACCCTGTGCTAAACGTCCATGAGCTTTCTCATGCTCTTGTAACAGTATGGGATGCCATACCACAGGATATGATCAGACGTGTCATCAGGAGCATGCCCAGACGATGCAGAGAGTGCCTAAACACCCGAGGGGGATACACTCATTACTGACACTACTATTACTATGAAACGTTTCCAGGCCTGAATCTACTGTTACAGACATTGCTTTTTCTCCAAGACCACCATTTCAAAGTAAATTTGCTAGTGTTTATATCCTGGACACTGTCTCTGTTCCGGAATGTGCCTGCTGGCGATGAAAATGCCAATTTGTTTTTGTAAAAAGAACGATTTTGTTATTTCTATAAAAGATATACATAAATCTACTCAACGCGTGTGGTATTTTATAGATTATATGGGCGCTCCTTTAATTAATTTGAACAGTGTATAATGAGATTACCTTTATCGTTACATATAGGAAAAAAAACATACGACGGACATTCGGCGGGTGTGCATTTTGACTGAAACAATCACTTCTGGATCAGTAGACCTATATCAGTCTAACATCATGTGTGATTCAATACAAATCCTAACGCCTTAATTTCTGATTTCTGATATTGTGTTTATGTAGTTCTCTTCTTTCATTTTTTACCACTTTCCATTTCATTTTTTGTCTGAAGACATTTGTTACAATTATTTCTCTATTAATACGGTTTTATATGGATGATTGAGTGCCTTTTAAGTTACAATTAATCATATTTAGCAAGCAAGTTGCATGCGAATATTGATTTTGGATTAAATCGCAGGAAAAAGAAAATCACAAGGGTTTTGAGAAATGCCAGATTTTGTAACATTGAAATACATGACAATATTTTGTAGATTCGTTTAAACAGCGTTATAACACGTGATTCATGTATAAGCGGAAAATTGTAACTGGTATTAACGAATATATATATTTTTCCATTTAGTAGTATGGTTCACGTCATTATCTTCTTTATCGTAAAAATAACAATACGGATGTAGTATGTCATTATCTTTTTTTTTCTTTTTTTCTAAACCAACCAAGATGTAGAATAATCGGGCGATCATTACCGATCTCCAGTTTCCCGAAAAATAAAACAAGAAGTAATCCAACGAAAAATGCCTCCATCTCCTTGTTAAGCGGGAAAAGTAATAATGGATACTTCTGCGGACATTTTCTGCTTCCGGCTTAGAATAATGACTATTTTTAAGTAGGTAATGCTTTTTTTCTAGCATTTAACCTGACGGAAAAATCCACACTGTGGAAGCACACAACTCATTCAGGATGATAATTCTCTAAATGTTAACATCTATATATGTAGCGTTTTAATAGGAATTTTCTATTTTATGTACATACACTAGATTCGTTAATATACACCTTAATAAAACTAATGACTGTGTTAGGCTGAAACGTTATCTACAAACCTTAATGTAACACTATGCAGTCTCAACTATTCAACCGATCTACTAGGGACACAAATGAAACAGAGAAGTCGTCTTTATAATGGTTCTTCATATATCAAACGAGGAAGCTGGAAGCTGTTTGACACCATAATTAGATCACAAATGACAAGCACTTATGGTTTGAAACAGAAACCCATGAGGTAGCAAGGAACAAATTCAATTAGATATACGGGTCGATGCTGCAAGATGTTTTAGATGTTTCTTTTTTTCTTTTTTTTCAGACCTAAATATTAAAAACAGTAGGTATTATTATTCATGTAGTGAAGTGCACAGTTAATTCAACTTCGAGACTTATTTGCTTATATTTTTCAGAGTAGAAAACAATTAAGAAACGTTTCCCCTCCTCAGATACAAACAATATTATAAAATGCAATTATATATAGTTAAAACTATTAACTGACAAAGAAACATACGAAAGACAATTATGGCAAAAGAAGACAAAAATTCTGCCTATTGTTTTAAGTTAATTTGATGGGAAAAAAACTAAAATAATTCCAAATAGGTATGAAGCGACTAGACACCGAAAACGGCTTATATTTTTAAAGGTAAGTGTTTAAAGAATTATACATATGAGAGTAAAGATCAACAATCAAAGCTTTACCTACGATATAAGGACATATGAATGCAGAAGAACAGTAACTGTTGCATATGTTGCTTGCAAATGCAAAGATAGCTTAGGAATACTTCGGTCATCTCTAAAGATCTAATGTTTTATATACACGCAGAAAATTGAATGGTTCAAAGTCTTATCTTGAAACAGCAGAATACACCTTAAAGACGTCGCTTGGCTATTTGTAATGCTTACTCCGTGACAAGGCCATCAAAATAAACCACCATGATCGTTGATACAGAGAAGAGTGGTACTTGTAAGAAAAGTTCAGCAGATATGTATATATTTAAATTTCATTTTCAGAATTTGACTTGTCTCATAGTTAATTTTACATTTTAAAAAAGTCAGTTTCTACTAATTTTCAGTTCTCAAAGAAAAGCTACTTAACAGTACCATCTATTTTTTGTAATGTACAAGTGTACTTATACTATCAAATACAACGTTAGGGAACTTTTCTGGGACAAAGAAAAACATCTGTAGATTTACTTTGTACCGAAAAAGGAATATTATTTGGTGCTTTGATTAAACGTCGGGGTTTAAACCTTTGATGTCTGTCTTAGGACTTGAAACTTATTTTGTCAGCATATCAATTGAATTTTCAAATCTAAATTCAAAAAGCCATGTTTGGAAGTAATTGTACAATAGTGTGACTTTGGTTATGTACCAACTTGCGTCTTTTACAGACCAGACTGTGTCATATTTGAGAATAGTTCAGACCTACCAGCAAATCATAATAGAAACAAACTTTGATGGCTTGGGACGTCAAGTGATCTTTGCCCAGGAGACTGATAACATACTTTTTATATTCCGCAATAACTGCCAGGATCCAAATTGCAACAAAGCGTACTACAAGAGCTCGTTTTTCATCCTAATATTTATTATTCAATTCTTTAGATATGGTTGCATCTTTAAAAACTGAAAAACCAAAACATATTCACTGAGACTCTGTTCTAAATCCTCTGTCATGAGACTAGGAAATTCTGCAAATGGCATTGGGAAGCTATGCTGTAATGCATGCATCAATAAAAAGCAATTGTATCTGTCTGAGGAAAGCTATTACCGAGAGCAGTCTAACTGATTTGTGTTTCAAACCAGGGAGAAAATATAATTGAACACTTTGATTTACGGCGTTTCATACATTAATTATGAATTCAGCATAGGTCATACATCATAGTTCATAAAAAGGGTGTACAATTATTGTCTTTACAGTAAGTGCTTTGTTAACTTCTGTAGGGAAAAAAGTCTTACACTTTGTCATGCAGTACAGAAATTCATGAGTTTCATTGGTTCTCCGTCACGGTAACTTTTATAAAATCGTCATAATTTTGTTTATTGAAACGCAAAGATTGAGGATCTTCTTTAATGGTGTCACTTCATACTAGCGTATTTGGTAGCCTCGTTATAAACTGTGAGAGACAAAAAAAATAGGTTCAATAGGGCTTATTTTTCTTTTGCGAAATTGGTACATTCTTGACAAAGTTTTTATCATACAACGCTGCCTTAAACAATCCAGTAACTCCATTACGAATGATACTTGAAGAGGGCATTTACACGACTTTTTTCCAAAAGAAAAGTGTTTTTTCTTGTTACCTAAAATATGTTGTTGTACTAGCATTTTTTAAATTCATGAGGAATGACTCTACAATAATATGGAATTGTGCCAATACCTACCGTTAGAAAAAGATGCAGTGTTTCGTCCTATAAAATAGCTAAACATTTAATATAATGATGGACCAGATGGGTAGTAAAAAATATTCTTCACTCTTCAAAGTTCTCATTTTAGACAAAATTATAATTACAAAACATTCTTTAAAGAATAGCATGAAATGTGTTACGCGTCATTATTAAACTGTTTACATCTGTGGAGTGATTACAAAAATAAAACATTTTTCAGGTAAAAAAAAATATTAATACGATGTATTTTTCAAGACGACAATCTCATACTTGGTTGGTCGTATGCTTAAAACAATCGTTCTAGTTTAAAAAGGTACGAGTGTTTTTTCAAATCATTTTAAATGCTCCAATTGCAGAAATTGTCATTCCTATTAACTGTTTTGTTGAAGATTTCTGTACTATCATGCATTTGAAGAAATGCAAGACTTTAAGCCTTTAGATAGACAAAAAAATTAAACCTGCCATTTCATTTTTATCAAATCAAATATATGCTGCAATATGTCGAAAAACATTTGCATTAATTGAGTAATAAATATCAGGGTAATAAACACTTTGCAATAGCTGTTGAATGTCGCATGACTATTCACATTAATTAATACCGCTTGCAAAACTGGTTAGAGTTTCACGTATTCAGAATGCGGGAAAAAGTGACGTTACGATGTTTATTTCAGTAGCTTAAACAGTCACTTTACTGATCATCCAATCACAGCGAGGCAGTTTTCTCAGGTATACCTGTCAATAAAACTGCGTTTTGCAATCTACCCGCAGCCAGAAAAATGTGCCTTGGCGGCGCCAAAGTTGCTGTATCGTAATTGTCGCTGCGTTGCTAACGTGTTACCAAGTCAACCATTCACAGGTCATATTTTAACATTGCATTTATGTACACAGCTCATTTGTATGTTGTCAATTGAACTGGAAAGCGATTTTGTTTACGTTCGAATTTCTTTGGGACGCTGTGGAAGACATAAGAATGACACTATTGACAGGTAAAAGGCGGAGTTTGAAAGAAATACATTGGGCGGCGCTTTAATTGATTTTTGACAGGAGTAGCGACGAAACTCGTTCCTTACCTAACACTAATAGTGTAAACTCTAATCAGTTTTGCAAGCGGTAGTATAGAACTTTTTATCACAAACATACATCATTTATAAGAACTTTGGCGGTTCCAAAACAATAAGCATTGTAAGTCTTTTGCCCTAGATATTACAAGTTAAAAGTAAAACAGAAAATATACTTTCATGACAATAGTTTTAATGGTTCGAAGGCGCTTTACAGGCAACTGTTACTGACCTATTATTTAACAATAACATATAATAATGATGTATCGGGCTTTACTGATATCTGTGCTCGATCATAATAAAACTTAAAATTCTATGATTCTTTTTCCCCCCAAGAAGAAACCGTGAATGCAAACGAACGAAAGTAAAATAGCATCATTACTATTAAAACAGACTGATACTCTTTCATTCTATTTTCTTGTTTTCTGCATTTTATGGTTTGTTATCAGATTTTTTTGTGATAACAGAACAAGCATTTCCAGGTCGTCGAAATTAAGTGTTTAGATAGCGGATTACATTCAGTCAAGTACAGATAGCTCAAACATTGCAGTTATTTGTCAGAAAGAGGTCAGAAATTATTACTGAACTTTTTGTTAAATAATTGAATTAAAGACTATCTAAGGCAACATGATACTCTCATAAACTATACCAAGATGCATTTTGATGGAAATTAACGTATTGTTTGCTAGTAGAATTTAATTAAGAGAGAGAGAGAGAGAGAGTTTTATGCTGTACTTGTATTTCGCATATGCATACCTTTCTCTATCACAACTATCATTAAGCTCGATATTGAATAGACCGTCACGAATTTCTGTATCTCTCTCTGAAGTTATCTAACTGAATCATTTTTGAATACCTTAGTAAAGCTCATTTTAACATTCATGCAGTTCATTTTTCATATGATTGCACAGTATTTAAACTTTAGAACAGAAACTCTGCTTAAATTAACCTTGGATCTAACGGTCGTGTATTTTCGAAGATGATGCAAAAACATAACTAAATAAAACAGCTTCATAGCACTTACTCAGCTAAAACTTAACTTTTGTTGAATCAGGACATAGACACTAACGGTGGTCGTCAAGTCTTCACATACACTTGTTATTGGTAAATCATTATGCCGACCAAACTAGCATTATTTTCGAGCTTGAACAGTCTGAATGCAAATTAAACTAGCAAGTCTAATCAGACAGAGGAACAGAGGTAATTAAACGTCATTCTTAGGCTTCGCGAAATGTCTCTTTCCTCTTATTAAACGGGAAATCTAATAACGGGCACTTCTCTGGACACACGAATCGTCCAACCTGAAATAATTACTATGCATTAGTCTTTATTAATGGTTTTTAGTAACATTTTGCTTAAGAAGAAATGAGCAGTTTTGAAGTCTGCACCATAAGACGGATGACAATATATATTAAAACCCACACATTTTAGACCGGGAAATCTATGCGAAGCCCACGTAATGACATTACTTCTCAATACACATTTTACAACCTTGCTAGTTAAAATTACTCTTAAGTTAGTGAATATCATATTAACAAATACAAGCCAACGGATACCAGAGTTGTATTCTACGAATCAGTGGTATATACTGTAGTATTCTACGAATCAGTGGTATATACTGTAGTATTCTACGAATCTGTGGTATATACTGTAGTCTCGTGTGTACGTGGATAACTAGATCAGATTCCTTATATCAATGAGACTAAAACTGTAGAATGGTCAAAATTGATATCTTAGTATATAGAGTCTATGTATGGGATGAAGTGTAGAATGTATGTTTATTTCTCTTCAGAAACGATGAAAAATACGACAATATTGGTAGTTTATTGCAGAATATATCTTTGTTGAAATTTTCAGTCTAGTAGAAAAGAAACCGAACCATGCGAATCTATCATTAATTAAAGCTTTCGACTGCTGTGTGCACTACAATCACGAGTGTTGTCAAACTGCTGTTTAACAAATCAATGGTCTCAAAAGTAAGATAAAATGTTCATTGTTTTCCCTGAAATGCAATAAATAAAATGGAATCTCGATAGAACAAAATTAAATACAAATGCAATTTTTATAATTGTGCAGTATATTTTATACAACCTGCAAATATACTACAAAAGTTAACAGTTTTCTTCTTTAACAAGGTAAATTAGAGTAAATTGCAACCCAGGAATAAGTGTTTTGGTCGATGAAAAATAATTTGAACTAATTAAATTGTGGCTACAAGTTTTGTGACCAACAGGAAACAGAACTGAATTGTGAAACAGCAACGGAATGAAGCAAAATTGGAAGATGGAATAAATGTATCTATCTGCAATTATCAGGTTGGAAAAATGCCGGAAGATACATAGTAACCATTTAGAAATTTCTGGCAAGGAGGACCTGAAGGTAGGATAATTTGTGAGTAGGAGCATTTTGGATTAGTCTGATTAGTCTGTTAAATCATACACCTGGTGTCTTTATTAGTATTTGCACCAAAGGAAGACATACATGTAAATCAGTCAATAAAGAAATTGGCTTGGCACCCTTGTTCTCTGGCTCAGTTTTGAACACAGGGATAGATCTCTGTTTTCATTTAAACTATTTCATATTGGCATTATTATTTAATATATGATGTATTGTCAACTAGCCTCTGAAAAATAGTTTTTAATCAAACCCAGTTATCTGAAAGTTGAAGCCTTTTAAACCGATTTAAGTGTCATCAAAAGTCTAATCATGTCTTTAATCAAAGTCGTGTTCATGCAATCAGTTTTAAATCTAGCTGATAGCTCTAAAATCTGGAGCTGTACATAAAAGATTTGTTCCAAAGTCTTTATTCTGATTCTAGAACATTCTGCAAATCGCATGGAAGTCGGCTATAGTGTAATGCATCAATAACAAGCAATTCTATCTGTCTGAAGAAAGCTATTACCGGGGGCATTCCAACTAATTTGTGTTTTCAGCCAAAGAGAAAATATAATTGAGCAGTTTGATTTGCATATATATCTTAAGGCATAAAAATTTGCGAAATAAGTTTCTTTACAGTTTTTCATAAAAAAAACAACTACCGAATAAGTTCTCAAAATATGGATTGCATATAAAGGCTTAATTGATACGAAATGGATTCGAAATGTATTTTACCTTGTATTCAATAAGAGTACTTGAAAGAAAGTTCGAGTTCCGTCCTGGGATGTCAGTTGATTGGGAGACCTTTAAAACACATTTCACCCTTTTAAAAATTTCTCTAATCTTGTCCGATGTTCATGAATATTATTTTCTCAATGCACTTTCAAAAAGTGATTTAGTTCCATAGTTTTAACATAAGTTTTATATTAACCTTTCTTAGTTACTTTACCAGGACAAATTTACGTTTATGCCATGAATTCACAAAAGTATCATGCTTGACGGTCTGCGTCGCTCGGGGACATTAGTCAGATTAACATCAGTTTCACTCCTGTAACTACGAAAACAGAAGGGAATATTTGTCATTATTTTCTCTTCTTTGGTAAAATCTCATTTATTTTCTGTCGTCTCGGCGTTATTCGTTCACAATGGGTTATTCTGAAAATACATAAACCAATCTTTTACTAATCAGTTTGTCCTCTTGCTGTCTCCAACAGATTTGGTTTACTCGAATATAATTGGTACACATGCCTTTCTTACAATATACATCCTAAATGATTGCCCGTTTAAAGCCATTAAGTTCTTTTCTATATGCAAGTCTCATTGTTTCTGCCCTTCCCTTGTATGCCAGTGTATGATATATCATATCTTTCTCTTTCGTTTACGTTTACTAATTCTTCTATTCTGCTTACATTTGTTGTTGTTTGCTGGTTAATTTTATTATTCGATTGTTTTGTCTACTTACTTCACAAAGTATCGAAAATTACAGAAAAACAAATCTAAAAAAATGTATTTGTTAACAACAGGATCGCAAAATCCGCTTTAAACATATATATGAAGAGTCGATAAACAATTCTTCTCTATCTCTATCGCTTATACATACCAAATTTACCTTTCAACAAATAGTACACTCTAAGTTAACTTAAAGTAATTAATTGAAACGATATGTGTTTATGTTTTTTCTGTATTTCTCCGATCGTTTAATGTTTATGTGTTGATTACTTATCAAGCGAGCAATCTAATAAAAGTCCCATCTGCGGAAATACGAATCGTCCAGTCTTAAGATTATGACTATGGTTAAGTCGTTAATAATGTTTTCCAAGTATCCAGCTTGAACAATGCAATAAGCACAATTGTGTTCTGAGACCGTAAATAGTTGACAATGGCTTATGAGGAATGTTATTTAGGTAAAAATTTCACAGTGTCTGCTTACTGTTACAATTTATTCACTGAAACTGCTACAGTGGTTACAGGTACAGTCATTATGCATGTTTGCACTTTCATCACGGTTGTTGACAATGATACCATGCTTGCTGGAAGTTACAACTTGTATGCTGTTTAGGCAATGATGCATATTTCATATTTTCATTTGACTGAATAAATAGCAAAATTGCATGTCACATTTTGATACCAGGGGGCGCACGTTTCTTAGTTTTCACGAAAGATAACGGAAATTTCCGGCATATGGCGGAATTTAATTAGCTGATGCCTAAACCATTTCCCGTCAGTTAGATCTCTATACATATTCGGATATCCTCGGTATCTTTGCGACAAATAATTATTCAAATTACGGAAAAAAACATGACTACTTGAGCATAGCGCCCTCTGTTGTTAAAATATGACTTACAATTTTGAACTGACATTATGCTTACTTCTACTTTGCCTAGTGCCTGATAGCATTTTCTATACTGGTTGAACTCGTCGTATATTTTGTTCTTAGATGATTGTTTTTTTCTTAAATTGTCATAACTTTGTTGTTTATGGTGGGATTTGATTCATACTTAGACAAAACAACAATTATGACAAAACCGACATGTTAAATAACCCAATTATGACCACAACGCAAAAATGACCTTGACCGTCTAGGTCAAATGATTGAATTTTGCTTAAATTTTCATAACTTAGTTGTTTATGATTGGATTTGATTCATATTTGGATAAAACAACAATTATGATAAAACCGACATGTTAAATAACTCAGGTATGACCATAACCGTAAAATGACCTAGACCGTCAAGGTCAGATGATTAATTTTGCTTAAATTGTCATAACTTTCTCATTTATTTATGGATTTGATTCATACTTGAACAAAAACAACAATAATTATAAAACGGACATGTTAAATAACTCAGGTATGACCATAACCTAAACATGACCTAGACTGTCAAGGTCAGATGATTAAATTTTGCTTAAATTGTCATAACTTTCACAACACTTATGAGAAATCCGTCATTTTGATTCATTTTGACCTTGACTTTTAAATAACCTTGACATTTAAGATCAAGTTATTGAATTTTGATTAAATTAACTATAATATGACCTTAACCTTAATATGACCTTGACAGTTTAGGTCAAATTATTATATTGTAACAATTTTATCAATTTACAGTTTTAATTCATATTTGGAGAAAACAACACTTATGACAAAACTAACAGGTTGAATAATACAAGTATGACCTTGACCTTAAAATGACTTGGACCTTCAAGGTCAAGTTATTTTAATTGGATTTGATTAATACTTGGACTAAATGACACTTATGACAAAACCTACATGCTTAATTATTCAGGTAGGACCTTGGAATTAAAATGACCTTGACTGTCAAGATTAAATTATTGAATTTTGCTAAAATAACCAAATTTTTGTTATTTCTGGATGGATTTGATCTATACTTGGACAAAACAACACTATTTCAACCAAGATGCGAGACAAGATGAGACACTGAGAATAAAACAAACGTGTTGACCAATTCAAGTATTACCTTGACTTTTAAATGACCTTGACATTGCTTAACTTCGCTATATCTTTGTTATTAATGGAGTGGCTTCATGCTTGGACATAACTACTTTTTAGACAATACCTCTAAAGAAGGTTAAACTGAACTTGACCTTGACATTGAAGGTCAAATTTCTGAGTGTTGCTAAATTTGGCCGTAACTTTGTTATGTATGGATGAATTTGATAATCAAATTTCCAAATGATGTTTCATTTGAAATCCCTTCACCACAATGCGCTTCCTCTGATGTGTTTGCCTTTAAAAATAGAAAAAAAGTCGAGCGTAGCCCTCGATTGCGGTAGCTCTTGTTTTTTACAGAAACAGGAATTTCAAACAGGATAGTACTTTTTCTCAATTAGGTCACTGTCAAAAACGTAACCGAAACATTACTAAAACAACATACCAACGTCCTGTTTAGAAATGTATTTGCTTAGCGCTCCATAATTTATTCATGCGATACTTCGTTTAGCTCAATTAATCAAAAAGAGCAAAAAAGGATATATTAGTCATACAGTATGTGACCATTAGGGTAGGGATAATATTGAAACCTCCCGTTTTATATATTTTCTGAATTCCATGCAACACCAGAAGTAAATAATAAACTATAATATTTATTGCTACTCACTAGATAGACTATTTCTGTCTTAGAATCAGTATAGGAACAATCATAAAATGGAAACAAATGAACAGACCGAAGTCAGAATATTATAAAAAGCTACACAAATATTTGTATTAATAGAGCCGAATTTTGGCAGTACATAGCACATTTTGAAATAGTTCTGTACTTCTTTCGTGTTTATTTCCTATCTTTACAAATTCGATCTCCTGAATTTCTGAATCTTGACATAATTCGCATATAACTTGTTCGCCTAAGCTTAATCTAATAAATTGAAAACAACATCGCCGTTTAATTACGTTAAGATAATTTCTACAAAATAACTGGCGCCTTCTCCTGTGTCTTTTATAATCATCAGGCGCCTTTAATCCCAAATTTCAAACTTATCAGGAACCTTAAAACATTTATAAAGTCACTAGCGATTAATGATCCGTTCTTCAAAAAAGTACCCGAAAGGTACTTTCTTCGTAACTACAAGCACATTGTTTAGGACATATTGGTTGTGAAATATCGCTAGAGATATTAACTCGTGATTTCAAAACATATGATGCCACGCTGCTGGAAATGAAATATATTTCGCGTGCAAAGAAAGCAGAAACTTAATGCTAGCTTAAAAAGGGGCTTTTAGAGTGAGTGTAACGTTTTGTTGGATTTGCAAGGTGTTGTTCACCAGTCTCTTGGTCGAGGAATCAAATTAAGAAGAAAAAAAACAAACTTTGTTTCCTCAGAAAATGGGGACAAACTCGATTAACAACACTGTATTTATAATCATTAACAAATCCTCAGCATTTTTGGAGAATAATGCAAATATTTTGTACAAAACAAAAGATTTTGAGATCTTGATAGCGTGAGATTCGATCCACTTGTTTTAAGGATACCTATATCCATCGAACTCTAAGAGGGAAATCACGAGGAGTCATTGTCCGAATTGTTTCTAGTAGTTATTCTTGAAAACTGTATTTTGAGTTTTAAAGGATAAACAAACATTTTGTTACAATGTCATTTACAGAAATTCTTACATTTTATCATATTATACAAAATTTAGCACAGAAATCAGAGGGTTTGCAAGTTCATTCGTGCTTTAGCACTCGTCTTATCTATTATTCAAATGAAGAATTATAGCAGATATTAGCAAATCTATGAGCAACCTAGAGTATTTGGTAAAATACAATATCATAATTTATATGCCTTTGAAGACAACGTTACGATGTAATATTTGACGTTAAACTTCAATAAGAAATGACTTTGTTTTAATTGAACAAAACTCATATGGCCGCTTAAATTCATAACAAAAATCCTTATTTTGTAATCTTGTTTTGTGTCTTACTTCCTCGTAAGATTTCAGATCATATTCTTTGGTTATAAGATTCCAATATAATGCAAAAAAGGCTTTTAGCAGTTTATGATTTTTTTCGTGATACTGAAAAAAAATTAATACTTATAAACTTGTTGTGTTTCATCACGGAATAGAGAACAAATCTGGCATTTAATAAATCTTGAGAGAAACGTTTGCTTGGTAATGTTGCATTTGATCCTGTTTCTGTTCTAACAAATCGATGACCTCAGAAATAACTTGATATTGCTTTTCCTTCGGTGCTGTTTTCTTAACACCTTTATAAAAGGCAACAAGATTGAAAACAAATCTTTTACTTCTTCATAAACAACGATGACACATATGCCGTTAAGCAAGTTTAAAGTTACTATTTTAAGAAGAACAAGACGCTATAAACTTCCAAAAAGGACAGCTTTACATTGTGTTGAAATTGGTTTGATGTATAGGCGAAATTTTCGCTTTGGAATCACAGAAAGATTAAATTATGGAGGACATGTATAGACAAAAATACATCATGCTTTGTGACACCACAACTTCCACATTTTATGCAACAACCTCTTTTGTGTTAAATTTCAACTCTCATCATTTTAAAATATTTACAGTGTAAGTGGCCTTATTCTATCACGTTAGTGCCAAATTTTGTTGTTTAATGCAAAGAAGTTTGAGGTAACTTCTTTGATCTCTATTGCATTATATTATTCAAAAGGTGGCGATATCTCGGACAACCCGCAATTTCTCGAAAGTGTCCGCCTTTCTCCGTGTAGAATTTTATACACAGTGCTTTCGTTCAGACAATATATCGCCATTTCTATTATGAGTCTGGTTATTTGCATCAAACTTGCATATTCAAATCAATCGTAACTGCCGATGCACTGAGAAAATAAATGGTATTTTTCACATCATGATCATCAGCATTTTTCAAAAGTAAAATGGAGGAGAATGCATATTGAATTCCATTAGGATAATGCACTCTATCGCTAGAATTCGGATACCTCTTTTGCTATGAATTTATTTGTGCAAGGATCGGTACAAAATACCAAACCAATTTCATGTACCTTAAGGACAATCTGAAGAAGTATTATCTTATTGTGGAAGGTGGATTGAAATGTATTTTTGTGACAATGTCAATTCATTCAAAGTAGTATGTTTGGTAGTCTTTTTAGATTTCATAAAACTTAAAGTATTGATTTGCTGTTACATTACCTTTTGTATGCAATTATTTACACTCACTTGAAATTCTACTCGGTGGAAGAGGTTACTTTTCTAATTGACAATGCTTTGTAGTGCTGGAGTTGAGATAAAGAAGGACCATCTCAAAAACTACAATTCTTATGTTTTCATGCATTTCAATGGTGCTTCGAGTTGGTTAAAGGCGTATTCTTTTGTAGATATATATAACCTGCTCTGCAGTATAATTGAGAGAAGTATAAGTTCTTTAAAATTATTCGCTGTAACTGACTTTCATATGACCAGTTTTGAAAAAAAATCAACGTTTCCTTCAAATATACCACCTGTTTTTCTATTAAATCGTAGATGTCGTCTATGTCTTACTAATGAGAAGGCGAGTACAAGAGTAATGTACGGACATAAATTTAAATTCCCTCCCCTCCTTTTGTGGGAAATTTTAAGTTTTTTTTTTGTCTAATATCACTGATTGTACTGTATCGACAGAACTTTTATTATGCATAGTATGTAAGACAAACTACCTGCTTTCGGTGGTGTAATGTTGTAGGCAAATGGCTATATTTTTTTTAAAAAAAGGGAGCCGATCATGTAAAAAAGAAAATAACCGCGCGTCCTGTGACTGACTTCCATATCAAATTGTGTACTTTATGGTCCTAAGTACTGACAGATTTAAAAACAGTGATCAAGCTTCTGGATCAATCCTCATATAATTCTATTTCAACGATAAGCATCAAATGATAACAATGATTTAATTTCTCGATAAGCTTTTCATATTCCTTCTTTTAGTTGAAGCATTGAATGAATTTTAGTTATACGTTTAAAGTTAATCTCCTAGAAGAAACTGGTTCGCTAATTTGTTTCCAACTATTTGTGGAATACCGTTTCATTTCAGTGACTTTTTTCTTAGTATGACGAAAGTATGACGATTGATACACATAGTGTTTTCTGAAAAAAGAAAGAAAAGGGAAAAATTTCCTTGACAGATGAACATGTTTTAATCCTCACGTCTCATACAGACTTTATCAAAAATCTCAGAGATCATCAACATCTTTTCGGTACATCATGGAAACGAAAAAAATGACGTTTTACACCATAGTAACAAGATATATGGTCGATTTGAAGTTTTCTTGTTACCTGCAGGTTTGGTACAATGCATATGGACACCAAATACACAGTTTATTTTTCACTTTTAAATTTTTAGCGTTTTGACGCTCTTACCTCACCAAGCACCTGCAGGGCAAATACTGTCATGGAAATCACTCAAAATAATCCAATTTACAGAGTTTAACAGTTAAATGGATATTTGAATTACGTACTCGAAGTAACAGTCGAGTTCCACGTCGGTTCCTGAAGAATTATTTTCCAGCTCGGACATGACAAAGTGCCGAATATGGCGGAACAAATGCTCCCCGATTCTAAAAGAAATTGACAACGATGCCTCGGGGAAAAACAGTAAAAACATAGAAATAATAAGTGTGCACGCTCAAACAATGAATGTTGAGTTTCTTAGTTCTCAAAGGTAGGAATAAAGTAATTGAGATGTCCGTTTCACTGTCCTTCCGTACCCACGTTTTGTCTGTTATATATCTCTCAAACGTCTCGATAGATTTCAATATCAATAGAAAGAAGTTTTCAGGATTTCAGCACATTGGGAATTTGACATTCTCGTTTTTATCATTATTGTACACAATCATAGACATGCATACAGACTTTAGTTACCTTTTTAAAGATATTGCAAGTACCTGGCACAGAATGCATTTACTCTAAAAATAACTATACTCAGTCTGATTTAATTCCTTTGATCTTTTATTTCCTTTGCCTGTCTGATACATGACCTACGCATGTATTTGTCACATCGTGTGACAGCTATTATTTGACAATACTTTGGTGCTTAAATTAATGAAATGCATAATTAGATTGACTATTATTAATATGCAATCAATGTTAATTGTCGAGTCACGCAATTCCCTTTGTGAAAAATGAGTCAAATTAATTGAAATATAATTTAAATTCATCTATTTAGCGGCATGTTCGTTCAGGATTTCGGATGTTTCTTGTAAAAAAAAAGGCATCACGCATGTTTTTGGTTTGTCTGGTTTATATCCGAATTTCAATGATTTGATTCCTGAGGCAACACGCCTTGAAATCTACAACATGGGTCGAATTAATGAAGCAAATTTGTTTGTTCCTCGATTAATCTTAATATCTATATATTAAAGTGCTGCGGTACTGTCAGTTATTTTTCAACAAAAAACACTTATATAACGGTTTTGGAGTGTTTAACAAGAAACAGCTAGAGTACTCTTAAAATGTGAGATTTTCAATTAAAGAAACTGCCTTGACACATCCGAAAGTGTTTACTTCGCAAGCGCTTTTAGAATTTTTCATATCTTTTTTTCTCCTAAAAAGATATCGTTACTTGAAAAATATTATTCAAGTCAAAATATAATATTCTGTCGTAAAGGATACAGATTGTTAACAAATAATTCATACGCCTGAATTCAATGCTGGCATGAAAATCTGTCTTATTATAAATGGGATGACGGGAACAGACCTCAGTCCAGAATGTTATTATATACTGCATGTTCTAAGCACAAGTGAAATGGAGAGGCTGAAGTTTCATGAAGGGTTGAAACAAACATATATGTACTTCTACCATCGTGCGCAGCCTTGCTGTCACCATCGAGATAACAATTTGCACTAAACATTTTCAATTTCATTAATATATATACATCATACATGTTTGATAAAAAATGGGTCTAGATTTTGTATACTCATTCATGTTTCATTTTTTATTGACAAAAATAGAATTATAATAATGCCTTTTGCCATTCACCAAAAAGTATAATAAAGAATGTCGAATAAATAACTGATCAAAAGAAGAAGCATTGGCAAAGAATGAAATGATTAACGAGACAAAATAAAGAGAGGATATTAAAATATAATAATGCCCCTAAGCATTACCTTTCAATGACAAGGGACATGTAAAAAGCAAAAAAAAAAAAAAGATGAACGCAAACTCTCGTTTCTGTAACAGAAATGCATTTAGTTCTTAATAAATACTTTGTGTAAAAATTTTCGCAAACAAAAATCCAACTTTCATGGACTACCTCAAAACATCTGAATGATCCTGCCACGTAATTATTTCGATATTTTTGACATTGAAATTCCAATTTAAAACCTAGTTTTCAAAACATTTGAGTTTGTATGTAGGCTTACATTTTAATAAACTGATGTGAACACTTTTTTGAAAAAATGATATCAGAACTAAACATTCCTGTATGCCATGTAGAAATCTAGTTTACACGAATGTAGCTGGCCAACATTTTATGCCTATGCAGTATGTATATGCGACGGAGACTCTCCCAACATGTTTTAAGCGGTTTTTACAATACTGTTTTTACCAAATATGTCTTTTTAAAACAAAATTTGTCTTTCATTTTATCACGATACTTTGTGAGTTATCTTTAAACTAAACAGACGAAACATATTAAATGATAAGCAATAACCAACAAACAACCACAAAATAGAAGGGAAGAATTAGGGTAAAGAAAAAAGGAAGCTATATATCATACACGGGCATACAAGGGACAATGAGACTTATATATAGAAAAGAACTTAATGGCTTTAAACGTAGATAGCAGGCAACCATTTAGGGTGCATATAGTAAGAAAGGCATGTGTTCTAATTATTTTAGAGTACACAAAATCTGTTCAGACAGATATTCAAGTTTAGCAAGAGGACAAACTGATTAGTTAAAGGTTGGTTTATGCATCTTCAGGATAAACCATTGTAAACGAATAACGTTGAGCCGACAGGAAATTAATGAGATTTCACCAAAGAAGGGGAAAATAATGACAAATATTCCCTTCTGTTTTCATTGTTACTGGAGTGAAACTGATGTTAAAACATTCCAATGTCATTGTGTAAAGCAGTCCGTCAAGCATGATCCTTCTATGATCTAAAAAAGAAATCTACTGAATTAATGGCATAAAAGTAAATTTGACCTGATAGTGTAAGATTTGCATTCTGTAATATTTGCCATACCGAAAATATCATATCAGACAGAAAAACAAAAATAAATGAGTAAATTAAAAACTCATACCTAACACTTCAATATTTTTATTTATATTTTTATTTCATTTCAGTCTCATCAATGTGCATGCAATTACAATTCATAAGAAATATGCAAAGTAATACCATACAAATAATATCTGTATTAGCATGTACATAGATAGTGTACACTTTCTGTTTAATACAAGTTTGCATTTCAACTAAATAGTACATTATAAGTGAATTCAATAAATGAAAAGAAACGATTTGTCTTTATGCCTTTTTTCTGCATTTCTCCGATTTAATCTTATTTATTCCAATGCTTATGTGTTGACTTTTGCTCGATTTTTTGTAAGAGGTCATTTTTAAAACGATGCACAAGGAATGATACAAATATGTTTTAAACAACATCATAGCGCGTCTACTTGAAGGTGTCGTCTGCTAAATTAAGGCAGCAAAATTTGAATGGTAATGATTCCCTGACCATTATGACCTTAATCTCTAAAAGCCCGGGCGTAAATTAATTGTTTTAGCATTATCAGACTTTGTGTTTAAGGACGAGACAGAGACAATGTATCGTCATTTTGAGGCTTCAAGAAATGTCTCGTTCTTATTAAGCGAGAAATTTAATAATGTTCCCTACTGCGGACACACGAGTACGGTCTTAAAATTTATGAGTATGGTTAAGTTGTTAATAATGTTTTCCAACCATTCAGCTTGAAAAAGATCAATAAGCACGATTGTATTATGCGCACATAAAATGTCTGACAATGGATATCTTAAACAAAACATTGTAAAATTCAACAAGCATTTCTAGTTTGACGATGCTGTAAGACACATTTTGCAGTTCCCCTTGTACAAGAATTTTTGTTGAAGTTTCAGTATTGTGAGGAAACAACACAAAAAGACATAAGAGCTTAAACATTCTTCTAATTAAAAGTCACAGAAACCGTTTGTATGGAGTCTTCCTAGAAGTGCTGTTGAGGTGAGTCAAGGTTATCAGGCAACCAACATAAATTACTAATAGTATTCTGAGAGTGACACAGTGGCATGCACACGCACGCTGACTTTAGTTTTCGCTACTGCCTGTCACCAAAACAGTTCTGTTTCAAGCAAGATTCGAGATAATATAGACAAATACTGCAGTGCTTTTTTCAGGAGCAGTGTCACGTATTTTAACATATATTACCTCCTTTACGCAGCCATTTTGAAAAATTTCCTTTTCAACGAAATTAAGACCAGATCAAAATGGCCATGACTGCCCTACTTCGATCTCAAAGTTAAATTGCTAAAACTAAAAGTAACAAAGACCTCACTGGAGCGTCATTTGAACATTGATGTCGTTTCTTTTAGAGAATCTTTTTTTAATGCATCAAGATTGTATTTCTCTCAATTAAGCCACTGACAAAAACATACTAACTAAAACATTACCAAGACAAAAATCCTAAGTCCGGTTCAGACATGTTTTCGCTAAGAGTAACCTCAAAATTGTCCACAAATTATCCCAATTAATCTCAAAAATCAAAAAGATAAAAAAATAGTTGTACAATCTGTGATCACTAAGATAGGGATAAATTCAAATCTCCCGAATTATACAATTTCTGAATTCAATTAAACACTTAAATGTAAAAACTAAACTATAATATTTATGACTACACACATTGTATTCGAATTGGTATAGGACCAATCAAAAAGGAAACAAATGAACAGTTTGAAGTTAGAACTTTATAAAAAAAGGTACAAAATATTTCAATCGACAGAGCAGAATGTCGACAGTACATTACACATTTTGAAAAAGTTGTGGTTCTTTCTTGTTAATTTTCTGTCTTTATCATTTCAATGTTCTTTATTACTGAATTTTGACATAATATGTACACTTAAACTTAGTCTAGTAAATTGATCCCAGCGTCGCATTTTAAACACGTTAAGATTATTTCTACAAAATAAATGACACCTTTTCCGGAGTCTTTAAAAATCATCGAGCGCCTTTAAACTTAAAATTTAAACTAAAAAAGAACCACACAAAAGCCATTAATCATAAACTTTTAATCCGTTTTTAAAAAGGTACCCGATGAAAGAAATATTTTATTCTTATGTGAACTACAAAGCAAAGAGTTTTGGAAAAAAAATGTTAGGAAATATCGCTAAAATATTAACTAATGATTTTCAAGCATATCAAATCTCACAGCTAGAAATAAATATAACATATGTTGATTGCAAAGATATAAAACACTTAATGCTAGGTTAATAAAAACTTTAAAGTGAGTGTAATCTGTTTTGGGGTTTGCAGGTTGATGTTCACTAGAATCTCTTTGTCAAGTGATCAAATTAAAGAATAGGAAACGGTTCATTTTTCTTTTTTCTCAGAAAATGAGAAAAAAACAATATTAACAACACCGTAAATATTATCATTAAGAAATCGTCAACGTCTAAGTAGAATAAAGCTAAATATACAAGATAAAAGATTTTGAGATCTGGGTAACGTGAGACTCGATCCACTATTCTTTTTAATCTACCTATTTCCATTGAACTTTTAGAGGGAATTCACGAGTCATTGTTCGAAGTGCTTCTTGTAAACGTGACTTCTAACATAATCCTTCAAAACTGTTTTTTGAACTTTCGTGGATACGTGAACGTTCTAATACATCCTCATTGTAATCAACTTTGCTATTTTTATCATAAACAAAATTAGGTAAAGTTTTAAGGAGGTTTTTAAATCTAAGTTCAGTCGTGTCGTAGCAGTCGCCTTATCTATTATTCGAAAAAAAAAGAATTATCTAACTATAAGCAACTTAAGACCTTAGTTAAAATACGATACAATATATGCCTTTGATGACAACGTTTAATGTTTGATGTTAACTTCGGTAAGGTGTATATGACTTTGTTTTAACTGAACAAAACTCATATGACAGCTTAAGTTCAAAACATAAATCCTTGTTTTAGAATCTTGTTTTGTCTCTCACTCAAAAACAAAAAACAAAATGCTTTTAGCAGTTTAGAAGTTTTCGTGAAACTGAAAGAAATCTTAATACTCCTAGATTTGTTGTCTTTCATCTCGAAGTAGAGTACAAATCTGGCACTAGATAAATATTGGCAATGTTGCCTTTGATCTTGTTTCTGTTCAACAAATCACTGACCTCAAAAATAACTTGCCTCTTTCGATTTTGTTGTTAAATCATAGAAGTGCGATGTATAACTTCTTCTACTCTGGTTATTTTATTTTTTGCTAGATACATTCTTCATATCAATTCATTCTTTCTGTTTTGATTTATCTTTTCTACCTTAGTATGACATGTCCATGCACATTTCGCGTTATTCCATTCTATTTAACAATATTCTTCAACTGAACTTTTAACTTCAATATTTACTTTAAGAATATGTTTTAAGATATTGTTTTGAGAAGAAAGTTACTAATTATTAAAAATAATTACACTATTCAAGCATTGTAAAATGAACGACTTGGGAGGGAGGCTGATTTAATTTGAATTAGACTTTCACAATTTGCATGCTAGGAGCAACATGACAAAATTGCATCCTCTATTATTCAAAAGGTGGTGATATCTTGTAAACACCGTTTATACTTGAAAGCATCTGCCTTTTTTCGTGTAGAAATTTATAAACAGTGCTTTTCTTGTTAGACAATATGTCACCATTGCTATCATGAGTCTGGTTATTTGATCCTAGCTTGCATATTCAAATCAATAGTAACTACTGATGCACTAGACAGAAAAAAAGGATAATTATTCTAAATCATAACAACAGCATGTCTTCAAAAGTAAACTGTCACTTACTTTTTGTCAAATCAAATCATTCTGTTTAGAAATGCATATTGAATACAAGTCGGATCATTAGACAGAGTTTGAATTTTTCTTTTCTAATTTTGTATTTGTAATTGTTTTAGTGTTATACACCTGAAAATAAATAGTGCGAGTGATATACATATAACAAGACAGTGGCCAAGATATATGAGTTCTGCCCTATTCATTAAAAGTGCATTGCACAGTGTATTTTTTTTCTTAAATTGCACAATTTTGTTTCCAACTATCTGTCTACGAATAACTGTTTCATTTTAGAGACTACTTTCTATAATTCTGGTGAAAGTATGACGAACGAGCAATAGTAGCTTCTGTTTTCTGAGTAAAGAAAAGCAACTAAATTTCTTTGACAAAGGAACATTTATTGATCATTACGTCACAGACAAACATCAAAAATCTCAGAGACCTACTAAAGCTACATGTCCAGCATCAACATATTTTCGGTATTTCATGGCAAAGACAAATAAGACGTTTTATCCCATAATTACAAGAATTATGATCCTTTTGTAGTTAACTTGTTTCCTGCAGGTTTGGTTCTGGCACGGGAACACCAAAATGTTTTGTTCGTTTCTAGACTTTAAGCGTTAAAACCTTCTACCTCATCAAGCGCAAGCCCGCCAAATACTGTCATAGCAATCACTCAAAATAATCTATTTAATTTTCTGAACGTAACAGATAATTGGTTTTTGAATTACTTACTTAAAGAAACATGCGAGTTCCACATCGGTTCTTGAAGAATTATTTTTCAGCTCGGATGTGACGAAGTGCCGAAAAAGGCGCAACGAATATTCTCCGTTTCCAAATAATTGACAATTATGCCTCAGGGATAAACAGTAAAAGCACAAAAATCATACTGCTGCACGCTCAAATTCTGGATACTGTGTTTCTTAAACCTCGAAAGTAGGAATAAAGTAATCAACCTGTCCGTTCCTCTCTCCGTCCATACCTCGTGTTGGTCCGATCCATATGTCTTAAACTCCTCGAAAGATTTCAATATCAGTAAAAAGAAACATCAAGAACTTTAACACGGTAGACAGAATTTTTTTCGGCCTGATTCGTCCGTAGACGAAGTCAACAATAGGATCTAAGGTTGGTAAATCTATATTTCAAAATCGTTCCATAACTTTTCCTCCCTTAATGATTTTGCTATTATTTTTAGAAATTAAAAATGTTTTAACATTATGTGCAAAAGGGTTAAGGTCACAAGTTTGGTCAAAGGTGGAAGGATGCGCTCCATATCTCTCTTTCGTCTTGAAAGATTTCGAAATCATTTGATAAAAGTATCTAAGATATATAGACGATGGGTATAATGCAAGTCACTGTCTTTGCCTGGAAAGTTTATGATCACACATATTGTTAAATTGTTGGTTGTTAAATTATTTCAATTCTGCTATTTCTTCACCCCTTGGAATATTTTGAAATTATAGGGTACGTTACTTAGAGAAAAAGTTGATCTTAATCTCACAACGACAAACATTCTACCAAAGGTTGGTTTAAATTTGGCAGAAAATGCTGCTTTTAGGTACAAACTAATGACGGCGGACACAGGGCGTTCACAGTAGCCAAATCAAGACACATTTTACTTAGGTCAGCTAGATTGCATTTTATTCTTTAGAAAAGCAGATCAGTGATTTGGCGTTCATTATGCAAAATCATAGATATACATATAGACTTGAGTGAACATTTTAATGAGTTTGCAGAACCCGAGAAAGCGTTTTGACCCTTACAAAATAACAATTCCGATTTAATTCGGTTGATCTACTTAGTTTAGACTCATTTATTTTTCATCGATTGCGATACAAGTTCTTACAACTTAATATAATCATCACGCTCGATGACTGCTTCCTGGGTTGCATACCAGTAATCGCGCAGTGTGGAGGAATGTGAAGATCGTGAGAGAATCTCGCCTCTGACAGGATTTGAACCTGCGACCTCCGGATCAGGAGCCCTGCGCTCTACCCCTGGATCACGGTGCCTCCACGGTTGATCTACTAACACATACATTTCTAATCTATAATAATTTTACTGCTATTTGTCTGATACCTGACCTACACATGCACTTGTCACATCGTGCGACAGCTTTTATTTGACAACAATTTTGTATTTTCTGAATTGCTCAATTGAATTGACAATTATCAATTCGTAATAAATATTAATTGTCGAGTCACGCAATCTCCGTAGTGAAAAATGATTTAAATTAATTGAAATATAATTTAAATTCATCAATTTAGGCGCATGTTCCTTCATGATTTCGGATGTTTCTTGTGGAAATTAAAGAATCAAGCACGTTTTTGATCCGTCTAATCTGTTTCCTGATTTCAATGATTCATAATTGTTTCTTGAGGCAACACGCCTTGGAATCTATACGTGTGTTGAATCAAAGAGTCAACTTTGTTTATTTGCAATTAATCATATCCATGCACTCAAGTGCTGTGATATATATACTTATTGTCAATATTCATAAATTAATTTTTAATCAAGAACCCCTTCATGTACATGTATAACGGTTTCGGAATGTAAACATGACACAGCAACTGTTACAGCACTTCTAATGTTTGAGACTTGCAATGAAAGAAATGCCATAGGAGATTTATTGCCTCGACACTTCCGATAGTATTTACATTTCAAATGCTGGTTCACAAAAAGTTCATACCTTATTTATGAAAAAATATGTTTTTACTGGAGCCATAATATATCCAATTTCTCGTGTGTAGAGTAAAAATCATTGTGTGCTGGTTTCTGTGAAAAAAGTCTTACTTTGCCATTTGCCTGAAACAATACAATAACATGAACGTAATAAATGGTTTTTTCTACAACAAACAGTTTATTATGCCAGATAGGAAGGATAAAATGTTTTCAAACCTTGAAGCATCGCTTCTATCTTTACTTTATCAGTTGAAAATTATTTTCTAGCTTTCAAATTATTTATTTTTTCATTGGCAGCTTTCATACCTATTTTGTCTCCATACAAATCCTCGACAATATAAACATATGCAATGCCGAAGGTCATATCATGCATTCTTTGACAATTTCTGCTTCCCAATAAGCTGTCTGTACATTTCTTTTTCAGTAAAGATTGATACTTAAAAAGTTCATATATATCTCATATATCGCCTCTTAAACCGGTATAAAGCATCTTGTTTGACAGTTTGCGCCGCAAGGGAACACTGATAAGTTTCATTTCAGTCTTTATCTCATAACAATTGAAGCAAAAGGCGATTTCTCTCATTATTTCTCCTCTGTTTTGGCAAAGTCTTATTAATTGTCTGTCAGTTTGACGTGCGCAGGCCGCAAGCTTTCATAACAAAACTTCAGCTAATCAAATTTTTCACATGCTTCAATTGATTATTAATCCGCGGCAGATAATTTGTTGTCGAAATTCAGCATGTACTATTCATTCAAGCAAATAGCAAATAATTGCATATCGTATAGTATTTTTAGACTGCCTTTGTTACCACGAGGGACGTTATTTCTTTATTGAGTAGTATTCAAGTCTCGAGTAGTCTTTTTACGCGGTTTTTACTCATCGTCGGATACCCACGCTTGTTGTTGTATAAAAATCAACAACCGTGGGTGTCCGACAATGTTTTTTACCATGATGTTTGTTGACACAAAGTTCTCATGCCTGAATGTTTATGCTGGCATCATCTAGTGTTTTTAAAATATTTTCTTATATTGAGTAGACCGAAGTTAGTAATATTGTGCTAACCGTTTTTATTTCATGTGAAATGAAAAGGCTTAATTTTCATGAGGGGCTAAAACAAAACAAAAACCTGAATTCTACCATCGTTCGAATTCCTGCTACCACCATCTAGGTAACAATTTGAAGAAAAAGTTCAGTTTCCTTCATATATAAGCATCAAACTTGTTTGATAAAACCAGGGTCTTAATTCATGCTTCAATTCTTATTGAGAAAACCATTACGCCTTTGGTCATCACGCACAAACTACAACAACAAATAACTAATCAATAATGTCGAATAAATAACTAGTATCATTGAAAAATGGAATGACACAAACACAATAAAGAGAGGATATTTAGATTGAATTAAGCGGAACGTTTCAAAGACAGGGGTCATGTGCAAAGCCACAAAATAAGAGCAAAACAGAATTGGACTGAGTTCCTAGTAAAAACTTTATGCAAAAATATTTTGCAAACAAATATCCAACTTTCATGGACTTGCTTCTTAATAACCCTGCCACGTCAATATACACTACGTTGTCAAAACATTTGACTTTAATGTAGGCTTACAATGCACAAAATTATAGTGAAAACTTTCTGTAAAAATGAGATCAGAACTAGCCAAGTTGTTATAGCAAAAATGATCACAAAGCATGCGTATCTGGAGCAACATTATCGAAAACTTTTATTACTTTAAGCCCGAGCTTGCACGGCCTCCCATCTAGTACTTACGATGCATGGCGAGTTTGGGTATGAATAAAGCTAAAATCACATTATCTTGAAGCAGCAGACGATGATGTTACTCTGCCTTGACTGAACAAAAATCATCTGCTTTCTCTAATGTAATGCCAAGTTTTCATGGTAGCCGTTTAACTTAGTTTGGTACATTTGCCGTTGAGAATTTTAGATTTACATTTGTGTCCAATGTATACGTACCTCTAGCAATGTTTGTTTTATTCTCTTTATTCGCTTAATACATCTTTGGTATTCACAAGTTTTCTTTCCTGACTGGTAGGTACATTTTTAGAGTGCTACACAAAGACTAACTTATAAACGAAAAAAAATGAAAAGAAAAAGAAGGAAAAAGACGGCACAGTATGTAACAATATTATATACATATAAACATTAAGGATTTTGTATAATACTAAAAGAGCAAGCTGAGATAATTATGTTGAATGTCTTAAGTCCAGTTTTGCTTATATCTGGCAGCTTCTTAAGTATAGTTGTATCGTTAAAACAAAATGACAAATTACTCACTTATTATCGTTTTCCTTTTTCTTGTTACATTGTTTTTCATACTAAGACCTTGTACGGTGTCTGGAATTTTTGCAAAATATAGATCCCAATTTAAAAATCTCTATGTCTGAAGTCTGGATTGATACATCGGTACATTAATGGCAAGCAACCGTGATACATGAAAGATGAAGTATGTAAAACACGCAATGTTTTTTCCTATTTTTGAAAACTGCTGAAAGTGAATACTTCTGGAAGTCTTAGACAATGTCTTCTGATAATGTTTCCATTCTAACAAGCCAGATTATTTCTATGAGTAGATGTAGGAAGTTATTGACTTCTTTCATGTAATGACAGAAGTTTCTAAATGTAGAATTGTAGGTCCGAATAATGTGTCTAAAGGAAGTCACGAATGAACTAGTATTTGTTTTTTTTTTTTTTAAAAGAGAGAGAGAAACCTGTATTTTTATCATAGCATTTATATGTTTTGGGACACCATATTTTCGTTGCTAGGAAAATTCAAAAGGCATATTTAATACAATACTATTTTTATGAAAAAGAAAATATGATAAAAGCAACATATGGTAGAATAGTCCATGAAACAGCCTCCGTATAAGCGTGTATTGGCGTCCCCAGGAAAGGACTGATACTTGCAACTTTATAATGTGTTGATTTTTTTTCAAAGCTTAAAACAGGATCGACACCGATGAGAACTGAATGTCTAATGATGCACAAAAATGATCAATACTGCTTTTAAATTTTACTTAAATTTCATTATGCTGTTAGAAAAAGTTAAACTTGCATAGGCAATGCTTATCTCCTAAAATATCCATAAAGTAAGGCAACGGCTAGTACTCTCTTAACATTATTGCAGAGCTTATCTTAAAATTACCCTAAAATTTACCGACGATATGTTATCTTAAAATTACCCTAAAATTTACCGACGATATGTTATCTTAAAATTACCCTAAAATTTACCGACGATATGTTATCTTAAAATTACCCTAAAATTTACCGACGATATACTGCACACGCATTTTGTTGGCTCTTTCAATTTAAAATGCAAATTAATTGATGATTTGATTGTCTCAAAATCCGTACCGCTTGTAATATATTTTTGTTATTATTACTTAATTTAAAAAGTTGACTTTCATGACCACATTTTATGTCTTCAATATGAAAGTACCTAAACCGTAATCTAATACAGCAATTACTCAGTATGGTCGGTAAATGGCGTTAAAGAATACATAGAACATCACTATGTCGTTATTTTTCTTACACTCGAAAAGTAGCGCGACGAAACGAGACTAATTTGCGATTACATTTCTCAGTTTATCGTCATAGTGTGCTGGACTAAGTTTCCTAGAAAAATAAATAAGTTAAAGAAAGAAGAAAAAAAGATAAAAGAAGGAAAGTCTTGACATTGAACTGATGATAAAGTGTAGATTCCTACAACCCCTTTTTTCTTCCACTTCCTTCCCCTTTCTTTAATTTTACTTCCTTTCGTTTCTTCTTATCATACCTTTTCTCTATTTATTTATATTGTTTACAATTTAATTGTCAACTTTAAAACATCTCGTCAAAAAAACTTCCTCAAAAAGGTATACCATTGTTATATGAGTGTATTTACAAGTATATACGTTTCTCTGTAGGATATCACCTCTATATACATACTATCTTACAACTCGAAACGAGCAAAAGATTTTTTTCAATACACAGAGTTTTATCTTAGTCAAGAGCCATGTCAAGATTTCCAGAAGAAAGTGATAGCCCTTGGCATTTATAAATATTTCATGAAGCTTTACAAAGTTCATAATCAAATTTTATATAATTGGAACCTTATAAAGTATTCCTGGGGCAAGATAGCGAGCCTCCAGTTCATTCTGATGGCAGGTTGGTGATATAAGATGAAATATAGAAATATTCAGTAGGAAACCTTCAATTTTCAGACAACACAGCTGTCTTTTGCCTTCTTACAAAACTGGGTACCATCAGGATAATTAAAAACAAAAACACAATTTTCTTAGTTTTAATGGGAAATAACCATATTGATTTAGTCGAAATAAGTTTATTCATTGCTCTTGAATTCAGTATTACTAATAGTGTTCACGACTGTTGGCGATATGTAAAATATACAAGAGCGATCAGTGATCACATGTGTCGCCTGATGATAGCCAGTTAAGCAGTTGTAAAATCATTCTACCGAAAAACCTGTTAAATATGCGCAAGTACTTGAGGTACCGATCAATCCTGTAACATTTCATTCAAATTGCATTAGTAGTATAAAAAGTAGTCCGGACAAACTTTAAAAATAAAAAATCATTAAAGGGCCGTAACTCTGACAAAAATCAATGAACTGGAAAATACCGACAATATGCACAATTAGACTTGGTACTGATCAGGTACTGATTTAGGCAGCACAACCACCTCCAAATGGAATGGACACATGTTGTTTGACGAGATATCATTTCATCACTAAACTGAGAGTTTCTTCTTTTAAAACATGGTTTCTGGAGATTCACTGAAATCGTTTTTTCTGCACTTTGATGGTAAAAGAACACCATGTCTTTGTATTGACGTTTGAACGCTAATTCCAAGTCAATTTTAATCGACATTCTAAATGTCACTCGCCTACGTATATCTTTCTTTTCTCTAGAGTCTTCTTTAGAAGCCAAATAGAAAAAGAAGCAATATTTAAATGACATATAATATCAAAGGAGGAAAAAAGAGGGACCGTAGCAACCGACTTTGATAAAATGTGTCATTAAATGTCGAAAACAACTTGTCATTTGTGTACGTTTATGACGTCATGTCTAAATATAGAGTTCTAAATGTTATCACCATTATTAATCAGGTACAACTGTAACAATTTCAGGTCAAAAGTCTAAGTATAGGCTATTTAACAAGGTGAATTGGTCTGGTATTAATGAATCAAATCCTTTTCTTTTTTAATCAATAATTCACGATGATAAAAGTTGAAGACAATAATCTAACAATTTCAATACGTCCACTCTAAAACTATGGGTCACTGAATCTAGCTATACAACATGTCAACTAAAATAAAAGAAAAAGAGGGTATTGTAACATTGATCTGATACTTTTAGGAGGATATCAAGCGCTATATCATGCTATGCCATAAATCGACCTTAGAAAAAATCCGGAAATTGAGATATGAACGCGATTGTTTTTACTGGAACTGAATAAACAAGCAGATGGAACATTTTTTTTTAACCTCTCCTTCCGAAATGACAATTAAGGAATAGTATTTCTCCTGATGTGTTCATCTTGATTCTAAACCAAATAAACCAAATATATATGAGTTTATTACTACAGCTTAAAGGGACAGGCATATACTGATATAAATCAGTGATATACTGCAAATCTAAAATAAACATACATTCAATTTTCCTTTTGGCATTTAGACACAAAGTAAGTGTTTATTTAAACTTTTTTTCTAAGTTTCTTTTAATAGCTACAGTAAAGCACAGTGCAAATCATACTACCAATAGATGATAGATAATCTCTGTTAATGTTTTCCTTTCAGGCTCAAAGATTTTCAACGATACGTCGAATACTTGTGTTGCAGTTTTTATAAGAGAATGCTGTATAGCAGACGGGGTGATAAACTGATTGTGTGAGTCATAACTTGATCTTACGCCAAAACATTCTTTGACAATTTTTACTGTATAAATCCAGAGAAAATGTTTTCTTGGTATGTTTTATAAACTATATTTGCAATTTTAAGCGAGATTAAAAGCTCGTCAGACTACACATATATCAAATATATATTGAATATGTTGTCATATAAAGAATAGAAATATGATAATACGTGAGCTCAGAGCCAGTAGCTAGGGAATAAATTTGACAATATCTCTAAAAAGCTTTTGTTTGGACAGAAATACAATACATTCTGTCATAGCAGTTTTATTTATTGTACAACTGCTCCTTGTTTATGTAAAAGTGAGACATTAATGATTGTTGTCTGAAGACTTTACGTTTCTTGTTGTTATTCAATGTGTTAAAGACGAAAGTGCCATATTACGATAGTTTTATCAAAATTTATCAAGACATTGAAAATTGTTAGGAGCCGAGTTTTTTCCCTATAAAGAAGCATACTTTCCTATTTCGAAGAGAAAAATTTATATATATTAATAAATAAAAAATGCCTTTTATAGGTCAGTATATAAAAACTTCTTATAATGGGTATAATATGTATATTGAGCTATTGTTAAATGTTCCATTTAGTTATTGGCTGCAGGGACAGTATATCCTTTTGTTTGCGACGAAACCCACGTGTTCAAGACCTTAATGCCAACGATCAATTTTACTAACGAAATTTGGTTATTCAACGTTTACCTTGACTCCCGGACAGATTAAGTGTAATTTATTTTCTCTGCACTATTGTAAAATAGCACCAGTATTTACTTTGAAAAGGGTAAGGAAAGCCAGTTAACATTAACGGTTAAAATGGCATCGCCTACAAAATTCAATTTTTTGTCGAGACAAAAATGATTTGTATGACAAGAAAAACAATATGGTTTAACAAAGAAACAATTGGAATTTATATGATGAGAGTAAAGATAATCTTTTTGGCAAGGAAAATAATTGATGTAATAAGGATAACAATAATCTTTATGGCACCAGCTATAATTAATGTAATAAGAATAACAATAATCTATATTGCATGAACAATAATTCACATAGCAAGAACAACACTTATTTATTATACTAGAACAAAAAATAATGAAATGGCAAGAAACACAATTATTTATGTCACAAAACGAAGTTTATTTTACATGATTATCAGAATGAATGGTATTGTCTACAAAGTTTTATGTAGAGAGAACAATAATTTATATTACAGGAACAATTATAATAATCTAGGACAATAACAACAATAATTAAGGATCAAGGACAAGAACAATTATTTATAAAAAAAAACAATTTAGGACAAGAACAGCATTTCATAAAATTATGAAAAGAATAACAATAATTATATTGCAAAACAAGAATTATTTATTTGACAAGAATAGTAATTTTTATATGACAAGACCAAGAATATCTTATATGACAAGAACAACAATGATTCTGAGACAAGAACAATAAAAATGTATATTTCAAGAATGATAATAGTTTATTTGACAAGAAAAAAAAACAATAAGTTATTTGACGAAAACAATAATGATTCAAATAAAAAGTACAACAATATAATATAGGCCAAAAACCGTAAAAATATATATGACAAGAACAACAATAAAATAAATATATGTGACAAGAACAACAATAGTTTATGAGACAAGAACAGCAATCAGTTTATGACATAAACAACAGTGATTATACGACAAGAAAGCAATACTCTGAGTCTCTGGCCACATGCGACACAGACCTGAGAAATAAAAAAGAGTATAGGATAATTTTTTATCAGTAATAAAGAAAATGAACATAAGTAACTAAGTTTTAACAGCACAATAAGTCTTCCTTGTAAGAGCTATTTTATTCACATGTTTAACTGTAAAAAAGGAAAATAAAAACATCAGAAAGTATGTGAGACAACTACTCATTTTCAGAAAGCTTCAATGCATTATACTAGGTAAAGTAACTCGTTTTTGTCTCGGCAAGGCAAGACATGTACGGGACATAATCGAAAGATCACTAACGCACGATGTAGAGTTTTGTTTTACAAGCAAGTTTTTGTTACAGAGCAACAAGGGGAATAACAAAATAACTGACTAATTTTTCTTTAGTCGCTTCTATATCAACGTGAACTGCAGCACAATTTAAAAAGTAGGGATGAGCCGGGTGATGATGAATTGATGAATACAAGAAATATAGATAAACTTTAACCTTATTTTACTTAATATGATAAAATTTTTAGCTATTTATTTGTATCAGTTGTACAATTAATATGTAAGCAACCATGTTAAAGATTTCTAACAAAATTAATCTCTCGTTTCTTGTGCCAATTGAAGGTTGAGTATGTACAAACAACATGAACAAAAAAATCAACATTTGCACATTTAATTTCATCTTAACAGTAAAATTCAGTCAATTTACAGAGTTACCCATCGGATATTTCTAGAATAACTTAATAGAAAACTGCAAGAACATTGAAGATTTTTTTGGTCTTATTGAAGACCTTAATGGATTACTTTAAAAGAACTGTGCGTGTTTAGATACAATCACCGGTGTTATTGACCTAACTTAATACATTAGACTGAACTGAAAACATTTTATTCGTAAGATAGTTTACGTTTTATGAGTTAATTCAAATATAAAATTAAACGTTTCATCTTTTAAAAAAATGATATACAGAAGAAGTCTGAAGGCAAGTTAGCATTCAGAGAAAAACAAGGTTACTTTCTTATATTTTTTTTTTATAATCAATATGAATATAAAATCTTGAATAAATGATTATACTGTTTCTGAAATCGGATGGTAGTAAGGTCGTTTAGTTACTAATGACTTGAAGTGTTCATCATATAGACAACGTATTGTAAAAAAGACTCGGGTTTGTAAAGTCAAGGTCAGAAATCATTATCCAAAAAACAATTATCGAAAACTGCTAGCCTGTGTGCTTCTGTAAGCTCTATCCAAACATTTAAATAAGTTCTCACAAATGTCCGTCGGATAGATTCAGCATGTCGCAAAGTATCCTCCTCTTTGTCCATTCGTCGTTGCCATCAAATAACACAGAAATCGAAATAAAATTTGTGTCTGTTCTGTGACACTGCTACTTTTATATGGTTTTGAAAGAAGTTATGTCTCTTATGTCACTTGTTTCCCAATGAAATGTTTAGAAAATCGTGAAATATCTTCTAGTTTGAAATCAAGGCGCATAGCTCTATGAATGTATGGTATCCTGCATTATCTAATAACTGTAGGGAGAACCAATAAAAACCCCAGAAGCGTGGCTGTAGCAAGCGTTGCTAAAGTCTCACTTGCTATAGAGAGAGTAAAATCTTCAGACAATTCTCCTTGTCCACAAATACACGCCCAGAACTCTGACATTTTCTCAAAAACATTAACTAGTGGACCTTTATAAAGGCCACAAGACATAGGGCTTTCAGCTTTTGCTTATAGCATGATGGAGTTGATATAATCGTGAATCCCCGGAGTATTAAAACTAGCCTGACACGGGGTAACTTTTTCATCGAGACTAAAAACAACTTGTCTAGAGCTTTCATCCTTGCATGTAATATCACGTAGTCGACATTTTCACAAATTGCGTTGCAAAGAGCTCTCGGATCAAGCGTGGCCCTCTTGTTTATACAGAGTCTATACAGGTTAGAATGCGAACTTTGTTTTGTCTAGTGCACCGTAATAAACATTGCCTAAATTATGTCTACTGTGTCAGTTTTGGCCCATATCAATAAATTGAAAATTTACAAGCGCAAAAATATTCTTGTGAGTATTTGCAAGGAAGATAAAAATGATAAATAGACAGGTTGCATGATATATTTTCTACCGATCAAGCATATTTATTGATTGTTAATCCTGTTTTTGGAAAGACATGACATAAACTCCCTTTATATCCCTAAAGCTTCTTCATGTCAATATTCTAGAGTACTGCAGCTTGTCAAGGAGAATAAACATCTCTCTTTTTCTAATATCTTCAACCTTTGTGTTCTTGCTTCTGTATGTTTTCTGTTGGTTTTATAATCTGTTTGTAATGTAATTACAATTATACCCTGTGGGAAATCAAGGCATTATGTCATAATTGTCAGAATGTTATGCTCCATCACTGCATTACACGACGGTATTGGGCGCCCAAAATCTATCTCAAATTGTTTCCTTTTTTCTTCCTTGCGAGGCATATCAATATTTGTTAAATATGTCTCAAATGTTGAGGCGCCTGTGAAAACTTGAGAAAGACAAAAATTAAATGAAATTTCTCTGGGAACTGTGCATTAAGATATTTATCCGTCTTACTGATTGGCTTTTCCAGTATAAAATTTTGTTTTGAAATAAACCGCTTTTGGACCACTGCCAAACAAGAAAGATTTTCTTTTTAAGCTTCGTAATTTATTGTTTTTAAAATTGTTCCGCTGAGATTTTTAAGTAATCTAAATCTATTCTTTCAGAAGAAGCCGTTAATATTTGGCGTGTTTTGAATCTGAAATGTAAAAATAATACAACAAAAAACGTTCCAAAACACAAAATTGTTAGAAATTTTCAATAAGTCAATTACCAGATGAGATTTATTACTTCGAGTTTGAAAATAATTGTTTCAAACATCATGGTTATTATTTAATTCCCGAAAAAAATCAAAAAATAATTGCAGACATTCGTATGAAATTTTTCATTCAAAATCTCCCATTTATGTGTCATAATAGCTTTATCCAGACGACGTTGTGTTATGTTTTAGACACGCAAGACATCCCTAAAATGGCTTCTAGGACCCGTATATAGCATCGAGCCTGACAGCCTGCAGCGCATGGGGACTTTTATATGATTTTACTCCGTTGCCATGGAAACAAAGATGAATACGTTTCATTGCTCGTTCATTTTTTGCAGCGTCTTATTAATTTTCTGTCATTTTGCGAGAAGGTCGAAATGAGTTATTCTCCAGTTTCCCCGTACCAGACCTTTTCTGGCTTGATTTTAAACATGTTTGACTTTTAATATTCCTCTGCAGAGAATTATGTGAACTCATGTTTGGGTTGTCTGCTTGCCATGCAACTAGCCACGTTAAAGTCCTGTTACTTCTAACAAGTGGAAATATCCGCAGACCCCACACAGTGTGGCAAAAATGTTGAAAAAGAGAAATAATAAACAAATTCCCTGTATCAGATCAGCCAGTGTGCAAGTAAAAATGACTTCTAAAACCAATACAGGACTAAAACCCAACTATTCATGTAATGTACGCAGAATGCTTGCTTTTTAAGTTATATACGGGCTTTTAAAGGCTCATTGTGTATGTCTTGTATATATGTTAAATTTTCCAGTTACACGGTATGACAGTGTTTTGATAAAAAGGCAACGATTTATCGTAATGTGTTACACATTGTATCTCTACTGTCACAACTCTGTTTCACAATCAGACAGTAAACTATCAACTCACAACTCCGAGACGTTAACGTTTTATAACAGTATGTCTGATAAATTATTTTATTTCTATGTTTTTGCATATTCTTATATGAAGAGATTTTCAATGATTACTTTTATCCGTTCTAATGTCTAGAGGTAGCATAGTTGTTTATGAAAAAACATAGGAACCAGGAATAAGGTACACCGGTGATAAAAATGGTCAAAAGTTTAGATTTCTGAAAACAAATCTGTCATTTTCTTAACTAGCATAATTATTAATAAACAAATGATATTTTTGTTTTATTCAGAAATCAAAATAAATTGTAATATATCTTTCTGCTTCAAGAGCACTAGGATTACGAAAAACAGATCGATTGCATGGTAAACGTATAAACTCCTTAAGCCAAAACTCTTTCGCAAAAACGAACAAAGGTTACTTTGCGCCCTTAAGGGACTCTGTAAAACGTGATGTTCCCCTAAACAAGCCTGAAATCCAATAATGCAAACGTCTTGAAAACACTGGAATCTTTCTTCTCTCAGATAATAACAATATCTGAGTTGTTACTGGTGTTGAGTCCGGCATCTAGCCTGAGGATGAAATCAATACTGAGCACTCGCTAACTGATAAATGAGTTAATTCACTTGATACAAATTCAGTCCAAATAATTAGATTTACATAATCCGGCTAAACTGTATTGAATTTCGTAGTCATCACAGTCACATTATCAGAGGTAATAGTAACATTCAAGCGCGTACATTATGCAACGCACCAGCAAAAAAAAGAAAGAAAGAAAAAAAAAACAAGAAAAAAACATCTTTCAGTACATCAATACTTTAACATTGAGCCCGTAGCTCTAAAGGCTGATTCCATTGCAAGCAGAACAGGAGAACGGCATAAATTATACTTGTATTTTCAGGCGAACCAAATACAATCGATGATATGCAATAAAGCGTCTAGCTTTGGAATTACTATACTAACAAACTATGAGAAGACATTGAAAAGAGCATCTATGTATATATATCATATATATCAAAACCTTTCAAAAGTTCCGCGTTTTCGAAAAATTAAATGCTATCAGGAATTCATTACTTTTTCGTTTAATGGCTTCTGCACTGCAGATAAGGATTTTTTATGCAAGTGGCTAAAAAACAACAACAACAAAAAAAACACCCAACCTTTGTTTAGATGTCAGTAATATAACGCTTAGCTCGTCGTCGGATACTCACGTCCAACCTACCCTTCATTCATCGGTAGATTACGGAATAAGTACTGTGGGTTTCCGGCGATGCGCTTAGCTACAACTGTTCTAAGTGTTTCAATAATTTGATAGATTAGTTATAACCCTTTTGTAAAAGTTTTCCAGTAAAATTTCACATTAATATTCATTATTTATAATTTTAAGAAGAAATTCTGTATTGTAAACGTGTCTAGATAGTTAAACATATCAAACTGCAAAAAAACGCCAAACCTCGAAATGTTCAGGATTTTTAATCAAACATTTGATCAGATTTATTGCTACTAGTTTATAAATATTTTAAACTGAAATCTGAAAACGCCATTTTCCTCGGTGTTGTGAGAACAGTCAATTTTGATATTAGATTTCTGTCAAATCTTGCAGATTTTATGGAAACAGGATGATTTTGTTTTCTCGTCTGTCAAACATTTAAATTTATACGTGTCCTATCAGCAGTCGTGTTCTTAACACACCAAATGATTGTGCAGAGATAGCTATTGCAATTAACAACAATTTCACCAGTTATATTCTTTTGAAGCCGTGTTCAGATATTGTTTATATAGGAATGTCACCTGATCTTTAAAACATCATCTTGTCGTCCATTCCATTTTGATACCATTACTTTTTAAACAGTTCGTATGTTTGAAGAAGACTTTCCATAAATATGTTCAAATATTTTAGTCAGACCAAGTCAATGTTTACAAAAGACGGCAGGAAATCCCGTATATCAATAGTGAAACTCATATTAAGTATCATGCTAGAAATTCTGAGCTACAAAGAGACATTGCCATGAGAATACTTGTCATTATCCCTTCTTTGTTATGACAATATTTTAGTAATTTCCTATCAGCTTGATCTGAGTTGGACACAATGAGTTATTTTTCAGCCTCTCAAAACCAATTTTTAACTTACAAAATTTCCACTGTTCTCTTTTCGATGCTCCGTATGCAGAAGACAGGATGCTATAGAACTTGGTACGTGTACTTGTCATATAGTTAAACACAGCTTCTGTAATTATATCTATATTGTATAAATTGTGCTTATTTAACACTTTTCTGGCCAGTGGCACATCTTTGTTTGCGTAAAAATATTCTGTTTGAAAATAGACGTGTTACTTTTATTGACCCCTCAAAACCAACAAAGTACAAGTTACTTAAAAACATTTCTGAGGCATTGATATCTGTCTCAGACTCCTTTATGAATAGAAAATTTAATAATGACCACTTTTGGACTTCTAAATGCGTCTTATTATTGAATGTTGACGTTCTTCGAGATCTTATTGATTTTCATCCTAGCACTTAGCGGTTAGACCAAGAAGTAATTCATCATTGTGTTGCTTAGTACAATGAAACTGGGTAACAGTGCCATTAACACAAGATATATTAAAGAAGAACTCTCTCAAACTCTAGGGAAAATCTTCCTTTTTGCGTTCTGATATAAGTGTACAATATACGTTCCTTTTTCAGAATTTTTTAACGATATTGTTTAAATAAGAAAACAAGCGCTACTTTCGAATGAACACAATGCCCACAGGGGGTTTTGACTATTGACCCCGTTACCTCTAGGTTGGTATGGCGGGTAATCAAGCTCATCAAGATGCATGCAACTGAGAAGTTTGGAGGCGGTAGGTGGAAGCACTCATGTTATGGTCAAGGTTAAAGTTTTGTGACAAACAAGCAAACATACGTACAGACCAAAACCAATATGCCCACCCTCCGGGATAGATGCAGTTCCATACTTTTCATATCACGAGTATTTTACACACTTTATCATAGTTCACCATCTATTGCAACGATATTTTTACTAATTTGTCATCAGTTTATGAAAAATACTCTTTTGGGTTTTTAGATTATTTTGTGATTTGAAAACAAATGGCGTCAATAACAGAAAAATAAAAAAAAATGTCGTTTGAAATTATTGAAAGATTTGCATTGCATGTACACATCATTAAATTGATACAGTGTTTGAAGATAGTATTATTATTGTCTAAGATACAGATATGTAATACTGGTGTTATTTAGAGTAGTCTTATACAGACTGGTCACGAATATGCACTTCTTTTATTTAATTTTGAGAACGAACCTCACAATACCCAAGCCTAACATGTAATGCTGTTATCCCTGATACACCGTGTAATAAGCGGAATACGAAAAAAGACATTTAAATGGATTCCGAAAGCTACCGAGCTTCTTGTTTGTTTCTTTTACGTTTCTTTGTTTCTATTTGTCAGACTTTCTGTCTTTCCTCGTAGGATTTTTTTTCCAGAATTGTAAAGCAGTCACTTGCTGTCAATACAAATTATGTCAGGTTTCGCAATTACGTGCAGTCATCAGTTTCTTCCTATTCTCCTGAAATCCCCGGTGTTTTTGATAATTTCAGCTACCATAATTTCATCTTTCACATTTTACATCATGTTTGTTCTAATCAATTTAAACTACAAAAATTGAAAGATTGTGTTCAACAGTACAAGTTGTTTGCGAATGTCATGAGATTTGAGCCTGCGTTTTGCCTTGGGTTCTTTGACAGCTAGGCACCATGCGATCGAAGTATTTACAAAAAGTTAAATAATCAGTTACAATGCATACGTTGTTAGGCCATGTTCTTCCAGTAATCTTCTTGGTGATTTTTTTTTCAAAGCACTGATGCTAAAGATGCTTTTGATTTTGTCAAAGCACTGAAGCTAAAGACGTTTTCGAAATTGTCAAAGCACTGAAGGTAAAAACATTTTCTATTTCGTCAAAGTGTTGAAGGTAAAGACGTTTTCGATTTTGTCAAAGCACTGAAGCTAAAGACGTTTTCGTTTTTGCAGGGCACTGAAGCTAAAGACGTTTTTGATTTTGTCAGGGCACTGAAACTAAAGACGTTTTCGATTTTGTCAAAGAACTGAAGCTTAAGACATTCTTGATTTTGTCGAAGCACTGACGCTAAACCTGTTTATGATTTTGTCAAAACAATGAGGCGTAAAATGTAGATGTAGATGACGATTGTAAGACAATCCCAAAGCATCTTACATTTTTTTCAGTTTGTCCTACTCTGGTATACCTGTTATACATTTATATCAGTGATCGAACTGATCTTGAAAATCAAATATTTTATCATGTTCGTTTTTTTTTGAGGAACAAACGTCATTATTTATCTTTAAACTTGAATATAATTATTGTGAAAACAGGTCCGCTATCACTAAAGTAGTGTGAATACGGATAAACCTTTAATGGCTGCTCAAGTCGAAATTAAAGTTATAGCTAAACTGAAAATCTTCAGTTATATCTTAGAAATGAATCCTTTTACTTCTTATTTCCACTTTTTCAGGGTAGCTGTTTAAGCTCACTTTTGACTTATTTAGAGATGATGACGTAAGAAAATGCCGTATAATTGTACGACATTCCATAACTTACGTGATGATGACGGAAGACAATGCCAAATAAGTATTTCCAAGACATAATTTGGTAGATATTCCATTATTTAGCAAAAACAAAATTTCGCACCATAATAAAATGAGTGTTTGTTTAAATGTCAAATAGCTGTAATGTATTCTTTATATTCACGAAATTTGTAGTGTGTAATGAGTGTAAAGTTGAAAAAAGAAAAAAACATCGTCAACAAGATGTAAGAATTATTGAAGGTTCATCAAATCAAGCTAGTTAAATGTCCTGTTTAGCAGGCTTCCATTGTACAGTCATACCATTAGCTGCCATTCTGTTTGTTGTTTGTAGTTTGCTTCTAAGTCGTAACACATTCTCCGTATAATAACAATATAACAATGTTGTCGGTAGTTATTTAAGAAAAAGAGTTAAATAAATTAAAATTGAGTTGTCAACACAGAATTATTGTTACTTTAAAGACAGTACGCCTTTCCTGTCATTTGAAAAAAGCCTTCTATTGAAACAAACTTTTATCATTCGTTTACGAACAGTTTATCAATTATTCTGGATAAACTCAAAGCATACCGGCCTAGCAGACTGATACAACTTAAATGTGTAAAATTATCCTTATCATACATATCAAACTTTAATATCTGCAATTCAGCATAGCATAATTTTAGATAATTCTTTTAAGGCAAAATCAATTTTAGAACAACGTCAGTGTTGACATTTTCAAACTTCCAAAAGAAAATTACATTGTCAATTTAGCAAAAAATTAATGGAACAATTACCATGTAATAAGAACGCGTTTATGGCATTTAGAAAACTAAATAAATGTAGAAGAAAGTATGTGCTTTGCAGAAAACTCGACATAGTTAATTTGTCATTCTTTTGTGCTGGCGAGTTTATATGATTTAACCCCACAAGAACGAAAAGTTGGGGGCGCAAACACAACATTCATGTGTCACCGGAACAATAGATGCAAGTGTTGTGTTGACTTGTATGGAAATACCAAGTTGGCGACCTAAAATGGCGTTCTGACGTTACTTTACTAATGTTTAACTGTAGAAAATGTTTCCAATCCAGAATGTTTTTATTTAGAAATTAACAGAATAATTAATGATTTGTTTCATTTTTAATACTTCGGTTGCACTGCTGATATTTACAAGGTGTTTGTTGTAATATTTAAGGTAAGGCTGTGTAGGGTTTAATATGCAACAGATTTTGCATATGAAGAAGTCTTCTGGCTTTTAGTTCTACAATTAAATGATTTTTAAGTATCTTTGGCTGCACCTTGAGCTCATTTGGGGTTGAATAAAGCATAGAAACACGAAAACAATTCCAAATCTAATCTCATTTAGGCAATGAAATTACATTTATTCATGCATAAAGTTCTTTTGTCACAGGAAACCTCGAATAGAAAACTGCCAAACAGCGAAAGCTTTTTTGTATAAATTACAAAGGAAACTCTCTCGCTGATAAATTTCATTACTCATTTTATAGAAATACATAAGCAAAAAACACGATGCAAGAGCACACTAAATTGGCAAAACAAAATGTAATAAAATCGTTAAAACGTAATTCTGCTATAATTCTTCTTGATAAAGCACAAAGTTTCATCTCACGAAATAAAAAGAGGCATTAAGTTAATCAAAAGAAGAGCGAAATATCCAACGATAAACACGAGGGAAATTTAAAATGTCACAAACCCTTTTTATACTTCATTCAAAATAATTCATGTCCCTAGATCACAATTACAATTTAATCTTATTTTACCAAGAAAGGTGTCTTACAGACAGAATGATCTTTATTTGTACCAAAAACATTCCTCCTAACCTGTCAAATGAACATGTTAGAAATATAGTTCAGTACTTTTTAAATGATTTTGCGAAAAATAAGAAAGACCTTTTCATGAACAAATGACTTGAATATGAAAGACAGCCACATGTCAATATCATTTTTAAGTGAATAGAACACAGTTGACTTTTTCTAATCAATACATTTTTTTCTATATCAGTAAAGCCAGTGCGATCCTGGTATTTTTAAATGAAAGTACGTCAGTTCAATGCATAAATCGACATATTATAAGAGTAAAAATGCACGTTAGTCTTTAGTTTAGGTTTAAGGCTTTTTTTTCTATCTTTATATCAAATCAACATTTGATTTTCATTTCTCTTTGGTTGAAGATTATCAGTCAGAGTAAAATTCCATAAAAATGTATCATCTTTCTTTTTATCTTACCTCAAATAACTTATGTTACCTCAAATATCTTCTTGATTCAAGTGCACGTAAACTACAGACAGATATATCAAACAGATCTCAACTGTCTCAACGTATAATGGTTGATTTCTTCTTTGTCGTGTTTACACCTTGTAGGGCGAAAATGCAAACAAACAGCGATTTGTCGTCGTTTCGCCTCTTCGCCTAGCAGGTCAGGGCACCACGCAATATTTCTTTACAATCCAGAGCGACAGGAGTGTCCGTCGTTTTTTCGTCAAACAATTTGTCGCGTTTTCGTGTTTTCGCCTCGCGCCCTGCTAAACGAAACTGCGAAAGATACCCCGTTGCGTTTTTTGATTAGCTGGGCGAATTGGGAAAAATACGATTTGTCGTGTTTTTGCGTCATATCAGCCACTCAACCAAGCTACAAATTTAGATTTTCAATTACACCATTCCATTGCTTAATGCAAATATGCCATACATATCTCAGGAGCACTCTAGGGGAAAACAAATCAGCATTGTTGCCGGGTAAATGGTTTTTGCAGCATTTAGTATGTTTCAATGATTGACAGTGTACGAGCAGATTGCATTAGGCTGTCATCTGACAGGCATTACTGAATACCGCGGTCTTGTTTTTAGGGAACCATCTGAGAAGTTGGGGAGTAAATTTGAAAATGTAAGGTTTTGCAGTTATCCTCGATTATTTATTACAGTGGGGGGGGGGAAGGTTTTTAACATCCAACTTTGCAAAAGCGCGACAAAATGGGTAAGCCTTTTGAACCTTAATTTAATTTGGTACACACATTGCTGTGCTGTAACCACTCATGGCATTTATCTGCACCAGGGTAAACAAATTTACAAGTAGTGAGACTACTACGAGAAAAGTTTCGAGGAATGTTTCACAGCTTATTTTTGTTTAGTTTTATTTCATTTAATTAACTGATCTCTAATATCGACCGTGAAATACGCTTTTGTAACTTATTTATAAATAGTTGAATGACTGCTTCCTTCGAACTAAATATAGTTTGGAAAGTGTGGGATGGGAAATGTCTTTGAAGACTCTCACTCCTTTCGGATTTCGAACCAGAAATCTCCGGATAAGGAGTCTTGAGTCTGTACAAAGCAATTATGACTACACTTTGTTTGGGATTCATACGTTCGCCACAAATTTTTACTACTTCTGTAAAATTTGAAAATGTCGACAGACAAAAATGTCTTTAAAGAAAGCTATAAACTTTTATATCAGCCAGAAGCAGCTGAACAATAAATCGACCTTTGCGAGGAATTTAATTGTATTTCTGTCTAAACAAAAAGGCATTCAAAAATGATGTCAATATTTATTTTCAAAACACTGGCAACACGCTCTTTTGTTTCCATAGTTTACTCTAATTATTTATATTATGGTAATATAAGTGACATGTACAATTTACAGTGTCTGCATAGTTTATAATGCCGACTGAAAGTGAATAGAAAGCAAGTTATAAATCATATTGACGAAACATTTTCCAGGATAGGAAATGAAAAAATAACGTCGAATACTTTCTTGCAATAAAACCACAGTATGACTCATACAATCAATAATCATATCTGCTTATGCAATATTCTGGGAAATATGAAAACGCATATTGCGTGAAAATTTGATTTAATACTCTTTACGACCGTTTATCGATTGAAAGTTTTATAATGAAATATAGGATACTAATGAAATGAAGGAGTTTTATTCACATTTAATACATTTATTAAGAAGAGGCAAGGTTATAAAATGATAAAAGATAAATCATTAACATATAGATATTAAATCAACGAAAATGATTTTGCTACCTCACAAGATAAGACTTACGGGCAACCATTTTGAAATAGTTTTGTTGTGTTTTTTTTTTTATCTCTGAATGGCGAAACACATAACTAATTTTTTAAATGTCTATTGTTTTACGGGGGGAAAATCGGAATATTTTGTGTGTAGGGTAGGTATTTTGTTTTCCTCAACGTTAAGAAAACATGATGAGATATCTGCTTACTTCTAACTACTAAAATGTATTATTATTTTAAGATCTCAAGGTAGACAGCAAACATTTCGAAATGCAGGATAAGTCACGGGTTATTTCAAATGGCAGATTTCTTTGAAATTCAATTTTACATACATTTCACACTAGACTTAAATGTCATCTTAGAATAATGTTACGATTATCCGAGGAAGCCAATAAGCATAAAAGAATCCCAAATATTCAAGCACATTTTGTAAGATCTGTTTCTGATACAGAACGTTTAAATGTTTTATACTCTTCCAGACTTTGCAACTCAATGTTACTAGAACTTCTCTGTCTTTTAATTTCACTGATATTTCCCACAGATAAATCCTGTGATGCAGATCGTGAAGGTGGAGGTATTGATAATGTAATGTCGTGTACTTTCAGTCTTATCATCCTCAGCCTTCTATAAAGAAAGTAGAAAATCAAATTCATTAATACCAATCCAACTAGACTTGACAAAAGGACTATAGTTTGAACTTGTTCCGATTCTGTAACAGTTGTATCTACTTTGTTCTGGTGAAGATTTATGCCTGTCTGGTAAGAGTCAAGCTGGGAATCTGCCTGTTCAAGCTGATGTACCATGATGAAGTCTGCAAAAACAACAACAATTGCTTTTTAGGAATCATGTTTTAGGAATCTTAAAACATGTATTATAGAAACATTATAACTACATACTAAGGCGTAGTCTTAGTTTTTATAAAACACCTAAGTTTAAATCACGCAAGGTATAAACAGTGTTTAAGTACCAACATCTTAAAAACACTTATAATAAGGAATAATAAAGATAACATGTCAACGTTTAAGAAACACACTTAAGTACAATTTTGACATAAGACATACGTCTGAAACACACCAGGAATAAAATTTTGACATTATATCAACGTCTTAAAAACATATTATGAACGAATTGTTTTACATAGATTACGTCTTAAATCACACAAGGAATAAAGATCTTGACATTCACATGCAAGGAATGAAATAGTAACATTAAACCTACGTCTTAAAAACACATCAAGAATACAATTTTAACATTGTACTTACGTCTTAAAATATATAGAGAATTAAACCTTGACGTGATGCCTACGTCTTAAAAATGCAGAAGAAGTTTTGACGTTATAACTACGTTTTAAAATTACATAAAGTTTTGTCATTTGAATTGTGGGTTTAAGTTATACAAAGTAAACTTTTTAAAAAGTTGTTTTTACCGTTCTGTCGTGTCTTAAAAAGTACAAAGGAATAAAATCTAAGGAATGATGATGTATATAAAATTATTTTATCAATAAATTTATCTTTCAGTAAATTTTTACAAATTTTCATACGACTGCAACAAGCAGCTTTTAAATTAATTCTTGGATATTGATTTATAGTTTGCGACGCCAGTTTAGGAATTAGAACATATAGTAATTGAAAAATAATGTTGAACTTAAATTAAGGATACAAAATTTATGACGACAGGTGTATTTAAACAATTTCATTTGATGAAAAGGTGTTTCTTTTAAAATCTTATATTATATTTTCGAAGAACCTCGACATAAATTTCTGTAAATTAAAAAGTTACCTTTAAGTTAAAATCAACAATATTCCATTAGCTGTTTTTAAAACTTATCAAATCAGAAAACTGCGTTGTACTGATTTAATGTATATATGCGTTTGTTTGTTTTCACTGGTACACAATGAAAAAAATTGAATTGAATGTTTATTTAGGTTAAAGAGATATTGATTCTGGACTCTGGGATTCAATGTTTACAAGAATAAGATCATTGACAACATTGGCAGATCTAGTCACGTAAAATGTATTAGCTAACCGTTGAATTGTTCAGTTTTGAGATTGATAAACTGCGTAAGCGATGCCACTTAGCTTGTTTCTCAAATATCAAAACCGATTTTCCTGACTCTTCCAAGAATGCGCCAATGTGTGTCCTAATATAAAAGAACCAATATTGCAGTTCTAGTCAGACATGGAACAATCTCAGTATAGATGTAAAATGATACGTTTTCAGTTGTTTAGAGACAATTGTTCCCTAAATAGAGATTCGCCGACAATATACCGTCCATTGTGTAGGGTCCAAAAAACAACTTGTTATTTCAAAAGAACCATCGATTGCTTCTCGGAATAGGAAGGAGATAGTTTAGAACTGCAGGAAAGGTCTGAAAAGAGTAGAAATTCATATTAATTAAACGTTTTATAACACCTTGCATTTAATTATAATATATTACATAAGGGAGCCTTCAAAACATCAGCACACACCTTTTGTGTAAAGAAACGAAGTGACAGATAAAAACGATTAAGATATAACATGAAGATGTATTATTCTTTACCTCATCTACACCAACGTTCGAAAAAAACAACAAGAACACTCATGATATTTATAAAAATGGTATAGTTTTTTTATAGTTTATTTGAGTCTCTTTCATATTCATTATATACAAACATAAAACATACTAAAATTATTAAAAGATACATATGACCATTCTACAATAGAATTTTAAGATAATTAATATTACATAATATTGACATACATATGACAAAACACACTAATTACATCTAAAAAGGTTAAGACAAGATTATCTTAAGCATTTAGACCATTTTTACCTACTAAAAATAGTTAAAAACTACAAAGAACTTGAAATTGTTAATTGTACAAAATATTACAGCGAAGCTGAAGTATATTGTATATGGGTTTGGCTGTAAGTTTAACAATATTATTTGTTGGAGATGATAAATATAGTTTCGCTTCAGCAGAGATGTTCGCAAATTCTGGCATTAAATTACATGCTTTTTCTTACAAACTTTAGGTAATCTAATACGTTCATATGCATTGCACGATAATGATACATGTTTTTCGCATTCAACTGTACTTTTACATATTGGACAAACCCTACTGTCAACAGCAATATTTTATATCTACCCTTTTCAGGCTTTATAGGAGCTACTCCACATCTGAATTTAACTAGTGCAGACTTATGTTTTCGTGACAAAAATGCTCTCTATTATAATCCTATTTCAACACATACGTTCTTAATTTATTACCATTACTCTATTTCGACCAACATTTCTATTAAGCGTAGCCCTTCACTCATCCACAAACAATGACATTGATTTATTAACCAACTTTATCACAGAATGACTTAGACGAGACTGCGTCAGCCACTTGCTTACTCCACTAAATTTAACTTTTCCAAATATTTATAAAAACTAAATTGCCAGTTTCTACATCTTGTGTTGCTCTTGCCTAAACAAAACGAATGCACTCTATTTACATCCTTTTCATTAAATCTATGCTACAGTTGACATATAGATCTCCACTGTTTGACATGCGGCGGCTGCCATGCTAATTTTCCATATAAAGCTACTGTAGGTGTATACCGTCCTACCCCAAGATAAGAACGCATTGCCCTATTCTGTATTTCATTTGTGCAGGAAAACCCATGACATCATACATTTTAATAAAAACATCATATGGCATAGACCCCAGTGATTTTGATTTTGCAATAAGTAACTCAAAGCCTACCTGCACTCTGAGCTATACACTTAGCAGTCTTATTATAACCTAGAAGCTCGTCAAGCAGTAAATAACATAGTGTTCCAAACATTTAATATTGGGCTAACCACACGTTAAATCAAATGAAGATCTTCCTACTGACTGTGGCCTAAAGTGAACAATGTTGCAATACCTTAACAATAGGAGTCCAATATCATCTGAATACAGTAATAATAAGAGTCCAATATCATCTGCATACAGTAACAATAAGTTTACAATATCATCTGCATACAGTAACAATAAGAGTACAATATCTCCATACAGTAACAATAAGAGTACAATATCTGCATACAAAAACAATAAGAGTACAATATCTCCATACAGTAACAATAAGAGTACAATATCTCCATACAGTAACAATAAGAGTACAATATCTCCATACAGTAACAATAAGAGTACAATATCTCCATACAAAAACAATAAGAGTACAATATCTCCATACAGTAACAATAAGAGTACAATATCTCCATACAGTAACAATAAGAGTACAATATCTGCATACAGTAACAATAAGAGTACAATATCTCCATACAGTAACAATAAGAGTACAATGTCATCTGCATACAGTACTAATAAGAAGGACACTATCATATGCATACAGTAACATTAAGTTTACAATAGCATCTGCATACAGTAATAATACGTGGACAATATCATATGCATAAAGTAACAATAAGAGTTCAATATCATCTGCAAACAGTAACAATAAAAGTACAGTATCATCTGCAAATAGTAACAAAATGAGTACAATATCATCTGCATACAGTAATAATAAGAGAACAATATCATCTGCAAACAGTAACAATAGTAGTACAATATCATCTGCATACAGGCGCGTAGCTGCCTGTACGCGAGTACGCAGCTGAATCCACATTATTTTGACAAAAATGGATTTTTGTTGGTCAAGAAAGCTCTCCGGAGGCCCCAAAACGCACCAAATTGCACCATTTATTTCAAAATTTTCAGGGGGGGCATGCCCCCTGACCCCCCTAGATTATTTTGAATCCACATTCTTTATAGGCTAGCTACGCGCCTGGCATACAGTAACAATACGAGTACAATGTCATCTGCATACAGTAACAATAAGAGTACAATATCATCTGCATACAACAACAATAAGAGTACAATGTCATCTGCATACAATAACAAAAATAGAACAATGTCATCTGCATACAGTAACAGTCAGAGTACAATATCATCTGCATACAGTTACAATAAGAGTACAATATCATCTGCATACAATAACAATAAGAGAACAATGTCATCTGCATACAGTAACAATCAAAGTACAATATCATCTGCATACAACAACAATTAGGGTACAATATAATCTGCATACAAAAACAATAAGACTACAATGTAATCTGCATACAATAACAATAAGAGTACAATGTCATCTGCATACAGTAACAATAAGAGTACAATGTCATCTCCATACAGTAACAAACAGAGTACAATAAATTGCATACAATAACAATAAGAGTACATAATCATCAGCATACAGTAACAATAAGTTTACAATATCATCTGCATACAAAAACAATAAGACTACAATGTCATCTGCATACAGTAACAATAAGAGTACAATATCTCCATACAGTAACAATAAGAGTACAAAATTATCTGCATACAGTAATAATACGAGGACAATATCATGCATACAGTAACAATAAGAGTTCAATATCATCTGCAAACAGTAACAATAATAGTACAATATCATCTGCATATAGTTACAATATGAGTACAATATCATATGCATATAGTAACAATATGAGTACAATATCATATGCATACAGTAATAATAAGAGAACAATATAATCTGCAAACAGTAGCAATAATAGTACAATATCATCTGAATACAGTAACAATACGAGTACAATGTCATCTGCATACAGTAACAATAAGAGTAAAATATCATCTGCATACAACAAAAATCAGAGTACGATGTCATCTGCATACAATAACAAAAAGAGTTCAATGTCATCTGCATACAGTAATAATCAGAGTACAATGTCATCTGCATACAGTAACAATAAGAGTACAATGTCATCTGCATACAATAAAAATCAGAGTACAATGTCATCTGCATACAGTAACAATCAGAGTACAATATCATCTGCATACAGTGACATGCAAATATTACTATAATCTATATCAATTCCTTTACCAACAGTCTTAATCTGAGCAACAAAATAATTTATAAACAAATTAAACAGTAAAGAGGATAAGGAACAGCCCTGTCGGAACCAACAATTTACCTCATGTTAGGGTATTTATTCTTACACATGATGAGACTGGATTATACAGTGACTGTATGACCTGTAACATATTACCTTGGGTACTTTTACTAGTTAACTTGTTCCATAACATTGTTCTCTCAATGAAGTCAAATGCCTGACAACAATCAATTAACACATAAAACGTTCTTTCTAGTTTCTACAATATTAGTTAAAGACGACAGAGTAGATAAGTTCGTTATGGTTTGCTTTGTTTTCATGTATTTAGAAAAAATAAACAAATGAAAAGTGCCTTTACAGTTGCGAAAAAAAAGAAAACTACAAAATATTTTCGAAAAAAAAAAAAAACAGGTAGCAATGTACGAGATATATTCAAAGCATCTGGACTTATCTTTGAATTTTACTGAGTAATATGAATACAATGATGTATTCACCAAACATTTTTTGACATTTCAACATACATATATAAGCGAAAATTGATTTATCGAGACGTTTTATTAACTTGATATCCAATTTCTAGTCAAATGAGACGTTCACCAGACGACACGTGTGTCAGATATATACTAAAAATATTGTCTAATAAAAGATCGTGATATGCAGACAAGTAATCTTGGAACAAGTGCTTTACAAATAAATCTTCGCTTTTGTCGTCTGTTAGGACAGTTTTACAATGCATTTACTCGCATTTGTTTTGTTTATGACATAACTTTCTTTGATGTATGTGTATAATATTTTCTATGAAAAGACGTTTTCAATTTTGTTTGATTACTTTATTGCAGTAGTGCTTGAAATTATCGGTATTACCAATAGTGAAAATATGTAACTTCGATTTATTTTCAGTATAAAAGGTATAAAAACGATAAGGCTATATTTTTGTTCTTTAAGTATCAGAAAAAAATATTTGGTATGACGTTTGTCATTAGCTTTAAATAATTTCCTTTAGCAAATGCAAAGACAAAATTATATTAGGTTAGGTACATTCATAGCTCTTTGACTGAGTATTCAGTAAAAGGAGGTCTGTTTTGGCTCATAAATACTTAAATATAAATTGTCTACTTTTGATATCAGTAAAACCACTTGTATTCTAACGCAATGATTTCTTTTACTTGCTGACTGTCCAAACACAGTGTACTCTTCAAACTACGCATACATCTCGCTCTTATAACACCGAAATGTTAAAATACAGATTGTTAATTTAAATGAACCTCAGTGAATAAATTTTCGTAATTGATTTTACTCCTTTGAATTTCAACCAGTGGATTTTCACAGTCTGATTAAATAGGAGTCCATGTGTTGGATGTGCCGATGTGAAAACCTTATAGCAATTTTGGAGCTTAGAAAATTTATATAAACTAAAGTGAATTCAGATGAAAAGAAAGACGTGTTAACATTTCAACTTGACAACTGAATGTAAATGAAGAAATTCCATTCACATTTGAAATGTTAAAAATTGATTCTAGAGAACTTTTGGAAATGCTGATTGTCTGGTAAGTGGCAGCGTAATTCATTTAAGTGGTACGCTGTCAATCACCTAAAGTCATTATAGATCGAATGTCCCGTAATCAAGGAAAAGACAAGTATTAGCATTTCCAAAAATGCTTGAAATCGCCGTTCAGCCACGTATGACGTCTTATCTATAGATGCATGAATTTCATGCTCGTCATTCATTAATTTGATAATTTTATAACATGCTTTGCAGTGAAAAGAATATAAGAATATTACATGTGCAATTTAAACAGAATAAATTTAAGGTAAAAAATACGATATTGCCCTGATTCTTATCAAGCATATATAAAACTAGGATATCTCCTGATCAAACTCCTCGCACTGGTTTCGTCACGCTTTGCTACTGTTTCTGTACTGATCAGGGGAAGTAACCGCTGCGGGGAGTTTGTATCCTGATTAGAATCGCCCGGAAGCATGCATTTATTTTTTTCTAGAAGTGCAAGTTTTTGAAAAACAAACAAACATACTCTTATATAGACTACGTTCTCTAGTTAGAAATGACATGTAGCCAAAAATATTGCGATTATCCTGTGTTTATCTTGCAAGAGCCTGAAGACTGGTACTGAGTTCGTAAATTGATCATGGTATTTTTCAGTTGTACGAATAAGTAACCCGACAAACATGGCGGTTGGGCGAGTCCATTTACGCATCCCTTGCTGAAGTTTTTTGACGTCCATTTTGTTATCATGTGATATGTATAATATGCTTTGATTGGCTAAAGGCAGACGGTGTACAGGCAAAACTGTTCAAATCTTGTTAATTGTATATATCGCCGTCCAGGAACGGCGATAAATAGTCTGTGTAAGTCAATTATACTTATCCTTTTTCGAACAAATACATGAATTCAAACTACGTTCCGAACAGAAAATACGCTGAACAAATGCAATTGGATATATAAATACACGATTGCATATTCAACAATGTTGAGAGCAAAGGGTGAATACTTTGAGTATCTGATAACTCAGAACTTACTTTCTTTAATTTTGGCTTGAAGTGAGCATTCCGCAGACATCGCAATGAGTGTCTAAACTATTGAATTATGTTAGGGTCATCGTATTTGTTTGCATGTGATCATCTTAAACGTGATGCTACGATGACGATAACCCGATGGTGAAAGCGGGATGGCACGATGTCGATAACGCGATGACACGATAATACAATGATTACGATGCGACATAGTATCTTGTTTTCATAATCGAACTATCGTCTCATCGCTTGTTCACCACTGTTATAGCGTAACACCACGTTATCGTTATCGTAGTGTCGAGTTTTCGTCATTGCGCTGTCATCATCGTAGTATCGAGTTTTCGTCATCGCGTAATTGTCATCTTGGTCTCGTGATTTCACAATTCCATCATCGTTATATCGAGCATCGCGTTTCAGACGATCATATGCAAATGCGATGGCCATAACGGAATTTCGTACGAAACAAACAGGAATTCCGTACGAAACAAACAAAGAAACGTGTCAGACATGCAGCGAAGGCAAAACTTCCATCTTCGTCCTTCTTCAGACGGCCATTTCAGATAATAATATTCTACAGAGGACGGTATTTTATGACATACTTTGTTAAAGTGTCCTATTATCGTAAACGGCGCGTATCAGCGGATGCATTACAATAGTGTTCCGTTCAGTTATCTAATTTGCGACAAACAGTCATAAGTCTTTAGGTTGTATTCTCACTAGAATAAAAAATAAAGTTTTCCTGAAATAACAGGGCTATGGACTTCTGAATATAGTGATATGAATTTTATAACAGCACTTCAGCATGATCCGACTCTCTTCAACAAAAAGGCCAGCACGTATCTGATAAACAAATATGAAACTAAAACAAAATCTGCACTCTTTGAAGTTTCAAATTATAAAACATATTTTCAACTGGATATTTGTTTTAAACGGTGAGTAAATATATAAGGGATAATTGAGCAGATTTCAAAAACTATTATGTCTCTGCTGCGAATAAAATCAATAATTTTGTTTAAGCGCTTATCGTTTGGGCGGTTGTAAGGGGAATAAGCCTGTGTATGAAACTTAAACGTTACAGGACGGTGTTCTAGTCTTTTGCCCTAACCTTTTCTTTCCGGTTACGTTTGTTTGCCAGTGGCAAGGTCAAATTCATCTAAAAGAAAACAAAATGTCATCACCTTTAAAAGAGAGTCTGATGAATATATTTTTGTATACCCGCCTTTCGTTGCCAGCTAATCTATTTTGATTTTGTTCCTTTACGTTGAATCTGGTAAACAGTTACGTTGCTGCAAGCCTCGGTTTGCTGCAGTCGGTTTTGTTTACTTCCAGGAAGACTGGAGTGTACTTTACATCACACGTCATGGCTCCCAGCATTCTGATCATTTTTATCAAGTCATCAGTCCAGCATCATGTGCTTGTGTCGAAAGAGGAAGTCTCATGAACTCGGTCAGTGTTTCAAGAATACTAAAGAATAGTATTGTTTGTTTGGGTTTTTTAACTGTAAGAGTGGCGGATAATTAGTCTCCATCAGCTTATCACAAAAACATTTTTGGGACTGAAGTGCGTTTCTGTACTTTAACATAAGCTTTGTGTGTTTCATTGGAGCATTGGCCCTTATGCCATATTAAACATTCAATTTGCTTTTTTGTGTTTTTATTTATACTTGCAATAGTGCTACGTTTGATATTCAGTCGTTTATGTCATGTTAGCGAATTGATGCAGACACTGGAACAAAAAAAGATACAGACATGTCCTACCTAAAAATAATCAACAGCATGTTTCTGCAGAGATACGAGAAACTGTTTGTCAACAACAGCGGCGACAAGTTACATGTATATCATCTTAACAACAGAACACGGGTTTCCTATGTCAGCGTACAGATTCATTTAACACTTCTAATGCTGTTGAAACAGTTAAATATTATGCAAGAAACAATTTATAATTAATTTTATTTTGTTTCCCTTATTATTTCTCGTTTGGTTTTGTCCTTTTTTCATTCTAGTTTGTTTTGTTTTATTTCTGTGTTGTCTGATTTAGTATATTTCCCCGTTTTGCTTCTTTCATTTCGTTTCTCTAAATGCTTTTTGTCTGATTTTGTTTATTTATCATTTTCTTGTATTGTATTGTCTTGAAATCGGACATTTACAGTTCAATACAACTGACTGTCAAAATAACATACAGATTTCTGTCAAACTGGTATCAGGAAACAAAACAAAACTTTAACTTCTAACATTTAATTGTTACAACGTGTGCCTTTTCAAACTGCATCGTCATTTTGCTCTTGATTGGATTGTGACATCTTACGGTAACAAGCCGAGATAGAGTGACGCTTTTAGTCATGAATATGTAAATAACTCTATTACACGTAATTGTTATCATAAATAACTTCGGTAAGATTCCAGTAGCGCTCTTGTCCCAAGGGAAATTACTGCAACTTACCCAACAATTTATAAATACATTATATTTTGCTGAAACAAAGTGGCTGCTTATCAACTGTTTAAAAATGCATTTTACAAGTTTGATATTAAAAAAACACAGAACATTATTTTGAAAGGTAATACAGGATAAGAAAAAAATTGACGTCATCATAACAAATGAAAATAAAACTAGGCTTGTCCGTCAGACACTGATGCCCCCACAATTGGGAATTTGTCACAGAAAGGGAATCCATTACCAGGGAAAACGATGGATATACAGTTAATTGTTTGACAGGCTAAGAGTACTTCGCTTTGCAAATAAACCTCTTTCAAAATTTGTAAGCTGCTATACCTCTTTCACAATGACTTACTTCCATAACTTATTAACAATGCATTTATTCCCTAACTCATTCACCTATTTAACAATATGGTAATTATTTTAGATAGCTAAAACATTGGATTTTAGTATTACTTATGTTATTATTTGTATGTTATATGTATGCAAACATTTAAACATGGGTGTAGGAAAATTTGCGCACACAAGATTTACTATAAATTGCGTGTACGAAAAACCAACAAAGGGCAACAATCCAGTGCGAACTGATCAGAGAATACAAAAATTCTTTACTTCTTGCACAACTACGCATTGTGGTCTATTATGTGTGCGCGTTTGGTTTCAATCCACTAGTGGATGTAGAAGAAGTTGCGCACACAATATTAAATATATATGGCATGTAAGAAAAACCAACAAAGGGCAATAATCCAGTGAAAAGTGATCTGAGACAAAAGTTCTTGACTACTTGCATAACATCAAATTGTGGTCTATTATGTGTGTGTTTGGTTTCAATTCACCCATGGGTGTAGGAGAAGTTGCGCACACAATATTTACTATATATGGCATGTAAGAAAAACCAACAAAGGGCAATAATCCAGTGATAACTGATCAGAGAAAAAAATTCTTTACTACTTACATAACAATAAATTGTGCTCTATTATGTGTGTGTTTGGTTTCAATTCACCCATGGGTGTAGGAGAAGATTTACTAATATATGGCATATATGAAAACCAAACAATGGGCAATAATCTTGTGGAAACTGATCTGAGAAAACAATTTCCTAACTTCGTGCACAACCTCGCATCTTGGTCTATTATGTGTATGAGTTTGGTTTCAATCTACCCATGGGTGTAGGAGGAGTTGCGCACACAATATTTACTATATATGGCATGTACAAAAACCAACAAAGGGCAATCATCCAGTAAAAAACTGAACCGAGCAAAAACAGCTTTTAAATTATTTCTTGCACAAACAAACATATGTGTGCAAATTTGGTTCCAATCCATCCACGAGTGTAGGAGGAGTTGTGCACACAAGAAATGGGACGTACGTACGGACGGACGTACGTGTGCAAACTTATATGCCCCCACACTATGTGATGGGGGTACAAAAAGAAACTTATCAGACACTCCATTCCTGAGATTAGCAAGAATACAGCTGTAAAAGATACTTTTTTGTGTCTTTGCTCAATTTTAAATCCAGTAACTAACTAAAAGTACGGTACAAAGGTCGTTAAATATCATACACTTTTTTTATTCTGTCGTCTTTTTATACATCCACGACTACCTATGTACGAGTATAAATTTTATTGTATTTTCTTCTTTTACATTATTTGTTGTGGGCATCTTTTGATCGACTGCAAAGACCTTAGAGCTTTTCTCATGAATACGTAATTTCCGTAATTACAAGAAGTATTTTGCTTAATTAAGATAGCTTGCGAGAAAAGTAAATATCAACAGATAAAATGTTACGATTGTATTCTGTCTGGCAGCCAAAAAGACCAGAGACAAAAATACACTTTCACGTAGCGTTGTATGTTAATCGCTTCCATAAATAATGACTTTGAGTTGGAAATGTGTGTATGTATGAAAAACTGACCGCATGCTTTCGGAAATAAAAGTAGAAGATCAAATTACTTTTATTTGAAGAGTACATAATTTTAAAATATACTCGAAATGAGTTGCTTTCAAAGTTGTTTTATCGGTATTATGGTTTTGGAAATAAGATCTCGGTATATAATTGATACAGATTGTAAGCGATTTCTGTCTGCATTAAACATGCGGTTATGTTTTTCAGTTTCTACCTCAGAATCATGGGAATGGCTCTAACCTGTTTAAACTATCTAAAGAGAGTCTATAAAGATGAGACCATTTCTTTTTTAATATCAGTCACTGATTGTATACAAAATATGTGCACTTTTATTATTTTGACTTACTAAATGTCCTTAGATATCTTAATGTAACAGAATGTAAAACAACTGCGTGAAAAAAAATTAAGAAAAACCACTAGGCTTATATAAGGAAACATGTCATATCAGACGTACAAATAATTTTACACAACCGTATAAAAGTGCATGCAAAAAGAACATATGTGAGTGCAATTCGTACTTTTGACACCTTGATCATAACTAGTTTACTAAACCATGCTCTAACCACTCAGCCAAAGAAACGATTCCCTGTCGCGATTGTCAGTGTTTGTATCTGTGTGTTCAAGTGCAGTACGTTGCTCTTAGGGTTGTCGTTCAATAATTAACTTCAAAAGTTAACAGACAAAACAGAGTCATATTAGCTATTACCAACCGGTCCCTAATTTTGTCACATATTGCATCATACCACACAATAGCTACTCCCCTGGAGATTATTGCGCCATTTGTTCCAAGGTCAAATCCACCTAGTTTTTTATTCTTAAGAAAATGTTGATTGTTATAAAACATGGTATTTTCATTTTCATTCCGATGAAACATTCATCATTGTTTCGGGTTATACCTAAGTTTAATTTCAGTTATTTTTATTTGTTGAAACGACATAATAATGATAAAAATAATCGTTTACAGCTTGTCCTTAACATTACCACATTGTATAACGTTAACAATATCAAACATAATAATATTCAGATGGAAATCAAAAAGCCCTAATGAGCTGTATTTGTCAGAACTGTATTACTAGATTTTCCGTACCTTTTAAGTTGTCTTCTTGGCCACGTTTTCTGCTTTGAGCATTGCAATTTGGAATTATTCCTCGGGCTAGGTGGTGGAACAAATATCAATAACGACTCACATTTAGTGATAATGGCGAATCGAACGTGTGCAGAAGTAGCCATTACTAGTATAAGATTTCCAACATTATTGAATAAAGGAAACGTGAGTTTTTGATAAGGCAGTATTTGACGTTAAATTAAAGTATTTCTGTTATGACAGTACGAATCCATTCAGACTGCATGTTTCCTTCACAATTTGGCTATGCATTTAAAAAAGAAAACGATCAACGATCATAAAAAGCAATGATATACGGCCAACCTCAATGTAAGTCCATGCTGAAAGGGAGATACCCTGAAATGAACGTTTATTCTATTGGCCCATCCACTACGAAATGAAAATCATTAATTTCATAATTTAAAGTAAAACATAATAATGTCCAAACATTTTCCTTTAGACTTATAGACTCTAAGAAAATTTGGAATAAAAGGCTATCCTCCTAAAATGGTACAACAAAAACTTTCTTTGTAAAGAATGGTATTGCTGCACAGTTTACTTTTTTGTACTTGGATTTTTTTTACTGAAGCCTTGTCTTCGGGTAATAAATACATAATTTAATATCATTCACATTTTACATTACTGTAAAGGAAATAGAATGCTCTAAATATAAGGGTATGCATCTTTAAGATTTAATTAGTGAACTGTATGATCAAGGCATCGGTATCTTCTCATGTAATGACTGAGACGTTTTTCAGTTCGATCCAAACATCAACGTATATATTATAGTTGCTATCTGAATGTATGAAAACATTCAAATAAATAGGCACTAGTATTGAAATTTAAGAGTACAATTAATTTCGAAATGGTTGTTCCGTTTATTTTGAGCCAAAAATGCAGATGCCTTGCTCGGGAAAGGAAAAGAGTGAAATTAAAAACAATAGAGATAAAAATATGCTGTAAATCAAAGCTTCATTATTTAAGCGTAAATTTACAAATTCTGAATGTGTTGTATGAATTTTGCAAAACTCGAGTCGGTAAAGTAGATAAAGTATATACTGTTTAAGTCTTATAGTTATGTAATATTTTGCTAATCAAATATAGATGTGCTTTTGACGTGGTGCATTCTTAGGACCTTTTGTGTCCTCTATGAAAAAATGCACAAATGTTGTAATTTAGACTTTTAACTTAAAAAAGTGTAATGCACAGTTTTCATTATAATTTGAAATTGTATAGATATCAAAATTTCAACAGTCAACTGCTTTGTAACATTTTTCTAGGATCGGCTAAAAGAATGCTGACAGAAAATTAACGATAATAAGCCATAAAAAGAGTGTAAATAATGACAAAGATTTCTTTATGCGGGCGAAACTAACATAAAATTTATCGATATCCCCGTTATGTCATTAAACTTTATCCGGGCTTGATTTCTTGATACCTTATAAATGAGATTTCGTCTTTGAGCAATTATTTTGACAGATGTATGGGAAGTTTTATCGAAACCTCATTTTAACGTGTATTTTTATGAGTATTAATGCAGGCGTCACACTGTCCCGAAATTGACACCAGATGGGCATACGAATATGAAATTTTTTATTTTGCGCGAAGATGGCCCCGAAATTGGTCGACAGCCAATCAACAGCCGAAGCAAGTACGATTCCGAAAGAAAGGTCATGCGATCGCATCCGATCCACACACGATTCCTACATAAGGTCACACGATGGCATCCGATCCACACACGAAGTCACCTCAAAGATGCAAATTTTTACCAAGTAGTTTACCCGCAGTGCTCGCGAAGGCCACGCGGTGGGTACACGACTTCGTACGATGCGTTCGAACGTGGTCACGAAGGCGTCCTGTGACCTACGGGTGGTATAAAACCTTCGGCCAACCGCGGCAAATTTCAGTTGCTGATAGTATTGGGAGCACAACTACGTTTAAACTTTATTTTAAATTTGATTGAACTTTATCATGCCACCCAAGGCAGGAAGAGGCAAGGGTAAGAGGCTCGCTGGTAAATACAGAACCCAGAAGGGGGAAGCACAGGAAACTGAGGATTTAGAGGTCTAAGAAAACAGTACTGAGTCTGCAACCAGAGCGAAACGAGTGGGGAAAGCCAAGAAAGATATCAGTCCAAGTACAATTTTATGGCGGCCTTCAGAGGGTTTCTGATCTCCTCACAGTCTGAAAGTTCTCCTCAGCAGTCCCAAGTGTCTCGGCAGCAACTTCTCCCTTCCTCCTCGTAACATACAGCTCGAATCCTCAGAAGTTGAAGGTTAATATTTACAAATTATATTTTGTATGGATAGGGACAGTAGGGTAATTGACTCTGTTATATGTTCCCATACATTGTTGTCCTGCATGTACTTATTTTTTGCATTTCGTATCTTTTCAGATGAGCCACCTTCCCCCGTACTTCCTACAGACAAGTCCAAGTCTCAAGTGGGCAATGGCAAGGGGAACAAAGGGAAAGGCAAGGCCCAAAATGAGAACCCACCATCTGGTGTACCATACAGTTTTACGGAGGAGCAAGAGGAGGGAGTCGCTCGCTGGATCGAGAGTAATAAGCTACTCTATGACATGAAGGCATTAAGGAGGCAGCTATGGGAGGGAAAGGCTGCGGAGTACGGGTTGAATTGTAAGTAAAAGCATTTACATTTTAATTACTCTGAAAAATTTGAAATATATTTCTGATACTTTACACTATATTGCTCTCAATGATCATTTGAATAATTGCATCATTTATTCTGATTTCTGTCATTGTAGATGATGCAATTCTGAAATGGTACCACACACAGAGGACTCGATTCTCGAAGCTGCGTGAGGGTCAACCCATCAAAAAATCGCAGAAGAGGTTTGGTGATGGTGTGTCGATTAGTGACGAGGAAGACCCAATCCTTGTTAAGGAGGCCAGTGAGAATGACAGTGACCGCGACAGGTTCATTCGCCGGGTTTTTGGGTTCCTGAAGCCAGACATCAGAAGTCACAAGAAGGATACACCGGCTATTGTAAGTATATCAGACAGCCATTTCCTGTCCCAAATAGATCTTGGTTTCTTCCTTCGCCTTGGTTTGCCTCTGCCCTAGAAAATAAAAAGCAAAACAAGATAAGTACATTGTCGAATGCTGGAAAGGCAAATAGCAAGAAATGACAAAACGAAATAAGACAGTATGTTTTACCTGTAAGAGGCTGTGCTGGGCCTGTAAGAGTTGCTCATCATGTTTTCTAAGGTGTATCAAAAGTAGCAATGCTACTGCCTTCTTTTTCTTGGTTGACTCATTATCAAAGTATGCCAATCTGCAGGAAATAAACTGAAAATAATCGTTAATTAATTCCAAATAATGGAAGCTGTTGTAGTCTCTGTAGAGATGTGCAGGACTGACTGATGAGGAAGATGGTCTGAGGCTAGCCTTTAACATGTCCACCGTGATACATATGCAACGCTTGAGCCACTCAAATTTGCTTTCTTCGTCCACATCGTGGTCCCATCTCGATGTCATCGTACCAAAATACGATGACGACACGACGGTATTCCGGGGGCTTCACGTAGTCGTGTTGCCTTCCTAAGACAATCGGGCATCTTCTTGTTTCCTTCTTATTGTCTTCTTGAGGCGAAAAATGCCAGATGGCACCGATGACCACACGAAATACAGACGAAGACTACACGATTTGACAAGATGGCTTCACGACGGCCTTACGAAGCGCAAAATTGGCATACGAATTCAACACAAAATGAACCTTCGCATTGTCTTCCGGCAATGTTTTGGCATGCCAAATATTTTGCGACCCCTCACGAAGCTACTGCCGGAGCCTGAAAGATTTAGCCGGGGGTCAGAGGATGGCACAAGATGCCCTCACGAATGCCCCGATGTTATTACGATCCGATCCGAATTTGAACATTTCCTTATTCGTGTGTCCATCTGGTGCCAATTTCGGGACAGTGTGACGCCTGCATAAGTGAATTCTATAACACTTTAACTATTTTCTATTTTATTTTAAATAAGTTGATTTCTACCTGTGTTAGCATTTTAAATAAGACAGAACTAAAGTTTGTTCGTCTTGCCTCTTGAATTCATGGAAATATTAAGTCAAACTTCCTCCCCAGTAAACACTAAAGAACAAAGGCTCTTTAAAATAATTTGTTTTCTGAGGTCTTCGGCAACCACTTTAACTCGAAGTAATAAATCTTATCTGGAAATTGTTTAATTAAATCCTACACATTCGAGTTGGGGCTGATTTTATTGTTTTGTTTTCTCGGTGTTATTTTCCAGACATGTTTTATATTAATGTTTTTCTTACAGAGAGAGAGAGAGACGAATCGATTGGAGAATGCTGGTTGGTTTAAGATTGACTTCACAGCTGACACATTATTTTTTCTTCTATTTCGAACAGGTTCAGGTTTAAGATGAAAGATGAATTAAAGTTAATATGGACCGTCTGAGCTGGTACATTGTCTACACAAAATATGACATAGTTGCTCAATAAGCACATAAGACATAAGCAACAAATGAGACAGTTACAGCACCGGTTTACTTAATAATACATTTTTGTTACCCGCTGATATAATGTTATAGAAATGTTAGCTTTTTTTAGTAAATAAATCAGACAAGCAATGAAGAGAAACACAAAGATTATTTCAGAACACTTCTATGTAAAATCGGTACAAAGTAAAAGACCATTTGCTTAATAGTTAACTATTCAAAAGGTAATGACTTTCTTTAAAATGTGTTATCAAAAGAATCTGATATCTTGGACGGAATGTTAATGTAGGAGGTCTCCAAATAAAAATGTTTAAGTAAATGAACAAAATAAGACAATAATAACCTAAAATTATGGAAATACCTTTTCGAATATGTTCAAGAGATGCCAGGATTATCTGGAACGTTTACAAGTAAACTAATCTTTTATTTCATGCCTTCAGAGTTCACCCTATAACAAGAAATTTGTGAAATTATTTGCAGAATGCATCACTGTACACTGATTTGTTTATACTACTAAGGTTCTGGTATATGACAGACCCAAAATGGACCGATATCTTGTCCAGCGAGGAATTTTAAAGTCTTTTGTATTTCGGAAAAAGAAAGAAGACGCAAGGGGCAAGACCTGGTGAATAAAGAGGGTATGGTAAAACGCTTACTTTTTCTTTTGTCAAGCATTATGTAAAAGTGACAGAAAAATATGGGCTTGTGTATTGTCATTTAGAGGTTGGATATATTGGGAAACCTGTGAGAAGACACCTTTTCTGGTAATGCATTTTCAATTTCTTTAAAACAACATCATAATAGTATTTCAAGTAACATTTTTGACTTTTTTCACTGGCACCTGCATTCCAACCGCTGAAAAAGATTGCATACAAAATCATTGCACTTCACACACGTTTTGTCTTTTGCTGTTTTGATTGTCCATATTTTATTGCAAACTTTCCTAAGAGGCTCAAAATAATAAAATCAGTTTTTCATCTCAGGTAACTACATTTGAAAATTTCTTTTCGTCATATTTTGGAATTATTTTGAGGAACTGTTTGGCAATGTTAACTCTCAGCGTCTTTTGACGGTCCGTCAACGAAAGACGGGCCCATATGGGAGTTATCTTCTTATCATTTTAGATGTTCGTTAGAATGTAAAAAAAACTCTTGAGAGTGAGATACCCAATATTTGTGCTATATCACGTATAGTATTCCTAGCATTTTTTTCAACATTTCTTTTTCTGTCTACACCATTTTTTTCACCTGTTGCAGACTGGCCTACCAGATTTAGAAGCATCTCGACGTTTACACAGAATCAACCCGTTTTAAATACACCAACAGTGTCGTAAGCCAAAGAAAATATAGTAAACAACAATTGTTTTCGTGAATTTCTGTTTCCAAGGACAACTTAGCTGACATGGTGCTTGTATGTAAGCCCTTGTTTCTTCCTTTTCTTGCAACACTTTTACCAACCATTTTATCACTATAGTATTATAACAGCAAATACTCGTTCCTACAGTTATGTGGTACATGTTTACACCATTTGTGTAGGTATTGAATAGGGGTATAGAGGTATGTACAATGGGTTTATATAACCTGAAAGGTTTCAAATATCAAAGCAATACTTATACAGTCATTAAATATTATATTTGTTCAATATAGTTACATGCTAGAAATTAAATGTGTACATAAAACATTTATTGCACAACAACGCATCAAAGATACAGATTCGTACATAGGCGGAGGAGCACGAGCGTCACCAGTGACGTCAAACTATACACACTTTACAAACATTTCTCACGTATTTCCTTTCGAACATCCCACATATATATCTAAACAAAACCTTGTTTCTATTAGAAAAAGAATGTTTTTGTCTAAAACTTCAGTTTACACGAAAGAATGCGTTGCATTCTTTAATATTTTGAATGCATGAGTAAACACTTGACGTTTCAAAAGACTCTTTGGCTTCTTTGTGAACATAAATCAGAAGAGCATTGTTTTTGAAGACGATTTATTAACAGAATATTCAAGTTTGAGTGTGATAATAAAGTCGCCAGACAACATGTGTGTCATTTATGAAGATATATTGTTATTTAGAGGAACAAATATAATAACATTTTGAATCAGAGTAAAAAAGGTCTATATTATATCATTAATACGACACTTACATCTTAACTTATTACAAAGGGTAGCTTATAAGGAATCTGATCGAAAGAAGGGTTTTTTTTGTGGCAAATACACACCGTCAAAAATACGAAGAAACAAAACTAAACAAAATTTTTAATACTGTCTCCTGTGACAAAAAATACTATAAAATGCTTTTTTAGCATTGCATTTAACCTTTTTATCTTAAAGTGAAAACTAAGATATTTTTTCAAACTTTAATCTACTGTTCTCAGAAGCATTTGTTCAAATCGAAATGGAAAGCGCAGCTTTTGGCAAGGACACAAATATTCTATATTTCAACATATTCTATTCTGTTTTAATCAGATGAAATCTTCGATTTCCACCATATGCTGTCAATTCACAGCATCACAACAGCATTGAAATCGATTTCAATCTGCATCGATAATATTATCTGACCTATAACTCCCTCTCTCTCTCTCTCTTTCTCTCTCTCTCTCTCTGTCTTAGTCTGTCTCTCTGCTTATTTTTTTCTTTTCCTTATATAAAAGCGTTCATTCCTTGTCAACAATCTGTATTGGTCGAATGAAATGACGTCTTCTGCCATTAAAAAATAACATAATTAAGCGTTATCGATTTCTTTTAATGCTTTCTTAAAGACGGATGTATGCTGTTTCATTCTATCATATCACATAATCATGGTATCTTGAGACAAATACATACCAACATGAACAAAAGATGTAGATACAAGCTGATTTCCGATATTCCTTTCGTTTAATACTTTATTAAATTTAATACATATACTATTATTTTGAATAAAATCTATTTGCTATATTTAACACATGGTGCTGTAGAAAAGTTAATCCTTTTGTTTTCAATTCAGGGATTGAGAATACCACTGCAACATAACAAAGATCTGTTCGGTAGACAAGACGAGCCTGTATAAGATGAGGAAGTGATAGTATGATCACGACAACGTCTGTCTGTAACAATAAGTTTGTAAGAGAAACTATAAATTCCATTTTTATCAGGTTTTCATTACTTAGTAGCCTGGTAGACTATTCAACAGAAGGAAGATTACTTTTACGTTATAATACGATTACCTTTCTTTCACATGTTTGACTTGTATTTTCGTCTGTATAGTTGAAGTAATTGGAAACGCTTACATGTAGAAAAGTATATTTATGCATAAAATGTTTCTTTGCGATCAGAACAGTAGAATAACTGCTTAATTTCTGGAGGTTCTGAACTCCGACGACAACACAAGCATGTTTATGACCACGGCATGAAACGAGAACAGAAAAAAAACTGAACAATTAAGTGAGAAATTGGGATAAAACGAAATGTTTCCATGCGCTCTGACATGCTGCAATAATGTGAAACATGAACATAAAGACATTTAGGGGTCCTCTGAGATTTTCCAGAATGTCTTCTGGAAGTAAAATATCAATAAAAGATCTAAATTATTAGAATTAAAGACTGGAGAATGTTATTTAACATTTTTTTTAATTCTCTCTGTCGTTCTTGCCAGAACAAAAGCAGAAACGAATGACAATAATACTTTGAGAGCATTTTTACGTAATTAAATTATAGATTCTATATTTGGTATACTCTGCTTAACAAACAAATAACTCTTTGTCAAAAAATCACTGAAACGGAAATAACCACTGAACAGAAAACTTGGCACATATAATTTATATATTTGTTTATCGTCCAAGTTCTGTCAGAATAAGGGCATATGGCAGTTTTAATCTTGTTCTGAAATCTCTAAAGATGGTAAATACCAAAAAAAAGATTCAATAAGATGCCATTTTTCTCATAAACACATTAGATTAATGACGAGGTATTGAAGTTGCGAACGGATTTGTGATGCATGTGCAGAATATTGTAATCCATTGCGCTTCTATGATGGTGATAATGACTGCAGTAATTAATCCGCATCAACTGTTGTAGGAGTAGATTGGTTTTATAATATCCGCATTTCTTTCAGAAGATGATTTGTTTTCGCACATTTAATTAAAATATCAATCCTTTTGCAAAATCATATACTGGCATTTAAAAGAACAAAGACAAAATATCAATGAAATACTTCAGGATATATATATATATATATATATATATATATATATATATATATATATATATATATATATTTATATAAATATACGTCCTGACTTGACCTGATGTACAAATGCTGAATGGAGCAAAAATAAAAAGCGTCAATGATTCCTGCCATTAGCCTTATGAGACGTTTCAAACACAAGAGATCTAATTCTAATGGATTGGACATAATCTGCTTTTAAGACAAATTCTGCTTTTAAATGTAAGTGTCGTATTCAGAGGATATAAAGGTTATTAAAACCTTTATTTACAGTAGGAAAACTTTTATTTAATACTGTTTTATCAGTATAAAACATTAACCCTGGGTTGGAGCCAATTTTGACACAAGGAGCATAATATGAACAACTTTTGAATACGACTTCAATTTTACAGCATTATTGGCACTTGCATCCAGAACAAACTGCCAAAACGTAAAAAGAAACCTATTTTCCTAATGTTTCCTAATGGTGTCTTTTTTACACTGGTAAAAAGTACCCAATGCAGTAAACCTATTAACAATCATTCATTTAAAAAATTGCGTAAAATTTTGAAAAGATTCAATAGTGTTAAGAAATCTCCTATTGCTAATTTAACACGTATGAAGCTTCACGTTTTTTTCAGTCTGCTGATCACAGGTGACATTGTTTAGTTTTACGTCTGTGTCACACATACTCAACTATGGAGACAAAAAGGAATATGTGCCATAATTTCTTTTTTGTTCTAAACATTTTATCACTCTTCTGATAACTCGATGTTAGCCTATGAGTTATTTTTTAGCTTCTTAAACTAATTGAACTAGTTAAGTTTTACTGGCTCGACTCTGAACCATACTAATTGTATTCAAATGTGAGCCATGTGTTTGCCATCACAGAGATTTTCTTTGGTTAAGCGTATCCGTCTGACCTTTAAATATCTGAACATACATTAATCTGTTTTATTGCGCAATCAACAGTGATCACATGAAGTATCATATCTAGCCTATTGGATATTCTAGTGCAAGTATCTTATTAATTATGAATGAATAATAAATAACTAGATCAGTATCACAGAAATACGTTAAATATTACAATATAACCACACTTTATATGAAAATCTAAAGTAAAATAATTTCTTCATAGTTGAGACAGGTTCTCAAGTTAGAATTTTTGTCGCATAGTTTGTATAGTTTGTATGTTTTTGTCTCAAGTTGATCTTATCTGAATATTTTATTAATACAAAAGCATGTTTCGCTTATCAGTCTAAAAAGTATTAAAAAATTTTCACGAATTAACATTAATTTATACTTCTATAAGTTAGTGTTTGTAGCATTTAGATGTTTTAGTTCATTTACCCTCACTCCCCTAGAAAATTATCTTTTATTTTATAAAGATTTTTATATAATCAATACGGTTTTATTTTGATAACAATGTTACTTCATTTGCCATTTGCCTTATTTAAAAAGCAAGTATCATACCTTGATTTTGATAAGATGGCAGACAAACATCAGGAGAGAAAAAGGAAGTTGCAACTTCTGTAGAAAAGAAACACTGACCGTGATTAAAATTTGAAGTACAGTTAAGACAGCATAATAACATTTGATTCTTAGACAAATGTTTCACTCTTGGCCGTTGATAATCAAAGAAAAAATGACCAAGATGTAAAATAATCGTGTTAGTCTAATCAGCCTTTTCATTTCCATAAAAAAGTGCAGACGTAATTTAACATCATTTCGGGCTTCACTTAATGTCTCGTTCTCCTTGTTAGGCAAGAAATCTAATAATTGGCACATTTGTGGACATTCTGTTCTTCCGCCTCAGAAAAAGATATTTTGCTTAAAGTTTATATTGATGTTTATTCTTAAACAGTGCGATACACAGCATGCAAACATTATTCATTGAGTATGACAAGTATCAAAATGTTAAATAAATTCTTAGATTGTTACATTCTAAAAGACATATTCTTACTTCTACCTAATGTTCGTTATATTCACATTTCAGGTTAAAATCATATTATGGCTATAAGTATAATTTACAAGTACAAACTAAATAGTACAAACAAAGTAAAAACTGAAGACTTTTCACGTTTATTGTTTTATATACGTTTATCTACGGTGTCCTTAGATCTACACTGCTTTATCTTACAAAGCTTATCTTATCCAAAAAGGATTAATTAGCTACAATTTTCAGATACAAATCAACCCACAGCACTTGATGAATACTCATAAAAATTAATTATATATGGTGGGATTAATATAAGTTGCAAGAGCTGGTTTCCAGTAGAGGTATAACACTAAATTTTCACTCTAACCAGAATCAAAATAAGTAAAACTCAATATAATGTAATTATCTGAATAAAACAAAAAAAAACAACATAAAATGAAATAATTTAAAAGTGATGGTGCATCTGCCTTTGAGATGTTTTGAAATAGGTTTTAGTTTCTTCACATGTGAATATATATATGTGTGTGATTTTCTATTCTTTTCATTTTGTTGTTGATTGTCTCGTCCTCATTCCAACAAGAGAGAACTGCACATTACTAAGTCTGAAAAAGTATAGCCTGCGAAATGACAGTCAAACTAGAACCACATTATTCAAAACTCTATGTGAAGACAAAATATCAGAGTTTTTATCTTATTGCATCGCTTTTGTGGAAAACAGCTCATTTCAGATCTAATCTAATGTGTTTGCTGATAGTGGCAAAATTGATAATAATTACTTATCACCGAAAAGAGGCCTCTTTCTTTTCTAGATCGATTTTATTTTAGTGTCTGGATCGATACGCTAATACCATACAAATAAGATGTATAAACGATTGTATGTCAAGTACGGAAACATCTTTCTTGATTCTGTTTGTTGAAAGGGAAAGAAAATCGCAGTGTATTCATTAAAACACCCACATGAAATGGCTTTATCCGACAGTCTAGACCTTTTTTTCTAAGTATTAGGTTAATTTATTGCCCCCTTCCGTGCAAGATGCTCAGTTAATTGTAAATGAAAATATAGGTCTAGAAAATGTGTTTTTACAGAGGATAACTAGATACATATTTATAATGAACTTCAGATACAGCAATCATCATTTCTTCATCTAAATTACATAATGGCAAAATGAAGAAGATCCCGTGATTTTGGGTTACGAAAATTTCCGAATAAATATTACGTAAAGACGTCCTTATGTCATTAGGTACTATGCTATCCCTCTGAACTGCGTCTGTATTCTTTAGTCTGAGTCATCAAGCACCGATTTTCTTCCTTCCGAACGTCGTCAGTTATGAGCTGTTCAGCCTGTTTTTACCAACGAAGCTTACCTTTTTTATTATTTTAGTCTCAAAGTGAAATTGTCTGAGAAGCGGACTGGTAGCGATATACAACAGCGTAGACTTTGGTTGAAAAAAAATATCGAATATGTCATTTATAGGTTTTGAATAAACAAAATTATTCAGGATATCACATATATATTTGCACTGTGTAATATTTCTTTAGAAAATAGAAAATTCATATCATCATGTACAAACATTTCATTTCAACCCAATATAGACAAACAATCGTGCTGCCCAATTCATACATATTTAAAGAAATAAATATGTGATCTATTTTTTTATCTGTAGAAGAACTATTACGACCACAAGATTAAGTCAGATGTTCCCGAAACCCATGTTTTGTATGAAAAATGCCTTATTCAGGAGAGAGTAATTTAGGTATTGCTTCGAAGGCCATTCAGTGTCATAAGTGGCATACGTAAGCGAACACAGTACAGCGTTGTGTCCACCTAAAGGTCCTTTTAACAATAGGTAGTTAATAGTCTTGGATTGGAATGTTTCCTTTCCAACTAGTTCTTTAAAACATGGCTATATCTATTTTACAGTATCATTTTTTTCTTTAGCGATATCGACCACTTGAATATTTCTACACACACCTTACTGTAGTTCCATCAATATTTGTACTGTTTGTTTTCATTAAATTATTGCTGTTGTTTCTATTTCATTTTGTTTCGAATATTGATAATTAGGTGGGGTGGTATCTCATATAACTTTAAGACACAACTTGTAATTGACGAAATACCAACTGCTGAAAAGTTTAGAGAAAATATTCTCAGACCACATCCAGCTAACACACATAGTTCATGTTATAAAGCCCAATGCTCGGCCCGACTCCCACCCCAGGTTGTCCGTCTGCACCTAAGGAAATGTGAAACAAGAAAATCACTAGACAATATTTGTATTTTTCTCTAAAATTACAATATAGTCATACTACTACGAGTAAATATATTGCAGTTCCGTCCATGCTAAAGAAATCGGGGATATATGCAAAACAATTTCAAATTACTGACTCCTTTGTTTGTTTGACAATATCTAACATTTATATTTCATTTATGTCAAACGAATTCACGGACAGATTTTCTCTCAGTATAAATAATAAGTTTTTTTTTAATTTCAATATAAAACTTTTATCTGTTTATTATGTTATGCAAAACAGTCGACAAATGATATGAAGCCATCTTAGTTATGACTTAAAATCAAAATATTTGAACATTTTTTAAAAATTAGAATAAAAGGTGAAGTGGAAGGTTTCGCTTAAATTTCTACTCCGCATACTTAGAAAGTGCCCGAGAAGGTTTATTTTGATAAGATCTTTGAAAAACGTTTATCTAAATATCTGTTGATTGCCTTATCACATTGTAATTTCAACTAGAGATTGTTTTTGAGAAAACCATATATCTTAACCTACATGTTGTTAACCATGAAGAATATAAAAATCACCCGACAGAAGCACGCTGATAATATTCAAAGCTACACTTAGTCACGATCATTGCTCTAATGTTTCCTTAGAATCTAACCAAAAGTTATGGAGATATGTCAAACCAACAGTATTAAAATTTGGACAAATCCAGGGCCGCAACACTTCTGAAATCATCCGACCACTACACTTACTAATGATCATTGCTGTGAAGTTTTGTCAAAATCTGACCAGGAGTTATGGAGATATGCCCAACAGTATTCAAATTTAAACAAATCAAGGGCCGTAACTTCGCGTAAAATCACCCGACCGAAACACTACTAAAATATGCATAACTACTCTTGCTTATTATCATTGCTATGAAGATTCCCCAAAATCTAACTGTTGTTTCTACTTTGAATTAACATTTATTTTCATTTTTTTCTAATGCATAAGACAAACACTGCTTGAGTTCTGCCATGTTTGTTTATATTTTTATTAAAGCTGGGGCGAATTACCATTTGGTGTATTCATACACTTACATACGAGGTCTTCACACGAAGTTGTCGGAAAAGGCCGAGTTGTTACGATTGGTTGCACAATTCGATTCAAAAGGGTCACCCCTAAGAATTCTGAGGAAACTAAAAGTTGCGCGCAATGAATAACACAACCTCTTTCAACCTACTGAATTAGTTATTGAATTTGCAATGTGATGTCATTGAACAGATGTTTAAAAATAGTCTAAGATCTTAATGAAATAAACCTTTTATGGCGGTGTTTTTAGTACAATAGAACAAAAACTGCGAAGTAGGAACTGCGTGAAACCTTTCACTCCCCCCTTTATTCTAAATTATACAAAATGCTCATATATTTTGATTGTAATTCATAAATACGAATGACTTCAATTCATTTGTCGACTGTTTTGCATATAATAAATAGATAAAAAAGTCTATCAAGAACTTTCTTTAAGATTTTTATACTTTATATATTAAAGATATTGTCAAGTAAGCAAATGAGCCACTGTTTTTGGAATTATTTTTGTAAAAAAATGTTTCACGTTTCCTTAGGTGCAGACTGGCAACGCTGGGGCGGGAGTCGTAATGTGAACTACTTGTGTTGAGTAACATGGTGTCTGAGAATTTTGTTTCTATACTTTTCAGCCGTTAGTCTTTCGTCAATAAAAAGCTGTATTAAAGTTACATGTGATACCGCGCCACTTAATTGACAATATTCAAAACAATATGAAATGGAAACAACAGCATAATTAAATGAAAACAAAACGGTACATATATTTATAGAAGCACAGTATTCTGCATGTTAAACGATCAAATGAGCATATTCAGGTGGTCGATATTGCTAATAAGGAAAAAATAATACTTTATGCTAAGATGATCTATGGCCCTGTTTTGAAAGATTAAGTTAAAAGGAAACTATAAAGAACACCATAATAAAAGGCTTTTAACTGCCAATTGTAAATAACAAGTTTAAGCGGAACAATGCTGTATTGTGTTCGCTAATGTATGCCATTACGATTCTGAGAGGCTTTAAAGGATATATATTTACTATTCATGTGACTCATGATGAGTCCGTGTAACAAAGATTTCATCTTTTTAAATGAAAAACCGGGTGGTTTCCTAACTTGACCCAAGTGGGTCTTGATAGAAAATTTAGATTTCGCGCTAAATTTCGCAGTGAATGATTGGACGGTTGAAGTACCTGTCACGTAATCTATGGCAAAAAACATCCCAAGAGAAACGACGATTGGTTGTTTTTGTCAGGTGACCTGTTGAAAGATAACTTGGTCATTCCGTTCACGTTTAACTTTCAGTTGAAGAACGTTCAAATTTTTACGTTCAAATCCGCATTTCACTTTAGTTATATGGACAACAAACATACTGGAAATCTAATGTTCCTCATATTGAACGTTATATAAGCAAATAATATCAGTTTGAATTTTTGGGGCATTCATTTGGCTGTGTATCCCTTTAACGAAGTAATACCTAAATTACTGTTTCCTGGATGAGATATTTTCATACAAAATACGGGTTACGGGAACATCTGAATTGTGTGGTCCTCATACTTCTCTAAGATAGAAATATAAATTTTCCCTCTCATAAGAAATATGACACAATGCAAACATATATGTGATAGTCTGAATACCAAGACTGTTTCTTTTGTTTATTAAAAACCATTCAATGAAAATTTCGTTTTTTTAGCCAAAATCTACGCTTTTGTATATGTCTGCCATTCGGCTTCTCAGACAATTTCACCTCGGGCCTTAGAAACTTACTTGAAGAATAACAAACATCATTTTCTTTGATAAAAACAGGTCGGTCAACTAACAACGCTCGGAAGCAGAATTACTGCTTGGTGATGCAGCCAAAAAATACAGACGCAGTTCAGAGGTTAGAAAAATAGTTCCTAATGCCGAAAGGACTTCTTTACGTGATACTTATTCGGAAATGTCCGTACAAAAATCGAGAGAATTTCATTTTTTGTCATTTTGTAAAAACAAGAAAGTTTTCTAGACTATAATTTCAATTAGAGTTCACTGAGCATCTTGCATGGAAGGAGATAATAAAATTCGAACCCATTAAATAGAAAAAGGTCTAGACTGTCGGTAAAAAAAACACTTTCTTTGGGGGTGTTTTGATGAATACATGGAGTTTTTCTTGCCCTTTCAACAAACCGAATCAAGAAATATGTTTCCGTTTTTGACATCTACTCGTTCACACGTAATGGCGTATCGATCCAGACACTAGAATAGAATAGGTGTTTAGTAATTATTTCCAATTTTGCCACTAACAGTAAACAAATTAGGCTAGGTCTGAAATGATAGCCATTTTCTAAAAAAAAAGCGATGCAAAAAGATAAATATCCTTAACATCGGCATTTTGCCATAACAACTTGTTTTAAATAATCATGGTTAACTTTCCTTTTGACTGTCATTGCGCTGGCTATAGTATTACAGACTTGGTAATTTGCATTTTCCTCCATTTGGTATGACGACGTGACAAACAACAACAAAATGAAAAGAAAATAAAAAGATATAAAAACAAGAAACTGCAACCTTTTCAAGAAAGGTGAAACTAAACACCTTAAAGGCACAGATACGCTTGCTCCATAACTATCTCACTCACTATCCTAGTATCAGAAATTTTCTAGTATAATGCAACATAAAGGACAAAGAAATAGACAATTTCAAGTGCACACAGGCATATCCTTTCCAATAAAAAAAGTTTAAAAGTTTAAAAATAATATAATTTACTATATGTCCAGGCAATAGTAGCAATAGAAGTAAAATCTAGCTAAATAAACCTTCATACAGAGGAAGAATGCTTATTTAAATTTTGACTTTAACCTTGAATGTTGGCATTTTGATATGCAATTTCAAAGTAAATGTGTACCTTTATTCAATGAACACAGAAGTTTTATGTGAACCTTAATAAACCATAATAAATGATGCACAATTTCAAAGAAAATATGTACCCTATAAAAACATAATAGATAGTTTAAATTGTTTGAAATTGATAGCGCATGCGTTTAATTAATTACAGTCATATTTACATAACTCTAACTACTTGTCATTTAGATATATGAGCTCAAATTAAAAACTGTTAAACAGAGGTCAAGAAATAAATTTTATGAAGTTCCACATCAATTGACCAGTCTTCTAAGAAAACTTGAGTATCAGCTACAACACATTTTGCTATGTAAGGGATATTCGTTTGTATTCACTGTCACTGCATAGACATCATGAAGTTAGATTACCTACTGTGTTCATTGAATTTGGTCTAAAATTTTTCTGGTTGTTGTGTAAACATATTCTGCAAACTGATGCTTTTATATTTAAAAATGTGAAAGCCCTTAAAATTATTTTTATGTGTACCTAGATGATTGCATTTGAGATTTATTTATTCAAAATCTAATTAGAGTGAAAATAAGGTGTTATACCTCTTATGCAAACAAGCTCTTGCTACTTAATAACAATATGAATCCCACCATATGCAATTATTTTTAATGTGTACTCTTCAAGTGCTGTAAGTTAATTTCTATCTGAAATTTATAGCTGATTTTTTTATGTAAGGCTGTGTAGATCTAAGGACTTCGTAAGTAAAATTAAATAAAACAATAAAAACGTGAAGTTTTTTTCAGCTGAAATAGCTGCTATAACTATCCGATTGTAAGGTGGCATTCCATTTCCAACATCTTCTCGTAATTAATGAGTTACTTATAATAGAATGCCCTAAAGTCTAGATTTGGTGCTTTATATGATCACTAAAACAGATACAAGAAATACCTAAATCGGTAAATAAAGAAAATCAAATGAAGTCATTACCTGGTAAATTGAATACAGAAACAGCGAGTCTGCTTCAGACGGAAAGCGAAAAACTTGACTAGTTTAAAAAAAAAACTGTCACAAACCAACTTCGAACTATCGGAAAATAATAAAAATGTCAAAAACAGAGGAGAAATTATGACAAATTTTCCTTTTTGTTTCGAATGTTTCAACAGTTGTTTATGTGTGACACAAACGTAAAACTACTGTGATCAGCTGACTGACAAGCGTGAAGCGTAATACGGGTTGTAAGTAGCAACATGAGTGAAACATTATACGGGTTGTAAGTAACAACAGGAGATTTCTTGGCATTTTTAAAACGTGAAGCTTGGTCTAGACATTTTGATGAAAACACATTTGTGATTCTTTTCAAGATTATACGTATGATATAAAGTGAATGATTGTTAATATGTTTATTGCATCAGAAACTTTTTGTGTTGTTAATGATAAGATAGGAAACTCGAAAATAGTAACTACATTTATCTGATTTGAATTTTTTTATTATTACGAAAAACATGTATCATAAAATTAAAAAAAAACTGCTACAATATTTTCATGAATCAACGTTAATCTACACTTCTTAACATTTGTGTTTATTGTTCATTTACCCTCACTACCCTATAAAATTATTTTTAATTTGTTTAAAGATAATTCTAAAATACATTTATGTTATCAATTCGGTTTTATTTCGATGACAGTGTTAAGTCATTTGCGATTTGCCGTATTAAAAAAGCAAGTATCATACACTGATTTTGGATAAAATAGCAGACAAACATCAAAGAGAACAAGAGAGTTGCACATTTTGGATAAAATAACAGACAAACATCAAAGAGAACAAGACAGTTGCACATTTTGTAGAAATAAAAAACACTGACCATTATTAAAATTTGAATAATAGTTTAGACAGCATTATAACATCTTTTTCTTAGCAACAACACTTCGCCGTTGTAAATCATAGAAAAAATACCAGGATGTGAAATAATCGTGCAAGCCTAATCATCAGTCGTTTCGTTTCCATAAAAAGAACAAAGGTAATTTTACGCCATTTAGGGTTTCACCAAATGTCTCGTTTTTCTTGTTAAGTGAGAAATCTAGAAATCTAATTATGGACACTTTTGCAGACATTTGATCTTCCTTTAAATATGTATTAATGTTTATTCCTTGCATTTAACATTGCGATACACAGCACGCAAAAACTATTATAGAGGATGACAAGGCTCAAGCATAGTTTGTAGCACTCTAAAAGACATAGTCTTACTTTTACCTAATCGTTTGTTGAAAAGGATCATATGTCATCAAAATTAATGTAAAAATGATATTAGGCTACAAGTAATTTTACAAGTACGGACAAAAAATGTATCTTTTTGTAGCTTTTGCTGTCATTTGAAACACTTTTTGTGAAAATAGTTATAAAATAAACCTGAGATCGGTAGTGGTTATTTTTATCTCGCAGGTTGTTAGACACACTAGTTAGATAACCACTGTCAATTACTTTGGTTTGAAATGGAACATGGTCAACAACGAAAAAAACATTAGATTTGATATACTTGTCGATGCTAGTTGGTGCTGCTATTGTAACTGAGGTAATTAATCAATAGATTTGAATATTAAAATTAGTAAACTTTGTTCCGAAGTAAAAGTAAAATCGTACATTGTTGCGTTTTTGTTATATGTTTAATTGCCTTTAATTCTTCAGAAACTAAGATTTTTCTAGTAACGCGCGTTTGGATCTGTCATTTTCTAACCTAGAAGCGATTTGTTTTCTTTTGGTGGTGTATTATTAAAAAGTGTACGTCGGCTTATCTGCACTGAATGTCGATGCGTTTTAATATATAGTGTTGTACTTTCTGAGACAGTACCTTATAACCAAACTCAGACAAATAGTTTACTTTTTTATACGCCACAGTAATTGAAGCTGTTGTAAGGGATAATTATGATGAAGTGGTTTACTTTTACGATATCTTGGTAGTCTGATATTATAAAGACACGTAATATATCATAATATTTTACTGGTACTTGCAGTGATAATATATTAGCAGTCCCTAGACAGTCACATTTAACCCTTGATATTGATGAAACTTTTTTTTCAAAATACAGTCTTTATATTTTGCTGCTTGCAAGACATTTATCGCTTTGACTGTAATCGCTTTAACTTCTGTCATACTGTTAAAGGCAACCTAGACAATGATAGCAATTTTCTTTTTATATTTCTTTTTATAAACCTTCTTCGTACATAATTGAAAATTTTCGTTAGCGTTTTTCATTTCCGTTTAATTTTTCGTATGCGATTCAATTGTGTTTTTTCAAAGAAATGTTTCAAAACAACAATTTAATAACTCAGTATCGAATTAAATATGTTTGTATGACAAAGGTAAACCCAAGAGCATAAATTCATGTCACAGCCGAACAAAATTCCTGCAGCGTGTTAAATATCCTGTTTTAAAATGGTTATTAGGTGAAGAGATCTTCTTGTTGAAGATGTTTACTGCTATTTAACTTCGACACTTAAATGTTAACAGCGAAAAAGATGCTTAAGTAATTATCGAAGAAACTGTAATTCAGCCAGGATACTGGATTAAACTTTCGTGAATATGAAGCATTTTTCCCCAATGTAAAAATTACAAGAACATCTTGGACTGGTAATTCGTATTACAGACAGATATTTACCTGAAAGGTATAAAAAATTTCATTTGCTTTGATGTGCAAGCTAGCTAGCTCAATCGGTAGAGCATCGGATTGTCAATTTTGACAATCCCGGTTCAATCCCCATCAGGGCCGGCAAAATTTCTCCGTGATAATTGATCTATAGGTCATTTGTCCCTTACCTCTGAAGCAAGTGAGGAAGTAGTCAGTCACTTGCGGAGAAATTGGTTAGTAAACTTGTTGGATACACAGGAACACTGGTTTGGTGGACTGACCGCCGGGATATGATCCTAGCTGTTAAACTGACATTAAACCCCAATAAAACTAAACTAAACTAAGCTTTGATGTACAATATAGTTCATAGTATACAAGTACGTTACGCTATTTCAATTTAAGGTATTAGAATATGAATAGTAATAAACATTTTGCCAGCCCTCACTGAATAGAGTTTTTTAAGAAATATACTATCTTAGGACAAAAATATACCATTTAAGACACTTCTGTCATGAAAGTTTCAAAAAATGAGTAATATTCACTTCAAATTCATCCGACGTCATGGGTTTATAAGGTATAGAGAAATACAATGTTTTTCTAAGACTGACAATAAAAGTCAGTCTTACTTCGTATGTAATCATTCACATTATGAAGACTTACTGACTGCTGACAAAAAGCAAACAAAATGAAACGACGAAACTGAGAAGAAACGCAATATTATTATTAATATGGCATGCATTTACCCCACCCACTTCATTATGACTGGATGTTATCAACGTAAGCTTCAACATAAATCTTCAGGGCTTCAATTAAGCTACAATTTATTTTATTTCATGTAATATTCTGAACAAAAAGACAAAATATCAAATATTTTTACCGTCTAGTTTTGGAGATGTTGATAACTGAAATCACAGACACCCAATATCCATCAATTTATCATGTTGAAAAGCTTTGTTATAATTAAAATATATTTAAAACGAAAAAGAAATGAATTTAAATTCTATAAAAGCTACTGTCGTAAAACCAAAACAACTGTCGAAAACTAGAGAAAAAATTGGCTTGAGTGGGTTTGAAACTGTCCTTCAGTGAAAATGTCTCAATCCTACACAAATTAATGGAATTAAATACTCTTGAGAGTGGAGATAGGGATCTAATTCCTTAAAAAATGAATATACCTTTCGTTTGAGAACTATGTCTTTCGAAGACTAAATTCAATATTTCCCATGACCCTTCTTGCGTGTATTAACCGTTTCTTATTCTGAAGACAGTAATTATTGGCTTGCTTCGTTGAAGTTGCTTATTATCGTAGATGGCGTGCATCAGCGAGAATAATACAGTATTTTTCAGCCAATTTCTGTAATTTACAACAGGGAGTTAAAAGCCTTTGTTCTAGTGTCTTCCTAATAGGACAAATACCTCGTGGAAATATCAAAAACGTCTGTACTAACCTTTTATGTTAATACAACTTCAAATGTATGTTAGTTTATGTACTTATAATGAAATATTTTCAACAGCGATTTTACGTTTATGTTGACTCAATCTGTAAAATTTTAATCTGTTAAATTTTATACTTGTCTCTAGTTTTCTCAACAGTTCACTTAGGTTTACTTATACACTATCTACCCCTTAGATCACTGTCGATTTGTTTTCTTTGATTAGTTCATTGACGTTGTACTAAAAAGCAGTACTTATAAGGGATAGACGAAAAAACAATCCAGCTGATCCATTGACGTTCTTGTTTCCAGTAAATGTCCATGCGTTTGGGCAATTCAAGACTGAATTAAAGTCATTGCATTCTGCGCAGTTAACATTTGTGGACAATAAATGTGATTTCCGTGGTCACAGACAAGTGAAGTTTTAAACAGCTGAATGACTGAATCAAAGAGGAATCACAACACATATATTATGATTTGAGAACAGTCTGCATTTGTTGAATAGAAGCCTAACACAGTTGTGCAATTATCAGCACACGCCAGTTCAAAACATGCAAGGACCTGTACTTTGATGCTGGAGAAGTCTTAGATAACTTATGTGGTTGAGTAGAACACAGGCGAGTACGCATGTATATTGTAGGCTTAAGTACTGCTCAACAGCCACTGAGATATCTGTATTCTTCAAATCTCGAGCTAAGTTAGTGAAATGAACGTTGACCAGGTGGTTAAGCAAAATACTTCCGATTTTTCCCAGGCTTTAATACCTTTACCCTCTCTCTGAAAGTACCACAAGCACATGGAATATAGCTGAGACTTGACCATTAAATGAACGTTGCAGGGCCTGACACAGTTCAATCAAATTTTAAATATGTTCGATTTTTAATCATGAATACACATATATTTATTTTCTGTTTAAATAAATTCGATTGTATTTCTTGAGAACTGACTTATTATCAAACAGTCTTTGTTTTTTGCATTCGCTGTTGAAGAGTATACTCTTATGAGTAAAGATTTACGAAAATCCTTGTGCAAAATTGCAATTGTTGAAAGGGACGGTAACCAAATGAGAAGTGTGTGATGAACAGTATCCGGCGCTTCCCTCCACCCCTGCCTAAAATTCCCGGACCATAGGTTTTACTGTAGGCCTATTTTGAATGTCTTTAAATAATGTATCTTTATTGTTCAACATTGAATTCAATAATCAGAGGCCCATGTGATATTGCCAAATCAATATACTCTAGCATAACGTCATTTTAACTAGTAAACAAAATTGCATTATTTATCTTAAAGAAAAACTAAACATATGTTAGGAGAAAATACGAACTCTTTCAGTTGTATCTTGTAGAATCTGCCTTGCTCGGTACGATCGTAGAATCAAAACTTAATGGAGTTTATCATATTACTTCGATGTTCAACATTCAATTTCGTTTGCTGCAAATGTTCATTCAATATTATACTAGTGTCAAACTATCGAATTATAAAATTATAAAGCCTAGTTTTCAGTTTTTTCTGATTGGTAGATATGATGTTGCAAATTTAAGATAATGCAGTTTAATCCTCTATCTGAATGAATTTACTTTATTAAGTACTTTGAAATCAGTTTTTGTTCAAAGAAATAGATTATTTAAACGAAGTTAATATAGAAATGACGTCAATGCTTCCATTTTCAGGCTTAAAGAGAAACTCTAGCTAAATTCTAATTGATCAGTTAGTTTTGGTATATCTACGGTTAATGGCGCGCGAGAATTTTTGCTGTGCCGATGCAGGAATTATCTGAGTGTGCATTGAAGTGTGTCATATACATTAAAGTGTGTCAAACATATCTTTTAAAAAGTAAATTATTTTCTATCGTTGCTTTGCTACGGATGAAAGCTCAACCAAAACCTACATAACTCTAAAGCAGAACTATTATATAAAGAAACAAAATGAAGAATAAAGCTTTATTTATTTTAAATATTTCTTACATCTTTTTATTTCGTTCTTTTTATTTTTAAGGTTCTTTTGTAGAATTCAATGTATACAAAAGTCTGTCTTCAATTCCGATAGTGCTACGATGCAAAGTTTTCGGGTGAACTAAACAAAAATAACCAACGTTTTCGGCGAGAAATTAATCATCGTGGATTTGAAGCCTAGATAATTTATGTTGTCAAAGGGAAGCAGCTGTATGAAGCAATATATGATTTCGAAGGGAAGGAAAGTTTGTTTCTATTCTGTCAAAAACTGTTAAATAAAGAACAGGCTGTAATTTGCACCCTCCTATACTTTACTGTTTTGAATGCATACTTTGAACGTATTGAGATTAGAATAAGTCAATGAAATTAAATGTTCTAATTCATTTTGTAGCACGTCTAGCCTGAGGTTGTCAAAATGAGATGCCGTGTACTTTACTGTGTCACTGGTGGTTTGTATTTCCGTTTTACTGCACCACTCTAACAAAAAAAATTATTACTGTCCAAAACACTACACAAGATATCAGTACTTATTTTTGTGAGCAAACAAAGACTATAAAACGAGCCATTCAGGTTTGGCTTAACTGTTTTCTGTTTTCTATATATGTCCTGTTCTTATGATAAAATCGTATTTTTTAAATGTAGGGCACTCTCTGGGCATTCCTGAAGAACAATTTCAAACATTTGTTCATTTCCGCAACAACGGTACGAAGATTATATTCAATATCGAGGTAATAAATAAAGCACATACAATTCTTCTGAAACAAATCACGACAAATAAGCTGTTACTTCTAGCAAACGTGATTCTATTAGTTTGATTAAAGGAATATCCTTTTATTGCTCTAAGGTATTAGGATTTAATGTAATAAAAACATGAATTGATTGTTTTATAAATTTCGCCCTGAAGACCTTTACAATACGATATGTTAACAATCCATTTTTTGTTTTCAGAAACAGCTCCAGTATATCGATCGAAAACGTATATTTCTTTCAAAAATTAAGATACTTCCAAATATAACTCCACAAGATTTACCTTAGGTCCCGCAGTCGTTTTTTATAACAAAATCTCATTAAAACAATTGTTGAAAACTGGCATTCCATAACAGTGCAACTTAGTGTAAAAACTTAAGTCAGTTTGGATTAAGATCTTTTATGACAACGTCTTCAAGGTAAATCATGTATTTTGTGCGTGGTAAACGCAGTCCAGATTCTTATACAATCATTGTCTTTCGACCTAAGTAAATAACCTCTCATATTGACCGCATTTGATTAGTAAAACATATTGCATCATTAAACGGATTGCAAACTTTTTTTGATAAGCATGTAATTTTTGGCTTCTGAAAGCCTATTAAACGTTGAACGGCCGCACTGACGTCGCTCTGTCGCTCTCGACATGTATTCTAGCACATTGTCAATGTTAAATTTTGCAGTTTTGGCCTCACCTCCGAGTCAGTACAATAAATGATTATAGATCACATGCCCGTCCTTTAATGGGTTATTTACAGGTTCATATTATAGAAGTAGAGTTATATTTAAAAGATAATCTGTAATCTTCCTCATAAATAGGAAGTTGTAATGTGGTAAATATATCAGGAGAATAATTTATGGAATTTTTGAAAAATTATATAAATTTTACCGGTTTTTAAGGTATTTTGGAATCTAAGTTTGTATTCTGTAGACATTTGTTTTATCATTAGAACAAAACCGACAGTGTTCAGCCAATTGGTTTCTTCTTCTTCCGTAAATACCAGTGAATAGAGAAATGTTTTCAATTTACCCTTCTAAACAGGTTGGTATCATCAAGTTTTTTTTTCTTGTTATCAAAATATATATTTTCAAATTAAGTCAATATATAAATTAATACGTCCTTCAAATCATTTAAGAGTAAAACAAGAATCAGGTTATTTTTTGTGATTTATATAAAGCTTTCAATTAACACAGATATCTCATTGTATGTTTTAATATATATTGTGATTCATACTACCAACCAGAGTTTGAACCATGAGAGATGAATAGATACGAAGTACATTCAGAGTCTGACATGAAAGAGCAGTTAAGAATCTACAAATACAACAAGAAAGTGTAGTTTTGATCGATCAGCCTACGCATTTTCATTTTACCCAGAAAAGCCTGGGGGAATGTCTAAAGTCTTTATTTGTTTCTGCAATGTTCGTGAATTGTGTCCTAAAAAGCAAGCATATATACGGCAAATATATATGCTGCATAACGTGTATATTTTCAGTGACAAAACTAGCAAAATTATTAAGTACAATTTATTTTTTATCAATAAGTTCAAAGAGAATGATATCCGTTTTTTTCTGAAACAGTCGGTTCTATACTTATGAGGCGCCATGAGTAAATATCACATTTTATTGGGTTGGAGTTGCAAGCTCATTCCTGTCAGCTGCCCTCGAACAAGAACGGCACCCATACAAGATTTATGAATTTTTGAAGACGGCACTAACGACATCTTAAGGACATTTTTTGTGTATTAGGTAAAGCAAAGAGGTCTTTAATCTAGAAAATGTGCTCATAAATACAAATGAGAAATTTCAGTAACAATAGAATAATTTGTACGGGTATGAGTTTTCCTTTTCCAATTTTATTACATGAAATGGTTCATTTATTTGCTCGTTTTCTTTGAAGGAAGTAATATGAAAAGGATTTATTCGCTATTAACTTGGATTCTTCAATAGTTGAAACCATACTTTGGAAGTAGTTGATTCCAAATGGCATACTGTAATTATCATTTAAAGAATGGAAACTGTTGTCTGAGTTTTTAGCAAAATGATTTTTTTATAATTTTGAAGAGTAAAATCATATTGTAGTTAACTCACATTTGAAAGAAATGTTTTATTTGACATTAAAAAAACATTCAAGGTCAAATAAAGAATTTCGTTTAAAAATTAAATTATTGTCATAATTTTACTTATTTCATTTGAACCAAACGGACATACATACTGAATAGGATTGAGTTACATAAGGGGGTTGTTTTTGTCTCAGAGTACGTTTGTATGATATAAATATGTGGCGCTAAAATTGATATGAATGTTAAACTGACAGGCTGATAGAATTGTATTCTTTTTAATTTTGCGTACTTGAATGAAACAACCCGCCAGTATAGGTATATATTAAAAGAAAAGTACTACAAATAATGAATGGTTCAGAGAAGGACTCTGCTACTGTCATTTGTCTAGGTTAAGACACTGGATAAGGTAACTCTAGCAAAACACGACCATCACACTCATGACTGTTTGTGGACATTGTGTACCTCAAGAACTTTTCTTCATTTCTTTTACATGAACAGGAGAAAGCTGTTTGACAACCTCTTTTGCATTTTGTAAACTTTTAAAAGTTTTGTCAAGACGTTTCTCATAGACTTCTTTAAAAACAAAATGTCACTGTTGTAGAATCATGAAGTGACTTGTTCATTAATATTTTTGTTCGTGAAATGAAAATCAATGCCAACATCTGTGTTACAATTTCTGAATAATGTTTACCTTAAAAGGTTTCTGCTTTTTTTCTAATGTGATGCGTAACTAATTGTGTTATTCCTCTAAAATTCAACATCATTATCTGGTCATTAATGTTAAATCTTATTTCTTCAAGAGGAATATACTCTATATCTTTATTATTTCCTGGTAAATCAATCGCATTTTGTATTTTAGTTTCTGTGATATTTTTTTTTTAACTTCCTTTATATATTTTCTTATCCCGAAGTAGGGAATTATTAAATTTCCAATAAGACAAACCTTTTTTAAATTTAGCGAATTGTAGACACATAAAAACAAGTAAGTGGTCAGTTCGATAACCAGGAAGTATCAAAGCAATATCAAGGTCAGTATATAAACTTTCTGAAATTAAAAAAAAAATCAAGGCGTGCCTTTTTTTATTGAATTTTGTCTAAACCATGTATACTCCCTATTTTCAACATTATTTTCTCTCCAACAATCCATTAAATTAAACTCTGACATTATACTGTGTAACCTATCAAGCGCATTTGGATTATTTAAGTGCAAATAATTATAATAGTCTTTATCGGGATTAAGAATCACGTTAAAGTCTCCAGCAAGAATATATAAAGAATTTATAAATTTTGACATCTTCTGTGAAACCATCTCATAAAAATCTGGATTATCTTTATTGGGTCCATATATATCTAATAAAGTAATTTATTATATGACCTATAAATAGACGAGATCCCATTGGTTCAAAGAGCAGTCGGCGACCAACAATATATCGTTATATTCCTGCATTCTGGGTTTTTCCCACGTCATATTTTAGGTCTAAAATAGATTGCTGTTGATACTCGTAGTAGTGCTGTCTGGTGCCCGGCACTCAGTTAACAAAATTACTCTAATGCCGGGAAATAAACAAAATGCATCCGGGCACTTAGACTTTTTCTAAGAAATGGCGTCTGGTGTGTCCTTTTTTTTATTTTTTGATATTATATTGGATTTCAAAATCACCTGTCAGACTTCTGAGTATTATTGTAATGTAAGAATGAGTATAAAAAGTCCTACAAAAAATTAACACATTGTAATGAATCTAAAATCAGTCTGGAAGAAAACTTAGAAGAAACAGTTGTATTTAGTCATATAATAAAACAGCTATTGACTAGTGTGCCATAGAATATGATGTGATATTCACCGATTCAGCTTCGTCTCGGTCAATATAACATTAGGCCGGTGAATATCACATCATATTCAATGGCACACTAGTCAATAATTGTATAATATTTATCACATATTTTACAGTTAAGAATAAGTAGATTTCCTTCATCATCTTTCTGTACAGAGCTTATTTTATACCCCACTCTCCATAGTAACGGGGATAATAAATGAGTAACTACGTTGCTAAAATAAAAAAAAAATGTTATCCTTAAAAGGCCACTGAGTGTTAACATATTCATATAATAGGAAGTTATTTACCTCGATCAACATTATTAGTATTACATGTTTGAGTTATCAGGTCATAAATCCTTAATATGCACTTCTTAAAATGGAAGGGGGTTGAGAAGGACGTCAATGAGAATATTTTCAATAACAATAAATACAGTGCGTATAACAGACAGAAGTTTCGATCGTCCATCCTCCACATTTCTATTTTACTTGTTGAGAATGCCCAAGGGGGAATTGCCTAAATCTAATTTGTTTCCCTGACACTTATCAAATTTGTCTTTAAAAGCGTAAATAATTTGCAAAAATGAAACAAACTCCTTCTTCACTGTCAATAAATTCCAGACATCTCCGGAACAATGATCACACCGCAAAATGCCTTAGACACGACATACAAGGTGAAAGAAAAAATCGATTTAACATCCAAACTAAAAGCCATTACATTTCGTTTGCCTCTTAGAAAGATTTTATGATTCGTTTACAGTAATCTTGAAAATTAATATTTCGCTTTTTACGCTGATTGTGTTTCTTTATTTTAATTAAGATTAGGTCTCTCTCTCTGTAATTTATATAAAAAAAATGCACAAACTGTTTTTATTGTTTCATTAGCATGGGGCTTTATCTTTACAGTTGCCCTGCTTCAGCAATCTTCATTAGCTTAATTATTGCCCACGACCCTGATTAACCACGCTTATCTTGAGAGTAAAGGTTATGCTTTGAAGTTATTTTGCAGTACAAGAAACAATGATCGTTAACCAATTTTATGGCAACACTCATGACTAACACATGCGCATTAAATAGCTGGATGTCACTGATACAGAAATCCATTACTGAATCAGTAACAAAAAAAATGGGTAAATACACGAAATAAAGATTTAGCATTCAACCTTATCATGAACTATATACTGATACAAAGATTTCTGTCGTTAATACATGTAGCAGATTCTAGATTTATAGTTTCGAAAGCTGTTTTAATATATTCTTGATATCTAACAGTTATCTTTTTTGTCCTCGCTTTTTAAAGCAAAGTTAAATGTTTGATTCAGAATTTGCCTGTAAATTTGCCTTTTGTCTTTCAATGGCACGGTGAAAAAAAATGGGAATGTGCAAAGAGACATCTACGTACCAGACGGTTGATATGTAGCATGATGAGGAATTATGTGTAAATTTTGACTGCAGATGGATGGCACACCAAATATTGACAGTGTCTGTGGTTTTTCTCTATCGACCCTCTGTCTTACAGTAAATGAATTTCAATTGAACTGAATTGAAATTGTTGCTAATGAATTTGTTGAATGGTAGGTACCTTTGTTTTCATTGCATTAAATTTCAGCGTGATAAACAGAGAATCATCTTTCCAACTTGCTTACCGTATTTTTAAAGAATATTGTCAATATTAGTATTACTTACCCATGATTTAAAGACCCCAAAATGTCTTAAGACAAGAAGCGCCGCAATGCGACGAAAACCAGGTTTTCAACGATTAAGTATTGATGTGACAGGAATTAGGAAGAAATATGGCAGTGAAGTAAAAATGGTGCTGTTATTTTGGTACCTACACAGAAAGTTGGTTTCAATAGTTCAAAATAAAAATAAATCAGATACCTGAGTAGCAATGCCAGCCTGTATTTTCATGTAAGCTACACACATGCCAAGTTGAGTATCAATAGGTCAAAGTATGCTGAAGTTATTGAATAGAAGCTGAAAATTCTATTGTAAGCAAGTGATCTTGACCTTGCTTCCAGATATCATAATAGCAATCCCAAGCTGCATCTTAATATATGCTACCCATAAAGCAAGTTTGGTGTCAACAGGTCAACGCAAACTCAAGTTATTACGTGAAAACTGAATTTCTTTTTTAAAGCAACAGTGACCTTGACCTTGTTCATAAACACCTGGGTAGCAATGCCAAGTTGCATCTTGATATCAGCTACCCAAATACTAAATTTGGTGTCAACAGGTCTAACCAAACTAAAGTTATTGAGCGGAAACAGAATTTCTGTTTTTAGCAACAGTGACCTTGACCTTGACCACAGTCACCTGGGTAGCAATCCCAAGCTGCCTCTTAATATAATAAGCTACCCATATACTAAGTTTAGCATCAATAGACCAAAGCAAACTAAAGTTATTGAGCAAAATCTGAATTTCTATTTTTAGCAACAGTGACCTTGACCTTGATCACAGACACCTGGGTAGCAATGCCAAGCTGCCCCTTGATATAAGCTACCCATACACCAAGTTTGGGGTCAATAGGTCAAAGCAAACTCAAGTTATTGAGCGGTAACTGAATTTCTACTGTTAGCAACAGTGACCGCTACCTTGATCACAGACACCTGGGTAGCAATGCCAAGCTGCCTCTTGATATAAGCTACCCATATACCAAGTTTGGTGTCAATAGGTCAAAGCTAACTCAAGTTATTGAGCGGAAACTGAATTTCTATTTTTAGCAACAGTGACCTTGACCTTGATCACAGACACCTGGGTAGCAATGCCAAGCTGCCTCTTGATATAAGCTACCCATTTACCAAGTTTGGCGTCAATAGGCCAAAGCAAACTCAAGTTATTGAGCGGAAACCAAAAGTTGACGCCCGCCCGCCCACCCACCCGCCGACTTCAGCATTTCTTCGTTGAAAACCTGGTTAATAATAAAACCTGAAAGATACTTACGTGAAAATGTGACAGCACGTTTCAAGTGCGTCCTGAAATATCACAGTACCTTTTTTTCGATTTCAAGTTTCACTTGAGGAATCCTCTAGATAACAAGATTTTCCCTAATACGTTAGAAAATATTAGAACAACTGAAATATCAGCTACGAAAGTCGTGCCTCGAGGGATCAGCTGTCACCCATCGATCGAAAACGTATTATTCTATTTCTAAATGGAGATGGTTTCATGTCAAACTTTACTCCCTGAGAGATTCGTTAAATTCCAGAGTTAAAGAAGAAACTACTGGCTATTTATGGCACTTCCCATTTGCATAAGGTTGATAGAAACGTAAAAAATCTTTTGGTGATTTAACTGATGATGCCAATGTATATATAAAGAAAAAATACTATTGAAAAGACCTAAAATAGAATGATTGGGCATGTTTGACATTTTTCAATGATATTGGCGATAATCATCATCGAAATGTCAGGTATGAAAATGACTGTTAATGCTTCAATAATAAAATAATTAAGACAAACAACCTTAGCCTGTTCTATTACCGCATTGAACTGTAGTTGATCGAAGCGTTTCTCATGACTACCAAGAATTGTATATAGAACGCAAGTGTCCTCCAAAGTCTGTATTATTAGATATAGCCTTCTTGCCAATGCCAATTATAGTTGAGAGTATATCTCACCCTTGAGTCAGGTATCCGATAACTAAGTACTCGTGTTATTATAATATTCCTGTCGATGTATCTCCGAATGGAAATTTACAGAAATAGAGATTAAAGACTGTCTTTTTTCAATTTGTTGTCCGGATCAATACGATAATGGCGAACACAAGTGATATATGAACGAGTGTATGTCAAACACGCAAATATCTTCCCCAGTTCGGAATGTTACAGGGAAAATTAAATCGAGAAGTCTACCAAAATATTCCCAGATAATGGCTCAGCTCTGACAGTCTTGATTATTTTCTCCTGATTGATATCCGGTGTTATTGTCTCCTTCAATACTGCACATTACAGTTGCTGAGTTTTCTTGAGCTGGATATGTAGGTCTTTAAAAGCTGTTGATGCAACATGTAGCAAACTATACATAAACATAGCAGAGTGCTATCGACGATAGAGAAAAAAATAACGTTGCTAATGAAGCAATACTGAAATGGTTATATATGTTTAAAAGCAGTCAGTGTTTACTTAAAAGCACTTTTATATATTCAAATTTGTCACAAAACACAGCAAAGAATCGAACACGTCATTTGTTTGTTATCGAGTTATCTCTTATCCGCGACTCACATTTCTATTTTTGAATCCAATAAATATATCATATTGTTCTCTATAAATAGGTTTGAACACGTTAAGTAATTAAAAGAAAATCAAAATTAAAACTTTATCACATTTTGCATGGACCTACAGTGAAAATTGTACAGTACGTTAAAAATGTCTGAACAAACTGTTGGCAAATCTGCTCTTCAGTTTAATATTCTGTACGAAATAATATTTATGGTGAGAATGAGAACCCTCTAACAAGTTGTTACTGACAAAGAGATTTCCGACATTCTTCTTGTTAAAACAAAAATATTACATGATGGTTAGATGTGACTAAAACTCAGCTGAAGAAAATTTCATTTCATACTATTTTTTTCTAGATTGTTTATTAAAGATAAAAGAAAGTGAAAACTTAAACAAAATACAACGACTAGAGGCCTGAAGCTACGAAAAGTATTTAGATTTATACCTATATTTGGAGATGACAGAGGGCAACGGTGATTTAGAGCTGTACACATAGATATAGTCTGAACATTGCTAATGTATCTTATGCCATGAGTAACTCATGTTTAAAATTTTTAATAACAGTAGATACCGAACATTCAGCAACAGTATTAACAGCTGGTTGGATCTGGCATGAACAGTTTTAGACCTACGCTCCCTCAGCAGCTAAATGAATACACTACCGTTACTTCACACCGCTGCTTTAAAACCAGTAGATTTATGATATTGACCTTTACAAGAACTTTTAAACAACCAATGAAAGTGCACAAATATCCCCAAAACCGAAAAATCTTTAAACCATTTTTCATTGGTTTATACGATCATGTGTTTTTTAAATTTATAAATAGACGGGTGTTTTCTGACAATTTTGTAAACACATTTCAACTACGCCTTTACGTAAACATCTTAATACAGCAATTAAACGTATAAAAACAACCATACATCATGATTTTAACCTTTTGGATAGTTTGATTGGTTTGTTTATGTAAACCTATTAAAAACACTTTCAAAGTGAAATACGTAAGTAACTTGCAGGCATGCATTGTTTGTTTACATTTTGGGTTGTCAATTGTATGTATGGACATTTCGTTGTAAGCTAGTCACTGATTGGCTGAAAAGTAACCGTGGTTTTCCCTGTTAAAAAAATATCGTTCTGAAAATTGAATTTTAGCAGAGGTAAGAAAGTGCAACATTCGACCGATGCGCAGGAGAGTATTTTAGACCTATAGTTATGATGAAAATAATGATTGTCTTGCACTGGAAAACCGCTAACTACAAAGCAGTTGCCTTATTAGAAAATATTACAGTAGGCTTCTGGGTGTATTTCATACAAATAAAAGTCCAATTTAGGAAAGGTATTTGCGTGTTTGTCATCGTATCATTTATATCATAACAGTCGTATCATATTAGTGTATCTATCCAGAAGATAATGCTAAAATGTGCTCCAATCATAAAAAAAATCGAAAAATGTAGACAAACGCAATTCTTACATTTATTTATGGAATTGGTTTTGACTATATCCCTTGAATCATAAATCATTCTGTAAAGACACACACGCGATAAGTAACCTGTGATGTTAACCTGTGATTGCCATTTCGAATTTTTATCATTTCTTAGTTATCCGGAAAAAATTTTTTTCCCCCGTCGATATGCAGAGAAGTCATATTTAATTATAACCTTTTGAACATTTCACAACAGGCAATATATTGCTTAATATAGTGAACCATACATATCAGTATCACGCAGCTGTTTTTCCTTGAAACATGAGTTTTGTCCCTTCAAACGCTATTAGTCTGAGATTTCGTAAGATCTGAGGAAACGTTTATCTTAGAGAACTTAGAACTCATCAAGTCTGATTCGAATTCGAAAAAAAAAGACATTTTTACCACTGCGATAGACATGTTTGAGAGGTTTAGCCTTTAAATTTCCCATTGTTTAAGTCTGGAATCTAATGGGTAAAGGTCTATCCAAAGAATAGTTTTTAAGGCACATTGCATTCATATGAACTTTGCTGAGACATAAGAAAAAGAATTAAAGGATTGACTTGAATAGAAAATCGTTTGTCTGGTCTCGGATAAAAAAGTTTGACATTGAATAAATTGATATTTTAGAATAAAGTTTTTATTTATATCCATTTAAGAATATCTATCATTCGCAGATATTCTAGCTGATCATAAGTTGAAGATAGATTTATAAATTAAATAAGGATAAATGCCCCCGCCATAATATGGAGGTGGGGAGGCATAGTGTTACCGCTGTCTGTGTGTGTGTGTCCGGGTGGGGGTGTCGAAAAAGAATATATTTCGTGTCCGGTCCGTAACTTCTGAATGCATGGTGAGATTTCAAAATAAATTGATACACATGACAACGATAAGTAGGCAATGTGTCGCGTGTAAGATTCAGGTCTCTAGATCAAAGTACAAGGTCACAGCAGGGGCTTGAACTTTGTGTATTTGTCATATAGTCTTTAGTGGAGTTGGAGTTCGCGTCCGGTCCATAACTTCTGCATGCATGATGTGATTTCAAAATAAATTTGTTCACATAACCATCATAAGTAGGCAATATGTTGCGAGCAAGACCCAGGTTCCTTGGTCAAAGGTCAAGGTCACAGCTTGGAATTAAAGTTAGTATATTTCTCTGTTCCATAACTTTTGCATACAAGGTATTTCAATGTCACACTTGACCTGCATAAGTAGAGAATGCCGGGAATTGCCAAACTTAAAGACCATGTTGCGAGGCATCCGTGTCCTATGGACACATGTTTAGTTGCTTTTTCTTTTTCTTTTTTTTCTTTTTTGTTGTTGTTGTTGTTGTTGTTGTTGTTTTTTTGTAAATCATGAAATTCAAGATAGATGAAAAAAGTCTTTTACTATTTTAATTAAAACTGTTTCTTTAAAGTAAAACCAATAAAGGAGAAATTGTTTTAATCAGCATGACAGTATTCAATTTTGTTAGAAGAGACTTGACAACTTCTTTGTGGAGGTCTTATTTGAGAAGATTGGAATTTCTAGAACTGATTACTTCTAGCTTTCATCTAATCTTCTTACACTCTGTCCAGGAAATGAACTGGAGTTTTTCGTATCGTACTTCTGAAATTCTTTAAGAGATTTCAATGATAAAAAGGAATCAAGATCTTAAGTACAGTTTGTTAAAATGATTGATTTCGGTCTCCAGTTCAAACTTTTTAATTCAAAGTAAGGCAAGTTTTTAATTGACTTTGCTTTGTAACATCTATAGATTGCTCTTACAATATTAGTTATTTTACCGTCGGTACCGGGTGCCTATTCAGTGTATAGCACTGATACAATGTACATCGGTTAAAAGTCTCATCGGAAAGCCAATTGGTAATATAAGTGGAAGAGCAGGGGATTGAACTTGCGACCTCTGGATTACCTGTTTAGCGCGTTACCATTTAATTACTGTTCCACTCTATGGTTGCTCAACAAAATGACAAATCATCATACATGTTTCAGTTAGTATTTAAGGTTATAATTCTTTCGTTAATTGTGCATTTTCAAATCTTTTTATATAAATAAAATCGTTTCTGACAAACTCTTACTATACGGAGGAGGTCGTTTTATTCTGTTATGTTGAAATCAAACTGCAATATATAAAATGGGGTCTCAAAACAAGCCTTGGTTTTTTAACAGTTTGAGATATATCAGTATTCTTTTCTCCATTTTTTTACAAGCATATGAAAATATTCCCCTGAGAAGAGTTTGTTTAAGGTATTAGATTCCTAAAACCCTACGTCCACTCTGAAGGGTATTCAATTTCATTAATTTGTGTAGGATTGAGACATTTTCACAGAAGGACATGGGTTCAAACCCCACTCAAGCCAGTTTTTTTTTTTTATAGGTTTTGGCAGTTTTACATTGTTTTGATTTTAAAACAGTAACTGTTATAGAACTTCAATTCAATTTCTTACGTTTCAAATATATTTCAATTGTAACAAAGCTTTTCAACACAGTAAATTGAAAAAATGTGATTTCAGTTATTAAATTCTCCAAAACTAGACTCTGTAAAATATTTGATATTTTGTCTGTTTGTTCAGAATAGTACACGAATAAAACATAGTGAAGTTAATTTGAAATCCCGAAGATTTATGATAGCATCCCCTCATAATGAAGTGGGTGGGGAAAATTTGTGCCAAGTTTATAATCATTTTCGTTTCTTCTCATCGTTGGCTTTTCATTTAGTTTACTTTTTGTCAGCACCGGTCAGTAGGTCTTCATAATTTGTATGATTACATACCAAGTAACACTTGTTTTTATGGTCAGTCTTAAAAAACAATATTGTGACCCTCTATACCTTATATACCAATTAAGTCGGATGAGTTTGAAGTGAATATTAGTCATTTCTTGAAACTCCCATGGTGAAAGTGTCTTATATGGTCTATATTTTGTCCTAGTCTGATATATTTGTCGAAAAAGCTCAATTTAATGCGGGCTGACAAAAAGCTTTATTAGTATTCTAATACCTTAATGTGAGTTGGCTTCAGTCTCGAAGACTAGATAGTGTTACTATTCTCGTCGTATCTAAATTTACCTATTCACAAATGAATATTACTTCGTGATAACGAAATGAATAAAAATGAATAAAAATAATCGAAGCTATATTCTTACATAACAATGTTGGTAAATTTTACAAGATGACATTTCGGCTTAATAAAAACCAAATATGGTACAATAGTTATAGAATAATGAGTGATGGAAATGTCAGTTGAAATATCACTTTATTTAAAGAGTTTTATATCTTTTGAAGTCTCTTTTTTTCTTTCCTGAATAACAAAGTCTAGGCGGTGCTTTCGATGGCAACTTAAGATGTTGAAGAGATTGCCTGGAAAGTGAAATTTTGCTATATTTATAGTGGTATCTACGGTATAATTATATAATGTATATATTATGGTTTGTTATTTAGGTGACGAAGTTATAGTTGAGTGATCAATAAAAAGCTATCATTTATATGAGAAGTACCTTTAACCTGGACTCATATTATGTCTCGATTCATATTTATCAATGTCACTTCTATAAAGCGGCACTTAAAGTATATTTAAGGTTGCTGTCTTATTTCCAATTCAGTATCCAAAAATATGTCTTCGATTACAAACACAAAACAAGTCTTTGAATTTAAAATCAAACATTATATTTCGAAAATGTTCACTTGTTCGTAGATGATAAATTTGAAGGATTTTACTCTTGCTTGACCAAGTGTTGGTAAGGTTGACCTCGTATATCACTTAAATACCCTCAAAAATATCTTCAAGTGATTTGTTCTTGTCTCAGGCAAAATGTTTGGTCAATTAAAAAGCTTCAGATAAACATCAAAGAGATTTGTCAAAATCATCAATTAAATTTCCAGTAATCAGCTCTTGACCTAGCAAAGTAGGATATAAATTGACGGGCACATTGCCTAGAAGTGTTATAATGTAGGATAGATCAATGTGAAAAGGTTATGAAAAGCATGAATCTTCATGAAATGCTGGATTTCTCGGAGAGTAAAAGCGACAGTTTTTTTTTTTTATTTCACATTTCTGATTCAAATTAAATATCAGAAACAACAGATGTTCAGAAAAATGATTGTGTCGAAAATTGTTACAAACAAATTTGACATTGTTATCGATATTAACCAACAGTTTTGCTTCCTTTATTTCTTAAACTTTCTTTATTTCCTAAATGATTTATTTACACCAGATAGATAAATCCCCTTTCATGTATTTAGTTAGTATTATAACCTGTCTGTTCTAACTATTTACGAAATGTATTGTTGTGAAAACAGAATTAGTTTAAACTGTTAGGTTAATTCATGTGACGTTTTGTAGCTTTTAATTACGTAGTTTCGTAGCCTTCTATCAAGGACGTAGTGATATTTTGTAAAACAAAATCATGATTATTTAAATGGTTGATAAGTAAGTACTCATTCTAGTCATTGTTAGTGTAACACAACTTGTAATTTTTCTGTAATATTTCACACTATGTTAAAGTTATAGACTATAATTTGAATCTTTGGGAACCTTTTATGAGATAACACTTAGTGGCATTTACAAGCATTTTACTCTCACTCTCTACATGAGCAAATTTTATACACACTCCTTTAATTTATTTGTAAGAACTTATCAATAATTAACCTGACAAATACCACATGTATTTTTCTTTGCTAAACCCACAAAAGCAGTTATGGACAGTAAAAACAGCAGTACCAGGAACGTTAAAAATTTATCAAAATATTACATTCATTCTCATTTCAACAAACGTATCGAAAGAACGAGTTTGTTATGGGCATACTATATTATCAACGTTCAAAGCGTAAAAAGCCTTTTTGATCCTCTCAATCTTACAAAAATTGGTAAAATAAATTAGTTTATTACTATACTATTTCATGCCGGGAATATAGAAAAGAATACTGAAACAAATTATCCAACTTCAATGAAATTGTATTCATCAGTTGAGCTACAAGAGTAATTTTGTTTCTCCAAAGTCAGAAACATGATACATATCAGTTCTTGGAATTGTGGTTTATGATGTCTTAATCAGATAAGTATTAATCATGTTATTGTGCTCCTTATCCTGATAAACATACCAAATAACAATTTTGAAGACCTCATTTCACTTACAAACATTAAAATCGATCTGTATTTACATGCGTAACAAATATCCTTCCTTCAATTCAAACATCTAAATAAGATTCTATATCTACAAATCTTCAGAAACACACGCGATTTCAGAATTAAGATCTGGCGAGTTGAAATATTTTAATAATTTTATCTTTTTCTATCTCAAGCATATCTTGCTATCCATGAAAAATAACCATGCTGAAGGTGAGCTATTATTTGGTTATGTCTATAATAATTATGGTCAGTATTATAAATAAAACGGATTGACGAAAATCTTTGGCTATTATCAGTAGTATCTATTCTTTGCACAAATCTGTTTTAACCAGCTAAAGCCTTCTGCATGTTGAGTAAAATGAAAGGAATAAAATAAAATGTTTCATTCCCTGTGCGTATTTTTAAACTTGGAAGAAATGCCTATTTATCTTGGAAGTTAAGAATTCAGTACAGTTGCGAGATATCTAAGCCCGTTAATAGATAGCAACATAAAAACTTATTATTTTCGTATTCTAATTTTCGTTTCTCAAATAAAATAAATTTCTTTGTTAGGGCATACCAAGGAAAATCAAAAATGAGAAAATGATGCCATTTAGATAAGTTTATCACAGTTTAAAACGTTTTAAAACAAGGCTGTTAAGTGCCAGAATGAACTCGTGGTCTAATTTACTGCTATGGATCAGATAAAACAAATTTAATGACCCTCTCAGGGAGTAAAGTTTGACAATTAACAGTCTCAATTTAGGAGTAAAAAGATCATCGGTGATCGATATGTGACATCTAACTTCCTGAGGACACCAGTTTCGTTAAGGGTATCGCATTAATTTCAGCTTGAAATGACAAAAATGTTTTATAGACTGCAAAATATGTCAAAAAGCAAGAGTAGTAAAGAGATAAATTGTAGGTTTCAACTTGTTAGGACAGAAAATTGTCACTTTAAAAAGATAAAGAAAATAAGTTAAAAAGTTTGTGATTTCGTTGATTTTACTTTTTTCTCGGTGATAAAGTATTTGAATTCGGTCTAGTCATTTAGTATCTTACTATACTTAAGAACAGTGGCAAATACTTTGAAGGGGTTGTAATATGTATATTCTGATGTGATCATCAGTAATATAGCCTTTAAAATATTGAGAGTAGTACTACTATTAAATGAAAATTCCTTTTTGGTTTTTAATGTAGCCATTGTTCGTCCCGAAATGTAATAAAAAAAGAGACTGCATCCATCAGTCTGACAGCATGAAATTTTGTCAGATGTGACTTGACAAATATTGTGTGGAAGCTTTGTTTGAGAAGATTGGAATTTCTAGAACTGATTATTTCTACATTTATCTAATCTTCAAGCCCCTGTTCAGGAAATGAATGTAGTTCTGGATTGTATTTCCGCAATACCTCATTAGATTCCAATGATAGAAAAACTTATTAGGTACTAAGTACAACCCGATTAAATAATTGTTTATTGCTGGCATAATAACTCAACTCCATGAAATATAAGCTGTGTTTCTATCATTGAAATAAGTTGTTTGTAGATACAAAATGTCAGTACTTTTTTTCTAAACGTTCCTTGTTTCAAACTTTTCTAAAAGACATTTATCAGAACCTATTTAAGAATATTACAAAGACTACCATTAATTTTAATTCAGCAATCTTTTAAGAAACAAACGTCTTTGGCTGCGACTTTCATGTAATTTTATGACAGATGAAACCATCAAAGGAATTATGAAGGGTAGTTCTTTCAAGGGTAAAATAAACCGCTCATACCTATTGATAAAATGGAAGCACTTTTCATGACACGATTGTTTTCAACTTGGACATCTAAGTATAGCGAATACATATTCAGTGTCCTGGAAGAAATGTCCTGTTGAGTAAAAAGACTCACATCACAGCTATTCCACCAAATTTTGTTACGGAGCATCATACTTAATCAGCTTCTGACCTAGAATTTATGGTAAAAGATCTCTTATAAAGATAGAACCCTAACAGTATTTATTAAGAAAACAGTAAGTATATTAACTATCCTGCGATGCTTTACTCTTAGACAAGAACGAAATTTTTTAGGAAGATTTAAAAACATCTGTTTGCACACAGTAAACATATGTTTAAAAATGTCAAAGCATTTTTTTCCTTTTTTTAAATTTTGATTGTTTTTTTTGTGTTATTGTTGTTGTTGTTGTTTTTGTGGGTTTTTTACGATAAGGATAAAGATCGCAAGATGTTGAATGGGCATAAAATAATAATTGCTCCATTTATGCTTAAGTAACTTTCAGTAACACACCAGTAACGGTTATTGAACTTGACCTTGACAAAAATACTTTATTGCAATCATTAAGAATGCCGATAGTGAAATGATGACAGATATGCCCATTAGCAAACAAATTCCTGTTTTATAATCTACTTTATAATTGGCAAATTAGCTATGGGTGATCAATAAATTCCAATTAACCGATACAAATCTTTTTGTCATGACTATTTTCATGATATTGTTTAATGTTCCTTCATTGTCATACTTCAACACAACATCATCTGTGAGAAATAACGTTTGACTAATACTTCAAGACAATACAAACCATAAAATATACCAGTTTGAAAGTACCATAAAACTCACGTTAAAAGGGCAATCTGATTTGACATAAACGCCCTTCACTGAAGCGGGGGAATATACGCACAAAAAATACACTTATGGCAGGAGAAGACCTTTTTGACAGTCGATATACACTAATCAACAGGTAACATAAAATGTGGTTTATTTATAAATACAATATTATAACAACTTCTGCAAATAAGTTCTGAAGATTTATAGTTTACTCATAAGTTCTTTAGTCATGTTTTACCTCACAGCCAATCCAGCAGATTTCATGGTTTGTTTAGTATGCTTCCAACATTCTACAATTAAACAAGCAGTTCAAGATTATATTGCCCAGTGGTCTATAAGTATCATTGACCATGGTCAATGGCTGCCATTATATCATTATGGTATTACATATATATACATTTCTGCCAAACAGAAATTGCTAACAGACAGACAACCGCATAGACGAATTTACAACAAGTGTCATATAAATGTTCTTGTCATAGTGTCAAAGTTTATGTATTTTTTATGTATTTTTTTCCTTTTGAGATGGACATTTGTTTGTATTGATATTTATACTACTGAGATGACCGTTATAAAATGATATTTGGATGTTCACAAATACTTTCATTTTTCTCTCGCTGTTTTAAACTTAAGTTGTATTTAGTTGTCTTAAACGAGGATTTTTTATGTTCATGTTTTTTATAGATAAAATTTCTGTTCTGTTCTATTCTGTTAAATTGTTGACATCAAAGGAAATTAAAGGGAAATACGATTTCTTGATTGGCTGTTTATTAATCCATTGTTCCACGCAGTCATTAAATTGAAATACGTTGTATAAACATTCTTGTTAGGGCCTGAACAGCGATATTATTGAAACAACCAATTTTGGTTTAATTAAAATTTCGTTATCCCTTTAAGCTAATAAATAAGAAATTCCTTTACACAATTTGACAGTATCCAATTTTCTTAGAAAGGACAAGGTAATATCTTTGTTTGTTTTTTAGTTAAGAAGATTGAACTATCTTGGTGTGATTACATAACTCATTTCATCTTCTCTCATTAAAAGGAAATGGAATAAAGATTGCTATTATGCTTCTAAAAATGTTATGAGATTCCACTGATAGGAAATCCTAAAAAACATTCGGAGGTTTGACGCTGAGTTGTAAGTCATACTGGTCAAACTTTTTTTTATATAATTTATATCATAAATACATATTATGTATTTAGTTGCCTATTCAGTGTTTCTGCCGACAAGTTCTCCCGGAAGTCATTGAAATTATACATGTATATGACTAAACTCTTTTCATCTATATATTTTCATCTCCCGTGTTCAATGCTCCTGATCTTAAGATATCCAGTTATCTACTGCAATTTTAATAAAAGTGCGTGTATGGAATTGTATTAGGAAACGATCTAAGGGGTTATCATCTTTATAACAGTCACATTTTTGTACATGTTTCTTTCGAATTTAAAGAAAAACACACATGAGCACAGCACGTACGCTTATATATTTGTGCACGTGCACGTTCTTATCCGCTGATTCCATAGTAATTGCTCGATAAGACTCCGCTTATCTAATTTCCTCATGAAGACCTGAAAATGCGAGCATTGACGTCATCGCTGAATTAAATTCGTCTGAATAATGTATAACTTTATTACACCGAAGATACGTTAAAAAGAACACGACCTTCTAGGTTTTCTTAAAGCTGAAACATCATACCAATTACTTTTAATTTTGACAAAGATGCTCTTTAGAAATTTAATAATTTATTTTTTTAACTTTAAGTACATCTTTATCAATATTGAAATATTCGAAAATGTACTTAATTGTAACTTTTGTAATTGTAACATATATATGTAACTTATCCTCTCAACTAGATTTAGAAGATTGTGCTTTTCGCTCTTGGCAACATTAACATCCTATATATTTAATAGAGTTATCTTCATAAATATAAGCCAGTAAAAGTCTTGCGAAAGTTTACAAAATAGGTAATGGACAAAGTGCAAAAATAAGACTAAAATGTTTCCTTTATTCTGGCCTTCCATCTGACTGACCAACGTATATTGTGACCAATAAGGCAAATTTTGTACATTCCAATAATTTCATTTAGCAGAAGGATACAAACATGCCGTTCAATCTCAGAAGAACGCCTTCAGAAATTGCGTTTACCTATTAACATATCGTACAGAGCACAGAAGATTTTCCCAAAATATTTTTTGATCTTACTGAAAATATACACAGTCAAGATTTTATTAGTGTTGATTTGACGGACATGTAGTTTTGCTCCGTGTAATTCGAAATATTCAAGCTTATAAGTTTATTTTGCAACTGACCGAGCGTTAAAAATGTTTTATTCGTACAAACTATTATAATTTGCTTACATCAAAATGCTCTTCCCTTTTTAATCGATTTGAAAATAATATGTATCCCTGTATCGTGTAAAGTGGATGCGTCTTCGCATATTTTACGGCTTTGAACGTGTTGTAATAAAATTTTGCTGTCAAAAGTAAGAAGATTTCTAAATCTAAGCTGTGAAGTGCTAGAACAAACACGGTGTCTTATTCACTACTTTGGTGCAAAGAAAGATTATTCCAAACATCTCTCTGGGAGAAAAGTTTGGCATGAAGCAATCTCAATTTTAGAAATGAAAATACGTTGGCGATTTATTTGTGAAAGCTTTTCCCTGAGGACAGGAGTTTCAACGCAGATATCCATTCATATCATCTGTAACGTCAAAAGAAAATCCTGATGTTTTACCGGACTCTCCTGTGATACAACAAATGGAGAAGATATTCTAAATATTTTAGTTCTGTGTCAATAAGTGCTGAGAACGTGCTGTTATGCAGTTACACAAATGTCTATTTAGCTTTCATGTCGTTAATCAAAGTGAATTTCAATACTATTATATTAAGAGAAGAGTTATGTCTGCATATTGTACATATATAAGAGGAGAATATTTAGAACCTGCAGCTGCAGTCAGTAAGAGTTCCACTGTAAATTGATTATCATGGAAACGTGTAAAAAATGTAGGTATCAAGGGTACCAACTGTTTTCGTGTTGTCAAGGACACAATAGTCCAATATCACGAGTCGGCCATATTGGATCGAAAACGAGGCTCTTAACGCAAACGGGAAATATGGCTTCATATCACTGCTGCGTACCAAAGTGCACAAATGACTCTAGATATAACAAATCTCTATCATTTCACAGCTTTCCAAATGATGTTAGTAGAAAGAAATTGTGGTTGGTAAAAATTCGGCGCGATGAGGGACCATTCTTCCAGGTAATTATAGAAAATATCGCAAATTTTCACTTTTGTGATGTACGATTTCGGATATGCTTATTTTCGGATAGTTAATTATCAAAACAGGAATTGTTAAACTGTTACCATTGTGTTTGATTCTCTAGGTTTTAAATATGAAAAGATTTTCGTTTATTTGTAATATATTCAGACTTTTTTTTCTTTCGCAGGTGAAACCACACACAAAGGTTTGCTCAGCTCATTTTATTGACACTGATTTTGTAAGGACGTTGACCGGAATGAGATGCCTAACCAAGACGGCTTTTCCATCTGTATTTGACTGGAGTATTGAGACACCTTCTAGAAAACTTCCTACACCACGCCTTAATCCATCAAAAAGAAAGAGACTGACATTAGAGTGAGTTTTTGCGCACTGCTTGTTGAAAGTTGTTTTTATTTATCCTGGTATCTATCTTCCAATGACATCATACCCCTTACAGGGATGTAGATGTTTCGCGCGTCAAGATCAAATAAATTTAAAAGAAATACAAAATTATAGTTTACTCTAAAATAACAAATATTCACATATTCATGCATTACCAGGTGATTAAAATTGCTGCTTAATTTTAAAATTTATAAAATGGTTGCTTTTGCATGTGATTTTGATTTACATTGCGCATTGTGCTAAAAATTACCTAAATATGTTACTTGTAGATGTCCGCATTTCCCAATCTTTTCAATTTCAATGAAGCAAGCCATTACTATTAATCATCATTCTCTTACTGTGTCATAGTCATAATGAATATGTACATGTACATGTTTTTTTATTCTGATTACTCTTTCCTTTTAGAGATGGTGAAGAGAATGATGAAATGAAGGAAAATGAAAGCCCAGTCATGACACCACAGCCAGTCTTTCATGACTATTTAGGTCCTGACAAGGAACTTTCATGTGATGAAAAGTTAGAAGCTGCCACACAGCACATTGAATATCTTGAGCAGATGGTTGAAAAGCTTACGATTGGCAGGTTTGGACTTCAACGCTTTGAGACTGATCCAAAGTCCCTACAGTTCTACACCGGATTTAGCTCATACACTCTTTTACTAAATGTGTACCACTTATTGAGACCAACAGCAGACAAAATGACAAGATGGTCTCAGATTCAAAGGAAAAGAATGGGATATTCACAAGACATTAACACTGACATCTCTTTCAGATCAGAGAGCATTCCTTTAATTGACCAGTTTTTTATGTTTCTTGTGAAAATAAGACTAGGGCTTTTTCAGCAGGATATAGCTTGTCGTTTCAATGTTTCACAGTCAACTGTCAGCCGTATAATCATAACTTGGGCAAATTTCTTGTATTTTCAACTCGGTTCAGTTCCCATATGGCCAACACGGGACAAAGTGAATAAATTCATGCCGGACTGTTTTAAGGAACTTTACCCTTCAACTCGTGTCATTCTTGATTGCACAGAAGTGAAAATTCAAACACCTTCAGCATTGAGCTTGAACTCGGAATTTTATTCGAACTACAAGGGGACAACAACATTAAAGGGACTTATAGGTATTTCACCATCAGGTTGTGTTACGTTTGTGTCATCCTTATTTGCAGGTTCAATATCAGACCAAAATATCACTAGACAATCTGGAATTCTCCCCCTTATTGAGCCAGGTGACAGTGTAATGGCCGACAAAGGATTTCTTATTGAACAAATGTTGGCAGAAAGACAAGCTAGACTCAATATTCCTCCATTTTTAACTAAACGCGACCAGTTTACCAAGGAAGAAGTGGAAGAAACACAGGAAATTGCCAGACTTAGAATCCATGTTGAACGCGCCATTCGACGCATAAAAGAATACCACATTTTCGATTCGGTTCTGCCTGTTGCAATAGCTGGCTCAGCGTTGCAACTCTGGACTGTATGTTGCTTGTTAACTTTATTCAAAGGACCACTATTCTAAAGGAGCAAATACAAGTGAAAAGTTTTACAATTTTATTGACTTGTTCAACAAGCTACTGCTGAAGTTGCAGTGTGTATTTACATTATCATGTTTATACAGCAGCATTTGTGTACATTTACCATGCATTTTCGTGTGAATTGAGAACAGATATAGTTGCTATCATGAAAGGTTAAGTTCTAAACAAATTTAAAAAGCCTTAAAAATCGAACTATTGCGATAAATAAAATACTTTTAAGTTTCATTTCCATTTAAAGATAAACATACATGTATGTATGATTTTTCTTGTAAATAAATAGAACAAAACATGAAAATATATAGAGTTATCTTTATACATGTAACTAAAGAAAAATATTGACAGTCATCTTATGTGAAATATGCCAATATATAGGCAACTGATAACATTTGTGCTATTATACAATAAAGTCTGTCCATGTAACATGTGTAAACAGAAGTTGAACTCGTTAAATTATTTATTTGACATTTGACCCTTAATTATGCCCTTGACCTTTATCACATTACCAGGTTGCATATGAATCTATGTAACTCTCTGCTGACCTTGGTTTTATGTGTGACTAACTTATCATGGTGGACCTTTTGTGTAAGAATTTAAATGAGATGATTTAAATATCAAGCATACTTTTTTAATTTTCAATTATAATGAAAATGAGTGATAAATACATTCAGTTATTTGGCTGTAGCTTGGATCATACCAGTCCCAACATATCTGGTGTAATGAACAGAAATTACAAGCATGTTTTATTTTACGCTAACAGTTAAGTGTGGTCACTGAACATTGTCGTTTATACAAACTTTTTCATGAAATGGTCAAAATAATAAACACACAGTTTCTCATACGTTTGAAACCATACATCTTTGTCAAAGTAAATCCTTTCGATATGCATGTCATTTTGTGTCCACACACAAAAATCACCCCATGTTAGGCCTGTGAGTGCCATTTGACCCATGACTTGTAAATAATAAGCATGTGAATGTTTCAGTTTATAAGAACCATCGGTGTTTTCACTCAAAAACTGGGCTTCAGTGTACGACTCTTTGACTGGACATTTAACTTCTAACACACCGAATGGACATATTTCGTTTGGATCGTAAACAATCCTATCTGGTGAAGATCCAAGAAAGGGAGCATCGGGATTTATTACAAAGCCACATGGTTTTATATTCACATTTTTATGCGTAGCATATTCAAGCACTGCTGTAGCTTCGTTTTCAATGCCATGTTTCATTGCGGCAGTCTGCACTTTACGGGATGATGTCAACCTATTGGTCAATGTATCGAAATCTTTTTTACGGATAACAATGTCTTTGAAGGTTGATGATGTTAGACGTTTTTTCCTGAGGTTGTGCCATTCTGGGCAATCACTTTGTTTACGTGTTAGCTCCTCTAACTCCTCTGCTTGCTCCTGACTCACAGCTATGCCGTCAAGAAACAACTGTTCATTTTCAGTTAACACAATCTCATATGTACGGGTCAAGTCATGAGTTGAAATTGGCAGTTTTGGGAATTCAGGTCCTTCTGGAACACGCGTTATACTGCCATCAGAACTGGGTTCTGGCAACTGATGTGCCAAACAACTTCCTTGTAACACACTACCAAATGCACTGATTTTTCTTTCAACACTGTCAAAATTGTCTGGCAACACTTGGTTAAACTGGATACTATCTGAACTTGATACAATTTCCTGTAATCCCTTCATAAAGTCAATATCTGGAAATGATGTGTTTATCGGGTTATACAGTGTGCTACATACACATTGCTCTGACTTTTCATTTTTCTTTGACTTTGGTTTAACAAACTTGACATCCGAGAGTGGTCGTGGTACTATCCCATGAGTTCTTGGCGGCACTTGCCATTGTTGTGGAGAGGAAGTTTTGGAAACAATATCTGGAACAGATTTCATTTTAAGAGTCTTGAAGTGTGCAAGTTGGTAAACAAGGGCAGCCACATGTGCACATGAGCCTTTTCCTGCAGAGCATGCACAATACTGGCTTTCAATTTCTTTTGTGTTCAACAAGGATATCTGGAAAACAATGAAAAATTTGTTTTCATGAGCTAAAATCATTTTATTTCAACAACATACAAAATTTAATATTTGCAAAATAAAGTTAATAAATAATATTCTTAAAACAGTCATTGGCATCCAAGCCATTACCAATTTATCATGTCATCAAATTATAAGTGTAAACAGCCTTGCTGTTGGGTTAATACTTCAGCAATGTGGTTGATTCAATAGGTCATGGGTTCAATTCCCGGCAGGACAGACTCTTGTACACGTTTACATATGCATGCGGATGTTCGACAAATATTCATGCCATGGGCTGAGTGCCAACAGACCTTGTCAGCTAGGAGGCCACTCTCAACAATCTTTAAATCAAATTTTATTGATTGATCTAGATACTACTGTTTACAAATACAGAATAGCAACAGTCAACTTACATGCAATGACCATGGAGATTCGTTTTTTTTCATAGACCGGAAACATTTTCCTCTGACAAAGCAACCTCCTTTATAGTATTTCATAGCTTAGTAAAATCCCGGAAGTCGAGAATAAATTTGTTGCTATTTCTTAAAATCTAAAGAGATTGTTGCAATCAATCTAACAATATCCAAGTTAGAAGCCCTTTGGTTGGTACTTTGTTGTGCTTTTCTGTTTGCTTCTAAAAGAGACATATCTCGGGTATAAAGCAAAACACTAAGTCAATTCAAACAATGTTGTTTTTTACGTTTATGCAATACAAAAAATATATAGAAAATAATTTTCATAATGAAACCTTTTTTTTGTAAAAGATGTTAATGTTACCCCTATAAACAAAGCTGCTGTTTCTGTTACATACTATTTCACAAAATACATTCAAATACTTACAAATTCAGGTTTCAACTGTTATTGAAAGAAATATTTGTTTTCTACTTTCGTCATTTACATGCATTATCTAATGAGTGTGAATAATTGATATTCATAGAAAAAAACACCAGCTATTGCTAGTAAAATAAATGAAAAAGAATGTCAGACATTGCATTTTTTAAACTATGAGTCAAATACCAGGAGTTGTTCAGGAAGTTCTCTTCCATTTACGTTCACTTTTTATTGCTTACATGCAATGATAGAAGTTGATGTAATTTTACTTCAAATACTTGAAGGAAGACTTGACCATTGACCTAATTTCTGATAATATTTCTTTGCATTTAAAAATTTCGTAATAAATACGTCAGATGAGAAGTATGTTTAAGGTTTAGTTTACTTTTATTTAGAAGCTGTGTCTGCTTTCTTAGGTAATGGAGATGAGTCTGACCTTCTATCTCTATATACCGACAACTGATTGCTTAATTGCCACAGTAGGAAACCGTTTGTGCAATTTTTATCAACGTAATACATAAACTTTTTATCCTTATGTCCTCGCAGTCATTCAAGAAGAACACTTTGTTTACACATTACCATAGGAATCTGCAAACGATATAAATGAAACAGCCAACTTAAGCTTGATTAAATCCGTTGATATTCTCTTAAACCAATAAAGTAGAGATTGCTTTAATCAATCTGACAGTATCCAATTTTGTTAGAAGCGGCTTGACAGCTACTTTGTTGTGTTCTGTTTAAGTAGATTGGAACGTCTCAGTTCGATTACTTCAACATTTTCTCTAATACCTGCATCTGTCCGGGAAAGGAGATAGAGCAGGTTATCACGATCAGAGAATAATTTATTAGAACCGAATGAAAAAAATCTTTAAAAAATGAGGAAATGAGGGAAGATAACTTTTTCACCTTTAGATCAATATTCTGAATAAGAAGAAGTTATGTTGAGGTTATATTAATCGACCCCTTTTAATTGCTAATTTAACCATAACATGTTGATTTAAGTTATGAGTGGCATTGCACTAATTTTACTACGGTAACTGATATTCATTTGATGTTCATATTCAGATATTTTTCATATTTATAATTCGAATCTGCAGGAGATTAAAGGGTGATCGCTACACTTTTCAGATTTTATTTTCACTAAAAATGAAATTAAAAAGATCAAACTTATATTTGGTATAAACTGCATTAAAAAATACTTAAATTTCAGCTGGCCAACATAGTTATCCTGTCAAAGAATGTAGTAGTTGAAAATTACGGCTCGGAAAACCTACTATTTCACATTTTTCGGTATTTTTAGATAAAAAGTGACATTTAACTAGTTTCAATCTGAACCAGTAAACTGGTCACCTATTTTCTTATTTATATCCTCAATGTTGTGACCTATATGTGATTTATAAAAGAACAATGTATTTTTTCATTACATTTTGAAACTTAATTTTGGACTGTTTTGCATTGCTCGATCAAATAAGGGGAGAATGTATTATTTATGAGTGTTTTTCATAAAACATTTATACATTAAAAACATTAATACTCTCACTGAATATTTTTCATGCAACCTTCCATTCGTGTCTTTCTTTTAAAGATTTTTTTTCTCAAAATGTTCTTTGTTACGATTGGAACCAGCATATTGAAAAACGGTGACATATGTTTTCTTTGCTGCATTTTTGATCAGTTTGAAATTTTACATAAAGTATGAAAAAAGTACATAAAGAATCTGAATGTGGTAAGAAAATTGTAGCATTCGTCTTTAAGTGTACATGTTATGGTTTTCCTTCAGGAAAAAGCACAAGTTAAGGAAATTGTGACAGTTGCATTAGGGAAGAAAATTAAAAAGTGACATCATTAGAAAGGCAAACAAAAAATATATATCAATATCAAGGTTTATTATTTTGAGACTTAATTTATAGACATTTAATAGGAAAACATGAACAAGTAATTATCAAGAGATGAACTGAGTAGCTCTATAAAGTCACGTTGAAGTGCTAACAACCTTAATGGTTGCTGGATTAGATTTCGGCTAAATTTGTCTTAAGTTCTTATTTTGAAGATCTTAACACATCAGGGTTTTAATTACTTTTTAAAAAAATCGATTGAATGATGTATTGCTTTTAAATGGCAAATTTATGTTACATTTGAGAGTAAAGATTACATTTCCATTAAATTGATAAACTTAAACATGGTTTTGTCATATCAGCAATATGGAAATTCTGCAACAAATGCATTTATCGATACACTTTAAATGAAACGTGTCGCTTACGCCATTTTTCTCTAAGCTATGCAGGTTTTGCATGCCTTTTTCCTATTGTGTAGTAGCGAAATCGTTTTGTGCAAGTTTTATAAGTTCCTGATAATCTTTAAAACTATTTAGGACTTTAAAGAATGAGTATATTTAAATAATATGCTTTTAGAGATATGTTAATACATAGAATTATGGATTGGAAACATAGTCTGTGTCATGATACGGTTGCTCACCTTCCAAGAAGCCTATCAACTCATAGAATTGTAGTTTGTCACAAGTTGTGATTTTAACACATGTATCTATGCTACGTTCCTATTACATGTTCTTTTTTCTGTGGCATGTAACAAGTTCATTAATTTTGGGAAATCAAATGGGTGTATCTTCAAATATCTGTTCTGGATCTTTCCCGAAAACTAATGTTCAAATCAAAATATTGAAATATTTGTTTCTACATGATGATAAAAGTCTGGAAAAGGTATTAATGAAACAGCCAATCTAAGCTTTATTAAAGTCTTTGTTATGCCCTTAAACTAATAAAAATAATTGGCGTAATCATTAGAAGACTGGCCAATATTGTTTGAAGTGATTTGCCAACTATTGTGTAGAGGTTTTCTTCAAGTAGATTGGAATTGTTCGCGCTAACTACTTCTAATTTTGTCGCATCTCTAAGACCTTGTAAAGGAAATTAGCTCAAACACTGAGAATACTTCCTGAGATACCAGTGAATGAAAAATCAAAAGTGATGTAAAGAGACATGATGATATAATTCCATATGATGAATTTATTTCATTCTTAGTTAAGGTTTTGCTTGACTTATATTTGTATAAGTTTTGGTCTACAAGAAACGTTTAAAGTTCATAGCTGCAAAAAATTGGGTGGAGGATCGGGTGGCAAGTTACCACAAGATCTTTTTTTCCACAAAAAATACATAAATAAATGCTTTTAAAATTAGTGTTATTAGAGTACCGCTTTTACTTTTTTTGTTATTGTTATGCCCTGACCAAAAACATGTAAGATATTTTTAATCACAGAGAACAAAATATTTGATAAATAAAAAGATGTTTGTGATATCAATTGCACTTGTAGAAAAAAAGAGAAATTTAAAGTGAATATACATATAAAATCGATAAGGCGATACGTAACAATCTTAAATTTCTTCATCAATTTGGTTATTCATTATTTCTGCTTTCCTTTATGTTTTAATTTATACGCTCAGACCCTACGTTTTTCAGAAACAAATACAATTTTAAAATGACTAACATAGTAATTTAATAACCATTTTACATATTGAGAAAAATATCCGTTTAAGTGCAAAAAGCTGTTTTTAGAAATACGTTTACTCCTTTTACCAGTGGCATATCAAACTAACTGCTTTTAATTTCACCTTATTAAGTTTTGTCATTTTTATAAGACCTAAAAATGTGAGCATTTACGTCATTACTAAAGTAAATTAGGAAGGGTTAGTACGCTTCTGTAATACCGAACCGAAAATATACTAGAATCTGCTAGTACAGATTTTCTGAAATCTGATATATCGATTCATTTGAGCACGTGTTTATCATAAAGTAATTTAATATTAAAACTTATTGAATTAATTCTAGGTACAGAAATTGCCTTTTTTCCATATACTAAATTCTTGTAGTACAGTAAAGTCCTGCTATTAAGACCGCTTTTATAATTACAAACTCAGAAATTGTCAAGAATCAAATTTCAAAATATAAATTAAAATAAGTCAGTTGCTAAGTCCAGTCCTATAATTAGACCAATATTTGACCAGTTTAATTATTAGCGGTATTTCATTTCAGGCAAAGGTAATATTTGAAATCACCTGACTCAATGTCACAAAAAAGCATAACACGTATTTACACAACTGCTAATTTTCGCACACATCTACACAGTTTGTCTTCATGTAAACACATTAAGGTAATAAATGTGTACATTGTGGTTTTAAGGAGTTAGAATAAAAGAAAATGAACGTGGTCCTGAATTAATGTTTGGGTAACTAAAATACAATAATAGGATACTACGTCATCGCGCACCTATTTTGGGCTCTCTCGCGGACTTTTTATTTTGTCAACAATCCGTCGCATGAAAGGTATAATGGCCTTTTTCAATAAAAAAATCTGTAGAGTTGCAAAAAAATCATGTTGTGCACTGAAGATTGGCTGGTGTGCTTTGTATTTACGTAAAGAAATTTTATAATGTTAAGTTTTAGTTTAGGCCTGAAAACGGGTGATTTTTTCCGAAAGCATGCTGAAAAAACTTTCACCCGTTTTAAGGCCTAAACTAGAATTTTACATTATGATATTTCTTTACGTAAATACCAGCCAATCATCGGTGCACAACATGATTGTTTGCAATTCTACAGTTTTCCTATTGAAAAAAAAAAACATTTTACCTTTCAAGCGACGGATTTTTGACAAAAGAGGTCCGCGAGAGAGCATAAAACAGGTACGCGATGACGTAGTATCCTACTATTGAAATATATTTCATGCCATAACTTAATAGTTTCTAAAAAAATTGCTTAGCTTTTTAAAAAAATTGCATCGATTTCAGCCAAAAGCTCAAGATGAATGCCCTTGAAAATATATTTTAAAAATAAAACTAGCAGAATCACTTGCGAAAAGACATGTAAGTGAGTATATATTTAAGAATATGTGTGAACCAAGAGCTTGATTTCTTGTAAGTTTGACATTGGGGTAAAGATTCCTGTATTAAAAATGTGCCTAAATTCCGACAAAAAAAAATTTATATGAAGAAATTTAGTCTAAAAAATAAACTTGAACTTATAATACTTAAATAGAAAATACCCCTTTGAGGCAAAAGCCGTAGAAATTATGAAAATGCCTTAATAATTAAAACACTCAAAACTGATAGTGAAATATATCCGTTGGATGTCAGTAGCCATCCAAAGTTCTAGATAAGTTTTTTACCAACATACAACGTGGTGTATTAATGACTGTTTTGTTTGAAAACCATCATCTTAATATAATTATAATGTAATCCACAAATACCTAGAGCATGAAAATTACCGCTTTATTTACATTTTAATCAAAGATTTGATGTTTTAAACACACAACTGTGCGCAGATATCTAATCCAATATTTTATTGCAGATATTCTTTATGAGTAATCAATAATTTTCAATTAACACATACAAATCTTTAAGTCACGATTACTGACATAAAAATTTGTTTCATGTCCGATGAATGATTTACAGACAAGTAGCCTTACATCTATAAATGTTGTATTTTCCTCTGAAATAAGTTATTAAAGTCTTAGAACAAACACTGATTATCGGCCTAGGGTCCATGGACATTACAGAGCATGAAACATGCGATGGATTCACAGTAATCATTTTCATGATTTCTCAAGAATTATTCTTTTAAAACGATTGTCTGAACAGAATGTCTTCACTAACAATCTTAACTGAAACATAACTAATTAAAGAAATAGAATTGTAGGGTACATTGTATTATTTGTTTTCAAATATGCGATTATTCAATGAATGAATTGCGTTTCTTGTACGATGTTCAACCATTGTCCCCTTTAAACCATTACCAGTACTCAAGTCAGAGGTAATGAAAGGTCATACGTGGAAAGTAACAAATTTCTCAAGCTATTGCTCGTCACTTGACATTTTTGGAAAGGTTCTAAAACCTTCTTGATTTTAATTCTGTTTCAAATCCCGGACATAACAGATGCTAAGATCTATGTCCGCAATGGAACAACAAGATTAAAACAGCAAAAAAATACCTTGTTCTAAAAAAGTAAAACATACGTTGTTTGTCTTTCCTCCCAGTTAGACTAAATTAATGCTAGCAGTGTGTTTGGTTTGTCCTTGACTTGTTTAACTTCCTCTCCTTTGCAAGATTGTTTACTTTGTTATTGTTTTTTTTTCTCGCAAGCTGTTTTGAGCTAGAACAGATCAGTTATCTTTTATCTAATTACGGTCACTTTGAGGACAAATTTCACCGGCATCCTGGAAACTAATTAGATTTCAGCCAATCCCATTGGACATGCTCTACAGCTGAAATTGCAAATGCAAAAGTTGGAAGGTCATATACCTTCTCTGCACATCAAGTATTTCACCCTGCGAATTTTTGTCATGTACACATAGCAGTTACGTAGGCGAGAAAAGAACTAACTATATCTCACCTTAAACAGAAAAACATCGTGATGACCTAAGACCTAAAGTGGACGGGTTTTATAGATTCAGCATTATTGATTACGTATTTGATTTAACAAAGATGACATGTACGTCTTTAATATATAAACGTCAATCAAATAACACGTCTCGAAAACTACTACAAGTTTTTCAATTTATCAAAAATGGTTGTGCAACTTTAACTCTTGACTAAAAGCACGTGAAAATCGGTATAAAGATGAGCACTCTGCAGATTTCGAAGAAAATATAAAAAAAAAGGAAATATTTTTTTTTTATAATATTCTATATTAGATTGGTGATTTAAAGCACATTTTATTCATATATATTCATTCATATATATTCATCCATGTCAAGCACATATCCTTTGTTTAAACTTAAATTTCAGTAACATAGTTACTGTAATATTTAAAAAAAAGAAAAAGAAAAGAAAAACAAAACATTACGACTTATATAATGAAATGTTGCTTTTATTAAATTCAGTAAGAAATAATTCAAATAACAAACATCCATTAAATACAATAAAAATAGATCAAATAACAAACATCCATTAAATACAATTAAAAAAAGTTCAGACAACAAACATCCTTTAAATACAATTTTAAAAATAGTTCAAATAACAAACATCTATTAAATACAATAAAAATAGTTCAAATAACAGACATCCATTAAATACAATAAATATAGTTCAAATAACAAACATCCATTAAATACAGTAAATATAGTTAAAATAACAAAAATCCATTTAATGATAATAGTGCAAGTATTAGGTTTTTAAAAACAATCACAGAAAATATTTTTTCTAATTCCTGTTAAGAAAAAAAATCATTTAGTGGTGCTATGGATGTTAACAGAACATAAATCATTTCTGTTTTCCTTAAACCTTTGAAACACGAGGCAATAAACGGTTTTATTAAAGCACTATTTCATGCCAGAAATATGCAGAGCACGCCTAAAATAAATAATTCTGCAGTAATGAAAATTCCCATTTGTATTCATGAGCTTGTTCCCTTTTGTCGACGATTCTTTGTTTCCTCATTACACAAAAATGTCATAAACTAGAATTACTGTTGATGTTGTGTCTGTAACGCTTCATAAATCGTGCCGTCGATTTTTGTGAGAAGTCCGTATGACGCCGCTTACCAAATTCCGAAGAGTTAGCTCCCCTGTTGTTTTAGTAAACACTGCATGAACAAGATTTATTTTTCGACTGATAAAGACTCGAATTAGTTGTCTTTTTTTCACCGTAATCGTTTTATGTTAAGAACATTATATTGTGAATGATAAATGAATAAAAAAAGTGATGGCTATTATAACTGTTTGCTACTGGTCACGTGCTTTTTGAGGTAGCAGCGGTAAATGCAACGTAGTGTAACGTAAGCGGTATGCATAACTCTGACACAAACAATATCCGCGAAACAAAATGATGCACTCTTTGCAAAACTTATGTAAAAGAACTGCTTGTATAGATTAAAAACTATTTCTCATTATAAAATATACTTCTTTCAACCTGGCAGTCCTTAACGAAACAATTATCCTTGCTCTAGTCTCCAAATGATAATTTTTAGCAGAAAGTAATAGATTTATTTCGGAAACTTGCAAATACACAAGATTTCAAGCTGTAAAAACGCCTACATTTTTTTCATTACAAAAGTCTTTTCTTTCAATCAATTTTGAAACCTATCATCCCTGTTAGCACATAAGTTGTTTTTGTCTAGACAAGTAATGAATAATCAAACTGCGTAGGTGACGCAATAATTTTTATAACCAAAGTGTCTTTCAAAATTCTTCTTAAACTTAGCTGCTAAGTGCCAGAACAAACACGGTATCTAATTTACTACAGCAGTGCACAGAAAACAAATTTAATGAATCTCTCAGGGAGTACAGTTGACAAGTAACAGTCGCAATTTTAGGAGTAGAATGATACGTTGTCGATCGATATGTGACAGCTGGTCTCCGAGGACACGAGCTTCGACGCTGTTTTTATTCCAGTAATTCTTCCGTCACAAGAAAGTTGGTTATATGTTAAGGGTTTTCTGTTCTAACTCAAAATTCACAGCTGTTTTTTAAAGTGTTGTGCATGCCAATAATCGCAAAGAACGTGTCGTCTCTCTGTCACAAAGGTATCTGTAGGCATCGTTTTGTCAATGTGTCGTTTCTTCTTGTATAACGGCTCAGTCTTTTTAAATGCAAATCCGTCTTAAAGCCCTTCGCAACAACAAATTCAATTTAAGACAACAAGATGTTCAGAGTAAGAGAAAAAAAGAAGGGTGCCGATGTTTAACTTTGCACAAGTACTTGTTCTTGCAGGATCATAAACTCGTACAAAAAATTTTCAACTCAATGTATATAGTGTTTCTGTGAAATAATCATGTCAGATATCTTTTTCGACGCATATTTAATACCATACATAATGCTAGTAATAGCGTTTTACAAAAGCTTCGAGTCGGTATATTTGAAAAAGCCAATTTATGATTGATTAATCTCGTTGCTACTCCCTATTTCCAATCAAAGAGAGGCTGTATTAATCAGACAGTAACCAATTTTGTTTGGAGCTACTTGACAGCTACTTTGTTTAGGATAATTGGAATTTCGTGTACTGATTTCTCCTACATTTCATCTAATCTCTAGGCCCCTATTCCAAAATAATTTAGAGGCTCGGAATCGTGCATCTGGAATGTTAAATGAAAGTCTGGTAGTGTTGAATCTAACTGATTACTGCGTAAATCATGAAAAAGGCCTTATAGATTTTACATTCAGGTTTAGATTTACTTTTGTACCGCTTAAAATTGCTCAACTTACATAAATGTATGTTGTTTCAAGCCGTATCTCAATTTTAACTTACCCAAAATAGTGTTGTGTAATGTTGGTCTAAGAATTTCAAAGGTGTATTAGTTTTCAAAATGATTAAGATGCATTACAAACAGGAGTTAAACCTTTTTATCAATGAATAAATTCAAAGAAAAATATAGGCAATCCTTGCTTTTCAAAGGATACACATCAGGGTCACTTTGGACACTAACATCTTTAAAAGTGAATGCACTCATATGCTTGACAGTCATAAAAATTCTCAGTTGAGCATATATTCAAACTTATGTAGACTGATATACTATACAATGTACATACATTTAGACAGTAAAGGTCAATTAAGCTTCTTTTACGCCATATATTTGAACACAAACGTTTAAGTGCACAAACTGGTTACGTCCGTAAAACCCTTATATTAAGTATCCTGGCACCTGTAAAAATTGTAAGTTATTCAACATCTTACCTGAAAAAGAAAAAAAACGTTTTGTATATGTAAAATGAGCATCCATTTTTCTTTGTTCATGATATTGTTTATGTATCCCCATTAAGCATTATTTTTAACAATAACACATACTAAACCGCTTTCACTTTAACCGCTATAACGCATACTAAACCGCTATCACTTTAACCGCTATAACACATACTAAACCGCTTTCACTTTAACCGCTATAAAACATACTAAACCGCTTTCACTTTAACCGCTAGAAAGTCGTTTTTTCGTCAGGTTTATTTTACGTACTACTCAAATAGTGTTAAAATTAAGGATGAACTGAAAAGATATCATGTTTATTAATTCTTTGGTAAGAAACAGTTAAAATTTTGTCATGTTAATGTGTTTGAATGCACATATATTAGTTATATTATAAACCTGTGTAGATGTATGCATAGGATTTTAAATTCCACAATACGTAATGTACTCGATCGACTGTAAGTATCTGAAAGGTTCTTGTAGCCTAGAATTCTGGTGGAAACAAACGTCTGGGCAGTGAAAAAATCTCCAACATTGAAAATATTCTTTGCACACACTGTTGTCCATTTTTATTTAACATTTCATAATGAAAAATTAAACTCACCAAAATGTGAAGCTTATGCCCTTTGTTTGGCCATAGCGCAAACACTAAACAGTAGTTCTGGAAACAAGTTATATTTTGTCATTCTTTATTGAATTTAAGGCATGTGAAAAAAATCATTTCTATTTTCAAATGCATCTGATTTTTTAACAAACCTTAGAATCAATATTTGGAAAGGTTTCCTTTTTTTACAATGAATACGAGTATATATAGAAAAAATTAGAAGAAATATATGTAAGAGTATGAAGTATCTTACTGTTGGGTTTTGCCGCTATTGCAAGGACAATGTAATAGTCCCAGTCATAGAGTAAATTCTGTGTGTATTTTTTTAAGTCTTTGAACCTCACTCAAAAGGTATTTTCCTTCAGAAAACTCTTCCTTCCATTTCTTCCATTGTCTCAAAATGTACAAGCACTTTCAGGTACAACATATTTATTTTAACTGTTGGGACTAAAGTGACTCAAAGCTTAGAACAAGAATATTTTTATAAATGTTTACTATACAATGAAAAGTCAATGAATTAGACAAAACATGAATACATTAAGAAAGTCTAATAAATGAAGCCCATTGAAGTTAAACGTTATACTATACTGGTTTTATATTTTAACAGAGTAAATAAGGAGGTATAAAAGATAGATAAGATCATCTTTGGTTGAATTAAATTCAGGGATTGGTTTTTAAACTCAAGAGATTTTGTTAAACCTAGTATTTCTGCAAAAAAAGTTTAATAAAGCATTTGCGTGCAAGCGCATTGCGTACACACATTTGGGTAATTACTTATAATATTGATTTGAAACTTAAAGAGTCATCAAGGGTTTTCGAAAGTCATTGAACTAGAAATTAGACTTCTAGTCTGCGAATTTCGATTATTGTACTTAGTTCAAAAGGCGGTGTGTGTTTCAAGATAATAGGATATCAACTGGAGACAGGTTCAAAGCCTTTTAAAATTATTGCATATTTTGGTGTGCATGACCTAACCAAGCCATGTCAGAAGTAACTCTTCGTCTTATAAATATATTTATGTGTAAAGACTATTTTCGAAAATTAAAGTATGTAATTGTTTTTAAGAGAACTTTTAACTGAGTAATGTACAGATAATCACATTTATAGTGTTTATTTGCAGGCAAGACACTACTATATACATTATCAACGTGGCTTATGTTGTGAAAGGTTAGAAGACATCAGTGAAGCTTGTTCTTGATCCAATGTTATTTAAGTAACAAACTTTTTTCTCACTTAAACCAATTGCTTAAACCTTTGCATTAAGCCAGTAGCATGGTACTAAACATATTTCAATACCAATGTAGTCATCAGGGAAGGATTGTTATTGATCCAATGTTATTGAAGTAAAAACCTTTTTTCTCACCTAAAACACTTGGTTAAACCTTTTCATTAAGACAGTATCATGATACTAAATATATTTCAATACCAATTTAGTCATCAGAGAAGCTTGTTTTTGATCCAATGATTGAACTAAAAAAAAAGCTTTTCTGTACCTTTTTCTTAAAACAGTTGCTTAAATCTTTGCATTAAGACAGTATCATGATACTAAATATATTTCAATACCAATTTAGTCATCAGAGAAGCTTTTCTTAATCCAACGTTATTTAAGTAAAAAAACCTTTTCTGTACCCTTTTCTTGAAACACTTGCATTAAGACAGTATCATGATATCAAACATATTCCAGTAAGTACTGATTAAGTCACCAGTGACACATTCAAGTCAAGAAACTTGGTTGTTATTCCACTTTCATATAAATTATGAGTCATTTTGAATTTTTTGACTCTTTGCATGAAGAAACAATCATGTACATATAGCAGATACTACAAAATTCGGCTTTTGTTTTGACATAATGCATTTGATTAAACCCCTTTGTGATTTTATGTATTGTATGAGCTATTATGGCCGTAGAAGATAAATCCGTTTACTAATTGTATTGCATAGGTAGTGGTCCAAATAGTGTAATGCTATGCCTTACGGACAGCTGGAATTAAAATGTTTATACTTTTGGTGTAACTTTGGTCATTCTGTTGGATGGTTGTTCTCTTTCCACTTTTTCAAAGATTTCAATATTGTCGATCAAACCATTTTGGGTTTTATAGAAGACTGGATGAAAGAACTGCAAAATGGTTTGGGTTTTATAGAAGACTGAATGAAAGAACTGCTTCTACAACTTTTAGTGCGTTTTCATGCATTTTCAGATATAACATCATTACAACGTCTTCTTAATGTGTAATATAGCTTAATTAGATTCCAGATTGCCAACCTGGAGACATACTGGATCCGGAAAAAAGCTCAAACAAAATGCACTTACAATTTCTCTGGATTTCTTTAAAGCTTATGACAGTCCATCAAATGATGAGCAGTAATATATGAACTTATCTTCATCCATCAGATTCACAGTGGTTTTATTGGCATCTGTATTGGACGAAGAGTCTTACAAAGTGATGTTGTACATGATGTATATCAAACACAGGAAAAAACAAATGTTACTGTTGATATACAAGTCAGAAAAGGTAACTGGATATCTTTTACCTCAGACACTAGTGTGAGTGACAGTAAAGTACTAGACAGTATTCCCGAGAACCCCACACTGAGGATGTTTCACCTTGAAATGACATGTGTCACTATCCGGTATGAGTTTTTTTGATATTTCTGATATTGAGGCGAAAAAACATCAAATGCAGTTGCAAAAGACAAAACACGCTGGTAGTATTTTTTTGCTCGTCTTGATTTTAAAAATGCTTATGATGCGCTTTTGTGATTTTTTTCCTATTCTGCTACAGTAACTCCTCTTGCTATATATAAAAACATTTAAAACAACGCAATGTTAAAATTGTGCGTTATTAATTTATTTACATTTCACGTGGTTACTCCTTTTAGGGTGTGTGTGGGGGTGGAGAGGGGGGGGGGGGCTTTACTCGATCCTTATTAAAATACCATGAGTGTTTGAAATTCGAATTTCATTGAACTTTTCTTCTGGTTTCTGTATACCTCTCGCTTAAGTTTTCTATCTTGCAACTTTTATTTATGCATCTTGTGGCAGGTTTGATCTAAAAAGTGATAAAGGTGTCAGTGGTTAAAGATAAATAACTTTTGTCTGATTGCATTTTATTGAGAATGAAGATTTTTAGACTTTTAGACTACACGAGGCCGTACTTCCACCAGGTGAAACCTAGCCAGAAAAAAAGTGGTCATGTTTTACTTTTAATGATTTTAATTGTCCGCTACTAGGTTTAACTCTTTTTAACGTATTGCAACATATTAGAGCCTTAATGGCATTAACTCCTTTGTTTCCATTTAGCCAGTAATAATATTTCTTTCAATTGGAGACTTCATTAGGCGGACAAATTACTGATCATCAACAGCTGTAACATTTCCTGTTTAGACCAGTGTTTTTGGCAGTGTTTTGACTAAGTTTATCTAAAAAGTCCACACTCACGGGATTATGACGCTTGAGCACAGTGTCGACGGTTTACCCTTTGTAACCGGCTTCTTTCGATGTGTTCGTTTGTTTGAAACGAGTGATTAAAGAAAATTATTTTGAACGCATAAGATGCGACTTTTGTCTGTCATCATAAATCATTTAATTATATTGATAGCTTGACAACTCAGATATTTGTCTTGATGCTTTTTTTTGCAGAAGTTGAAAACTTAATCATTTTTTGTTTTTTCTAAAAACTATGTCATAGCTCATAGAGAAAAACTTCAAGGTGTCCAGTTGCCACATATTTACAATTCTTTATGTTTTGCTGAAGGTTTGTATCGGTGATTGCATAGTCAGCTTTATTTGAGGTCAGAAACTTATACACAAATTCAGGTTTAAATATAACTTTTGAACAGATGAGGCCATATGTTTTCGAATTTCATTAAAGATTGTCATGAAGTTTGTCAGAATGATATGCTGTTGAGTTTAATAAGGAAATGGTGGTTTAATTTTTAATTTAACTATAAAAGTCACCAGATAATATCAAAAAGCTTTTGGCAGCTACTTTTACCCATATATAATGAATGTTTGTTAGAGTGTTTGCCTTGATGAACTGTAAATTCAGAACTGGCTAACATGTTGCATGAAACTTGTTACCTGATCAGACAATGTTTTGATTTCGTCTTGTTTTATGTTAAGTGTTTGTTCAAAACTGACTAGAGGTTTGAAAGAAACAGGGTCACCAGCTCAGATTAATAAAGCTTTTTGAACATATTTTATGTTACACTTTTATCTCTTACATATATTTTGGCAAGAGTTTTAGTTTCATAATCGTTTAAACAAATTTAAACTGAGTCCTATTCTTTGAAAACTAAGTCAGTCCTAGATCAAAGGAAACTTATTTATACATGAAATCTATAATTTATAATTCTGTTATCACCTTTGATGCTGTGTCACTTGTGATGTCAGATCACCTCGTCAAAAAGCAAGTTATCTTAATGATCTTAAGTTTTTTCAAAAATTGTTTAGATGATGCATCTCACATTGATTAATGGTTAGTGATCAAGCATCAGTTAGATTCCATGTGTATATTTCCAGCTGACTTAGGAACAGAGAAGATTATTTCAGCCGTAAGATTAAAATCTGGCAGAGTGACCTAGTTTCAGCTTTAGTGATCATTCAGTTTAAGAAATGTTTCAAATCGCACTCACTGCCATGTTAAATTTCTAAACTGTTTTCTGAACAATGAAGAAAAATGTAAGAAAAGCCGTTTTAATACTTGATCATTCCTTATCGCTGATAACTGGTTTATCAACTCTTGCACCAGGAAAGTATATTTTGATAAAGATGACACATATGCTGACAGCAAACGAAATTCTTAACGAATGTTTTATAATCTTTACCGCTAGTGTGATTATGTTTATTGCTTTACTGGTGATCAATAAAACGCAATTAACTGATACATATCTTTGAGTCATGTTTAATGTCATGAAATTGTTTTATGTTCGTTGTATCTTACAGGCTCTAACACAATAAATAAAGCTAAAATTGTCTACCTGAACAGGTCGTAAGTATTGTTAAACAGCTGTTGATAATTTAGATAATAAGCAATGACTGTATGGAAAACGCAACATATACAATAAGAAATCCCTAAAATTTCATAACAGCAGCCCTTTTGACCAATGGCAAACTTCTTTCTTCAGCTGAAGATTTTGTATCTAACGATTTCATTTGTTATAAATGTAGGTCAAAATGGATTTTAATCGATTTTGATACAGCTACGCCGAACTGTCTGATAAGGGGAAGAAACTTGTACGCGATTTCTCTACTGCTAAGACTGCTACTAAATGAAATAAAGGGTTCGTCTAATGCAAGTAACGTTGCAAAATGAAATAGAAAACCCTGTTTTAACAAATGAGATAATTCATTACAAGAAAAAGAAACAGTCGTAACCTGTAGAACTGTTTGTTTGTATTACTAAACAACTAGATGCCATACATTATAATTTATAGCACTGCGTGCGTTCGTGCTGAAGTATCTGAATTTGTTCGGACGAGTGAAGATAATCATTATTTTTTGCTCATTTTCGCATTTGAAGACAAATTAAACAAGCGTCAGGGAAACAAATTAGATATAGACGGTTCCCTTTGGGCATTATCAGCAAGCAAAAACAAATTTTGGAGGCCCCACGACCGTAGCACGTTGCCAATGTTTAGTTAAGAAGCTAATTTTGTCGATGTTAGTCCTAGCTGGCAATTAAGTATAATGAAGTTAATATATCTTTAAATAACAAAATAATTTAAAAGAGCAACCCAAACTAATTGTCGGTTATTTTGAATACCATTGCAAAAAGGTGCCAGATACTTAATATGCGAGTCGTTTCTATGAAACGTTCTGTTTTGAAAAGTGTATTTTATAAAAGTTAATGTACTGGCCAGAATTGTTGCAGTTTTCGCTAAAGAATGTGAGTGACACAGAACAAGTGAAACAAAACGTTATGTTCATACTGATCTCATAAATTCTTGTTTCTTAGTTAGGAAAAAAGTTAAAAATCTTCTAGTCTGACACCAAAAGGCCTAGAGCTTACATTTTTGGTTGATAGCATCATCTAGTAGACCTCTACCAAAATTATATAAATCATGGCTCTGGGTTCAGAATTGGCCCGAGCACAGGGGTCACTTGGCATTACATAGATTTATTCAGGAAAAACTTTAAAAACATCTTGTCAGAAACCATAAGGCCTAGAGTTAACATGTTTGTGTGTATGATTTTCTAGTAGACCTCTGCAAAGTTTATACAAATCGGGGTCCCAGAATCAGAACTGGTCCCGCTCCAGTTGTCACCTTTTTTACACTAAGTTATATAGGAAAAAGTTTTATAGAAAGTTACAGGCCAAGTTATGTCTTTGAAATTTTAACTTTTTGTACAAGTTTGCGTACAAACCTTAAATATGTCTTTTGTTTACCTTTTGCCCTTCTTTCTTTGATTATATTTTTATATCTAATGTGGTATTTGAACTTTCTGCCATTTGACACATCCCTTAGGTGCCACCCCAAACTTCACTCCAGCAGTTTTTTGATAGTTTTTTTTCAGGTAAGCGACCCATGACCATCTGGTCCTCTTGTTTTATAATGTGACCATCTTGTTTGTCCTTTGTGAAGATCGCATTTGACGTAGTACTCATGTAACCAGATATTAAACCCAGTTGCTTATTTCACTTTCTACAGATATTTGCAAACTACGAGTGTCTTCCCTTTATCCGACGATACAGTTTATATTTGCAAACAAAGACATTATGTCTGTGTGTTTTGATACCTAAGTATCTAATTATTTATTTCGATGACTTAAAAAGTATGCAATCATTGTACACCAATACGAAAGGTGTAGTTGGATTGAAATAAACAAATTTTTATATATTCTAAATTATTAATTTAATCAGAATCTGTACCTTGAAAGGGCACATACCTGAACAGAGACAGTGTCCAGGATATAAACACTATGAAATTAACTCTGAAATGGTGGTCTTACGGGAGAAAAAGCAATGTCTGTAAAAGCAGATTCAGGCCTGGAAACGTTTCATAGTCAGTGTCAGTAATGCGTATATCCCCCTCGGGCGTTTAGGCCCTCTCAGCATCGTCTGGGCATGCTCCTAGTGACAAGTCATATCCTGTGGTATGGCATCCCATTCTGCTTCAAGAGCATGAGAAAGCTCACGGACATTCTGCACAGGGTTCGGACGCGAAGAAAGTCTACGAGAAAGCATGTCCCAGACATGCTCTATTGGGTTATGATCGGGAGACCTCGCTCGCCAGTCTATGACCTCAATACCTTCATCATTAAAGAAGTTCCGGGCGATTCTTGCAGTGTGTGCTCGAGCATTATCTTGCACTAAACGAAACGTTTCACCTATTGCACCAGCATATGGCCAAACAATTGGTTCTAGGATCTCGTCCCGATATCTCAGGGCCGTCCTGGAATCACGTTAAGGTCTGTGCGCCCGTCACTGGATATCCCTGTCCACACCATAACTGACCCACCGCCAAACCTGTAATACGGAATAATGTTACATTCCGCATACCTCTCTCCTCGGCGACGCCACACCCTCACACGCCTGTCAGAGGTCGAAACATGGTAGCGGTTCTCGTCTGTAAAGAACACAGATCGTCAGTGGCGCAGTTGCCAAGTGATGTGTTCCTGGGCAAACTCTAAGTGAGCTCTACGGTGAGCTACGGTCAGAACTGGTCCTCTGGCAGGTCTTCGGGCATCCAGACCATCTTCATGAAGACGATTTCGGACAGTTTGAGTGGACACATGAACCCTTGTAGCTTGCTGGCAGTCATTTTCAATGCCAGTAGCAGTACACTGACGAGGTCTGAGAGCCAAAGTTCTCAGATATCGGTCCTGATGAGGTGTTGTAATGCAGTGACGACCTTGCCCAGGTTTTCTTGTGAATTCTCCAGTCTCCTGATAACGACTCTACAACCTGGCAACAACGCTTCGAGAAACGTCTAGAACGGTGGCCACCTCACGTTGCGTAAATCCATTTTCGATCATCTGCACCGCCAGAGCAACATCAGTAGTTGCTAAATGACGTCGCACACCCTAGACCGTTGTCAAAAGAGCAGAAACAGTAAAAAGTTGCACTAAAACATTCATTTTGTCGAATGTGTTATTGCTAACGAACTGTACAAATGCAAAAGACTATTCGCAGGTCACATTTTGGTGCATCCAAGGGTGTTTGGTGCTCTCAATAGAAATGTTGTTTGTTGAGTAGCATTCGTCTATCTTAAAAATAATGGATCAAGGAGCAGCATGCAAACTTTTTGGTTAAAGCAGTAAATATAAGACTCCAGGCTGAATATGTTTTAAATTGAGGTCCTAGATCTGCTTTACTTTAAATTCTTTCTTTTTTAAGGGGTTACATTGCTTGCTAAATGAGCTTAATATTTAATTTTAAATTGAAATGTAACGGGTCAGATTTGAACCGTCAAAAAGGAATATCTATTCACTATTTGAAATTGTAATACTGAAACGGTACTGGAAGACATTTGCCATCTGTTAAAAGAACAACAGCTTTGACCGAAGAGCTTAATTTCTATGTATATTTAGTATTATCTAGATTAGTTTAATGTGTTTTGTCTGTCAAAAAAAGCAAATATAGCACCTGGCCATTCATGTCGTCTAAAGTAAGCAATCTTCGAAATCCTCAAAGATATTTTGTTTTAGTTCGTAACAATATCAAAGCCAGTCTTCACCTATTTAACTTTTGGTAAGTGTTTTATATAGATTTCGTAGGCAATAAGCAACCTTACAAAGGTGACCTCTTATCATGACATTTTAAAGCAAAAATGTGTACAATATGGTCACTTCATTTTCTTTTAATTTCCATCGTTGTCTTAATATAAGTCCTTTGTTACTAAGGTTTAAAACTTCTACAAAAATAAATTTGTTTTAAATGTGACCTATTTGCAGACTTATGTTTTCGGAAAACATCGAATAACATTTCTGAAGTGGCCTCACAATCTGCTTTTAATTATATAATTATGGACGCTTGATTATTGGTCCATGAACTGTAGTTTGAACTAGATCAAAGGTCACTTTGACTATCATTATGCACAACCTAGGCTACAGTTATTACCACGGCATTTTCCAAACCTTTTTCTCTCAACCAGTCATTTATTTATAGATATTACTGAAACATGTCCATCACTCTGAAAGGTATGATGACAATTCTTGTTAACTATTTCATTCTTAGATAAATCGTCTACATAGTTTACGTTTTATTTTGTTCCAGCATTTAAAGTGCGGCTTTAAACTGTTATTAGAGCTTCACAGTCAAGACGTCCCCCAATGAATACGTCCCTAGTTTTGATAAAAACATTCTACTTGAAAAAAAGGTAAAGTCGAAACATCACCACTAGCTGTCAGAACGTCTCCACGTAAGTCCATAACGCCCTTACTTTTTGTCAAAACTTCCCCATTTCTTGGTCAAAATTTCCCACTATACCAAAAACGACTCGGGTGTATGTTAAAGAAACCTGAAAAATGCAATCCTTCTTGGAAATTAATGAAAAATTAATTGGAAAATACGGAAATTTGATTACGGCTGACAAAAACACACAAAAACATTGTCAGTAATGAGTACTAGCACACTGTAATTGTAAACATAGTTTAAAGGGGCTGTGCTCCAGATGTCAAAAAAAGAAAGTTTTCTTGTATTATAAATTTCTTGTAATATTTATGACTAATGCTTAAAAACTAACTTACTGACAAAAAATAAGTCAGATAATTACATTATAAATTGATTTTTTTCCTTTCGTAGTGCTATACCGTAACGCGACGGTATAACTATATCGTATAACATTTAAAGTAAATAATTATCTCAATTGCAGTGATAGTGACAGTAAAAGCATTGGAAAAATTTTGTTAACATGAGGGACCAGAGTTCAAATCAAGCTGAAGCGAATATATATTTTTTTGTTCTATTTTGACCTTTATAATCAGATGAAGTAAAATATCATGTTGTTATAATCTCACGGCATCTAGATATTTAATTTATGTAAAAAATATTTTTATATCAAATCTGGAGTACAGCCCCTTTAATTTGTTATCTTTTACTCCATCCACTAGAATAATATCAAAGTTTACTTTCAACATACATCTGAGATAAATCTCTAATACTTAACTTTCATTAACATACTATGTTTAGAGGCCTAAATGGAAATATATTTAAAACAAAAAATAAACTCAGTTTAATTTTAATTAAAGTAAATATTTTAAAACAAAAACCAAACACCAAATACTTAAGGAAAAACGCTTGCTCCAGTGGGGTTTAAAACCATGCCCTTCTGTTAAAAACAGTTACTATTGAGAAAGTTGCGAAGAGGTTCCACTACCTTACGTGACATTATCTGTCATTTGAGAGCCATGATTAATCGATTCCTGTAACATTCCTTGTAAATTTTTAATGAAGGACGATATTGGCTAAGAGAACCCCCTCTTCTGATTAAACTGCCAAGAACTGACCTAAATCTATAATTTCCAGACAATGTATTCTTGTGTATATTTTAGTAGTTTACATAAGTTTGCATAATGTATAGTAATGACATTATCAGACACAACGAACTACTATTAAATCATTCAATGACATCGATAAAGCAAATCATATGCTGAGACACAATGTTACTTCCCTTGAACAATTGAACAGATGTAATAATTATGTAAACTTATTTTACATAGATTATAAAGATATACAGTATTACCAATTACGGCTGTCTGTAGTTCTAGCCAGTTCTCGCGCTAATCCTGATCAAATATTACTTGACCGAACGAACCCACGACTTCTAAGCCTTTACTTTTGGGTAGTTTTCCTTCATGCATGTACAGTATTCAACGGCGTTTTTATCATTATAAGAAAGCGTGAGTCACGCGACGCCTGGTACGCACTGTTTCAATTTTTCCTTATTGATTTAAAAAGGTTTCAAAAACTATGTCGGTTAATTCAGTAAAAGAGAAATGAAAATTTTCAAACACTTTACTTAAAAAATATTTATGATGTTATATATAGACAGGGAACAAAAAATAATGGGTTTAGCAGGTGTTTAATGATAAAATACAATTCTCCAAAACGAAGATATCTTTGGCATTAAATTCCGAAATTACAACAACGTCGCTAAAGTCGATCCTATTTCCTGTTAAATCTCACCCTTTCCTTAAACCATATTGAACAATTTATAACCGTCTTCGCCTAACCATCAATTTTGGGCGATATCTTTGAGAAAACACGCAATTGTTACCATGGCAACGACAAATAAAATGTTTCTTGGCAAATATTTCACAATAGGGAGAAAACAAAGTTTGCAATTCTTTCGGAATAATCAAGTTGTCTCAAAAACGCATAATCACGAAAAGACGCAGCTCTCGTAAGCCGAAGAGCCCAAATATCTCCCGAAGAAAATTGTTTATCTTTGCTTGGAATGCCAATTATTTTAGAGCCGTCAGCAAATTTCAGTGCTTATTGTAGCTTGTTAAAATTCACATAGGCGTCACATTACAACATTTTGTGCAAAAACGTCAATGTTTGAAATACTGAACGAATTATAATAGATTCGTAGCTATGTCTATTCAATAACTCGTATTCTGTTTTCCAGCATTCAAATGCAGTTTCACTGACTTTGTTAGTATTGTTTTAATACTTGTAAATGTTCATAGTATCATTTTTGTCTACGTTTTACAATTATTGGCATATTCTGACCACTATGCTCTTTAAAGGTTCAATTTTCCCAAATTTACTTATCCCCATTCATTGTGTTTTATTTTACATTTCCTTTAGATACTTATATCAGCATTGACGAATTTGCATTGTAGATGGATTCGTTACAAAAGAGATTGGGTCACACAAATTGAATATAAAACTGTCTACAACTGTCACCTGAATGACAAGCATGTTCAGGTTAAGAAAATTTTATATGAAATTTGACTTCATTCGGGAAACTTTCTAGAATTTACTGATATGTCGCTCTTAATTTCTCTGTGTATGACATAGAAAGCCTTGGTAACGTGCTCCTGTTGAAACTACTGAATCAAATAGATTGTAGATATCCTGGACAGATATACTGCAGTAGAGACATATAGTTTAGCTCAAAATTCTCTAGTGTCTGACGAGTTCCTGTATTAATCGTTTGATATACATTTTGTAATCTTAATGAAACCTTTTTTTACTTTATTGTTCAATAGTTTGTTTTACTTTGAAGGTACTTTATGTTCTGACGTAATGTAAATGAAAGATAATTAGAATGATAACATTCAAAGAAATAGAACAGTAAAATGTGAAGTCGTATTCATTTGTCTTTTAAGTTACACATACAACCCCATTAGAATCGGACGAGTAGAAGGCTTTGCATTTCTTAACAAACAGAAACTAGCTTAGTAAGGTAAGGAAAAAAATAAGTGCATTATAAGTAAACATTAATGTCCTCAATTATCTTATTTTACTGGTTGTAACTGTATAGATCGTCTTTAGTTACATTGTTTACAAAGTGAGCTTTTCTTTACGATGATCGTATTCAAAACGAATGTGTATGTATACGGATAAAGATTCGAATTAGAAATGTACCTTGAAAGAAACCACTTATGTAAGATAATTAGTATTTATCATATAAAATATATATCGTTTATGTAAGGTACATAATATGAACATCTCAAAATAAAGATTACCCTAGTTAAGTTTAAGGTATTTTTTATAAATGTGAACAAGGAGTTCCCTTTACCATCAGTTACATTCATAAGCAGTACTCCTTTTTGCCTGTTTTATTTCAGAAAAAAAGATATTTAAATGTAAATTACATAGGCGTCACATAAAGTTAGCTCAATGTGTCACAAATTTATTTTTTACCTTTATAAGTAGTGGCGGCATTTTTGCATTAAATATAAGTTTCCCATTGGTGAAAAATCGGTATCTGTTTGATGAAGACAAAGTTATTATAAATTGTGTGATGACCTAACCGAAATTAATATCACCAACTAGGTTTATCTGGAAAATGTTTGCGATTTCTAATGATAACTGTCTGAAACAGATATTTTTTTTTCAATTTTGCATTCGCATTATAATTTTGTTTCCTTGGTTTCAATGCATTGACCTTTTAGGCTTATCCTATCTCTTTAACATTTTGTGCAGATGACATAAAGGATTTTGCAAATGCGTTAGTGCAATATTTTATCAAGGTCACTTTAAGGTCATATAAAGCATACGAAAAATCAGCGGCATTGACAATCACATTTGTCCAAAGTCACTATAACTACATGAGAACAATCAACAAATGCTGGCTTTGTTACACTGGCTGCTTATTCAGCATCTAATTTTAGATGGGGGTTTACGAACCAAAGTAGCCCCGCCTCCAGATTTAACATAAATTAGTTTATTTGAATGAACCTAACATTTACTAAAGATGTTGCTGTTAAGCAGTCGATTAACCTTGCAAAATATTTTTTTAAAACTCTTCAAAGTATCAGAGTTATATTAAGACATTGCGATAAGAATGTGATATATTAAGTGGATGCTTTATGAATAAAAGTTTTCCGGAATGGAACTATCTCTAGCACTAAATTTAGAAGCAAAATTAGCATCGCTAATGTTGATCTTAATTCCTGTTAAATCCCACTCTTTCCTTAAACCATATTGAGCAATATACATGTATAACCATCTTCGACTAACAACTTTGGACTATGTTCCTAAAAAAACCATTGCAACGACAAATGAAATGTTTCTTTACAAATATTTCTCAACAGGGAGAAAACACTCTGCAATTCTTTTTGGAGATTCAAGTTACCTGACAAACGCAAATTAACGAAAAGACGCGGCTGTTGAAACCCGAAGCCAAAATTACTCCTGGAAAAAAATACAATAGTCTTTGCTAAAAATGCACTTTGAAATTATTTTAGAGATTTCAATAATTTCGGTGCAATATATGGCATATTTATTACGTCCAGAAAACGTCGCATTACCAATATATGTAAAAAGATCAACTAGCAATTCTATGTCTGCACCAAATTATTTATGATTTGAACAGTCCAGTTTTCTTTAACATTACACAGTTTTGCCTTAAGATTGTGTATTTTGTACTTTGCATTTGATATGTTACTTGATATGCCGCTCTATATTGACGTAATGCATGTCTTAGAATGTCTTTGTCCCCTGATCTAGAAACAATTCGTAGTCAGATGTCACAACTGAAACTACTGGATTCGATATATCATTGACAGCAATCCTGTAGCAATGATCTGTTTCTATTAATTGAATGTTATTGATTTCAAAACTAGAAGAACAATATCATCACCGGTGCACTGAAATATGTCATTCTGAAGATCTCCGGATGCATACCTTATTTCTTTCAATGTCAAATGTGTTATTAAACATGCCTGTATTAAACTTCAAAACTTTTTTTTACTTCACTTGAAAAGTTTCACTCGATATTATGAGGTTATCCCAGCGCATATTCTTCTTCTGAATAATTTATCGCAAAGAATAGAAAAAAAGTGCAATGTAGTGAAATATTAATGTAATCGATAATCGCAATTTACTTGCTGTAACCGTAAAGTTCATTTTACAAGATATAACATATTTCGTAATCAGGAACAGTAATGTCTATGAACCCATTTACATATCCAGTTCTCGTTCCAGATTCACATAGTAGAAATCAAAAGCACGACGCGGCTCAGTGTTATAATTACTATTTCTATATACGTTAATTTTATAAAATTATAACCATTGTATGATATATTATGTTATAAATGTGTTTTATATAATATAATAGTTCTTCAAACATTATTAATCCATTAATTCATATTTAAGTTTCTTTTCCGTTAAAGGACCTTTCTGTGTGACTTTTTGTGGTGATTTGCTAGTTTTAATCTAACATATTTCGTTCATATTCATAACAAAAAAATGAATTAGAGAATTATTCCCTTAAGTCACTTTACTGGCATTTCTCGTCTAAAACAGGAACTCCTGAGTAAAAATAGAAGATATTTTTTTATTATTTGTGTCAGCCTCAGTCTTTACTTATATGTATGTTAATCACAAATTTATACTTTTGTAAATTTTTGCTTTACAAAGAATAAGAATACTAATTCACCTTGTTATTGTTTAATGCCTTTTTGAATGGTATCTGGTAAACATAGGTACGTTTTTAATACAATGTTTACCAGATAGTAAATCCTATATTGCCCCTGTAGAAGAATATTTTTTCTACAGTAGAAATAAAACATTTACTGAAGTAAACATTTGTCTCGAATCTTTAGATTCCTTGCGCGAAGGTAAAGAGTTTCCTATTTTTACGTTTAACTTAAAATATACAATTTTGTTTTTCAGCTGAAGCAGGTCATTGTGAATTCAGAACAGTCAAAAAAGAGACACAATGTTGCATGCTGTGAGACTTTTTAAGAGTTATCGAGATTTTAGCTGCGGCTGAGAACAAATTGGAGACAACGTCGCACTGAAGGTACATGTAGTTTTGTATAAATGAAAAATCGGTGTCTGTTTGATGAAGACTTACCTTACTAATATCATCAAGTTTATCTGGAAGCCTTTTGGTAACAATTAATGATGATTTTCCAAAATAGAAGGATACTGACATAAGGAAGTCTGATTTCTAGTGTTACCCAGGGATGATATCTAATATGATAATGCAGCATAGGTTCTGTTAGAACTTACTAGAAAAGTAGGAAAGTATTTATTCTGATAATTGTAGCTAAATTGTTGCATCATATTGAATCAAATTATCAGATTGAATGTTTTAGCTCCAGTTTTACTTGAAGTTGCTCAAAAGCTTTTCCCATCGAGAAGTCTGCGTTAATAGAATTTACAGATTAAGTAATCACTCATGTAAATTTGATATATCCAAATTGGCAAAATCTAATGATTACTTATTTTATCAATCTTTTACTTTGTCAAATATTTTCTTAGAAAACAGTCATTTTGAAAGATAATTGCAATACATTACGTACTGAAAACAAATGCTCACGTCGAGCATGTTAACGTAAGGTTAGTATTTTCTATTGAATTTTCTTTACATTACTTGTCAGTTGATAGCCATGGTTAATCGATTACAGTTACATTCCTTGTTAATTTTTAATGAATGACAAAATTGGCTTATTTAGATAGAAAAGCTTTTCTGACTGACCTGCACAATGTTGTCCTCTGACTGTAACCTTCAGACTCTTTGCTCTTAGGTTCATTTAATGTACAGTTTCTAATAAAATAGCATCATTTATTTTTCAGAACTGTTTTGCTTAAGTTCTGCAAATGAAAGCAGTCAAAAAGTAGTTAAAATAGTAAATAACAAATCGGTCATAAAAGCGGACATTTTGAGTTCTAAATTTTTAGACTCGTTGTTCTTAGAATTGTCGATTTTTGCGGGTATTTTTAAATAATTTAAATAGTCTCAATGGTGAAAATTTACTATGTAATAATATGATCAGGAATCATAAACCACTAGTATGTAGTTGCAATAGCAGTTGCACCGACCCATGGTTGTCTCCCTTTAACAGTCCCGTAGTGTATCAATTCTAAATAATTTAGTGTATTCGATTAGTTTAGTTTTACTTTGTTTCTTTCAGATTGTAGATGTAGTTCTTGTAAACGAAACTCGATAATTGTTTCCTTGAGTTTTTTATATTATAAGTATGTGAAGGCAAAATGTAGAAAGCACTGTCAAATATTGTATATAGATTAAAAGCCATTGGTCCACGGCTATTTTTCTCACGCCTACCTTACTCTACGATTTATCTTCTCAACTCTCTTTATCCTAAGTCGTGATAAATCATAAAATACACATACATGTTATAGCATTCAAGTATGCGTATTAACTCTTTGCAGGTCAGTAGTTAATATAACCCCTTAGATATATGCCATCCAGTGACTTCTTGCCACAGAAATGGCTTGACATTTGACATTTTTGTTTTGACCTTTTATTCATCATTTGTAAATATTTTCTTAACATATACTATCATGATGTTTTATCAACGCTGACGTTTCACTTCAGTGATATTCAAGTTATTTGTGTAGTTTAGTTTATACCAAATTTATTTTAGTTCGATTGTGTAGGAAGCTTTTAGCTTATAGAAACACTCTCGAATCCGTTCCTGGAACTAACCAGTACTAAGCAATGAGTGTTAAGTTTCTTGCTCAAGGAAACAACGGCATGTCCCTGACTGGGTTTGAACCCGTGCGGCTAGCAATCCTTTGACTACTAGTCAGACACGTTAACCACTCGGCCACAAAAGTTATTTGTGTAGACGACATAAAGGATTTTACAACAAATTAATACGAATTTTCTCAAGGTCATTTGAAGGAATATATTAATATAAAAGATATATTGAAATATTTGTAGAAAATTTAGATTGTTTGGAACTGTACTTTGTTCAAAACCACTATAACTAGATGAGGAGAATGAGTAAATCAGTGCATTACCTGCTTATTTATCAACTTACTTCAGATTAGAAATTTAGGAACCAACCTATCTCTCGCCCTCAACCCCTTCTTTTGCTTTTATTCAGTATTGATATAATTATTTCCTTTGGATGTCAGATGCATTAAGTAAAGAGTTGAGAGATGTACATGTCAAAGTAACTCTGTCAGTCTTATGTCAACCTCCAATCTCAATGTTTCTTATGTCAATCTCCAATGTCAATGTTTCTTATGTCAGTCTCAAATGTCAATGTTTCTTATGTCAGTCTCAAATGTCAATGTTTCTTATGTCAATCTCCAATGTCAATGTTCCTTATGTCATTCTCCCTTCCTATGTGAGAAAATTTTTTAAAAGGACCACGGTTGATTCAGCATAAGAGCACGTATCTTCAAACCATCTCATGATTTTTCTGTTATTATTATCTTTTAGTAGCCCTGTTTTACACGTATACAGAATAGATTAACAGGTGCATTTCAAATAAAACAAATGTTTCCGACATGGAGCGATATCTGGCATTAAATTCCGAAATTACAGGAACGTTGCATAAGTCGATCCTAACTCCTATTAAATCTCACTCTTTCCTTAAACCATATTGAACAATTTATAACCGTCTTCGCCTTACCATCAATTTTGGGCGATATCTTTGAGAAAACACGCAACCGTTACCATGGCAACGACAAATAAAATGTTTCTTGGCAAATATCTCACAATAGGGAGAAGACAAAGTCCGAATTCTTTTGGAATAATCAAGTTATCTCACAAACGCAGTTTCACGAAAAGACACGTCTCTCGAACGCCGAAGACACAAACTATCTGGAAATATTATAGTTTTTCTTTGCTAAGAATGCATTTTTTGTTGAGATTTCATCAAATGTCGGCGCTATATATGACAAAATATAGTACGACTACAAATTCAAACTTTCAAAGCCGCTATTGTTGTAATTTTAGATGTGAAGATCAAGATCAAGAACCATTTTTATAAACTATTTTTGTCTGTTTTAATTTTGTTTAGCACACCGTAGTCACTGCGTAGAACATATTTTACACTGATAAAATCTCTTGAGAAGAAGGACCATTTAGAATAGAAAGTTTCGAAATTGAGTATTCTATGAAGATTATGCTGCAATCGATTAAGTCTTTGCAAAAGATCTAGGACTAATACATACTTACTTTTTAATGGGGACTTAATATTTACGTAATTTGTTGTTTCAAAATGTGCTAAGTGTGGGTTTAAAAGCTTTTTCATTACCTATCAAGCTTCTGCACTCTAGCTCTAATCTTTTTCTTAAGACTCTTTGTTCACTTTTAAAGCGACATCAATGTCTTTTGCTCTGATTTCCTTGCTCTTTTGTGTTTTCTATTTACCATACGTTCGTTTAGGTTAGGTTTGAACATCTAAAACAAAACTAAATATGAGGTTTTCTAAATGCAAACGAGTTTCACTCGTTTCTTGCATTTTATATCTCCTCGGATGACACGGTCAGATTTACCTAGATTTTGTTTGCTTTCTTCTAATATTTGATGTTCTGCACAGGTCGCTTTTACCATAATTATGTCGTTTGATAAAGTGTATGCCTTTGGTCTGCACACATTGACAACTGGACTGGCGGAAGGTTACAATATTGTTTAAATGTATTTGCCTGACCACACTTAAGGTTTTGTATAATGTCAGAGACATCTCCACTACAGGACACAGTGAATATTTTGTCGGAGATATTTCCATTATGTAACAAATTCACTCTATAATGTATGGACTTAACATATTCTTACCTTGTTCCGTCTCTTAAAGGAACAGCACGACTTCCAGATTAGATAAAGATATGCGTAATAAACTTGTTACCTATATGTTCATATAATGTATATATATCTATATCGTGATACCTTCAAAAGTTTTCGCAGCCGCACATTCCGATCTTAAGAAAAGAAAAATGAAACTATATTTGCAATTTATATTTAAAGGTACGTTTTTTTAAACTGATATAAAAATGATCTAAAATACTCTTATGGAATCAAACAATCTCTTGATTTCTAATGGACACACGTAGATTAACTTATATGGTTTATATATAGTTTTAATGACATTTTATCAATAGTCTCATCATTCTTTCTGTATAGCCAGTATTTTAATATCTTATCCATTACAAAATATCTTTTTGTTCTTGTCTGTATCATATGCCATGATCTTTTTAAAACGTGACGCCTCCACAAAACTTTATAGCAAGAAAGAAAGAATACCTTCTCTATTCAAGAAACCTCAAAGGCTGTCTTAGTTCTTTCTCATTTAAGCCATTAAAATGGAGTTAAATTGGTTTCTTGTTCTGTTTTTTTTTCTTTTTCAGATCATCATTGAAGCACTCAAGCGAACATAAGAGGCGGTCGCTAATTTTTCTATGTTGCTTGAATCGAAGGCATCGTGCATTCATTCTCTACTCTCAACTCGTAATCCATCGTTCTATCTCTAGAAAAATATGTCACTTGAAAGAAGAACAAGTTAACTGGCTTAAATATTTTATAATACTGAAAAAAGGGCCAACTTTACGCGAAACCCTATATTTGCAACTTCAAACACAAACGAAATTCAATATGACAAATGTATTTTTTTTATTTAGAAAATATCTATTTTTTCTGTCATTGAAAATTGTACTATACTGTAACTTGTATTAATCTGATATGTTGCTAAGCAACACTGAAGATGTAACACGTGTTTGTTTGACTAAATTTCAAATTTCAAAGCTGACCATTCTACAAAAAGTGAGCTATTTTGTAAAGTTGAAATTAGTACCTTGCCTGCCCCCTTCTTGTCAAATGAAACCATGAAATTAAGTTTATAGTGATAGATGACATCTTTAACATGTTATTTTATACATGTAGCCCCAGTAATGGTCTATAAAACAATATTAATGTCATCTTAAGTGGTATTTTAGGTTGCCGGCCAATGCTTCATAGAGCGTAGACACGTGACTGAAATTAGTGATTACGTGGTTGTTCTCATTTCTTTATTTTAAAACAAAAACACTCTCAGACAAAAATCAAACAAACCTGAAGCACATGGGTTTTTTTTTTTGACCAGGGAATAAAAATGCGTCGAACTTGGCGGCTTCACGTCCCTTCACAGTATGCGAGGATAGTTAGATTCGTCAACCCTTGCAAAAAAGGTTTTTAGACCCTTGTAATTAAAAATACAGAGAGCAAAATAAAAAAGAAGAAGAAACGTTCTTGAAATGTACTTAAAGATGTATTCACTTTCAAATGGGTTGCGTACGTAATTTGAATATGGAATATTTATCTGAAAAATGGACCAAGGAAATAAATGTGTCGTTAATGGTCTGACTGACTAAAGCTCTCTATCTGATATTTATCATGATCGAAATAAATACATTTGTCTGAGCAAAATGATTGTTTTGTTCTTCATTTGTTCTTGAATTCTCGTCGTTTTTCTGATAAAATCTTATATAATTCCCAAAGCATTCATCACAGGTAGATTAGTTACATATGAGATTGAGTCACAGAGCCCAAGGCTCTGACTATAAATGACCTAATCATCAGTCTAAAAGGTCATAAAATAAAATTTACAGTAAAAACAAAATAATAATTTCATTGAACCACTTTCTGGGATTTATTGCAATGTTGCTCTGTAACTTCGTTATGTATGATAATAGAAAATCTTGGCACCGTGATCTAGAAAACCATTCGTTGTCTGATGTCACAAATTGAATCCATTGGATTGTAGATATCTTGGACAGCTATACTGCAGCAAAGATTTTTATCAATTAATTGAATGTTATTGATTACAACACTGGAATAGCAATAGAGTCACTAGTGCATTTAAACACGAATAATGTGTCTTGTCTATAAGATCACAGGGACAACTTAAAAAAATGAATTGCTTGAAACTCGTTCAAGCACCGGAAGCGTCGTTTGGGAAAAAGGTGTTTGAATAGTGAAGTTTAACACCTCAATGTTTAACTTCTTTATTTGTTGTCACGCGTTAGGCAACACTTTACTGAATAATATGCAACAAATTGAAAATGCAACAGTCGATTTGATTGGTTAAATAACTTCTTATGTAAGGACAATGCTCTGAATATTTTAGAAGCAAGTTATTTATCATTAAACGATTGAAGAACATTACTTAATGATATAATTTTATAAGTGGTTATCTAGATAAATATTTTTGAAAGATGTGTTCTGTTATTGATCTGTTTAAAAGTGAGCATATTCTAATTGTAGTCTTATAAACTCTCTTTATATATTTATTAAGGGTATATATAATTTGATTTACAAAACAATTTTATCTTCAAAATGTACGTATGGGTTTTAGAGCTAATAGGACAATACACGCATATCCCTTGGAGCTAGTGACCTACAAATTATAGCTTAAAAATGTATTTCTTTGAAATTAAAGATTACTCAAAATGCTTTTCAAAAACATAACTTTAGCCTTCTATATGCTTAAAAATCGTGCTAGTAGCACGATTCAAACTCATGACTTTCAATTCAGTAGAATTATGGGAAGGAAGTTTTCGTGCACTGTTATAAAATTGTATCTACCCCGTGACTAACACGGTAAAAAATTTCTTTGGAAAGATTTAACTAGACCTGATTGTAATGCAAATAACAGCGATGAAATGCCACGATTTCGGATCCAGTGAGCTTAAGCTCTCAACCTCTAGGTCCCCTAAGGTAAAAGGTATTATTTATTCAAGAAACACAGAGGCCTTCAAAGAAAAAAATCTAATTAAAAACACCTTGATCAATATTGGATGCAACAGTTCAAAAAGAAAACACACATGTTGCGTATGCATAATTCATAGAAATAAAATAAAAAAAAGGTACAAGTGCAAATAGATAAAATAATTATGTATTTGACAATAGCTTCTATTCACTCTAACATGACATAATTTCTCTCGTAATGCGATTAAGATTTACCCAAGTCTATTTGGTTTAATGAGCCTTTTTTCGGTAGCAGATTAATAAATTTACGCTTCGCTTTTATGTTATTTTTCAATTTTCAATGTGGAGTTTCTCTAATTTTCAGCTGAGTTTCAGTAAGTTTGCTTTTATCAATAAACAAAATACATTGTTGATTGTTGTCTCCATCACTGAAATAGGCATCTACTCAATGGGTCCGGCTAACGAAACACTTCTAATAATGAACGCATTTAGTCCCCGTTTCCTTATCCTATATATGCAGGCACCAGGCAGACCATTATTTAGCTGGCGACTCACTAACCGATTTATCAGAACTAGCTCGATGAGACTCGAACGTTCAACCCGCCACTCTGTAAGTGGACGTTTTATGCCACGGAGACCGTATATAAATTTTAAAAAAATGTTTTATTTTAAAGATTAAAGCTTTTGCATTTAAGATAATCTTTTTTTAAATCAAGTCAATTCATAGTTCTGTTATGAAAATGATGCAAGCAACAATGAATGCCTTGATAAAGTACAACTTCCATTTTAGTCATCCCATAGCTAATATCTCGCTGCTTTGCAATGAAATTAATCTTCCTCAGGCTTTACAATCTGTTGGCATTATACAAACATGATTTGTCTTACTTGCTTCTGCTGAACATAAAACTCGTATATTGCTTCTGTCTTCTTTTCTTCTTCTTCTTCCTTTTTACTTATTCTTCTTCTTTGTTTTTCTTCTTCTTTTTCTTTTCTTCTTCTTCTTTGTTTCTCTTTTTCTTCTTCTTTGTTTTCTCTTTTTCTTCTTAGTTTTCTTCTTCTTTGTTTTTCTTCTCCTACTTTGTTTTAACTCTGCTTTGTTTTTCTTCTTCTTCTTTCTTTTTTTCTTCGTCTTCTTTTTCTTCTTCTTCTTTGTTTTTTCTATTTCTTCTTAGTTTTCTTCTTCTTTGTTTTTCTTCTACTTTGTTTTTCTTCTACTACTTTGTTTTTCTTCTTCTACTTTGTTTTTCTTCTTTTTCTTTTTCTTCTTCTTCTTCCTTTTTTTCTTTTTCTTCTTAGTTTTCTTCTACTTTGTTTTTCTTCTCCTACTTTACTTTCTTTGTTTTTCTTCTTCTTTGTTTTTCTTCTACTTTGTTTTTCTTCTACTTTGTTTTTCTTCTCCTACTTTGTTTTTCTTTTTTGTTTTTCTTCTTCTTTGTTTTTCTTCTACTTTGTTTTTCTTCTCCTACTTTGTTTTTCTTCTTTGTTTTTCTTCTACTTTGTTTTTCTTCTACTTTGTTTTTCTTCTACTTTGTTTTTCTTCTGCTTTGTTTTTCTTCTTCTGCTTTGTTTTTCTTCTACTTTGTTTTTCTTCTCCTACTTTGTTTTTCTTCTTCTTTGTTTTTCTTCTACTTTGTTTTTCTTCTACTTTGTTTTTCTTCTCCTACTTTGTTTTTCTTCTTTGTTTTTCTTCTTCTTTGTTTTTCTTCTTCTTTGTTTTTCTTCTACTTTGTTTTTCTTCTACTTTGTTTTTCTTCTCCTACTTTGTTTTTCTTCTCCTACTTTGTTTTTCTTCTTTTTTGTTTTTCTTCTACTTTGTTTTTCTTCTTCTACTTTGTTTTTCTTCTTCTACTTTGTTTTTCTTCTTTTTCTTTTTACTTCTTCTTCTTTCTTTTTTTTCATTTTCTTCTTAGTTTTCTTCTACTTTGTTTTTCTTCTCCTTCTTTGTTTTTCTTCTTCTTTGTTTTTATTCTTCTTTGTTTTTCTTCTTCACCTTTGTTTTCTTCTTTTCTGTTCTTTTTTCTGTTTTGTTTTTCTTCTTTTTTGTGTTTGTTTCTTCTTTTCGTTCTTCTTCTTCTTCTTCCTCTTCTTCTTTACTCTGTAAGAATGTGTTCTTTTTATTTTTTCTTTCTTTATTTTTATAACTATGATGGTATGGACCTAGTTAGGACATATTGTTTCCAGCTAGACACAGTGTGATTTAAGAGAATAACAGACGGAAAGGGCGGGACCTATTCTTGTATTACATATCATCTAGTAAATGGAAGGTGAATGTTTCTTGCAATAAATTAAATCAAGTATATTTTGTAATCACACATTTCAGTCACGTGACCATACTCCTCCCAACAGACGTGTAGTACCTTAAAACACCGTTTATGATGGCATCAATGTTGTTTTATAGACCATTACTGGAAATACATGTAAAATATAAGATGTAAACGATGACATCAATCAACTATAAAATTGATTTCATGGATTTATTTCACTAAAGGGAGTACCAAAATCAAGTATACAAAGTGGATTACATTTTGTATGCTGGTCCGATTGGGTTTTCAGATACCGTTAAGACGGTTTGCGTGGGTCTGTTACATACTGTATATTAGATATATGCCGCAGCCAAACATTGCTTATACTCTGTAATTTTTGAAAATTGTATTCAGGAGGAAATGATAAGAGTTATTTTCTCATGCCACTTTATAATATGGTAATAGTATTTTTACTTGATATCTTTCATTTTCTTACGATAGAATATTCAAGAAATTTACTAAGTCATTTTAAATTCTTCAGAAAAACAGCCTATATTTTACCTCAGCTAAACGAAGGCTCCTGTAAGGGCAAAGTTTTGCATGCAGATTACCCAAAATATACATGATATTTTTTTTAAAAAAAGATTTAGGGCTGGTTTAGTGATAAAATGTTTTTACTGTAAAGTATTCAACTTTAACAAATAGGATTGTTGTCCTTTTGCTAAGGACACACATTAGTGCAATGTTTTTCTTTTTGATATTAAGGGTCATTTCGACCATTTACATTACCTTCTTAAAGAGAAAAAGCACACATTTCCTAACAAAACCGGTTTAACTGCAGGTCTCCAGAAGCATGAAATATTGCTTCTTCATGGCTTAAAGTGAAGGAACTCGTGGTTTTTCTGTGGATGACAGATGTTTTCTCGGTGCCCGATTGCTACCGATCAATAAACTACAACTAATAGTAATTACACGAGGCACGAGCAGAGCAATTCCATGATTACTCACAACCATTGGTCTGTGCATTAAGAATCAGGGAAAGGTCTAATTATAATCTGCAAGATTCTACTTTAATGGAATTCTCGTGCAGTAATTGTAGCTGTCTCTCTAATGTTTCTACTTTAAAAGTTCAATGTAAACCGTGAATACATTTTAAAAAATAAAATTTGCATGTCTGTGCAAAGTGTTTTTTGCCACTTGTCATGGAAAATTATGCGGTTTCAGAATACACTTTAAACAACACGCACTTTGTGTTTAAAAAGTTTCGTTCAATTGTTTCTTCACTACAACGGCGATTCTTAAATGTTATAACTGTACTTGTATGGCTTAAAAAATATCTGCAAAATCACCAGGAACAGTGCTCAGTGTTAAAGTTCATATGGGCATAAAGATTGGTGTCTCTTTTATCAAATGTAACTATAATTTCTTTTTTAGTTTTTTAAATTTCTAGTTTTTACCCTATCAGTACGAATACTGCGGTGGCCAACTAACCGCCATCTGCAATGCTACAGCTACATGCTGATATCAGTATAAGTGGCGTCGGATTTAATGTCCGCTTTCTACTTTTGTTATAAATGTTTATACTAACCAGGCTGCTACTCTAGAGCGTCAGTCTATGTTCTTGTTAGGGTGCATTATCTTTCGGTTCTATTGAAACCCATTGCAGATATTAAAGTCGGATTTCTGCTTGACCTCGGCAGTGTTGTCCTTCAGAGAATTATTAAAAAAATATCTGCTACTTTGACTCACATTCAAACACTGGTTATATTGTTTGTAATGAGTGTTCTTTCGTTTGTTAGCTGGATAAGTCGGTCTGTCATTCGTTCGCTCAGGTATTTGATCGTTTTTCCGTTTGTTCGCTCATTTTCTTTTTCAGCTGTAGAAATCTGCAGCTGAAAGAATGATTTGTTTGTCCATTTTCTATTGTTTCCACAGGGTATTTTTTTGTTCAAGACAAGAAGTTATACGTCTGGTAACTTTGAATTACGTGTTATTATGCCCAAAAAGGAAAACTATTTGTCTTGTCTGAACAACTATAATTATCTATAATTATATACAGAAACAAAATAATTTCAATAATTGTTCTTAGAGGATCAAAGTTTTTGGAAATAATTTCAGTTTTTTTACAAATTGGCATGAGTCCCACATTTTTAGGCAGCATCTGCCCTACATACATACAATATATACAAAAAAAAAGAGAGAGAAAAAATGTGCATAAATTTCAAAAGTATGAGAAAGAAATGCATACGTAAATACAAATATCTATATATTCACAGATGCAATTAATGATTTGCATTTTTTCCATTGAAGGAAAACGGTTCCCAATATGAAAACTCATTCCAAATGAAATATTAAATGTATATAAAACAATAACAGTTGTGAAATCGCATTTAAAGTAACTAAAACTTTTTAAAACAGTTTTTAAAAATAATTTCTAATGTGTGATAATTACGCTAACTGTATTGATATCAAACTATTTAGACAAATAGAAAGAAAAGAAAAAAACGGCTGGGTATCATTAAGTTTGAAGTTTATGAACACAGACATAGTATAGTATACGTACATACCAACGGAATTGTTCTTACTCACCTTATTTTGATTTTCATGTTTAAATAACATTATTCCCATTCAGTATTTGTAAATTTTCGATACCATCTATTATGTAAATGCATTTTTCAATAGGGAAAGGTCCTATTTCATGTTGTTTGAAGTTGACCAAACCCTTTCGCCTTGTTTGTGTTGAAATGGATGTAAATTTACACAATTGTCAAAAATTCATAGTAATAAAATATGATTAAACTATTCACCTGATTCAGCAATGCTGACAGTGAGAACGGAATAGGTTTGGAACAAGCGACATGATTATTATATAATTCAGTTTTATATTTGCTTTTCGAGACAGCAGGAGAAAAGAGATGTATATATTAATAACGCCAAGCAAAGAACACCACATTAAAAACCATTTTCAAACGTTTGAAAAGAAAAACATTAACTGTTTTAGGCGGTAACGAGGCTCTTCCGAGTTACCGCTAAACAGTTACCCGAGAGCTGGATATTCCCATCTGTACCGGCAACCAGTGTTCGGTTCTTTTTCTTGCATATCACACACATTAAAATTCGGAAGAAAATAACGAAAACACAGATTTTTATTCAGCACTATTTTTATAGTAGCGTATGAATTTACTTCATTCATAACAGAGCGACGCAATTTAAACTAAAGAGGAGAGTCGAACTATTATCGACTTTATGCTGTTGACAATATTCGTGATTACCATTTATATTTTCAGATTTAGGTTTCTGTCACATTCCAACGCGCAAAACAGAGTCAAAAGCTTGTTTGAAATCAATAAACATTAAAAGTTTGTTCTTATCAACGTGTTCAACGTCTGTTTAAGATTTCAAAATAAATAGGTTGTCTATCGTTGAAAGATTTCTTTCGAATATCATAAATCATAAATTTAATTCGTTTTTGTCATATTTGTTAAGGCGATTATTTGATATACATGTAAATAATTCACTGCAGCTAGTACACTCAAAGATAAAGATAAAAACTAATGCATAAATGTAATCGCATAGTCATTGATTATTCTGTAATGAATCTAATCTGCTGAGGAGTTGTAGGTCTTCTGTGGAATGTCGAACTCCTAATGCGGAGGTCGTGGTTTCAAACTTGGTTAGAGAAATTTGACCGTGTCTTTTGGATTCATTCTTTCGATCAGACCACATTGGCATTTAAACAGTGTTAGAAGTCTCTCTGCGATCGCTGAAAGAAAATAAAGTAAACTAAAAGTTGTGTAAAAATGTGAGCTTCGTTCCTTGAAAATGCTATGAACATTTTTGTTTCAGCTTATCTGTTTATCATCATTTAGGAAACAGGTTCTTGCTTCTTTCGTTAATCCCGCTCAATGACTGATTGTTTGATGCGAACTAGTTTAATTGATTAAAATGCAGCTAACTTTGACCCTAAAGCGCAGTCAAACGTATAAATGTTCCTGGTTTGTTTAATAGTTCTGCGGTAAAATGTAACTGGTCCTACGGACACTTTTACTAGCATCACTGAAAACTAGAAGTAAGTGGTTGTTCAAACATTTACTCTTCCCATTAGAACTTTTTTGTTATACATTCTTTTTGTTGTCCAGGTAGTAACATTGTGTACCTCACGTGGTTTTACAGCCTTGTCATCCGGAATCTGCATTGGATGGTCATGGCGTTGAAGTAAGTTAATATTTTCTTTATCCCTTTGCATTGTAAAATTGGTAAATTTACACTTTTCAAAATTTGTGTACGTCTGCAAAACTTAGATTTTACACATGGTACTGAAATTACGACACACATTCATAAATGGCACACTAAAAGCTAACGTTCAATTAACTGTACGGGATTTTCAACTATACTTTGAGATAATTGTCATGAATTTGATCATCCACAAAATTACGCACTAAATTGAAGCGTTAATGATGCCTTTCTCTCCGTCTCCTTTTATGCATCATGTTTAAAATTGAAAGTCTTTTCGTGTTATTTTTTTCATCCTTGATTGTGTTATTCATATATATGTTTTGTTATATTTTCGAAAATTTTAATCCTATTTTGCCCTAGATTTGAATAAAATAAAATATCTTTTTAAAATCCTAAAAAAATGAATTTAAATGATGTTTTAAAAATCCTGTTCCATAAATAGTTTGAGCGATATGTTTATATGGCGAGGAAATTAAAAATGGTGATTAAGAGCGTGTCCTTTTTGGGGATTTAATCAATACAAAGGTTATTAAGTAAAAAACCTATTTAGATATCTTTATTACATTATTTTGTATTAATTTGTTTTAGCTGAGTAATCAAACAAGTTATTCTATATTCGTCAGATTACTCAAAAGACTCCAGTCTTACAGGAACCAATTACTTGAAAGAGGTCAGTAACTTTCCAGTCACTTTCCAGTCAAGTTTCAACTCGGTAGATTGAAATGCAATCTGGTATGAACAGTCTTTGCCAAAGGACACACCCTATGCTATGGATGGACTTCAAACCGGGATCCAGCGAACCGAGCGCAAACACCATTAGCACTAAACTGTCGAGGCTTACAAGTTGGTGGATTATTGTTTATATTTAAAAACAATGGTTGGTATTCTTTAAAGAAAATCAAAAAATCTTTCACGAGTATAACAAAACAAAAATATAACTTTAAATTCTGATAAGGAACATTTTTTTTTATTTTGTCACAAAAATACATTTTAAAGAATACCTATAATATTCCCAGTGGCGGTAGACAATTGACTAGTTTAATTGGCTACGTTTACGGCCAAATTACTGACCAGGTCCATCTGACACGCAGATGGACTCTAACAAATTAGCCGAATATATTATTAATGCTATTTCACACCAAACCATATGAGCGTAAGAATTTAAATAAGATCTACCGCCGGACAATACCTCTTAATCAGCCCGATCAATAGTGTATTGATTTGCGGTCTTTTTTTTACTGAGGTCCTCTAGTCTTGGCTGCATCTGTTCTTTTTCAATTGTTCTAATGATTAATTTATGGGAAAAGAATGCACCATTGTATAGTGTTCTAGCGATTTTCAGTGAGAGTTCTTTTTTTATTTTGTATTTTGTATTTTTTATGAAGGGAGAGGGTAAATCCAGCAAACTTGTGTTCAGATGTAGGTTTATGTTTTTTATATACATTGTTTTGTGTGCGAATTAAGAATAATATGCAGTTAATTTTGAAATCAATAGAAAAATCTTTACATGATACTCGGTAAGTGAACTTGTCATTTTGAAAAATCTTTTTTTACGTTTCACATTTGTGCGAATGTTTCTTCAATAAAAATACTGAAATAAATCTTCTAGGAATGGCAAATTCTCAAAATGTTAAATAATTATCAAATTATTAAAAAAGGTCCTTACAATAATATTGATAATGTAAGTAATATTCTTAATCAAACGGCCATGATTGTATGTTTTTATTATAATAATTCCGTAATATTTTGTTCATGTTAATTACTGGTCTGATTAATATTATCTTGCATTTTCACAGTTCATTTCGTCTGAAGGACCTAGCCTAGTAACTTCGGCAAATTCTTTACTAATTATTAAATATTCAGAATAAACATAAAGTTGTTGTTATTGTTTTGTTGTTGTTGTTGTTTTACGAGTAATTCTATTTACTTTGTCATATATTTCACGTAATAATATACTCTTTCGGTCTTTTACACAACTAGAAAACTTGCATATGCAAAGTTTATCAGGCTATCGAAGCTTACGAATCATGAAATCATATTCACGGTCGAAAAGATTATGTACTCTTCTAAAAAGTTTTGCTATCAAAAAATATATTCTTTAAAGTTTTTTTTAATCACCCAGTTTTTTATTGAAAAGTGATGGGTAGACTGGATTCTTATATCTGATCATAGGAGTAAGGTAATCAGATATTGTTTTATACAGTCACAACAGTTTAACCAATACTTCTGCAAATATTCATTTTTTATGAGATTTAAAATGTGTTGTTCTTTTCCTCTTTTCTCTATGTCTTGCTAAAAGTAATAAATCGTAATAACCGTCTATACACAAAGTTATCGGAGTACAAAGAAACGGAAGTGACGTCTGAATCCCGGAAATGTACACCTTTCAAATATGTCCTGCGTTTGATACTGATCCAATAATTACATTTCAGTTTGCATCCTCGGAAGCCATAGGGCACAAATCCATTGTTTATAGCTGCCTTAAAAAATATTAGTGAATGTGACAGTCTGAAAAGTGTCCAGTAAAATAAGAGGGAAAACGTTTGCATGAAAAGAAAAGGAAAATAAATAACTAAATACGAAACTTGAAGGTTACATCTTAAATTTTATAAAGAAAGGCCACATGAGTACTTTTGTGCCGCTTTTTATTAAAAGTAGCGAGTAATTCCGAATGAACGCCCGCTTCTCTTCAGCATTGTTAACGGCGACATGTGAAAGTGGAATGCAGTTGTTATTCCACAACACTTCTGCCACTAGAAATTGTGATGGCGTTTGTGTATGGTCATCTCGCGAGATTTATTCCCTGTTAACTCTTCATTTAAATGCAAAACAAAACCGGGGTTTTGTCGGTAATAACGTTAACATTCTGTTAGCATTAATAAAACTGCTGACCCTTCCAGACATCCGTTGGCAAGGCAACAATTCGTGAGTTTGATTATCTTTTTACAGAAACTATACAAATTCGATCATCCAAGTCGCCAAATTATGCAAATGCCACACATTGAAATGAAGGAAGAAAAAAGATGACATGCTAATATCGAATTCTAAACATTTCTTCACCCTGATCTTGAGGAGTTTGGTAGACGCTTGAATAATTCGGCACAGGAAGAGCACATGGTAATTTGTGACTATCGGATCTTCGAGCCCGCTGATTGGTTAGAAATGTAGGAATATTTGGAACTGAGGTCAGGAGCTTATGCATAATGCGGAAAACAGAACCAGGAGGGATGTATCTCACAGACGAACACTTTCTTAAGGAATACGGAAAGCAAGCTGGTAATACGTTATTTTAATATATCCTTGAAAGTGCGCGCGCTCCATTAAAATACCGAGGAAAAAAAGACTTTTATGACATCCGGTGCTGGAAGATTTAATATAACCCATTAGACAATCCTATCAAAGTACATATATGGACAAAAGGATGCTTTTATAAAAACGTCGATCAGGAAAAAATATAAAAGGATTGGAAACTGAATAAAGGGGTAAGCGAAAATCGTAATGCTGTTGTGATTTTTTTTTCTCAATTTTCACTTAAGTGATATAAAAAACATTTGTGCTGACGTCAACACTTCGCTGCTAATCAAATATGATTTGTGTTTGATAAAAAAAATATTTTGAAATTAAAGTCTTTATAACAACATTCATTTTTCTCGAAAAAAATGTAATAAAATGACCTATGATACTTTTTTTTCTTTTAATCATGTAAAAACAATAAGTGTAAATATATAAAATTGAAAAGAGACAAAGACCTTTTAACATTAACGTAATTTTCGATTTCTGAGGGGAAAAATATTTTTGAAAACAAAAAATCGCCTAACAGATTTTTGTAACATATCTTGATGTAAAGCATAAACTGACAAAATTTGAATGGAAAAAAAGAAGAAAAAGATTTTTAACATAAGTGCGAAAAAAATAAAAATATTATTCAACGAGAATCAATGAAAAGGGAGAAAAGGTGTCCGCAATAATTTTTATTTTTCTCCGAATCTTAGTGTGAAACTGAAGTAAATAAACAAAAATAAATAAAGACACAATAATTTTGGAACTTAAATATTCTTCTTATTTTGTTTCTTCATCATTGGTAATGTTTTCGCCCCATCTTAAAAAAGAAGGATTTTTTTAAAATCATAATGTTGAGGATTGCTACCTCTTCAACAATGAAAATTTAGCGAAAATTATAAGAATAAAGCTAAGATTTAGTTATTTAGATTATATTTTATCACTGTTTTCACAGGTCCGTCAACGTTTCATTTTTCATGAAAAAAAGAAAATCTGTAAAAATGTGATTCTGTTGTAGTAGCACTTTTATTTTTCTCATATTTTTCTTAAGTTTTGAACAAAAAAAGAATAGCAGTTTTAAGTTGAATATAGCATATATGTTTGATTTGTATTCTATTATATTTCTTTTACTGATTTTAACTTCTGGAAAAAAATGTGAAAATTGGAAGTAAAGTCTTTTTGTTTGTTTATTATATACATTATATCGAACTATTACATTTTTTCCTGAAATATTAGTTTTATCAGGTTTAAGTAAGCATGTATATAATTATGTGCACATCCTTTTATACTATTTATGAACGACAATAAATGCTACATTCTCTGACTTAAAATATGTGTAGCTCTTTAAAAAGTCTAAATTACCAGTAAAATTACTAGGTCTGGTCAATTACTGAAGCATTCTCCGCGGAGGTAAGTACAGAACTAATTGCGGCCATTTACTGCGGAACAAAAGGAGACAAGAATGGTTCCCCGCATTGATTTTTCCATATCTTCCGATTAAATACATTAGACCATCTCGTTCATCTATAATGCAACCAGCCCATCTGGTGGAGAGTTTCCACATTCTTTGAAACACTACGTCACATAATTCTGCCAGATGTTAAAAATGCAGACGACAATGTCTTCTAAGGGCGCGTGGAGGCCACGTGACCGAATATCTTCGCTATTGTTTGGAATCGACCACCGTTATATTGATGACTGAATCGAATAAAAAGAATCAAAAATCGATAATCAGCGCAACTTAACTTTACATTTTTGTCAATATAACAGTATCATGCCGTGATACAAAAGGGAATTTATGGTCTTGTTAAGGGTTCATTCACGAACGCGTCTTCTCCGCAATCCATAAATTAGTGTCGTGCAATGACCCTTATTATGAATAATTAATTAATCAATACAATAAGATAGAAACAGTAGTGGCGAAATCGTAATCATGTAAATATTTTTCCGCAGAACAAGAGAAGAATACGAAATTAATTTTGTATTTACCAGATTACAATTTCATCCGAAGCATAATAGTTAACAATTTATCTTTTAAATAAAAACTTCGAAGTTTTTGTACTAAGATATAAATATTTTAAATCATTATTTTTTAATTTCTTGACGTTTTTATTTATTCATTTAAAAATCAACGTTTATAATATAAGATATAAACGCTTTTTTATAGCATAAGTTATTGTTTAAACTAAAAACACTAAATTAGCTGTTTTAATTTTCTAGTGCTGTTTTTACTAGACTTTTTTTGGATAAAAGTTATCTTTTTAACATAGAAAGTGGGTTTTCTTAAATTATATATAAATATTGTTTCTATTTCGTTTCCTTTTCATTGCGGGTAATTTCAATTCTTCCCGAAGTTATAACTCTTTCGTAAGATTCTAAATAAATAATATTAGTAAAAGTTCCTTTTCTATATTTCTTTTTATTTATATGATACTTCTTTTTTATTGTTTGTATGTACGTGGTGCATGTGGGCTTACACGAATTTTGATACAAAATAGGTTTAATCATGTTTAGGTCGGATATACTAAATACTTTAAATTTACTTCATTCAAAATAAGTATTTTTTCTTCTTTTATTCATGTGAATCAAATGCTTTTCATTCTATAGTTTCAATAGTAAACGAATCGTCAAAGCAAATTTTTGACCGCACGGGTAGCCTGATGGATAGTTTTTGGATTTTTTTTCGTTTATTTGGTTACAGTTTTTACTTTTTTTAACACGCATGGATCATTTCGTTGTCTGGCTCTTGGGCAATCATTGTAGTCTCCGCTCCAGTTTAAAACTTTCTCAACTCATAATAGTAAAATTTTGAAAATGTTCTCACTGCCGTAATAAATATCTTTTATAACATTTTCATGGGAACAGTTATTTTCTCCAAGGCTCTTTGTATCTGTAATAACAAAAAAAAGCTGTGCGAATGATATTCAAATTTGATGTATGAAATATAATGTTGTTTATTTTTATTGCTGTTGTTTTGTTCTCAATTACCTTGCATTTGTATCTAGCCTCAGAAAAATAGTGCTGAAATGTATGCAAGAAGAAATTGTATATTTCTTTCAGCGGCATATAATATTGCCATGTTTTGAAACTTTTAAAGTGTGCCACATAAACTTAATTTTTGAACAAAATGTAATTATTCTGTATCGGTCAAAAAGAGTTCGCCAAAAAATTTTCCACCTGAAAGCTTGTGTCACATAAGAAAAACATAACCCTTACTATGCTAAATATCAAAAATGTACTTGTCTATCTTTCAATTTTGACAGATCCATTGTTTCTGTGCGTGCTATTTGAAAATGTACTGGCAGAATGGCGAGAAGTGTAGACTATGATTAGACTGTACGGCTGATCTTGGTCTGTACTGATCGCAGAGTCAATTTCCTCTAGCAGGATAAGAATAAACCATTCGCTGGAATATATATATATATATATATATATATATATATATATATATATATATATATATATATATATATATATATATATATATATATTCAAATACCTCAATAATAATAACTTTGATTCCATTTTTTTTTCAGATATATTTTAAGAGACATTTACCTAATTCAGCGCTAAATGAGTGACCTTAATTATGATAAAACGTATTAGGAAAAGTCTATTTCAGTTGTTTTTAATGTTATTTATTTATTTATTTATTTATTTATGTGCACGATATTCAACTACGTCATTTTCTTTGTCTTTGTTTACCACTGTTTTTTTTCTTTAATTTTCAGTTTTGCTGTCATATTACATCACATGGGAAACTCTTAGAAAAAAGAAACAAAAATATACACACACTCACACACACAAATTTTCTAAAACTCTACGAAGCCTAAAACTGTGTTTTAAACCAAACCGAGCTTTTAAATATTCATATATATATATATATATATATATATATATATATATATATATATATATATATATATATAGTGTCAAACGTAGAAACGCATACAGTTACATTAAGCATACAATTTCTACACTCGGACAGTATTACGTATACATTTATTAAAATAGTTACACACACATGAACTACCCAGTTTGAAATTTTGATACGATCCCGTTCTCTATAAGCCTTGTTACAACCTTATTTCTATTCGGATTTTTTTAAATGCCTGCCTATTCTAAAACAGAACATTTAAGAGAAAATTCTCGTTTTGTGTTTTTTTATAGTTGCTTAAAGTAAATATGAAACAGTCACTAAACTCGCTTTGCAACACTGTATGATCCTCAGCATATCGGATGCGGGGAGGCCAGCTTTTTTGTGCGGACTTTATTTTTTGTCGGCGAGGTTAAAATCATAAGACAGGGGCGTTATCTAAAGATCATCTATCTATCTCTATCTATTTGAGCTTATTTATCGTCGGTACCGGTTGCCCATATGACCGACGCACCCTGAAGAGATTAGTTGTTTTATTTTGTGGGGGATCGAACTTTGGACCCCTGGTTTACCAGTCCAGCGCGTTACCACTGGACCACATCCGCTCCAAAAAAAGATCATCATGGTTATTTAAGCTTTATCCTTACCTTTCATAATTTCTTCAATGGACTTGCCCTTGGTTCTATCCGAACAGTCCGAATTCTCATATATAGGGACAGTCTGAATTTAAAACATACTGACTGATAATCGAACTGTGCAGACTATGAGTTTGGTCTGCACTGGTCACAAAGGTTAAACCGAATGCCCACAGTGAAGTAACTGTTAAACAAAGTCTCAGTGGAATAGAGATTATCTTTTATGCTTTCCGAGAAAGGGTTTATGGACTTTGACACATGTTCTGACAGCATTGGTGATAGGGTGAAACAAACAATTGAAGATGTTGTATCCCTGTACCCGGGTCCACCACGTTCTAAAATATCATTTAACTCTATGAAAACAGTTCTTAGATAAAGTATAATATGAAGATGAATCTACAGCTATATGATGGTGGTATGTTTTATCTTATTTAGTTCCAAAGCTCAAAAAGATGTCATGATTCGGCTTTGTTTAAAAACAAAAGATAAAAAGAAACACTCAGTAGAATAATGTATGTGTTAACTGTCAACATGTCATTTCATGTTACAACAAATTTCCATTAAATTAAGCCACGCAAATATTTCAAGCTCGAACTTGTTTATGTTCAGTCTTCGACCAAAAAAAAGGTTTAAAAAGCGGATGTTTAAACAGAGCACAGAATTTGGATTGTTTCTTAGTCCTTCGTTGTTTTTTTTTTTTTCTGTGAGATTAACAATTAAATATGTGCGGTGAATGTAATAGAAATAATGTTTTTAATATCTTATGTATAGACATAAAGACTCGAAAACACTCAATTTTGACTGAAATATGTTGTGCATTTTTCATAAAACTAAACATTTACAGTCAGTGGTAAGTCTGGTTATTTTGACAAGAGACCGTGTTTACTACTTTTTTCAAAAAAAAACAAAACAAATCGACCAATTTAAAATATGTTAACATTCCGATATCGTCTTCCTTACGTTAGAATTTACCGTGATGCATTTTCTATTTCGGTATGAAAACTCTCCGTATTTGGAGATTGCGCAAACACGGAACTCTTCTTGATTACTTTTTCAAATAGACACCCTAATATCTCTTTACAAAATGGCAGTGATGGAAAGCATCTCAAGCCACGAGACCGACGTTTGTGTAAACAAACAAAGAATGGCACAAGTAGATTACACTCCGAGAAAATTAAAGATTATATCAAGTGGACGATGGAATTGGATTTTTCCTTGTTGGTCGAACCGCGTTACTCCTTGATTGATTTCATCCGCGAGAAAATTAATAAACCTTCCGCCGCGGAGGAATTTCTTGGCAATATTAGGAATGGTTCTTAATTGAATTAGGAAAACTATACCGGTTTCATGGGTGAATATGAAAGAATTTCTGACAATTCTGTAATTAGTTTCTGTATTTCTCGATGATTGGAAATGTTTGAAATTAAAAACAATTGATAGGGAGCAAAATATGGACCGATCGACTCAATCTGTGTATATTGTTTTCTGTAAATGCCAGTAAATATTTTGCTGTATTGTAAATGCAGACATATAATGTCACCCCTTCCCACTAAAAATTAGTTATCAGTAAGAAAAAAAATTGTATACATATAGATCAGTTGTACAAATTATGAAATAGTCCTCTTATATAGTTTATATCTTCTTGACGGTTTTAAAACAAGGACTCCTGTGTACAAATAATAAACTTGCCACTTTCATGTATTTTCCTCGAGTTAATACATGTGGGGTCGAGGAAATATTTCCCTGTTTTACTTGTACTCGTATGTAACCTCGCAAAAAGTATTATCAACTTCGTTAAAAGTTCTATCCGTGTTCATTGTGAAAAAATTTTCCTGAAACTCATAGATGTTGTTTTTCTTTTCTAAGTAACGGCAGTAGTCATATAAGAACAGTTTTTATATCAAGCATAAAAAGGTGTATGTTTTCACAAAGTTTAGTAAACAGTTTTTAGAAACAAAATTTATACATTGTCGGGACAATTTCTGGTATTCTTGATCTGGAATAGTCTCACCGTATCAAAATAAAAAGGCACTGCGTCTGTAAAATAATTCTTAATCTTACATTTTGGCCAAGTGCCAAGTTTCAAATGACCGATACCAGTCTAGTATTTTTTTCGTCGAAGACGTAAGAAGATTCGGAGGCAATGTTCAGTGGGGGTAACCATGGAAACGACATTTCGTAATGAGTTTCGACGTCTTCTTGAGATGCCTGTTTTGTCGATGGTTAGAAAGGAATTGTCGGAATCCGTCATTAGACAAAATTAAAGGATGGGGAGAAAAATGAACTATTCTGAGAAATGCGTCTCTAAAACTTCGCTTGTACTGAGAGGCTTTAAGATTAATTGATACTCCATCCAATTTTAATCCATCAAATCGGGGAACTATTTTTTTACTAATTAAAGCAGACAATCTTTTGGCAACGCAAACTCGAAAATGGTTAAAATTACTTAAAATGTCTGCTATTAATGGGCTCTGTGCCTTGGGTCGAAATTATTAACTTTAATCATGAAACCATATCCAAAAATGGTTTGAAAATGCAATATCGTTTGCTATTGAACAACGTAAAACGGTGTTAAAATAAATTGCAATTCACAGCGCGTCATTAAATCTAAAATCATGAAAACAGATTCTCTTCTCTCGTGATTTCCAAACAGTGCAAAATTATTTGTAATTCCTTGGGAAAAACAAGCGTCTGCTGTTTTCGATTTTCTGCCTGTGATTTTAGCCCTCTTGTACAATTATGACAATTTCATGCGGCGGGAAAGAGGCTTAAATACTTTCACTTGTCACTTTTCCATTAGAGCCTTTTTACATCTCACAGTTTTGCTTGACGTCAACGGTGAAATATACAAACCAAGAACACCATCATTTACTAAAATATGATATGTTCCACAATTGTTCACCTCGTTTTCTGCCGGTCAGATAATGGATGGGCGCTAATGCTTAATGCCTTAGCGTCGAAAAGGACTAAAATTACAAAACACTGATTGGTTGCATTGGTACTCTTCGCGTAGACAAAGCTTTTTAACACCATCAGATTTTACCGGAATTTAGTGGTTTTAGAGCTAATTCGAGTTGATGTGAGCGTTGTCACGTGAAAAAGTAATTGGCATCGATTTGTCGCTGACATTTATGGACGTACAAAGTCCGTTTGCAATTCTTCAGAAGCCTAATTTAGAGAAACTTATTGTGACTGCTGAACGCTTGACGGATGAGTTTAATGATCATGCTCAGACAGACGCTCTTTAATGACTGTAGCATTCGTGCGTTTATGAAAGCCTGCGAACATACCAGTGAATGAGACACAAAAAAATCAGACTGTTATACGGAAACACATGACAATACATTTAATACGGACCAGATTAAAAAAGTAAGATACATTAAAAGTTTCCATGAATATTTAAAACGTTTGGATGGCTAACTTATAAAATATATTTCAAATTAACATTAACACACGCAAACCAGTCTATCTACCTTAGGTCTGTCATATCAAACATAGCCGCCATTTATAATGTGAAAGATTTTTAAAAAGCTTTCTACTTTTCATACGAATTAAGGTCAATATAATTGTAAGTGTTAGAAGAAATGGACAGACCAGATTTAAATGAATGTTACTTACAGATATCTGTCGGTCAATGTCTGTACTCAATGGGTGAAAAAACAAAACAAGAGGCACGGGGTCTTGTTTGATGGCTCAGGTGATCACGTAGTAAGTCTCAGCTGCTTTGATATGTTATTTGAACCAGTTTCTTTCATAATGTCTGTTCTAAATTTATGTGTCTTGATAAAAAATTCTAGAATGTAAGAGCATAAGTTAACTACAGAATTTTATTTTAAAAAAACCTCCGATTTATGTAAGTGAAATAGTTTGAATAATATTAAGGAAATATAAGGAGAAACTGTACACTTTTTGACGTCTCCAGTTATGAGACTATTTTGTAGCTTTAGAATTTTCACAATAGTAGGACTATTAATTTGAGTACGATTTGCTTAATGTAGACATCGGTATTGAAATAAATACAATGCAAATGGAAATTTTTCAATGCAATTTACCACAACTGGAATGATTATAACTTAAACAGCTTTAGAAACAGCGAACTGTGTGGGCACCGGCGTAGCTTCATTTATGCGTACTCTTCATCTCAAAAAAATAAAAAATTGAAACACGCAAATCTGAAATAAATCTCTTAGAATAGGTAGGTGAAGGTTAATTCACTCGGTTAGCTTCCTAGTTCCAGATAATTCCAAATAACTAAAATATATATATATATATAAAATCTTGTAGCGCATCCCGCTAAACTTCCCCCCACTGAAGGTGAACTCTTCCATATAGTCAAGCTTCACCACTGGTATGTATATTTTCGAATTTGATATATAGAATAGAAATTCATTAATGTCTACAAAAAATAAGAAGGAAGTAAGACACAGAGTTGGCGATTTATACGATCTAGACCATAAGCAAAACAATAATGTGTTCACATTATAAACGCCGTACCACAAAGCTGGAGTCAAGGTTGCATACTGCGGTTGATAAGTAGTCATTACATATAAAGCGCCCATTACAGTGGAGGTAATGATAATTGTTGTTGGAGGCACGGTTGCTGGTAACACTGTTGTTGGTGACACAGTTGTTGGTAACACTGCTTTTTGTGACACGGTTGCTTGTAAAACTGTTGTTGGTGACACGGTAGTTGGAAATACTGCTGTTTGTGACACGGTTGTTGGTAACATCATTGTTGGTGAGACGGTTGTTGGTAACACTGTTTTTGTGACACGGTTGCTTGTAAGACTGTTGTTGGTGACATGGTTGCTGGTAACATCATTGTTGGTGTCACGGTTGTTGGTAACACTGTTTTAGTGTCACGGTTGCTTGTAAAACTATTGTTGGTGACACGGTTGTTGGTAACACTGCTATTTGTGACACGGTTGCTTGTCAAACTATTATTTGTGACACGGTTGCTGGTAAAACTGTTGTTGGTGGCAAGGTTGTCGGTAACATTTTTTGTTTGTTACACACTTGCTGGTAACACTGTTGCTGGTGACACGGTTTTTGGTAACACTGTTATTGTGACACGGATGCTTGTACCTTGTTGTTACTGACACGGTTGTTGGTGACACGGTTGTTGGTAACACGGTTGATGTCATATTGCCGCTCCTGTGCAGTTTTAATGAGATTAAACAAAAACTAATTTGATCTTATTCCTGTAAACTTTACAAATGTGGATGTCTTTTGAAAGAAAGGATACTCAGAACTGAAACTGTAGGTAGCATTACACTAGAAATATTAGAAATGTAATGCAATAAATAATCACACTCTTTAAACGTATACGGTATAATAAACGCACCATTTTTATAAAGTTTAAGGGAAAAAAATTATTACCTTGTGAAATTAACGGGAACTTAAAATTAACTTAATTGTTACGCAAAGCTTTGCATCACAATTTATGGTTTTATACTTTTCTAAAAGGAGCAGCTTTACAGTAATAAACAATATTTATAGGTTTTAACACTATGTAGTTTTCTGTGAATACGGTGGTATATAAATATATTAAAGATTAAGTTTTCTGTGAACAAGGTGACCACAAAATTTAAATATGTAAAAGTGATATCTGATATTCTGTATACCTGTCAAAAAGGTACAGTTTGTACATGTTACCTGGAAAAATGTCACTTGTACCAAGTTTGATTTAAACTCAGGGTACTTTGTTCAACCTACGATGTCGCCGAAATAGCCGGCTGTTAGGCAAAGGAGAAAAAAGTTCCGTGTTATACCTCTTCTTCAAATAAATATTTGAAAAGTGGCAAACATATTGCCCTACGTAATTCGTTGCTGTAAGTTGAATTTTCATATTGATTTCATTTCGTTCAGCTTCATGGTAAAGAAAAACTAAGCATCCCATATTCTACAAAAAAATGTGAGTCGGTTGTTTATTTTAACTTTTTTTTATTGTTGTTCTTCTTGTTGTTGTTGTCCAGTCTGCACATCCGTGTCGTATTATCATTGTCCGTACAGTTCGTTATTCAATCCTTTTAAATAAATAACCCTATAAACGATAAGTGAACTAGTCCTTTTTGAATGACGGACAAGTCTATTTTATAAATGTATGGGTTTGGGCGTAATAAAAAATAATCATTTATACATGTCGATTCCCCTCCATAGGAATCCGGGCGGTTAGTGTCAGTTCAGGAATCGATTTGAAAATTGACCCGATACAGAAAAACAACAACCATCTCAATTTCTCCCTTTTCTCCCTAGTATCAGGGATCGTTACCAATTAATGAGTAATTCATTTCTCTTGCAGTTAAGCAGTGATGGGATCTATTGATCGGTCTGCAGCGATTCACAGTCCATTTTTGCATACTGGAATTTGGACTTTTATGGTGAACACGATTGACAATGCAATTTTACTGCATAGTTGATTGTTTCTGTTTTTTCTCTTTGTCCGCGTGTTGTTGTTGTTTTTTTGTTTGATTTTTTTTCCTGTGTTTTATTTGTCTTGTTTGACCTTAATTCGGAAACAACTGATAATTTTTTGGAAAATGTGATACTGGAATAGGAAACTATGGCATGTATTGATTCTTTTTTAGGGATGAGCACTTCACTTCTTTTTAAATGATTCATCTTTCATAAAACTATGCTTAAGTCAGGAAATGCTTTTAGAATAAAATACAACTTCTATTCAGGAATGTGGACTTTATATCCACGCAGTAATTTTTTCAGAAATAACAGGTTAGTATTCTTACATACATCTAATTACATTAATAATGTTGTGTTAAAATCGTTTGACATAGGAGAAATTCCATGAACACATACAGTTCTATGAGAAAGATATATTTATAGAAATTTAAAAACCACCACCGTCTGCTCCTGCTGTTATTATCACAGTGATTTTACGATATTGATTATATTTAATTAAAGTGTTACATTTTAGCAGAGATGTTTTTCCAGTCCACATTCGTGATATAAATGGTAAGAAGATATTGTGTTCCTGTTTCCATCGGTGAAGGTTACTTGAGTCATGGAGAAAAGTGTGTAGTGAAGGAACTTCAGCGCAGATTGCACTATTCACACAAATACAGGCATATTTTCTATCTTCTGTTAGAAACATTAGGCTGTGTGTTTATTGCCAGGACGAGAAAACTACAAGCCAAGGATGAATATAGACAAGGTACCTTCTTATACTATATATATATTTAATACTGTTTTTTTTCTAAAGAAGGAAAACTTTTTTTTCTTTAGAAAATAGATGATTTTCTCTATTTCCTGTGTTACATGTTTTATGACGTCAGATATCTTTTTGTTTTCCTTTTGTAAAAATATAATTCGAACAAATATGTATACCGACTAAAGATACGGTGAAAACAAAAATAGTTTAGCATAGATTTCTTTAATGTTGTAATTTGTTATTAAAGGTCACACTGATGTCGCTCACGCACAAAAGCAAATTTTATTACTTTTAATTAAAATTACCTCATTGATGTTCATGAAAAACATTCCGAGATTTAGCCGGAACAAAAGTTTTACTCATACTTTATCACTTAAGCATTTTGAGAAAATGCCAACGGTTCAAAAACACAACAAAATTGCACCCACTTAAAAATATCATTTTCGAGACATACTCCCTGTTTTTATACAGATGCTATACCGGAATACTCTACAGTGATACAATTTGTAAATGCATCTCTAATGCTAGGAACGTTTTCTCTATAAATCGATATCACAAATTCCATAGGGAATTTCTTGGTTCAGAAATTCTCATATCCTTATTCATAACACGTCTTCTAAAGCAATTAAGCCCGCTTTCGTTATTCTGTATGCAAATGATTTCCGTCATATCATGACTTGGCTGGTGTGTCAGTGACGTCTAACATTTTAACCGTCACGAAAACATTTTTTGTGCAGTGGTTCCTGGCTTTTGTGAGTAACCTTTTTTCTACCAATTTTATGTGTAGTTTTTAATGCGTTGACTCTGGAACCCGGCTCTGAACAGAAATGTTCCATTCCCTTGGCGGAAGGCATGCAATAAATTCCGTATCTCGACGGCCATAAAGCTTTCAGTGTGTCAAACGTTATTGAGAAAATGCATTTTCTTTGAATTTAAATGTTTTAAATTGCGAAGAAAATCTTAAATTACTCTTAAGGAAATATTTTAACATTGGAGTGAATTAACTTCGTTTTAACGTGCTTCTCCTGAACTCTAGCTTTCAGTTTTTTTAAGTTTGCATCCACGCAAAGCAAAAAAAAAATCTTCCTTAAGAATGTTTGCACGAAATGCATATATTTAACGACTTTACGCAAGGCATTGAAATCAAAACTTGGATTAGATAGAATGTTTACGTGTCTTTTTCTCTACCTTTTCAAAACAAACCTTTTTTGTGTTCAGTTTTTCACTGGAATATTCTAGAAAGAAAACAGATTTTGCCATCGGTAATACACTTTATAAAGCTATTCATGCGGGATCGATAACATGGCGGAAATGATCAGACACGAAACATTGCGATACTAGACCGAATGCATCCCGGTTAAGACAAAAAGTAGTTTCGTGGCTACTTCGCTATAATTAGATGAAATGGCAGGCGTCAGGCAAATGATGAAATGAACAGAAGTTAGGCAAAGATGCAGGAGTAAATCAGAATGTAAAATGAGCATGAGCCAGAAAAAGAATGAAAAGAACGTGCGTTATGCAAAAGATAAATAAGTGGGAGTTAGGCAAAATGTGAGATGAATCGGAGTTAGGCAAAAGCTGAGTACGCAGAGTTAGGCAAAATGTGAAATAAGAGGGAGTCATTAGGCAAAAGATGAATAAGTATAATAAGGCAAAATATCACTAATTTTGGCAAAAGTTGGAAAAAACAGAAGTATTGGAGTAAGATGAAATAAGCAAGAGTGTTAGGCAAAAGGTGAAATAAGCTAGAGTGTTAGGTAAAAGGCGAAATAAGCAAGAGTGTTAGGTAAAAGGCGAAATAAGCAAGAGTGTAAGGCAAAAAGTGAAATAAGCAAGAGTGTTAGACAAAAGGTGAAATAAGCAAGAGTGTTAGGCAAAAGGTGAAATAGGCAAGAGTGTTAGGCAAAAGGTGAAATAAGCAAGAGTGTTAGGCAAAAAGTGAAATAAACAAGAGTGTTAGGCAAAAGGCGAAATAAGGAAGAGAGTTAGGCAAAAGGTAAAATAAGCAAGGTCCTAGGCAAAACGCGAAATATGCACAGGACAGAAAAAATGATGACGTAAGCAAAAAAATAGGATACGTAGGAATTGGACCAAATAATTTGGAATAAGAAGTACTCGCAAAATGATTATAAAGGCAGGCTTTTGATTTCAGAAAACCGTGAGACAGAAGAAAAAACTTTGATGATAATAATAAACAACATATTGGTTGTTCTCAAATAGATCAAGAACTAATGGTTTGGTTGGAGTATCATTCTTGCCTTTTTCTGGGAGAAAAAATTCTTACGACAGTACTTTAAGATAATAATCAAGGATATTTAATTTTCACAGTAAGAAATATATTTCTCCGACATCTAAATTATTAAAGTGTACGAGCATGATGTGAGAACGATCGAAGCAGTTTCTTTTTTGCAAATTTGAATCCGATATTTACACCAATGCTATTCATATTTTGTGCATCGCGTACATCTGTTGTATGGATCTATCTTTCCTTCCGCTTTCACCTTCAAACAACGTAGAATGGTCCAGCTGGGAGTGTTCTGAATAAAATTCGATATCTTAGCAGACTTTCTTAACTAAATCTAATAGTACTTTATATGTTGCATAAATACGCGTTTGATTTTATTGGCAAACTATTTGAAACGTTCTGAACGCTGATTAGATTGAGAACCGTGAAATTACCTCCTTTTAGTTAAATAGCTCTAAAATTTAAGATGGTCTTATTTAGCCAGTCTGTTTGACTGAGTCTTGATTTGACTGAGTCTAGATTTGACTGAAAGGTCTGACTGTAATATTTAATTAAGGGGAAATTTCATTGGAGGGAATCCATTAAGATCAATGGCAGCAAGGGACTGGTCTCACGTTGCTATAAAGACATCTTTGCACCTCAATTTAGATACTTCGTGACAATATTGACGTTGTGTCTAATGACATGGCACCTGCTATATATGTCCCCTGGGAACCGTTACGTTCTGAAACCTAATATTGCGTGTCGACACAAGAAGACAGTTGTAGCTTTAGAAATTCTCTTGGGTGAAAAATTATGTCAGTCGAGGACAATAAGGGGTGACATTTGATGTTTCAGTAATGTATACTGATTTGACATTGATATTTCCTGTATGAAATTAAGAAAGTCATTTGTCTTGATATTCGTAAGTTTGTGTTACATGGTGTATTTAAAACAAACATATGGCGGCTCAGAGTAAATTATATATGTAATGTATTCTTTCAAATATTGTATGACAAAAATAAAACAAGGAAGTGTGGATGAGAAGGAGGCCCCGGCGATGAAAAACAATACACATTTTACGGTTTTGTCCCTTCAGCATTTGATTTATCTAATTTTACGCTTTCAGTGGTAGCTAATCAGCTCTCTTTTTAAATAACAGATTACTGAGAATGAAAAAATGAGAGCAGAGCTATATATTCATATCACTTCCATAAATTATTTGTATGTAGCCAATTCATTGAAGGTCCATGTGCAATCTGGAATATCGTAAGAGTTTAAATATATCTCACGGTCAAGTACCATTGGTCACTATATGTAGCGCGATAACCAAAGAGCAAGTACACCTCGACATATTCTTTTCTTTCCTTTGTTTTATTACTTTTGATGTACTCATCACATAGATTGATGACGACCGAGTTACGCTGTTACCAAGAAAAAAGGATGAGTTCTAACAAGTATGAAGCTGTATACAAACCGCCGAGCTAGTGCATATATACAGGGTTTGGTATTTAAGAGCATCACTGTTTGATGTCGTATTTACGACTCCCGAGATTGTTTTTACATTCTGCAGAACATATCACTCGATATCAGCAAATGGCAAAATCCTCCCACGAGTTACACATTACTAATGAAATATTTCATTTCTGTTACGCGGTGCATTTCCGAAAGTTCTTTTGATAATGAAATGAACGCCGAAAGCAGCATACCTTTTCTGTTTACAGGTCTTGCAGCGTTTGCAAAGTGTCGAATAAGAAACCAATGAGCGCTTTCACGTGACCAAGACTGATTGCTGGTACCCAGCATTTATTGATATAAGTGGGAAGAACGCCCAAAATGGTCCGAACTATGAATATATGCAACTAAAGGATAACAAACGCATAGACATTTTATTGTGTTCCGAGCAATTTATCCCCATAAAAGTCCCTCATTATACGGACTTATTGCCAGGAGCACCATAAAATGTCTGCATGTCTGTTTCTTTCGCTTACAGCAGAAAACATGGTAACCAAATGAAATTTAATCAATCAAACGAAGTGCTTTTTTAAGATGTCTAGCAGACGTTTTATTTGGAATAATTTTAACGTTTGTTTTGTAATGTAAAAGTGAAAACTCATTTCCTGCTGAAAATTTAGAGTCTATGTTTAAATTTACTTTATCCCCACTGAATCTTGGTATATACTGTCAAGGAACGTATACAAAATGTACACGAATGTCTGTTCTTTTTCTAATTCAAAATAATAGATATACATAGCACTGGCGTCCCATAGACAAAAATAATGGTTTTTAAATTGGATTCAACCCAACTGCGGAATCAGAGGTGCCTATATTCTGCACAATTGTATTTACAATCATCACAATTGATATAGATAAAGCACTAGGATGCCGAATGAATTATTTATGGTTTTTCTCGGCTCCCCGAATAACCACGTCTAAGACGAAACGAATTCTGCAGAGGTAGCGGTAACAGCCTATCGATTTTCCGTTTTTGGAAGCCATAGCTTCTTGCTTTTCGATAGTATTAGAACGTCTCACTTAATTCCAGAGCGGCGCTATGAAATATAAGGTTTGCCGGGAGAAAACGCCCACGTGACCGTTACTTCTGTTCAATATTTTCACAAAATTAGGGGGGAAAAGAAAGATTCGGCTGTAAACAACCTAGACGTTAGAATTGATTCATTTTTATGGAACTTTGTATTTCAAAATGGGCAAGAGCCACTTAGACTTAATTCCTCCAATGCATTTTGTACTTTATATGTTTGTGGAATGCATTTGTTTCAGGTTAGAGTGGTGTACTTCTAAGATGGTGATAACGTGTGCACGTAAGGCGATCAGAGAAAATAAGAACATTGGCTTGGCTATAAATTTACTCTTACCTCAGACGTCCTGCTTGCTGTTGACCACGAAATTCGTCGATAGTCCGGTTACCTGACTGACTGACTGACTCAAAGACTCAATGACTGTCTCAATGACTGACTTACTCAATGACTGACGCAGTGACTGACTATCTGATCATCCGACCGAATTCATTTTTGACCATCAACCGATTCAAGAAGCTAACAATCAACCTGTTGCCCGACCGACTTGCCAACTGCAAAAGTTTCTACGAAGTTTCTTTAAATTGAATATCTGATGGTGATTGGGACTGTCAGAAGTGAGGGAAAATGATGCTTGCTTGGCAATGACTCAGAATGAAAGAAATGGATTTAAGGAATAGATACGAGCGGCAAATCAAAGGAAAATCGGCAGATAAAAGATAACAACGGTTGGTGGTTGTAACAACACTACTCGATTCAAACACGGAGAGAGGAAAAATGCCTAAAATTAGCGTCCACTGTGTCGGCCTTGGTGTATATATTACTATTAAGGCACGCGGTGAATGCCAAGGTGTGGCTAATAGCAGCAAAGAGAAAACTTCATAGGATCTTAAAAGTTGCTTGGATTGGTACAGGATACTGGATATTGGACCGTCAACAGGTCATTCTTTGCCTAAAGGTATCAATATTTAGCACAATGCTTATTTTTTCAACGGCTTGGTGCAAGGCTGAATTAAAAATTTAAATTTCTAAAAAAAAAACACTTGGCCCAGTCTTACACTAAGCTCACGATATATTAGTTTGTATTGTGTATTGCATTTGAGCCAGCTGAATATTGCTGTTGTTACTTTGTTGTTGTATGTTGATGTTGTTGCTGCTGTTCCACTCTCCCATTTTAGGTTTTATTAGCACAGTACGCTTACAAATAGCTGCTGTGAGAAACTCTTTCCAGTCTTCTGTTGTTGTTGTAGTGGTTAATAGCTTCTTGTATCGTGTCAGAAACTGTTAGCTTAATTCATTTAAGAGACGTTCTAGCAGTGACCCTTTAAAAACCCTTCAAATATTTATATTTATTAGAAACATAGCCTCCAGGGAGAGGGATTAATTCTTGCTGAGCCGAAGTATTTCTAGAAGTAGATTTTTGTCAGCTACAAAGACACGTTTTCTTAATTATTTCATAGAAGTGTCCTTTAGCGACATTTTAGTAGTTCTTTTCCGTAAAATTATATCGACAGCTTGAGGGCATGTAGGATTTCTCTTACTGGCATAACTGCTCAATGAAATCGGTTTGTTAAAACCTTCTCTACATTCTTTCAAGCCACACAATGCTGTTATAAAAATTGTTAATGTCTGAAAAACAGGAATGTACATTCTTTCAAGCCACACAACTTCTTATTAAAAGAATAGTAATGGGTGAAAAGGAGGCATTTTTCGTCTTTAGCTAAAAACAGGGAGGGGGATACAAAATCTGTTTTATCTTATTAATGAAATAGTAAACTTCCTATCTTCCTTTTTACCATCAATCCCTTCAAGCCAAACCGGATCCGGTCTCTAGAGCCCTCAATACAACTTAGCCTGATATTTTGATAATTATTATTATATTTTATCGGATATTTGATTAACTTGAAGGTGACCTTAAACAGACATTTTCTTTGTTCCCTATCGACTACTCTACAATCTTCCTCACATTTAAGTGATGTTTGAGATCTTATTTCATCAGAAAACAGATTGTTTCATATCCGCCTCCTGCTTTTCATCCATTAAAAATCGTGTTATCATTATGATCATGATTATGATTATATAAACTTCTATTATTGTTGTTGTTGTTACAGTTACGTTATTGTTGCTATGATGATAATTATAATACAAAATGATTATGTTGTTGTTGTAGTTGTTGTTGTTGTTGTTGTCGATGATGATGATGATGATGATGATGATGATGATGTCGTTGATGATGATGATGATGATGATGATGATTGTTATTTTATTTTGTTGTTGTCGTTTTAATTGTTATTATTATAACTACTGATTATCATAACTACAAATGTTTTATTTTATTTTTATCATTATTGATTTTACCCTTATTGGTGATATTGGTGACGTTATAACCTTTATTATTATTTCCATCATTTTATTTATCATCATCATCATCATTATTATTGGTTTTACCGGTACTCTTAGTGTGTTTACTTTTACTGAAGTTGATTATATCCTGTTACTATTGTAAATTGTTTTAATATTTATTGTTGGGCAGAAACATCGTTTCCACGCTTGAATATCGAAGTTAGCACAGTCTTTTCAGCGGAAGGCCCATGTGCTTGACAATTTAAAAGCAATAGGCAAAATATATTTTGCCTTAACTGAAAGATATTTTGCCTAAACAAACTGATTGAATTTGACTTGATATCTGTGTAATAGGCGATGGTATCTACCGAAGTAATAATGTGCCATCAAGGCCATATTGTTTATGCACCTACGCAGCAGGAAAATGTCACAATACCTCTGAAGCTTTTTCCATCACCTTCTTTGTCTTGAGACCCAAATCAAATCATACTTAATTCAGTAGTTTTTATATATATAAATTATTAAGTGTTATTACGCGTCAGAAAAGAAGGTATTTTGGGGATGATTTTTTAACTACAACAATTATAGATATTTGAGAATCAAAACGTGATCATAATTACAAATTAAGGTAGAAATTCGTAATAATTTTACATAATTTGGATGCCATGGACACGAGAACACCCTAGCGGAGAACGTGACGTTTTAAACACATTTCTGTAATGTTTTTTTTATTTTTATTTTTTTGTGATCATCACAACTTGGAAGGTGATTCTCAAATGTTTCCTGTCTTAAAAAAATAAGTTTATATTTGCGTTAAAAGCGCAGTCCCGAACAAAAAGACACCATGAAGGAAAAGTACAAATTGAACCAAGACGACTCCTAAGTAAAGGCATCTATTCAGTTATACTACAGAAACGACCCTAACTCAATCATAAACACCAGTCAGTCATGACGACTACTCTGTCATGAGCATTTATAAATTCTCAGTCATATACATCCGTCGGTCACGACCTCAATACAGTCATATACATCCTTGAAAAATGATTGTATCTCTGTCATAAACATCCGTGTGTCAAGAATGTGAGTCAGTATTAAACAACCGTCTGTCAAAGTAGTTCAGGCATGAACTAACGTCAATCACGACTCCACTGGGTTATAAACGTTCGTCAATCACGAAATCAACTGAGTCACAAACGTACTCGATCATGATCATCAGTCAATCAGAAACTCCACTCGGTCATAGTATCCGTCAAACACGAACTCCATAAGGTCACACACATCAATCAATCGCGACCTCGACTCAGTCATGGACATCCGTCAATCATGACCTCAACCCAGTAATAAACAAATTTCAATCACAAAATCCGCTTACTTATAAACATCCGTCAACCACGACCTCTACATAGTCATTAACATTTGTCAATCATGACCTCCACGTAGCCATAAACGTCTGTCAATCACGACCTCTATATAGTCATAAACATCTGTCAATCACGACCTCTACATAGTCATAAACATCTGTCAATCACGAACTCCACTTGGTCATAAACATCCGTCAATCACGACCTCTACATACTCATAAACATCTGTCAATCACGAACTTCACCTGGTCATAAACATCCGCCAATCACGAACTCCACTTGGTCATAAACATCTGTCAATCACGAACTCCACTTGGTCATAAACATCTGTCAATCACGACGTCTACATAGTCATAAACATCTGTCAATCACGCACTCCACTTGGTCATAAACATCTGTCAATTACGAACTTCACTTGATCTTAAACATCCGTCAATCACGACCTCTTCACAGTCATAAACATCCGTCAATCACGACCTCTACATAATCATAAACATCTGTCAATCACGACCTCTACTTGGTCATAAACATCTGTCAATCACGACCTCTACACAGTCATAAACATCTGGCAATGCAGACCTCAGCTCGATCGACAACATCCGTCAGTCACGAAATCCACTTGGTCATAAACATCTGTCAATCACGAAATTCATTCAGTCATAAGCATTTGTCAATCACGATTTCAACTCAGTCATAAAGAGCCGTAAATAATGAATTCCACTCAGTCAAATATCTCCGCTTATCACGAATTTTAATCAGTCATAAACATCCTTCAGTCACGAATTCAACTGTGTCATAAACACCCATCTGCACCCGTTTGCACTCGGTAACAATCTATCTCTGTCATAAACATTCCATTAGTCTCGACCATATCTAAGACACGACCTTAACTCATTAATTAACATCCTTTACACACAGCCTCTACTCAGTAACGATTAACATCAGTTAAAAATATCCGTCAGTCAGTCAAAAGCATCCGTCCATCATAACCATATCTAGGGAACGACTTCTACTTTGTCGTATACATCCGTCAGGCATTCAAGACCTCCACTCAGTCCGAACTCCCGTCCGTCACGACCTCACCTCAGGTGAAAACGCCTATCAGTCACAACCTCTAGTCAGTCATCATATTCTGTTTTGTCAAAGCAAGAACCACAATCCGGCAGTCACTGATTCTCTCATATTAATATAAACATAAAATATCCTTTACAAAGTGCTGGTCAACGAAGATTACATTGGAAGGATTATGTATTTCAAAAATATTGTAATCGTAGAGTAGCTACAATTCAGAATTACTGAAATCCCACCGAATTAATTGAGTGTCCAGAAAATACATTTTAGTACTAAATTGCACCGGTTTGCACTGACTTGGCCATGAAATTAAAAAAGGTCTCAAATTCCTTGCTTAAACACACCGAGAAATGTATATTCCTTTATCTGTCGATTTCAGTAAGATTGCATTCTATTTTCAAGTGCGCTTAGGGTGTACTCGTTTCTCTAACCGAATTTCCCCCTTGGGATGAACAATGTTGAAATTTTACCCGGTGGCTGAATAAAATCATTTCGTATGTTATATTGCACATCTACACATTCATACGTAAGACAGAAGAGGTTATTTGTAACAAACCGTCGATATCCGAAGGCGTGCCATTCCCCTTTTTTCGTAAACCGTCAGCCCATAAGCCGTTTACGCCGGCTAAGACGACAACAGATTCTCGAATCCTGATAGGTTACATTTTAAAGAGTTCAAACCAGATTTAATCGACTACGTCGAATAATGAAAATATTTCATTCAACATGTTCAATACCTCCATCTATTCTGGAACAATTGTCAGTCATAAAAATGCGCGTGGCGAAAACGTGACTTTTTTTTTTAAAGACTGGTGTATTAAAAAATAAATTATTAAATCTGAATTGAGCAGTTAGAAACTTGGTCTTATTACCGCCATTTAATGAATCAAACTTAAAGATTTATAAGGGGTGGGAAGGTGTTGAGTTGGCTGGATGAATAGAAGTTTTCTGTCTCCCTTTAAGACGTACTATGGACCAGTTTTAATGGCCTATCTTTGTTACATAATGCACGTTTTACATTTTACTTTTTACAGTATAAATACATCTAAATAATGATTTCATATAAAGTATATGCATATGTCTCAATGAAAGAAATATCATTATATTGGCATTTATAAAATGGCATTTATCATTGCGACTGAATAACAGAAAACCTGATGAATGACTGAGACTTATTGGGTTATTTTTTTTTTCGATTGACATAGGTCTAAGGTTGTTTATGGGAGGAGCGTTTACTAAAAGGGAAGGGGGTTGTGAAGCAGTTCATAAATAGAGAAACAGCTGTATCGCCAACCTTTAGAAAGAAGTTCGTATTCGCTCTGCATTTGCTATAAAAATGCCATTCTTAAAATATTAAGTGTATCAGATGACATGTATCTCCTAAATTTCTGTATTGGACTAGCTATTCTTTAAATGTTGACAGTACCTTTTATAGATCAAACGTGGTTTATTTGAAAATGTATTGCCGTAAAACCAGACAATGTAGACCATGTACAGACAGGGTATTTTGCCTGCTTAACATCGTCTACAGGTTGTATTTTTTCACCTGAGGTTGAAGCCTAGATTGCTTAAGTGAACGTCTTTTTTTATTTTCATAAGTATCACATAAAACACAAAACTTTAAGAAATGGTAATCGTTTAAAATCATTCAATTAAAAAGTTTTACGATCACTGGATGTTAGATTTCTCTACACTCCTTCAAGTGTATTTGAATTATTAAATGAAAAACTACAGTCATATTAAGTTGTTTGCAAAACTCTTTTCGATAAGATATTCAAGAAAAAAAGATGTAAAGTTAAACTCCTTTAAACATCCATCAAAGTCAAGATCAATCTTCAAATTCTTTCAAGTTGAAGTATATTGACATTAGAAATAAGTCCAAATTAAGCTATATTTTGAATTACTAGCAGTAAAATTACAAATTTTTTTGAAGAGTTTCTACATTAAAATTCTTGAAAATTAAACTTTTCAATAAAAAAAGCCCCATATTCTTATCATAAAAAGTGAAACTGAATTTATGATTTTATACTTTCTAGCAGAGTTGTCAATTTATTTTACGACTGGGCCAGTCATAAAATGTGTTTTTTTCTTCTATTTTGTTCTTCTTTCATTTTTAAATTTATATTTTAATAAACCTTTACTAAATGCTTTAAAATTAAATGGTATAAGAATTTTTTTTTTTTTTTTTTTTTTTTTTTTTTTTTTTTTTTTTTTTTTTTTTTTTTTTGCTTAACTTACATATTGGTGTTTTTGGGGCGAATTGAAATTTCTTAAACCTTCAGGTTACTTTGACATATTTGATTTCAACCAAAACAACGAATCGTGCAGTTTAATCTTTTAGCTTCAACATTGCCTTATCGTGTTTTAATCTATAAGTTTTACTCATGTCATTGAAGATAGTTCCGTATTCATTTGAATTTAACTCGAGTTGTCATCCACCTTTTCTCAGAAGCTTTCAAGTTTTGTTGAAGAATGCACGCTTCACTTGGCCTCAAAAAAATCACGTTTCTAACCAGCGAGCCATAAATATCCTTGATTAGTAATATAGATAAATTTTATCGTAGATAGAATTGTAATGAACGGAATCATATTGCCCTATTAAGGTGTGCAAATCTATTAAAATTGCGAACTTTATTAATACTGATATTTATTAAAAGGATCACAACACGTGTTTGCAAATAATAAATCATTTGATGTAGTCGAGGAGAAAAAAAGATAAGAGAAAAAAGGATGAAAAAACTTTTTCAAACATTTAGAAAAAAAGATAAATATTACTTCATTGTGACATAGTGTATCTCAATCTTTGGGCTTTGCGAACCATTGATAAAAAGTTTCAATGCAATGCGCATTGGTCTTTTAAAAAGAGTAATGGTTATTTAAATTAATTATTACCCGTAACGACACTGGGTTGATATTAAAACGTTTGACAACAATAAACCGATTGTTAATCTTAACAGCCTGAGCGATATTCTTTAAAATTATTATGTGTTAGATATGAAAATTTAAATTTTGACGAGGGCTCTTCAAAATATAACAGTGTTAAACATCTCTACTTTCTTGCGTTTTCATTAAGCGATAACAAACTGAAGCTTTCACTTAGACAAGATCAGTACTAAGTAACTGGAGCATTAATTGACTCTTCAACTGTGAAAATTTCCTCTTTCAACGAAGAAAAAAAAAACAAAAAGAACAAGTTAAACTTAACTCATCAACTTATCCTTTGGGTAGAGAGGGCAGGCTTGTCTAAACATAAGATTGAGTCAAATGTTTTAAGATTATCTGATATACATCTATTTTTAACTTCTTGCGCAATGTAAAGTTTTCTTGGTTAACCCTGAACCTGCTGAATTTTTGTAATGGATTTGTCCAGCTTTGAATTTGGAACAGTCCATTCAAAGTTTAAGGGATTTCAATATCAAAATACAAAAATGGAGCTATCAACAGCATAGAGCCTGGTCAGACTGCACGGATGTGCAGGCTGGCCTGGCTGTACACTGGTGGCAAAGGCTAATCACTATCGGTTCCAGCAGGTTAAGGGTTAAATGAACTTACAGGAGACTATAATTGTTATCAGGTCGTCCTGTCGTTTAATTTATATATACATGTACATAGTATATCAACATAAGAAAGTTACTGATATGTCATTTTTTTTAATAGCTGTTAATTAACAAAAACTGTCTATGCTTAGTAATAAATTATTTAAAAGTGTTGTAGTAAAAGTCTTTCCTCGGTCATATTGTACATGTATGTATAAAATTAAAAGAATTCAGTAATCCCTCGAATCATTGTAAATATTGAACATCCCTCCCATAGTATTTTTACAAATACTTGATCAACTGATATAGGCATAAAATCTCATTTCTAAAGAATAGACCACACTGTAAAAATCATTTATGTTAAACAATACATTCTCGTACGATGCTAATCGATACGAATAGTAATAACAAAAGAATAAATATTAATTTGCAATCAACTGTATGTTCATACCAAAAAGTTTACATAAGCTTAGGTTTATAATTTGAATACAATTAATACACATAGTTACAAGACTTTGGTATAAACAAAGAGATGTGAAAGGGGAGAAAAACGTTAAATTTGGAATTTAAGTGAGGTTAGTTGTTACATATTAAAGCAATGAAATCTTACATTGAGTGGAAATCAAATGCAGACTTAATTTAATTTTAATCTAAATTTTACGATTTATAGTCATACATTTCTTAACAGAGTCAAACAGGTTTACTGAATTTATTAATAAGTAAACTGTATTTTAATAATAGTAGAAAAGTTCATTCTTCAGTTTGAAATTTTTAAATTTTATTTATTTATTTATTTATTTATTTATTTATTTATTTATTTATTTATTTCAATTCAAAAAGTTTAAATCTTCATGTGTTTCTAGCGACGGTTGAAAAGTTGCAAAATGTCAAATCGAAAACAGTCAATGGTTCCGAGTGAACGTCGGAAATCTATCCATGAAAGAAAAGCATCCATCGAAAGCAGAGGTATGCTCGATGTTCCGGGTGGAATTGGTCGACGGCCATCATTTGATGGGCGGCGGATGTCAATAGCAGACGGCCGGAAGTACTCATTGGCTGGTTCCCTGGCGGGACGGTCCGGGCTTACGTCCGCAGACCGGAATCGGAACATGAAATATGAAAACACTTATAAACTGGAACCAGACGACAAGTTCCCAATTTATGAAGCTAAGAAAATTGCTAATAGCGTTCTTCAATCTAATTTAGAGGGTAAGGAATACAACAAGGACGACTGTCAAAGACTTACGATAGCGATGTCTGACCGCATAAAACAACAGGTCCGTGCGCTAGGCCAGGCTAGGTACAAGATTGTTGTTATCGTGTCTATTGGACAACAACAAGAAACGCATCCATCAATGACATTAACCAGCAGGTGTATTTGGAATGATAAATTAGACAATTTTGCAGAAGCGAATTTTTCAAACAGGCATCTTTATGCAGTGGCGCTGGTTTATGCAGTATACGCGGATTAGGGTAAACTTGGTAAATTAATAATAAGCAAAAATGTTTAGCTTCATTTTTATATTGTGGTAAAAAATAACAAGGTAAATTCAACATTACCAACTAGCTATGTGGAAGGAGTATACTTCATGTAACATTATTCCAATGATCTGGAAAATTGCTGAGCGTAAGAAGTTTTCATTTCTTCATCGTGCCATAAAAAGTATGAGGAATTCAGCGCATATAGCCGAATGCTTTCCAAATATTTATATTATCTATGTTTAACTGCTAGACAATTTCTTTTACTGTACTTACAATAAATGTATTTAAACGTGGACGAGTTAATTCATATAATAACTCAAACATTAGTTCCTATGGGCAACTTTGAATAATTTTGTTTCATATATACCTATTGCCCAAGAATATTGCACAAGATCAATAACTTCATTCGTTCTGATATGCAAATTGGCTTTGAGAGATCATCTTTAACCATGTAAATTTATCTATATATCCACTGATATTTCTTAGATATCCTCTGCTTTGAACATATCCATGTTACAGCAGTATATGTTAAACCGGTGAGTTACTGTGTAACGTTTATATTTGATTTCATATCTTATTTATTTGACCGTATATCTTTCTTTGTCGTTCGATTCTTTTTATTCTTAATGCTGGCCGATCCATAAAGGCAGGCATTAATGCGAGTAGCGAACGGTTCTGTTTTAGTATTGCTGTATTGGCATTTAGATAGTACAATCAATTTATTTCCAGAAATATGTCGAGACGTGTATTATTCCCCAATATACAACTTTGTAAGAGAGTTATATGCTAGTTTTGTTAACACAATGTGTTTGAAAACAGAAATCATCGTTCTTAATTGTATTTTCGCAATATGTATACAGATACTGATGTACTGAAGTTTTTTGAGAACCATCCCTATAGAACCCTTCTTGAGTACATACATCAACACTCCAGTCATTAAAAAAATTCTGACCTCCTGCTGTATCGAACCGACGAAAATTAGGAACATTACTTAATTAAACAGTTACGTCAGTCAATGAAGATATCTCTGTCTTTTGAGTTTATTCACCGTTGCCTGTCTGCCAGTTGCATGTAGCCAGCGTTGTCTAGCAATTAAGATATCTTTATTGGGTTTAACAACCATCCTCGCTACCAAGATACTCGACAATCAAGATAATTTCGGAAAACAAAGTGTATGTTTCAGAACTCTTGCAAACTAGAATTAACAAAGACTTCTTCACTTGTAACAGATGAAAATGTGCCTTCCAATTCAGTTGTAAATTCAACTGGTGAGTCAGTCATAAAATGTTTTTACCATAAAAATATTGAACTTTACTCAGTGGGAGTAAAACTGTTTGCTGTGAGTATTCAGGTAAAAACATAGGTATTGTTTGTTTTTCTAAGGAAACCTATCAGTGCAAAGGGATTTTTATTAAATATTCAGGGTCATTTTGACAACTAAAAATATATCTTTAACATATTTCAATCAGTTGAGTTTATTTCTGAATACCATGGCAATGTTGTCTAGCAAAAAATGGTATCTCTATCTGTTGAGATTATCTCTCGTTGCCAGCATTTGTCTCTTGCAAGAGGCAAACGAATTTTACTTAATTTAGGCTTAGGTGGTAAGTGCGAGACCCAAAACGCAACACAGTCATGAAAAACCAATAGATCTTCCATATGCTAAACGTATAACAACGACTTAGTAGACACAAGCTTATAGTTTCTTCCAAAAGAACATTTTTGTTAATAGAGAAGCGCCGTATAAATCCTGTGACAGTTAAATAATTAGTCTAGAAGTCTAGCAAAATACTAGGATCTACACCGGCAAGAATGTTGCTGTATTTTGTTGTTTATTTTCAGACTAGACTAGGGTGCCACTATTCCATAAAATCAACACTGTCAGAGCAAACATTAAGATTCATTCTACAGAGACAAACATAATTGTCCATTCCAGTGATCAGTCTTTGGTCAGACAGACCAGAGCTTATTGATCACCCTGTCTACCGTTCTAAACTTAAATTTTGCATATCAGGCTACATAAAATGGCTATGAAATGAAGAAAATTTCTTTTGACATTTCTTCTATGAAATACTAGTAGTCCTTTGAGTAGTACTTTGAAGTTCTGTATATTCTATGGATGGGAACGAATGTTCGAATATTCGAATATTCGAAAATCGACCGGATATTCGAATCTGAAAATCAAATTTGAATATTCTATCATGATTTGTTTTAAATCGTTGACTTTAAATCGGCATCGTTGACTTTTTTTTTTATAAATGTAAGCATTCTGATTAATATGCAAAAAAACCCACCAATCTGATTGGTATTGTGTTTGTTTATAGCGAGTCAAAAATGATCCAATTAACAATAAAATTGCAATGCATAATTGGGAGGGGCAATCGGTACGGATTTACAGTTTGCAACAGGTGTAATTGTGTACCTTTTAATCTTTTGTTCATTTTAATTGGCGCCCGTTCATAATAGCTCAAATATTTTCCACTTATAAATTTATTTGAAAAATAAAATCATCCTCGCTTTATGTTTGATCATCGCTTAACAATATTGAGATAAGCTTTATAAAAATAAAAGAAAGTAAAAAAATGCCTCCATCGCGTGTTTGGACTTATTTCACGCGGTTTTAATGAAAGGAATATATTATGTATTATCAATCAATTAATAAGTATTTTAAACTTCCATTAAACAAGCCATTTTTACGTCATTTCTAGATGACAGTACAGGTGACAACGTACAGGTGATTAAACAGTACCAATGTTCGGATTCCAAAATTCGGGTAACTGAGTGAACTGAAAAAAACGAATATTCGAATATATTCGAATATGACAAAGCGAATATTCGAATATTGATTTTACTATTCGTTCCCATCCGTAGAATATCCCAAAGCGAAATAAACTTTTGAGCATTAACAGTAAAATGCACAGCAATGGGTTCAGAATAGTTTAGTTAGCAGGGATTCTTTTTATTCTCACGTATTTTTTTTCTGAAGCATGTAAGAATATTTTTCAAGTTTTTTTTCCACTGTTTTGTTTCATTCTGTCATTCATTCTTCGTTTAAACAGGTTTTTGTTTTTCTTTTCTTGACATGTAATGCCATATATTGATTACTTAAATGGTCCCTATTTATTCACATTTTGTATAAATAAACTATATTTTTAATTCCTCTCATCTGCTATTTCCTACATCCATTATCTAAAACAGTTACAGAACATTCTAGCCAGTGTTTTACGTGTATTCTAAAAATATCCACCAATGGTTTTTCGTTTCGATTATTCACTAGAATCCCTGGCGGCGTATGCGTCATTTCACTCCAAATAACCCCATTATCCATGCATGGTTTTTAAGATAAACGACAACTTGGCTGGATTTTTTACGTAAGTATTAATTTACCATTTATGTAAATGTGTCTGGTGTATTTTTTATCTGCGATGGAATGCGTATTTTATCCAGTGAGAGGTCTTAGGAAACTTGATTCAGGTTCTTAATAATATGTATATGTAGAGAAAATACGAAAATTAGTAAAATTAATAGGCGTCCGTAGACAGAGAAAACAAAGGCAATACTGCACAGTGCGATTGCTGACAAACAGGTCGAACGTATGCTTACAAAATTAAATGAAAATCTATGGTATTTTAGCAATCATAGATTCAAATAAAAATTCACGGCGAAGTTATTGAAAACGTTTTATAGACTTAAAGTCTATATACGGGCAACTAGACCAGTGCGTGTCCCGTAATTAATTACTAACTTTCATAGAATGACATCACAGAAAGTCACAGATTACGTGTATTTATAAAAAAAAAAGTAATGATAATCAAAAGTAACGTTCTTGATACATAAGACAAAGCGAAACAACAAAACTATACTTAATAAGCATGCATTAACAAAGTAATTAGATTTTGCTATACAATACGGTCACTGTTTTTGTGATGAATGCTTTTTTCTTCACCTTGATTAGCACAGGCACATTAACTGTACAATCGAATCACCGTATAGATGGTAAGTTTTAAGGTAAAAAGACAGCGGGCTTGTCTATCTTTTACATTGTTCTTGAATTAGAAGCTATTGTTCTTTGAGGATAAACGTAATTCAGTATGTTTGAATTCAGTTTATGTTGTTTAAACTGTGCGAGTATAAACTAAGATTTGAAATATTGTGTGGTGTTTCCCAGGGGTCTATTTTATGCTCCTAATTGTTTCTGTTGCAAGTATTATTTATAATGGTATTTTACATTATACATGCACACTTAAAGGTTCTAACAATGTTAACACATTCAGACACATGGTTCTCAACCCAAATATTTCAATTTAAAATTTATCTAAGAAAATGACAAAGCTGTTCTTATCATTCTTCTCTGACCTGAAAATTGCTCTGTCAATAAACAGGGTATTATGATCCCATTGCACAAAAAGGACCTGTTAATGATGTGAACAATTATAGAGGGATAACACTTGTAAGCCGCTTCTCGAAATTATTTACTACAATAGTTAATAAGCGCATCGAAAGTTTTTGTGAAAGTAACAGTAGTATTTCGGATGCGCAGTTTGGATTTCGTAAAGGTTATTCAACAATCGATGCGGTTTATAATCTGATGTCTATTGTTCAAAAATATTTAAATGAAAATAAAAGATTATATGTTATATACGTTGATATGATGAAATGTTTTGATAGTATTTACAGAATTGCATTGTGGCTAAAACTTTATAAGACTGGTATTAGGGAAAAAATCTTACAAATTGTTAAAGATATGTATGAAAATGTCAAATCTTGTGTTAAGTCGTGTACGTCATATTCCGACTACTTTTATTATTCTGTAGGATTACGTCAAGGGGAGGTAATGTCTCTGTTACTTTTTCTTTATTTGTAGAAGACTTTGAGCTTTACTTACAAAAAGATATTGATTCCGGTTTGAATATAGGAGATATTTTACTGATCTTGCTTCTTTTTGCAGATGATATGACTATATAAGGTAAAACTTCTGAAGAAGTTCAAACCCATTTGAATAACCTCCTTATATATTGCGATGCTTGGGGTCTAAATGTTAACACATCCAAAACAAATATTATGGTATTCCGCAAGAGGAGCCGATTACGCCAAAATGAGTCATGGGCCTATGATGGCCACAACATTTTTTAACTTATTTTTTTATTTAGGCACTGTTATAAATTATACAGGTAGTTTTGCCTTAAACCAGGAACATTTGGTTGGTAAAACCCCTAAGGCTATGAAAACTTTGCTATTTAAGTGTAAAATGTATGACTTGAAACCCAGAATTCTTTGTCAACTGTTGGCATTTGTTGGGTAGATTTTAAGTTACGCTTCTGAAATATGGGATTACATAAAGTCTAAAGAAATAGAACGAATTCATTTAAAGTTTTGTAAACGTTTATTAAGGTCAGGTTAAATTGTTGTAATGCCTCTGTTTATGGAGAGTTAGGGAGATACCCGCTATACATTAATCGTTTTATAAGAATGTTAAAATATTGGTTTAAAGTTAGTTCGAGTGATAACATTATTCTTCATTCTGTGTATAATATGAATTTTATTGACTGCCAAAATGGACAAGTGAATTGGGTCTCCCATATTAAAAAGAAAATGATAAATGATTACGGATTTGCATATGTGTTCAATAATCCTAATTGTGTACAAGTAACTTCTTTTATAAGTGAGTTTAAAAGTATTTAAGATACATTTAAACAAGAATGGTATGGTATGGTAATAACAGCTCTGTACTAGATATGTATATAATTTTTAAAACTACATTCCTATGTGAACCTTACTTAGACATGCTGCCTAGGAATTTGCATGTTTACTTTGTTAAACTTAGAATGTCTTTATATCCTCTGAGAATTCAAACAGGGCGATATACCCTCAACAATACACCTAAAAACGAAAGATATTGTCTATGTCGCAATATTAGAGATATTGAGGATGAGTTTCACTTTATATGTATTTGTCGTTGTTACACTGATATTAGAAAAAATATATATTAAACGCACTTTCTGTGTAAATCCATCTGTGTTTAAGTTTCATCAGTTACTAAATTCTAAAGACAAAAATGAAATTGTTAAGTTAAGATTAAGAAATTTATTAAGGGATCCCTTTTTATTCGAAACTCAATTATCAATACTAATGAGAAAGAAATTCATAACAATAAAATCTAAAATGAAACTTTTTACAACGCGGTTTCTCATATTTTCGCGGGGTGAGAAGTTTTCATTATTTACATCATGATAGATAACCAGTTTTGCTATCAAAATAACATACTTTTCGCCTGTAACTTGCATTTGTCCACGTGTGAGAGGAAACTAGAACAAATTAACTCAGATTTATCTTATAACTGTACATAACACCTTCTGTACCTGTGATTTCAAACCCACAGCAGAATTGTCATAACACTCTCTTTGCCAATCTCAGTTAATATTTCTGAGCAATTTCGTCTGCAGTCTTCTAACAGGTGCGCTGGTGTATGACATTTTGTAGCGTCTAGGTAATAATTATTTACAAGAATCGTTGAACTTTATCTCACAAGATTTCAAATATTAGATGAAGAGAAATACTTAGGGATTCAGAAAACGATTGAAAATAAGTGTTTGACGCAGGTGTCAGTTTTGAAGAACTGTATATTCATATTCTGTTTGTATTGACCTCATGATAAGGCTTGCGACAGTCTTAATTTTGAAAAAGGAAGGAGTATATAAAACATTGCGTAAGGGAATGGTGAACTAAATGTGGAAAGAAATGAACGCGGAATCTTAACTTGCCATAATCATGAATTCGACTATACATTTCAACGAGTTTTTCAAAAGTGTATACATGTATATTTCAAAACAGTTGTAGTAAAATCAAAAGCACAAAAAGTGTTAAAATGCTTAAAACACTGTGGAAGTTCAAAAGTAAAAGACTTCTTTCACTTGTAAGATGGTTATAAAAGAAAATATTTTTGACGGGGTCAGACGAAGAAAACAACATTTTGTCCATATTCAACGGAATTAAAAATTTTTTATCACAATGAAACGTTTAAGTTATAAGACTGGTGATGGTAGCTTTTTCTAAATTTACACGTCAGTGATTTGTTTTGAATTTTACGGCTCACTTTGACCACATAAGTTAAGTTAAAGTATACTAGATGTAAACTTACGGTTATTTGATAACAATAACAAAATAAAACAATATACGCAAAACAAGAGAATGTAAAAAAAAATGTACTTCTTAGAAAGATTTGACTAACAATTAAAATAGTGATTACCATTAAACATCGCTCATTTGTTAAAATGTAATATAACGAGTGAATAAAAGCAAGTTCGTCCTATGGTAAGTTATGCACATGATTAATCAAATTATTCTGCTAATAAACTATGCACAGTTATATACCTTATAATGCTGGAATCTACTTAGCTTATAGACGTTGTATAACTGTTCGAAATATTCGAAACACAGAAGCAATTCATTCCCTTCCATTAATTTGAACGTTATCAACGACCCCAATTTAAAGTTACATGTAAACGAAATGAACACCACTTTTAAAAGCTTGCCATAAAACACTGACAAGATCCTGCTTCAATATAATCTGGTTATAATCATCGTGTTTTTACATATTGCTACTGACAGATACACAGTCTGAAGATTGATCACTTACTACTACATCAGTCAGCCAGTCCCCTTGGGCACGATGAAAGCCCGGGCATTTTTTTCCATGAAGACTGATAGAAAGGAAATTTTGCAACGCAGAAACAAAGTAGCCAAAGGATCTAATATAAATTGCCAGAGATACATGGATTTCTTCCTTTTTGATCAATACAGAACTTGTGCTTCTGTAGATCTGTATTTATAAAAGGATATAGATGGTCAACGGAATGATTATTGTCATAAATGATTGTGTGATTGCTTTTATCCAATAAACAGTTTAAAAAGCTAACATTAAAAAAGTAATGTTGTTTTCTTTCCGAATTGCACACCTGCAGACTTATTCTAAACAGAGCATTGTCACGCCTGTTGGCTTGGATATTCGTGTCCCCTTACAGATAAAGTGCTTTTTTGTATTCAATGACCTTGAAACTAAGTCTGTAGACGTTGCACTTTGGACAAAAAAAACTATGAACTATTTTGTTTTGGAATGTTACAAGAAAATTGATAAAAGCAGACGGAAAATATGTATAATATAAAACCCAAGACAATTTTATATAGTCTGGTGTTAAGGGAGTTTTACGTCGCTAGAAAAGAAGCCAATGTTACTAATGTTGGATATTACAGATAAAGAAAATGCTGGGGTTTTTTTTGCGCATGCGCAAATATTGTGATGAAAGCCCAGTAAGCCAGGAGAATAATAATGTGACAAACACTTGAAAAGATTTTATGACATTAATGAACATTTTTTTTTATTTTCGAACCTGATGCTGGTAGTTATATGAAAGACTATATTCTATAAGAACGTTTATAAAACTGCAAAGGAAGAACATATGTTTTCTTTTACAGATTATATTATGTTCTAGAATATCAGAATACTTTCTTGGAAATAAGCCAATAGTTTGTATATTTCTAGACAGCAAAATATATCAAACAGTTGTTTTGTTGGATGCAATATGACAAGGTTTATTAAAGCAGACGACAAAAGGACATAATCCAAAGACAGACGGCATCGATAAATGACAAAAAAATATTGAAATGATGTTCACTTCAACCACACTGTTTGAACTGTTGGACAAGCTTAAGGAATTCTTTGTTTCACAAACAGTAACGTAGCAAAGAATTTAGTTCGTCAGATGACGAGCCATAGTGAGGATGTATTTCAAGCACATGAATTAAAAAGTGTGGTGTAGATACTTAAAGAGTACTTTATCATTTCCTTAAAGGCAGTATTACATTTTAAACATAGACTTAAAAGGGTATGCTTGATTCATCAACATAATTTCATGTATACACCACTATATCATACTTATATGGTAATGCCATGTATACACTAAAACATCACACTGAGATGGTAATGTAATGTATACACCACCACATGACACTGAGAAGATAATGCGATGTATACACCACCACATCACACTGAGACGGTAATGTAATGTATACACCACCACATCACACTGCGACGGTAATGTCATGTATACACCACCACATCACACTGCGACGGTAATGCCATGTATACACCACATCACACTGAGACGGTAATGTCATGTATACACCACATCACACTGAGACGGTTATGTCATGTATACACCACATCACACTGACACGGTGATGTCATGTATACACCACCACATCACACTGCGACGGTATGCCATGTATACACCACATCACACTGAGACGGTAATGTAATGTATACACCACCACATCACACTGCGACGGTAATGTCATGTATACACCACCACATCACACTGCGACGGTAATGCCATGTATACACCACATCACACTGAGACGGTAATGTCATGTATACACCACATCACACTGAGACGGTTATGTCATGTATACACCACATCACACTGACACGGTAATGTCATGTATACACCACATCACACTGACACGATAATGTCATGTATACACCACATCACACTGACACGGTAATGTCATGTATACACCACCACATCACACTGAGACGGTAATGCCATGTATACACCACCACATCACACTGAGACGGTAATGCCATGTATACACCACATCACACTGAGACGGTAATGCCATGTGTATACCACCACATAACACTGAGACGATAATGCCATGTATACACCACCACATCACACTGAGACGGTAATGCCATGTATACACCACCAAATCACACTGAGACTGCAATGTAAGTCGAGAAGCCATTCATGGAAAGAGAAAAGCAATAATAGATAAAGTAAGTCTAATGTTCCTCCTAGACATGTTTTTTTATTCATATTTCAGCATTTAACCAAAACATACCAGACATATTTACTGTGAGAAAATATAAACTATATGAATATATCGAAATGCTGTTTTGAAAGATTTATCATTGGATGAAACGAACTCAACCTTGTCTTAATAATTAGTAGTCCATTGTGATGTAAATGCTTACAAGATTGAAAAATTCTACTATTCAATATAAAAATCACATATTAATATTTTCGTTCACCCTTTAAATGTATTTATAATCCATTTTAAAAGGTGCAGTGTCTTTAAACCCAACATTCTCTTTTGTCATTTTACGGCAACCCTTCTAAAAGATTCGTCTGCAATATTCTGACACTTGCCCGCATACATGTCATAGTAATATTATGCAAAGGTAATAATAATTTACAAGAAATGTCAAATGTTTTATTACATAGGATTTCGATTTTAGGGCGGAAAGAGTCCTCAAAGGCTTTTGGGCGAGAGATTATAAAAAAACGAGAAATTCAGCTGTCAGAAATGCGGTTCAAATTGGTAATGCCTTGTATGAAACAGTTATCATGATAACATAAAGCTAAAAACTTGGTTGTATTAGAGTTTGTCATCTTCTCAATTTTAAACATGCAATTAAAGAATAAACAAACATCCAAAAGAGGTCGCTATTGCAAATCCTAACATTTTGTAAAACTATAAAATACGGTAAAATGAGGCATTATGACCTTTGCCAAACATTTCTGACCGACAAGAAGAATCGATTCCCACTTTACAAATTATGAAATATTGAAATATTGATGCAGTGGTTCTGTCAAATTTCTAAAGAGTCAGATTTTAACATTAGTAAAACACTTAAAAAATAATGTAATATTACATTATAACTTCTGTCAGGAATAAAACAATCTTTATTTCTTATGATTAAGAACGAAAGCATAAAACAACAGATGGCAAAAATGTCACTTATGATTTATTAATGGCCCTGTGTTTTCAAACAAGAAGGCCACGCTCAGCTGAATCGCTCAACTAAGGACTCAAACTATATACATATATATCTTATATATCTTATACATATTTTATATATATAAGCGAAATAAGTGTAACCTGTGATGACACCTATAAGCTCACGGGCATGGTATTGGCAGTCTTTTTAAAAACTCCACTAAGCAATGTTACATGCCATATATCAAAGCTATAGTCCTTGTGGTTTCATAGAATAAAATCGGTTAGGTATTGTCTTATACATCTCTAAAACAAATCACATCCAGGTTTTGTTTGGATTAATCGAATATAACGCCCTCTAACATTCAAAATCATATCCGATGGTTATTTCTCTCCCAAGCAAGGCCAGTATTAACCACAAGATCATGATTAAAGCTATTTTTGTAAAAGTCTTCTAGACAATAACAAATTTTAAACCCAAATACACAAGCTAGGCCTCACGTTTTCAAACAAGTACATTTTTGAAGTAATTTCCTGTATAACACCATCAAGATGGAACCATTATAAACCATAGGGTCATGACTTTAGTATTTTTTGTCAACGTCTACTTAACAATGCTACATGGCAAAGACCAAAACCATTACCTTAAGATTTTAGATAAGAAAATTTAGCTTTATATCACTAAGTAAGAAAAGTTACACTTGGGCAGGGCCAAAAATGACCCCTCGGGTATTTCTCAAGCAGTCTTTATCAAGAACTCCTGGCCAATGCTATATGCTAAATATTACAGCTTTATGCCTTGTTGAGAGTATTTCTAAGAAATTTACTATATACATCTCGGTAAGGGCAGAAACCCTCCAGGACCGAACCAGTAAGTTCTTAAGGGGTAAGATCTGATCAATCTTTTTAAGGTCAACAACATGGAAAGCATGCAAAATATGAAAATGTTTCAAACAACTGACCCTTACGTTACAGCGCCGGTAATGTCCCCGTGGGCATGATTTTATCAATGTTAGTTAATGTTCACTCGAACATGCTCTATGCAAAATATGGAAGCCCTAATTTTGTAGTTAAGACGATAAATTGTTTTAGCATTTTCTTATTTATACATTTAGATGTAAAACAAGTTCCCCCGCGGCTGGACTTGTACTGAACCCACGGGCATGATTTTAGTAATATTTGTAAAGGTCAACAGGATGATGATACACCATGTGATTTCGGACATGCATATTCTCTCCCGTATATGTCCATGTAAAACAAGTAACACCAGGGAGATTTCAACAATCCTTATAGAGATCAACTACCTCATGCAACATGCAAAAGATGAAAGCTCTATACTTTAAGGCTCTGTGCCTTGTTGTTGTAGTCAAAAGAAGATGTTCAAAGTTTTCCCTTTTAGTTTCCATAGCAAAGACAAGTCCGCATGCAATGGAATTCTCAAACTTTTGTAGAGCTTCATCATTTTTTATGCCGGGGATAGGATGAAATGTTGTTAAAGCTAAAATGTTGATGGACAAATAGCGCAAGACGACGGACAAGGACTCAACACAAAAGCTCACCTTGTATACCTCGTGTTCAGGTGAGTTAGAGACATACCTTAAAGGTATACCCTAAAATTAAGAGTATTCCGCTTTCTTTCAAAGCGTGTAAATGTCAATGACATTGATTTAATTAATACACGATGTCAAGGTGTCGGTAAATTCTAAGAGCAACAGATAAAACTGAAAAAAAATAATTGTATAGAGGATATTTGTTAGTTTTAGTGAAATATCGATTTTATTTCACGAGTGAAGACCAAAAATCAGACATTTTCACAAGTGCCGTAGCCACGAGTAAAAAATGCCAGTGGTTTTGGTCTTCACGAGTGAAATAAAATTGATATTTCACTGATAACAAACAAATTTTCTTTTTATTTTATGTTTCCTTGACAAACTAAAACTTAGAACTAAAACTAAGAATTTCTTGTTCCCTGTGGAGGGCCCCAAATAATAGCCGCTTTATTTCCAATTTTTATTGATAAAGCAATAGAAAATAGTTATGATATTTATTTCAGATACAAGTATCTCAAACATATTACCTGTCTGTATCATCTAAAGAAACTGAAAAAAAAAAAAACAATTAACTTTATTTAAAAAATGAAACAAATCTGATCTTCGTCTCGCCATGAATGGTGGGAGTTATACACACACCAATCAGCTGTCACTCGATTCAGAAGTCCGCCATCTTGTAAAACTATGGAAACAACTTTTACAAGTTGAATTCATTTGTGTATTTTAAATTACTTATTCACTGTTACTATCAATTATCTCCCTGAATCTCTTGTATGGAGGATGAGCTTGAGATCCTGGATATGAAATTATTTTTGACTGTTGTGTTGAACTTGTGGCAAATTTAACAAAGGGAAGTAATAAGTTTAAAAAAAGTAGTTCGCAAAAACAGTAAAAATTATAAAATGGTATTCCACAGTTTTAAATCAGTGGATTATCAATTTTATTTCACTAGAAAACATAAAATAAAAGACTTTATATTATAGAGTTGTGACGTTTTCGCTTTTAATCTGAAGCCCTTTTATCCTAAAAAAAATAAATAAAAATAAACACCTTCAACCCTGTTTACAATTTATTCACAAGTGTAGTAATATTCTGCAGCAGAATATCTCGATACTGTCATGGAAATAATCTTGTAGTCTCTATATCTACAGACAGTAAAATATAACAACATTTGCTTCTTCTCGAATGTTACAAAAAGATAAGTTAAAGCAGACGGCAAAAAGTAATATAATCTAAAAGCAGACGGCAAAAGGTAATATAATCTAAAAGCAGAAGACATAAGTAAATAATCAATAACTGATGAAGCTAAAGATACTGAAATTTCAGTGTTCACTACCACCACCAAACTTGTTAAAAGCTTCAGTAATGGTGATGATGGAATAAAATATACTGTGTAGAGACAGGACTTCCTTTTAATGTTTTCAAGATGGTTTATTAACAACAGTGTTTTCTTGAATTTCATTGTTCTTGTGGCATTTTTATAAAAGAAATAATGTTAAAACTACATAATATTGTTCACATCTAGTTGACAGATATTTTAGGCTGATCTTTAACATTTTTTTATCCGTCAGGTTTATCAATTTCTCCGCTATTTAATTATTATTATTATCATTATCTTTTTTTTGTTATTTGTTGTTGTTGTTAATTGGTTTTGATTATTGATTGCTGTTTTGTTTGTTTGTTTCGTTTTGTTTTATTATAATGTAAAGATATAATTGACATTTAAACGTGGACGATCTCTGTACAAATAAACTGAAACTTTTAAATTATATTGGCTTTGAAGTTCTTTTATTACCTTAAACTTTAGCTTTCTGGATGATAATATATATTTCCATATCAAAACGACTGCAACAGCACTGTCCTCCGAATGTGACGTCGGTACTATTACACTTAACGTGTAACATGCATCATGAGTCTTTCTGAAATGACAAGTTGTCTGTATCATGCACTTTACCTCATAACTCATAGCTTTACATAACGTCTTCTCAAGGGTTGTCAGTCATACAGGCAACCGGTACCAATAATAAACCCAAAACCGACAATAAGTAAACTCAAAACAACTCATAACTGACAATAAAAAACTCAAACCCGATAATAATTAAAATCAAAACAATTCATAACCGACAAAAGATAAACTCAAAACCAACAATAAATAAACTCATAACCGACAATAAATAAACTCATAACCGACAATAAATTAACTAAAAATTACTCAAAATCGACAATAAATAAACTCTAAACCGACAATAAATAAACTCAAAACCAACAATAAATAAACTCTAAACCGACAATAAATAAACTCTAAACCGACAATAAATAAACTCAAAACCAACAATAAATAAACTCTAAACCGACAATAAATAAACTCATAACCGACAATAAATAAACTAAAAAACAACTCAAAATCGACAATAAATAAACTCAAAACCGAAAATAAATAAACTCGAAACTGACAATAAATAGACTTAAAAAGAAAGAACACCAGTTACGCGCCGTGTCTTGTTTGTCCCTACCAATGTGTCTCAAGAGAAGACTTTAAATAGGTTTACCCGCCGTCCATTAATCTGTCCTCAAAAACTGGATCCTGTGATTACTCAAAAAGGACAGAACCTGATATTTTGATAGGAACAAATGTGCTGATTATGCATTCAAGTTTCGATTTTTTCCTGCGTCCATTTTGTAAAATAACTCAAAATGTACTCAAGCTAGATCCATATACCTTTGTAAAAGGACAGCAATATACGAAAATTATGCAGGTAAGTTTAAATTCTGTTATGATTTAATTAAAGTTTCTATTCGTCAACATATTCATCCGTCTGTCTGTTCATCTATCAAATCTGGATCTTGCAATAACTCAGAAAGCACTTGAGGTACTGTCAATAATGATACATAGTATGTATACTGGATTACGCGTATGTTTGAAAATTGTTGTGTGATAAGCTGTCTAGCTAGAAAATATCGACTTTACGGTAACTGAAAGAGTAGCTAAGCTAACCTTTGTAAGTTCAAATATAGCAATAAGAAATATGCAATATTTTTCCATCATGCATCTGTTCGCCTCTCTGTCCATACAGTCTTGCAGTAACTTTATCAGAGTGTAATAAAACTTTGTAAGGTGATACAAAGCAGTATAAAATGTTGCAAGATATCCACTGGAATGTTTGTCTACATTTTCACAGACAATTTATGCCATTTTATTGAATTAAGAATTACATTAGATAACTGACACACACATTTCGTACTCTTGCTTCGTTTATTCTACTGCAGAAGTATTGATAAAAACAGCCATCATCTGTTGCATTGATAGATCACAAAATTACTATGGTTACTAGTTCACCTCTGCATGGTTTCAGAAGGAAAAAAATATTTGGTGCATTATTTTATTTGTGTTTTGATACTTTCGGTAAATTTCTATTCTACTTCGATTCAGTAAGATATTGATATGGTCCTCATTGTAAACCATATGCTCCTTGGAAATCGGATCTTTGTCTCGCACAAGAATATGTTACTCTGAACTTCATGTGTATGAAACATCTACATCATCAAGGCAAGAACTCCGATTTTTAACCCAGACTGGCTAATGCAAACATCATTCGACATTTAACTGTGGCGTGCTGTAGAGATGGTGGAACAAGAAGCCGGTCACTGTCTAGGGATGTACTACACACCGTGATCACCAGAGCCTGGTCTAGGTATCGACAGTATGTTAGACGGCATGCTGGAGACAGAGAAAAGGCTACAACAAGGATCAATGCTACTTTTCTACTAATTATGGCACAAAGGAACCCTTTTTTCAACCTCTAACAAGCAACTTGCAAACCTTTTAAAATCATCTGATGGATTGTCTCTACACACGCCATCGGTATGGCGGGGGCTTAGTGATGGTCTGAGGCAGTTTGGATTGATACACCGACCTCCTTGTCCTTGATCAGATACCATGACAGGTCAGCGATACAGGAATGAGATCTTTGATGCCTGTATACTACCCTATACTGATGCATTCGGCGACAACTTTATTCTAACGAACGATAACGACCGACCTCACACTATCAAGGTTATATGGAATCGAGCCTATAGGGCGGCCAACCCAGACATGAACCAGACTGAGCACCTTTGGAATAACCTGTAACTAGCACATTCAATTCGCCAAGTCAAGCCCTAAGAATGGATCAGAGTGACTTAAAGGACTATTCAGAAATTGCTGGTTAGTGTCGATGAAGTACCTGTTTTCATTGTCGCCGGGTTCATAATGTTAGAAATGCCTAAAACAACAACAAAATGATAAATGAACCACTAATTCCTAAAACGCGCTAATAAACTAATCATCTACCATCTTGGTACTTAGCAAACTTTGAGTTGTATACATCTGAAGTCAACATCTTATAGGTTGTGTAATTGACAAGGGAGATTACTGTATTGCCTGCAATACTCAAATGACTTGCCTAGAGGTTTTTGCGCCTTGCAAGTACGTGTATTTTCATTGACTGTTATCTATTGAGTGTGTGCTTTGTTATTTGCTGCAAACTGTACAAATAATTTAGGCAAATAAAAATGTAAATATATATTTTTGAAAAAGACTGACAAGAGTGATCAAATGACATAATTGTTGCAAGGTGCAATTGTTGCACACTGACACCTTCTCAAAAATGCTGCATGCCTTTGGTGACCCCGAGGGTGTTGAATCGTCCGTATAAAACCAGAGTGCACAAATAAAACCAACTATTTTCCCTAGTACAAGTTTGTATGTCTGAAGTTTAACCTAAGAAATAATTCATCAACAGATCCCATACAGACACCACATCATCCCGTTAGCGTAATAACCGAGACTGTAATAATACGGCAGACCGAGTAACAATCCACGGAAAGGGATAGTAATATTAGATAAAATAGGTCTTGGGTTTCTTCTAGTCATTTCTGTAATATTTTCCTTTGGGCATAGATGAATACGATCGGTTTACAAAACAGTTGTCCAGGAACCAGCCATGGAATGTGAATTTCCGCGGGTAATTTTCATCTTAAAGTAATACTGGTGAAAGGCGGCTAGTTTTTTTTTCCTTTCTAGAAATGTCTTATTTCTTTTCATATGTGAATGTCATTTGTGAACAGACGTATAAGGAAAGAAACAACCTTTAAATCAGTTTCTCTTTTGTTGAATAAGTGTATCTATAAAATTAGTAGCCACAAACATTTCGCCACTTTCTGCAAATTTAAGGACTGTTGCTAGACAGTCTGACAAGCAATCTTCATTTTTCACAAAAAATAGTTTCATTCAATAGCCTCTTACATTTTAAAAGAAATAGTAACAGGTTCTAAACCTTCAACATCTTTTACGACACTGATTTCAACCCAGCAGCAAAAATGCCCATCAAGCTCTTTTCTGCCACTTTACGTCATTTCTGAGTGATTTCGTCTGCAAAATTCCGACAGGTGCCCCGATACACGTCATAGTATTATGTCTGGGAAATAATGATTTACTAGAAACGTCGAGCATTTTCTCACATAGGAATTCCAATATTAGGTGAGAAAAAATATCACGAGGGTTTCTGTCAAAAACAAAATAAATTTAAAATTCGGGTGTCAGCTATGTGATCGCAATGGGTATATTCAAAGTCTGTCTGCATCGGCCGTTCTTCATATGTGCTTAAACGTTCGCGCTGAACTGAAAACCAAGTAACTTTTATGTTAGAGCTATTTAAGCTTGCAAAGCTAGTGTCAGATTAAGCTTAAGTTGGTTTCAATTGTTTTCTATGATAAGCATGCAGTAAGATAAAAAAGATCTAAAATGTGACCTAAGATTTAGTGTCACTGTTGTAAATACGAACATACGATTTTACATCACACTTTCAACTACTGAAAATGGCAAGTGCAATGTAGTGGATTTATATTCAAAACAAAAAACTAGACATTGCTTTATGCCAAATTTCAAAGCCTCTGACTTAGTTTATGAGTGAGAATTTGAAAAAGTTCCCTTTCTATATGCCTGTAAGAATGGAACTTAAAATGAGTCCAGGTGCGTAACTTGAACAATCTTGGTAAAAGTTCACCAGGCAATGCTATGTATGACATTTCAGAAGTACCAGCTTCATGCTCTCTTTTTCAGAAAGATGTCTGTAGAAGTGTATGTTAAAGATCTGATCCTTGGGGTGGAGCCAAAAGATGAAATAAGTGTAGCAGAGGTATAACATGGCACTTGTACTCCCTTGCCTATCAGCTAGCTTTTATATACTCTACGTGGTAGAGTGTTCGCTTAGTAATCGAACGTACCCGAATTCAAACCCAGCTCGGGGCAGGTGGATTTTTCCGGGTTACTTTTGGCGCCCAACGTAAATAACTCACGAGTTTAGATGTGATGGCACCCTTAGAAAGTCCCACAGACATTCATTACTCCAAGAATTCGAGGACGAATTCTAAGAAGGATGGGGTGTATGTAGCAGAGGTATAATACGGCACTTGTACTCCCTTGCCTATCAGCTAACTTTTATGGCGACGTGGTAGAGTGTCCGCTTAGTAATCGAATGTACCCCGAGTTCAAACCCAGCTCGGGGCAGGTGGATTTTTCCGGGTTACATAAGGAAAACGATTGAACAAACTTGGAAAAAGTCCAATAATCAATGTTTTCTTTAAAGATTTAGAACTCTGGGCTTAGTAGATACAGACGAGAAGAATTTTAAAGATTTTCCTTTAAGTGAAACGTGTGACCCATCGGGCAGGAACATAATTTGAACGTTCTTGGTAGAAGTCCACAAGACATGTTATACACCAAATTTCAGAGCCATAGGCCTAGTGTTTTTCACTCTAGTTGCCAAAGTCATGTGAGTTCTGCAAGGAATGGAATTCTCTGAATTGCCAGCAAACAGTGTCTCTGTCAAGTTTCATTAACTTTGACTGGAAGGAGAAGATGTCATTTTAAGCAAAAGTAACGGAGGATGCAAGTGATGTTATTAAATATCACAAGGGTTTCTTTTCTGTCTGAGTTGTTAATTATTTAAGCAATTATTTTGTAAAATCTAAACAGGCACACAAAACAATTGCAAAAAAACTTGACACAGTTAATGGAAATTACGTAATTAAATTTGTAGGAGGGGAAAGCTCGAACTTCTGTTTGGAAAAAGCATTAAAACATTTTCGTTCCTATATGGCCCTGTTAAACAAAGAGTAAATGAAATAAGCTTTTTAATAGAAAGGTTAAGTAACTAAATTAAATTAACTGAGAGTGCTGGAATATTTGCGAAGTTATGACCAAAGTAAAAATGACCACACCATAAATTTGTCTTATCATAAAGGATTCAATACAAAGAGCTTTTCTAAAATTTTAATTTGGAAATAAAAGTAGCAACTAATTAGCATAAAGTATTTCATATACCTATTAAACATTTTAATACAAAGGGCTTTTCAAAAATTTTAATTTGGAAACAAAAGTAGCAACTAATTAACTTAAAGAAGTTTACATATCTATTTAATATTATAAAAAAACAAACTAACAAAAAAACATTTTATACCCATAAACTTTAAAATAAAACTGAATAAATGGTGGAAAATGTGGGAAAAAATTCTTTTCATATAAAAACATATTATGACTTAATGTTATAACAATGATTAAAATATATAACAAAACTATTCAATGCTTCATGTAAAATAAAAACTAATAACATTGTATGATTATAAAAAACAAAAGTTTCATGGCTGCTCCAATATCCCACACTGAGTACTACTGTCCTTATTGTAAACATAAGGGTCAATTTCGTAAACATTGCGGTCTTAATAAACATAACAGTCAAATATAATCTATCATATATACATGTATGATTTTCCTGTGATCTGGTGGCCTAGATTTTTACCTCATGAGACCCAGTTTTAAACTAGTCCAAGAAATCATTTAAAGCATTTAAACATTCTGAGCAAGTTTAATGAAGATTACATCAAAGTTCTGGATTTTACAAGTTTCCTTTGATTTGACCCAGTTTTCAACTTAAATAAAAGATCATCAGGTCCTACATACAGAGTAAGTTCTATTCCGGTAATCTAGTTATTTCAGCAGCTTTAAAATAATAGATCACTTAAAAGCTGGCCATAGAATACTGATAGGACGCTGTTATATAATCTGGTTATAATCATCGTGTATTCAAATATCGTTGCTGACAGATACACAGTCTGGAGATTGATCATTCGCTCCAATCATACATCATCCCGTTCTCAAGGGAACAATGAAAGCCTAAGAATTTTTCATGACGTCTGATGTAATAGGGGTTTTGCACCAAAAGAAAAAAAAATGTGGTCAATAAAACTAGAAGTTCATTGCATTGGTTAAAAAGAAAGTTCATCTTTAATCTGTTCAAATATTGCCATGCAATCTGAAGTTCAGTTTAATTCTGACAGGTGACTCAATAACGTGAGGAAAGTGAAAACTTGCAAAATCTATTGAAATTGGACGAATTTTTTAAGACATTTATCAATTTTAACAACTTCCGTTTCTTATATTTTCCTTGTATCAAGTTCCATGACATGTCTTGACTAATATAAAGAAAAAAGGATTACTTTTGCAAAAAAAAAAAAAAAAAAAAAAAAAATAATAATAATAATAATAATAATAATAATTATAAAAACATTGTATGGTATTAGTGACAAGGGTTTCATGGCAGCAGCACAACATCACTCACCGAGTTCTGCTGTCCTTATTGAAAACATAAAGGTCAAACATAAACTAAGGTCAGATATAATCTATCATATATAATATATAAATATAAATTTTACAAAACAAACCTTACTGTGAGAAAAAGAACAGTTGATAGAAAAATATGATGATAAATCAATGGTTTTTATTTCTTAACAAAGCAAAACTTTCAAGTAATATTTTCCCAAGTATCCAGTACAAGAATGAGGTGTTGACTCAATAAATACTACAAGGCCACTGGCAAGGACTTTGGCCATCTATAACAGAGTAACTGTGAAATAAGGTTGTTAGAGAGTTTCCAAGACTTTCTTGGAAATAATCTAGTTGTTTGTATATTTCTAGACAGGAAAATCTATCACATTTTTGCTTCTTTTGGAATGTTACAAGAAGATTTATCAAAGCAGACAGCAAAAGAATATAATCTAAAACCAGACAACGTAAGTAAATAATCAATAACAGACCAATCCAAAGACAGTGAAATGGTGATCTTCTACGACCAGATATAACCGGCTAAAAGCTTCACTTATTTTTGGGTGCACTTTGAGTAATTATATCCTGTTAAGAAGACTGCCAGTTCAGGGAGAAGAAATGATTAAATGGTAAAAATTGACAAAACATCATGAAAAGCAACTGAGAGAGAATATAATCTTAACAGTGAACCTCTCGCACACTGTGCAAAAATTTCATTTGATTAAAACCAGCTCCTGAATATAGCTCTAGTGTATGACACTATACCAGGCAGCAAAAAAAAAAAAAAATGTCGTTGAGCTTACCTTACTAAATCTCTAGAATGGACTTGCCCATCATTCAGTTTGGACAAACTCATTCATCCATTTAGGGGTATTACTTGAAAACAAACAGATAAAGTCATGATCAGTGCAGATACCAGGTATGATGGATGACAGGATGTGTAGACCAATCATAGTCTGCACTGATCACAACGACAAAAAACAACTGCCGGCAGCAAGGTAACATAATAAAATAGGGATCTTGTAAGAAGACTGTGGAAGTCATTTCTTCCACTGATCTCTTATAAGCTGAATTCAATATAATAAAACATAAAACTTAATACTGATTAAAAACTTGTCTCTCCCTGGAAATAATTGTATAAGAACTGGTCCCAACCTGAATACAATGCTAAACACTGAACAATGTCTAGTGGCCTACACTTTGTTGATGCTATCTAAAGTATAAACAAACTAGCAATAAGCAGTACTCCTAATGTCAAAACCGAAACAGTATGTACCACCCCTGTGGTGTAAGTGCATGGCAGCTTCAGGTCTCTTAATGCTGGACACTTGTTCTGGCCTGCCAACGTTTCTGTTGGAGTTTCTTCATGAGCACATGTACCATTGATAATTCTGTATGCACCAGAGTTGACAATGCTGAAACAATACAAGGTCAAAGTTCATGAATAAATGTTAAAAATCATTCAGCTTAAGCAGTAAAGGTCAAAGTTGGAAATGACGAAATGTTCCATTTTGCATCTTTTTCCTACTGTATCAAAGTCATTATTCTCTTCTGTGAATTTTGCAAATTCATTTTTAAAAAGCAAATCTACAAAGTACGTGTTTATTCAATCACTGGAGTACTGCAGGATATACAGATGTCCCCTACTGGTCAAAAGTCTCATCAGTCCCCTTCCACATTCAGTTGTGGATTATAATTTTACTACCATATTAGCCCAATTTAGCATCCAGGGCACTTAGAAACTTTGAGAGAAGAGTGGTGCTTAAAGGGGTACTAAATAAAGACTACTGTTTAGTTCAAGATTCAAAAAAAGTTTGTAAAATCAAACCTTGAAGTTTATATTGCTGGAGGGTAGTAAAGTCTGTACGTGCCTTAACAAAACGGAAAAGAAAAAACATGTTTATTTACAAATTTCCAACTGCAAAAAAATGAATGCTTTTTCATTTGCAGGTCAGAAAACACACAAGGGATGCTCATAGGGGCATGGGCACTAGATGGAGCAAATATGGTATTTGTTGCAACAGATACCACAATATTTTTCCTTTGGAATAAAAAAAGAGCTGTCAGAATGATACTGATGCACCCTTTGCATGCAGCAGAAATCCATATGATCAATCACCAACGTCCGCTGATCATGAATAACCTTTCATTCTTAAAGTTTGACAATCCTAGCTTCAGTATGTTTTCAGTTACTTAGTGGAAACCATCAATGCAGAATGGGCGACAGTGACCTTGGGCCATAATACAATCTGGGTAATCAACTAATCATTACTACCCATTCTGTAGAGACTGAAGGTCCTTTTTACTGATCTGAAACTGTTTTTTTTAATTCAGGTTATGTGAGCTTAATTTTTTATAGTGATAAGCCAGGAATCAGTAGGGATCATTTATTTGTCATTATCCTGTAAAATTAAGGGTTCTTGGCTCAGTTCCTCTTTAGTTATGGAAAATATTCTGTAAAATATAAGGTCATGGGTTCAGTTATTCTTGAGTGCAGGCCCCTGTGAACTTGACGTCTGATCCAATTGGCCCTACCTATCAAGTACCAAGTTACTGCATTATTAAGACTCTGTAGACAGACAGACAGACAAACTGATGATGAGTAACAACTCTTTTTTTCTTAAAATATGAAGAGTTTTACACCACCTTTGTCTAGTATATATACTTCTTCAACTCAAAATGACTTTTACCTATCTACCAGTTTAGATCTATAAAGTTATAGAGCACATACCTTCTGGTTATTTTACAGTTGAAGTTATAGAAAAGACTCTCCCTGTATTGTTTCCAGTTTTCTATTACCAGCAAGTACAAATTGGTCTTTGGTAAAGTGGTAACATAATAGAAACCAGACATACATGGGCCTGACACATTACCAGTTACCATCCGACTTGGTCCTGAAAAAGTAGGTAGCTACTGCTATAACAGACTTGTGACAAAGAAAAAACACCTTATCCCTTAACTTGCTAAATTTCTAAAATGGACTCGTTCAGTTTCAATTTGGATAGTTCTAGTTAGTTTAAAATTATTCATTTTACATCATTTGGGAAGCAAGTTCTTGTAACTTATGTTAATCCCTCTAGATGAATGCTTCCTGTGCTCAAACCAGCACTCACATTGAAAATGAAAAATGTGGAATTTCACAGGAAAGTCTATCTTATATTCATTGGGAAGTTATCTGAAAATTATTCACAAAATAGCATGAACATAGCAGACTATGGTTAGGCTGCATGGATCAGCAGGCTGATCATTCTTTAGGAAAGATTTCTAAACTGGTAAGACGTAACACGTGCAAAGCTGAAAAAGAGGATTGAAGAATGGTCAACTGATACTGTCTCTTGAGACAAATCTCTAACAAGAGATGTTTGTAAAACATATATTCCCCCTTGCACCTTATCCCTAGAGGCAGCCATAAACCAAGCATTCTATAGTTATTGATTGGAAACCATTTTGCTATTCAAGGACACTCTGACCCTGGCCTTTGACCTGGTGACCTGAAAAATTAAAGGGCTCATCTACAACTCATTAACAACTTATATACAAGCTTTGAACAACCTGGAACCAAGGGTTCTGTATTTAATGATCTAAAACTGTTTTCCTCTTCAAGGTCAATGTGACCTCGACCTTTGTCCTGGTGATCTAAAAAACTGCAGTGGTCATCTACTAATTGTGACCAACCTACAAACAAAGTTTAAACAATCTGGGACCAAGGGTTCTTTAGTTTTTGATCAGAAACAGTTTTGTTCTTCAAGGTCACTGTGACCTTGACCTTTGATCTGGTGAGGTAAAAAAACTATAGGGGTAATCTACTAGTCATGACCAACCTACATACTAAGTTTGAACAACCTGAGACCAAGGGTTCTATAGTTATTGATCGGAAGCTGTTTTGCTCTTCAAGGTCACTCTGACCTTGTCTTTTGACCTGGTGATCTGAAAAACTATAGGGGTCATCTACTGGTCATGTTCAATCTATAAACTAAGATTGAAGAACCTGGGACCAAGGGTTCTTTAGTTATTGATCAGCAACTGTTTTGCTATTCAAGGTTACTGTGACCTTGACCTTTAACCTGGTGACATGAAAAACTAAAGGGCTCATCTACTGGTCATTACCAACCTACACACTAAGTTTGAACAATCTGGGACCAAGCATTCTATAGTTATTGATTGGAAACCATTTTACTAAACAAGGCCCCTGTGACCTTGACCTTTGACCTGGTGACCTGAAAAAAGACAGGGGTCATCTACTAGTCATGATCAACCTAAATATTAAGTCTGAGAAAGGTTAGTCCAAGGCTTCTCTAGATATTGATTGGAAATAAAAGTGTCTACTGACCGACCAACCTACCAACTGACATTTGTAAAACTATTATCCCCCCTCATCTTCGATTGGGGCATAAAAACACACAATGATAACTAACATAGTCCTCACAGTAGTTTAACTTGACCTAAAATCTTATTAACTTGAAATAAAATGTCTACATATTCTATATTTAGAAACAAAAGTTTTATACCTAATGCTGTTTCGTTGACAGAATACCCTACCACATCTTGTATACAGCCAAATTCGTTGTTGAATTTTGGGATTGGCCCTTTGTTCCTTATATAGTCATCTTGTTCTTCTGGATTCTTTGGAATACCATCTAATGTCATCTGTATTAAGACCAATTACTTACTATGTCACCTTGACAACAGACAAATTACATTTCATGCCACAAGAAGATTATGTCTGGTTTCTTACTTCAAATTGCCTCTAAAAAATTCAGAGATGGTATCAGACAATAAAATGGTTTTAAAGAATTATACAGTTCAGTCAATTTCAATTCATTTTCTCTTTCATCACCAATGTCAAACCTCCACTTAGGTAAAACTCAAAATTCTGTGTGACAAAAATTAACCAAAATCAAGAAAATTGTCAGGAAAAATTCTATTATAGAAACTTTGAATTTTTCATTTATTGTTTAACAGCATGAACAAGATAATCATATTATTTTTGATATTTGAAAAAAACTTTTCAGAAAGATCATTTTGCAGTTTATTTCTGACTGATATGTTTAAAGAAACACAATGACATGGTTTGGTCCAATGCCATTTTTGTATTGTGACATCACACTATTGTTGTTTCTATCTGGTTTGAGCTGTTATATTTCTATATGTGAGATTGAAATCAAGACTAGATGGGTGTTCAGTGGAACACTTGTGTCGCCCTTGGGTACTCTGTTAGAATAACTAAAAAGGTAAACAAGAGCCTGCTGGAAAAGACAGCATGCTAGTCAAAGTACAACAAGACCTGTCCACACACAGCATGCTCCACTTTTCTCAGTGCTGGATAATTAATTATAAGCCAAGTTAAACAAGAGGCCCAAGTGAAAATGAAAAAAATTTGAGTTGGGGAGGGAAAGTACCTAATAGCAAGTCTAAGAAGCACTGCACATTTGAGAAGCACTGTGAGTCTAAGCAGAGCTGCATGTCTGAGAAGTGCAGCAAGTCTAAGAAGAGCTGCAGGTCCAAGAAGCTAAGTACATCCAGAAAGAAAACCAAGTATATATTCATTACTTTCCAAGTTATTAAGACACAGTCACACCTGCCCAGACAATGGTATGACAAAAATAAAGAGAAGAAAACACTGCCAATACTTTGCTGTTGATTCAGATGACTTTTTCATAAAAGTTCTACAAGCTAACTTACAATTACTCTCAAAGTCTGATTATCAGAGTCCTCACAAGCACTTATTGGTACATTAGAAGGAAAGGCAGTGGAGTCAGAGTATAATTCTGAGGATAGATAATGTTTGTGTTTTTAACTGTAACCTTCACACTTCTCATATATCAAGGCTGTTATTATCGGTACCTTTATTCTCATTCATCAATATATACAGAAGAAGAGAAAATCCATGATTTATGATGCACTTTGATAATTTTTTTCTCTTCATCAGACGATAACTACATAACAATAGGAATGATTATTCATTCTTAGAAACACTCTGCATTTATTTTTAGACTTTGGTAAGCATTTGCAGTTATTTTCTACCTAAACCAGAAAATGACATCATTAATTTCAATAAGCTGCATGTGTGTATGTAAGCCATCCCCTAAGATTTCCAGTCTTTCCATTTTTGTGCACCACTTCTGAAATTTACATCTTAAAAAAATTTAGGGTACTCTTAGTATTTACAGCATTGATCATGCCATGCTTAGGAAGAGGACAGAAAAGAAATGCATTGATTTCTCACACAACAAGACCTGTCCACAGACAGCACACTCCACACTTCTCAGTGCTGAATTATAAGCCAAGTCAAACAAGAGGGTGTTTGGTTACTGGTGGGGGGTGTTGAGGGTGGATGGGGAATCAAGTACCTATGTATTAAAAAAAAAAAAAAAAAAAAAAAGGCCGGGGGAGCATCCCATGCAGTGGGTGGGGGAAATACCTACCCATCCCATGTAAATAAATGGTTTAGTTTTAGGCTAGGGAGTGGGTGTGGGTTACTCATGTGAGAAAAAGAAATGGGGGTGGGGGGTGTTAAGTGGTGCTGAGGTAAGCGGAGGGGGGGGGGGTCTCCATGCAGGCAGTGTGGGGAGTACTGACCCATCTCATGTAAGTTAAAAGTTTATTTCAAAGCTTAAGAAGTACTTTTCCAATATAGGAGAAAAAAGATGGGGTTTTTTTTCTTTTTTTTTTTTTTTTTTGGTAGGGTGGGGGGCACATAGGTGGGAATATTTCTCTTTTTCAGTTATTGATTTTGATGAAATCATCAAAGCATCCCAAATTATTCCATTACCTGATTCAGGATGTGGAGAGGTGTGAAGAGGTAGGCGATACATAAAATGAAGTATTTTTATCCATACAAACCTTTGGTTCTTCTGGTGTTATTCTGCATGAGCCCTGAAAGTCGACCTTTTCTGTCCTACTGATGAATGCGTGTTTATAGACAAGATCTCTGGTTACCTCCCCTTCTTTCTCTCCAAGCTGTACTCTCTCATACTTGCTCTCATCTAAATCACTGGCAGTCAAAAAGTCAGGATCCATGATCAGAAACGCATTTGAATCAAACAGGTAACATCTGAAATATAAAAAAAGATAGAAAGAAATGCACCTGTGTCTAAATTTCAGTTTAAACCTATTTATTTTACATTGATTGAGAAGCAAGATATTACAACTTATATAAATCCCCATTGATGACTGCTTCCTTAGTCCAAACTAGTACACATGCTGAAAGTGTGGAAACTGGAAAGTCACAAGACTGATTAGATTTGAACCAGTGACCTCTGGATTGGGAGTACACTGCTCGTCCCACTGGTGTCTAAATGTAACTTCTAAAATCCTGAAGTTCATAATTATGAGAAATAATAAAACATTTTGAATCAAAGACATCAATTTATTAAATCTGTTACCATTAGTGAAGGACTCATGTACAGTAAAAGAGAAACCCTTCTTTAAGAAACAGAACTGCATTTGTCTTAGTATCACATCTTTCATTTCTGACAAAAAGTACCAGAGGGAGTAAAGAACGATTTTCATCGGACACCTCATATTCCTTCTCATGGTATTGGGTTAATTCTGTTTCAATAGTAAAACTGTTTGTAACATCTAAAATTCACATTCAGTAATGAGTCACTTGTTTGTGATAATCTCTGACAACTTAGTGTATATAAAACTTTTGCCATGGACCACTCTTACTGAGACAATTAATCTGGGAAAACTGTCTAAATACATAACCTAATGTAACTCAAACAAACAATTTGATGCAATCAGTTTCTTACCCCAGTTAATCAGTTTCGGCATTCATTAAGCTCTGACCTTACCTCTTCCTGACAGCAAGTGAGTAGAAAATATCAACCAATCCAAGTAAAAGGTTATTTGGAAACAATCAAAACTCAACCATAGTGACAGGAGGGTGGGGGATTTCGACATTACCTGGTAGAGCAGCCTGGTTCACCATCTGGACAGTCATACAGCTGACCGCAAGACTTCTTGAAGTCACTCGCCTCCATTGTATCCATTGTCTTGTTGTGGAAGTCATCATATAGAATATCAAGACCAGTTACGGCCTCCACTCTCTCGGTGGCACACCGACGATGGTCACTGGCTTCGGGACTTTTACTCAGGTAACACACCTCTGATGAAGAAATGGTAACATAATACAATGATTGAGTCCACATAATACCTTTCTCTGAAAGTATTAAGTCAATCTTTGATAAAAATGTTTAAAGTGCAGTTCAAGTAAGACAAAACTAAAGTCAGTTCTCATGCAAATTACATCTAGCAAACTTTTTGAGAATCTTTTCACCTGACTTATTTTCATTTTAGTTTTCTGTCCCACTGATTCTAAAATAACATGTATCTAAATCTTATATTCCTATCATTTGTATACAGTGTAATAGAAATGTTTCAATTCAAAACATGTATAAAAATGTCAATTATAGAAAAAAACATAAAACTGCAGAAAAGACTGCTCTTAAAACTAATTCAGTTAACACAAAGTTCATTTGTGTTGTACCTGGACTGAAAGGCAGGGTGCTTAAAGAAAGGTACATAGAATGTGTACAAAAAGTGAAACTGTTTCACCAAAATGCTTATAACAAGATTAAAGAAGAGTTCTGCTCTTTCAAGCATGTTGGGTACATTCAGGCAGAAACTGGGCCAAGTAAGGCAGCAAGGGAAAAAAGTGGGCGTTCAAGATAATTTAGAGCACTTACTGATAATACAGTCATTATCCACATTGCACTTACAGCCACCTGGCCATGGTCCTGTGCTGGAGAAGTTCAGACATTCTTCTTCACTTTTGACCTTCATGCCCTCAAACACTGCCTGAGATATTGTATTAATCTTACCAACACCAGCAGCATCCATATATGGTGTTGATATCGAGATCTGATGGGGTGCCGCACTTGATCTCTTGTACCAGGGTCTTCTGACAGAAGATACAAAAGACTTCATTAACTACTAGAAAATATCTAGTACCAGTTAAACATGAAACAGACACTGTCAGTCTGCTTTCAATGAATAACTTGTGAAGCCAGATTAAAAAAAAAGTGACAGGTAGTGAATGCTCTATTCATGAACTTCAAGACTGACTATCAGGTAAAAAAAGTACCGGTATTGATTATTTTAACTATATGCATTTACACTTAAATATATGTTAAGATATGACACCATACTTTAAAAACAAATAATGACCTTATGTGTAAAATGTTCAGAGAACAACCTAATTTGAAAAAAAGTAACTTGCTACAATCAACAACCAATCATGCTTACAGCTAAATAAATACTGGTTCAGAGCTCATTTTAAAACAAGAGAGCCACACTGACCTATACTAATCAAAACTTGTGAAGATCACAAAGATCCAACTCAAGTAGTTGAACATTTCAGGAAGTATATATTTCACATTTGACAAAACTTACTTGGTAGGATCGTACGTTCTTCTGGACCTGTGACCTGGATATGCTCTGAACACCCCACTTCTCAGGCCTACATTGAACCATTTCACATTCCCCAAAGATTCAAACAGAGCTGCCTTCCATATATCCTCTATAGGCTGAGTGATCAACACATCAGCTCTGAAAAAGAATTTACCATTGTACAGTAAAAAATTTAATTAAAACGAGTGCACACACACACTTGCTGGAATTAGTATAAAGGCAACTGGGGACAAATGCATCAGGAAATCGACTCTTGGGTTCTGTGGTTCAGAGCATTGGTTTTTGGTAGCCAATCAGTGATTCAGTGGTAACACGCTGGACTGGCAATACAGAGGTCATGAGTTTGATCCACTGCTCCTCCACTAACATTACTAATTGTGATTAAACTAAGGTCCCATGTATCAGTGCTGTACACTGAGCATGTAAAAGAACCAGAAGTATCTCTAGAATAGGATGTATCATTTACAGTCCCAAACATCATAAAATTATTAATCTCTGCAGGGGGCATCGGTATTATGGGCACCCAGCACTGACGATAAATAAACTCAAACAGAGAGAGAGAGCATTGGTTTTTCAAGCCAGACTGTCATAGTTGCATGTAGGTGAATCTAACACAGAGTGAGATTTTTTCCAATCAATTTCATCTTCCTCTTATAGACAGAAATTTGTAAGATTGTATACAGGTTTGTAGTGACATACTGTATTAAGCATACAGGTGCGTAGCTACCAGTACGCAGAATACGCAGCTGCTTACACATTGGTCCAGAAAATCGTAAAAATACAAATGCCAAAAATGCAATAAAAACTTAGGCCTGAGGGGGGTTGGGTGTATGAAACAAAACTGAGTTATTTTTCGCAAAATATCATTGTGAAACTAACTCGACACAAATTAGCTGAACAATTAAAACAACTGCTAGTATGACGCTTGTCAGTGGTCACGCTATCTTTGTATAGAAGTGTATTCTGTGTGGTAAACTGTAGAGTTAACTCCCATGTAAAGTTTACGTAGCGCGTATTTTTAAACATGGCAGGTTTGGAAACAGCGCTGCCGTATCCCGATATTTTTGACAGCGCTGTCATTTTAGATGATGAAGTGAAATACAATGTCCTGTCAAAAGAATGGTCATCAGTTCATGCATACGTATTTCCTCAGCGGTAAGTACATTATGATAAACAACTTACGACAGTCCTTTAATAACTATCGAAGGTCAACTTTGTTTACGACGTTTTGTCCTTGTCAAGTTCCAAAGGGTTTGAATATAAATTATGATGATATATCATCACAAGGTGAATGGATTTTACGTACAATTTTATAGACCATATTAGTTGTTAGGTTAATGTTTTATTTACGTTATAGGTTCATTTTTCAGTCAGACTACAGTTTGACCGATTTATTTGTTGAACGAAAGATACTCATAGGAAAAAAATACCGTTCTTTTATTACTGTAGTAAATCATACGGTGTACATGCCTACTTTGTTATGTCAATATTTTCTTATTTTTCCGGTGAAAGCGATTTGTGCATTGTTTTGGCGCTGCCAATATTGCTATAAGCCTGTTTTTTTTTTCATTTATAATGCTATCAATCAGAAGTGGACAGTTATATGGAGTGTAGCAAAATCCTAAAACGGAAAAGAGTTCATAAACATTCATATAATTATATAAACGTTTCACGCATATGAACGATTAATCATTATTTGTTCAACACTAAATCATGGTAGTTGAATGGATGTATTAAATTAATATTTCGACTCCAACATGAACTTCAACCCTAAAAGATCGTTATTTATATCCAGACTATGTTAGGACACATGTGCTGTTCATTTATTCAAGACTTAATTGCTTCCTTTGGCTACATTAAAATCGCTTTCTCCATGTTAGAACAGCTGACCTTATTCTGAGGGTCGTTGGTTCGAAACCTGCTTCCGACTATTACCGTTCATATGAGAGCACTTGGTAGTTTGTGTCGGAGGATATGTGTCTACTACTGATTATACCCAGGAACGACGGTTAGGAAACTACACGGCTGTATATAACTGAAATAAATTTTGAAAAACGGCCGTTAAAACCAACATTAACAAAAAATAAACAAATCCCTGAGAGGTGATTTTAACTGAACAATATTTTTCTTGTTCTGTCTCCGTGATCTTGTTGTTAAGGTCGTGGACTTGTAATCACTAAAACCTCTCACTTCTGAGGGTCGTGGGTTCGAATCTACAACCGAGGGGGGAAGTTACTTAGTGTTAGCACGTGTTCCTGGAAAACAAAACAAACAAATATATTCTTCTGCATTTATAATTAGTCCTGGATAATACAGAAAATGCTTTGATATTATTTATTGTAGTAAGCTCATTCAGAATTTAAATGTTCATCCGTAAATCATTAAACATTCCATTCCTCTTGTTTCAGGTTATTTGGAACAACACCTAGAAGAATGAAGGCTAATTGGTTCGTTCAGAACAAGTGGTTGCGCTATTCGGTTTCAACTGATAGCGTTTATTGCGCTCCTTGCCGGTTCTTTTGTTCTCAGTGTGTCAATGCAAGGGAGAAAGCATTTGGACTAACAGCCATCACAGACTGGAGTAATATCTCTAAACTCATCACTCGACATATTGGATGCAACAACAAGTCGCACCATGGAGCTTTGGTAGCAGCGGAAAACTTCAAGAGAATTTGTCAAGGCAAAGCTACAGATGTAAGGGAGCAGGTTTCCAAATCACACGAAAATCTCGTTGCGAAGAATCGAGAAATACTAAAATTGTATCATAGATACAATAATATTGTGTGGCAACCAAGGGATTGCTTTAAGGGGTCATGGTGAGAGTGATGGCAATTTTATGTAGATACTTGAATACAGAAGTAAGGATAATGTGCTTTTAAAGGAACACTTATCAAGTAATACGTACAGTGAAGTACAAGTACACTTCGCCAGACATTCAAAATGAAATCATTGACATCTGCGGTGATATAATAGTGAAAGATGTTGTGGAAGATTGTAACAAGAGTCCTTGTTTCGGCTTCATGGCCGATGAAGCAACGGACTGTTCCACAATGGAGCAGATGGCTCTATGCGTGCGGTTCTTTGACGAAAAAGTTGGTCTTCGTGAAGAATTTCTGGGCTTCTCGGAATGCGGGCGGACAACAGGTGAAGCACTGACAGATGCATTTCTGGAGAACCTTCGAAGCAGAGGCATTATCATTGAAAATATGAGGGGCCAAGGCTATGATTGAGCAGCCAACATGAGTGGCAAATTTCGAGGTGTTCAGGCTCGGGTTAGGCAGATTGTTCCAGAAGCAGTTTACACACACTGCAAAGCCCATAACCTGAACTTATGCATCATACATGCTTGCAGTGGGCCGCTAGTTAGGAATATCATAGATACAATCCAGGCTGTAGCATTTTCGTTCGATTATTCAGCTAAGCGTTTAATGGCATTTCAAGAGGCATTCAACAATGACAAACTTTCTCAGGAGCAAATGGAGAACAAAACTAAACTAAAAACTCTATGTGAAACACGCTGGGCCCTGATGCATTGTTTACATTCCGATCGTGTTTTAGCACGGTGTGTACGGCTCTTGAAGCTCTTGCTGACCATGGTGATTCAAAGGCCAGGTCATACCATGCTGCCATTACCAAGTTCAACTTCATAATAACCCTTGTAACAACAGAGCATGTCTTGCTAGTGAAATCGCCGACTCAGTAGGGGAACGACCTTCAATGCCACGCGTAGCAATCGACGTAACGCACCTGCTGACGATCCATCTTCTTACTGGCGCAACAACATGTACTTACTGTTTGTTGATCATTTAATGTCAGAGATAGATATAAGGATTCTCAATGCCGAACCGAGATATTGTGCCCAGTTTCTCATGCCAAAGCAAGTTTATGATGCCACAGATGAAACCATTGACAACATCTTCGACACCTACGCTCGAGATCTCACTGACAACAGAGAGGTGTTTCATCGGGAAGTCCAGCGTTGGAAAATAAGGTAATTACTGTGGTTGTCGCATTTTATTACTATTCATATAGTAATTTAGCTGGCTGTCTGTACGTTGGTAATGGAATTACAAAATATGTGTTTTCATAGGCAATGTCTCATGGTGATGCGACTAACGCGTCTGTGTACCATTTCTGTGGTTGCGATTTTGAAACTAGTCCCGACCACATAATTTACGCTAAGATTGGTCAGTTGTTTATTTCTAATGCCAATAGCACTTCTGTCGGAAATGCTTTATTTGTGACGTATTTGTTTTTTGTCAATTTTAATACATAAAACTTTTTGTCAATTTTAATACACAAAACTAACAGCGTTATTCTTGAAACAGAAAGGTAAAACAAAGTATACCATAAGCATGTTAAACCAATGTGAGCACTCAAAGCGCTAGTACGCACTATCATTTTGATCGTGGGTGCCCACGCGAGTCCCAGTGATTCAGTTTGACAGGTGTTTCGCTACCTGTTTTAAGATGACGTCAGGTGTGAGCGTTTGATGATTGGTTGAAATTAATAAATTTTGCACAAACCAAGGACGCAGCCTTGAAAGCGAGTCAAAACATATCTAAGAAACACTATGACAACAAACAGATTGTCAGGCCTAGGATTGTTAAATGTGTACAAGGAGAAAACGCTGGACACTGAGCATGTGCTTGATGTATTCTGTCGGAAAAAGAATCGCAAAATAGCACTGGTATTTGATTAGAGCTCTCGGGTGATTTACCGCAATGGTTTCCTTCGAAAGAAGGTTGTTCTGTTTATGAATACCTATATTTGTATTTAGTATTTACTTACTAGTTAATCTTTTTAGTTCGATTTCATGTGCGTCGTCAATGCCATTTTGTTGTTTCCAGTATGTTACATAAATATTATCATACGCATTATAATTCTGCTGATAGTAACCTTATGTCAAATAACGTTTCAATGGGGCTTGTCGGTCGCGAGTCGAGTTCACGGTTTAAATTTCATTTTTTATCTTTGACTCCAGTCTATAGAATTCTTTAAACGCTGGTTGGAAATGAATGATAATTGGTATGAATGTTGTCTTCCTATATTTGTGGCCGGAATAAATTATACAAAATCTTTTTGAACAGTTGTTAGTAGATGTTCCATGAGAAAAAGTAAAACAAAATCGAGTAAAATTGGTGAAAAAATATGACTTATTTTATGCCAAAAACCTGCCAAAACGCTCCTGAGACGATCTACAGAAAAAAAAATCCCGGGGAGCATGCCCCCGGACCCCCCTAGGATTCTGCGTACACCTTCAAAAGCCCTTGCTACGCCCCTGGCATATTCTGTTTATTCAGGTTTCCTTTGTTGTGAAGCCTGCATTTTTCATAATTCATAAATGATACTACACTGACCCAAATTACTTTTTTCACAAAAACATCATATCTACATAGCAGTATACCTACCTTACTCCCTTTTCAAATTTTTGTTTTCCTTTTTCACAGCCAAGATCAGGCTCATAACTGTTTATCCATTTATGTGCATCCACTGTTTTCTTGTCTAAGTCATCATCATAGATGTATTCTATTGGATCGCAGTAGGACATAGGTGCAAGAAATATGGTGGAGTACTTGTACGTCACACGTAAACCTGGGTATTTCTCTTCATTTTCTTTGATTTCGATCTCTTCTAACGTGCCTGGAGGTAGTGACTGTTTGGCAAGGGTGCTGTTGTAATGTTTCAGTAAGTTAAAGTAACTTGTTTTGTATTTACTCCTGTCCAGTGGTTCTTGAGATCTTAGAAACTCCTGAAGAAAATGGAAGTTAAGTGAAAAAGAATAATTTTACATAAATATACAAACAAAAGATTGTCACTATCTCAACAGCCATTGATATAAAAAGAAATATGTGTCATTTCATACATATCAAAACAACTGTTCATTGAAAATTCTTTTAATTATAGAAAAATATAAAACAATATAGAAGCAAGATCTTTTAAAACAATAGAAAAGCTAATCTTTTTAAAACAAGAAATGTTTCCACAGAACACCAATGCCCCAACTATTTGCTCTTGTTACAGAAGCACCATGGTGATCTGTGCAAAGTACACATAGGTGAAACTTTAACTGTGTTGAGAAGTTAACATTTTACAGTGAAGTAAAGGTGTCATTAGCTAAATAACTAACTTGACAGGAAAAGACTAAACATAAATCAGGATTTTACACAAGTCCTCACGGTGATTTTTTGACCTACTGACTTAAAAATCAAAAGTGATCATCTGCTGGTCATACCCAAATGCCCCTATGAACTTCCGTGTACCTAGGCCAGAGTACTGCCCAGTTATCAATCTGACAAAGATTTTACACAGGCTGTCACTCTGAACTAACTGAACTCTTTTACCTACTTGTCTCAAACCAATCAATAGGTGCCAAATAACCTATTGAGCTTTTGTGAACCTAGGCCTAAGCGTTTGAACAAACGAACAAAATGGAAGGACTCTGTATGGATGGACGGATGAAAAACAGCAGTGCTACAATGTATATGCCCCCCAGATAGGACATATAAAATAATGCTGCTTCTAATTGTAAAGTCAGCCTTCAGTATGACCTGTGTCCTCCTGTTCTAGGTACACATAACAATAAAATAACAGAAGCCTTCAAGACATTTACCATATCCGTGTCTGCAATACTGTATGCAAATGAATATTCTGAGTTGTTCAAACCAGCGTAGAAATATGTCTGAAAATGCAAAGCAATACATTTATTTAGCTTTACTGGCACAAAAAAGTTTGTTATTAATAGGTCAAAGCATAGACCTTTCTACAAGGAACAATGAATATTTCAGAAAAGAAAAGTTAGGTAAAGCTGCATTGAATTAAAACTGTCTGAGAAACAAAATATTGTTTGCAATTCATGTAAGTCAGATTCTTTGATGACTTTCTGGGTTCAAACCAGTCTACCCCTGGTAGAACTTGAACTAGTGACCTCCTGGTATTTTACCCCTGAAATACTACCCTCCAGGATCCTCAACGAGATGTGAGTTAATGGTCAAAGTTCATAAACAGTAACTTATTAGTAATTTGTTAATGATAAAGACTGTAAGAAACTGAACCAAGTAAAATCTAATACTGCTGGTCTACAAATAGGTCCCAGAATAGGACACAATAATACTAGGCCATTTTGTTACAAATTATTTCCCTTTGAGTTACTTTTTAAAATGGATTCCAAGTATTATACTACAAGATAACAAAAGAAGTGTCACTTAGAAGCACAAAAAAACTCATCTACTTCTTAAGCCGTAAATCGATAATTAAATTATCATTTAAATCCTCTCATAAACTACATACACTCATTAACGTATGCTAAACTAATGTATCCTCTGCCATCAGACAAATCAATGGACCATGGACAAGTTTATGTAGACATACATGTATATAATATCACAATATTTATGGATCTGTCAGACACTACCTTTTTCTCTCAATTTAAGCATTTACCTTATCATATGCTGAAAATACAACAAACATGACATGAAAGTCTTTTTAATAGAAATGAAAAATTTCAAATAAATCTATATGATGTGGCTCATTTTCAGACCAATTCCAGTTGTGTAAGTAGTTGTTACTAATATGATAAGGGGAAGTAACCCTGAACAGTAGGACCACCAGCATTATGTCCGTGGGTCTCTCCACAATTTTGTTAATGTAACAATTACCCGCGGTTTCCCGTCTTTTGCTTTTTCAATTCTCAGTGAGCCTTCCTTCCCAAGCTTCATGTTACGTTCTATTTCGGAGAATTCCTCTGGCTCATTTGTGTCGGTATTCTTCTCCAGCTGATGAATCGGAATAAATATAGGATCTTCTAATAACTACAAACAGAATAATGGAATCTCTCAGTGAGTGGAAAATTTATTCATGGCATAATACAATATATACTAAAAGAAATGAATTTTAATCAAGTACTTCTTATCAAATATGACATGAAATAGACAAAATGTAATTGAGTTTTCAGAAAATCACATCTGGTATTCAGTTCTCAAAAGACTCATACTTTTTGCTGTCATCATTTAGTTTTACAGTCAAAATGCGTTTAAATGACTGGCAACGGTAAAAAATTCCTCTATCCTGTCAAATTTTCACAGGACAGAAAGATGTAAAACAACAAAAAAGGTTTTTTATTAAAGCAAAAAATTCAGGTTTATCGCCAATTCCAATACAGAATCATGTTTCAACTGTATACTGGCATTTAAATCATATGGTTTATATGTTCTAATTCCAAATTTCAAATACATTTATTTGAATATAAACTTTCTGTTACTTGTATATAAGAATATCATTTATTTGGTGAAAATATCAAGACTAATTAATTCAGCTATTTTTCAACCATTTCCAGAAAATTAATGAATAAATAACAATATTGTTTTAAACAGCAGTTGCCATGATACTTGTATCTGCTGTTTGAGACAATGTAAAAAAGATTTAACGTTATTCCTTTAAAAGAAAATATATACCCAGCTAAAAAAAAAAGTTCAATAGCTATAGCATTCATTCTGAAGACACTGGACCTAAAATCAAAAGAACAAATAAATTCTGGGTCAAAATAAGACAGTACTATAAAATGCTCTTATATTCTACATCTGTTCTGATAAGATACACAGTGTAAGCTTACATTTGTGCTAGGTTTAAGTTTTGGATGAAAGATTGTCTCCCCTTGATTGTTTATTAGGAACGAGTAGACAGTCCCCCACTGATGTTTGGTGAGAAAATTCTCTATCTTGTCCAAGGTTGCATCAATACCCACTACCCCTATAGTTCTGAAAAAACAATATCATATGTTCATCAAACAGGTAAATTGAATGGTCTAGCATGATTCTGAGTTAAGATAATTATAGATTTTTGGTTGCATTCTGAAACTATGAAAAACAGAGTAAAGAGTGACTTGATAGCTTTAAATGCAGTTTCTTAACTTTTAACAAAATTTCTTAATGACACTGTCAATAATCTCATTCTGATAACATGTCAGTACTGTCATCTGCATTAACTGACACAGTGTATCAAAATTGAAGTACACATTTTCTTTGTGTCATGTATGGCATCTTAACTGTCAACAATCCTGTTTGTGACGTAAACATAAAACATCTAAACCTAAATATCTAAATACTATCATCAAATATGTTATATATATTGCAAACCTTTTAGTAACCTCACTGATGACGGGTATTGCGTGGGTGACCATTATTCCAAGACCCCATGCATCAAGGTATGGCGATGTCCATAGTGCCTTCGTTGTCTTGGCATTTGATGACAGGAACTCGAAGTAGTTACTCATCTGTGAAATGAGGTTCTCCCCAGTGTTCAGTTTCAGCATACTACCTCCATGACCACATGCTAGTTTACCAGGGAACATCTCTGCATCCTCTTTGATAAGGTAACTGAATATTCTTGCCTGCAATACACGTATGCACTTGTATTATATTCTTTTAATATTATTTGGAAAAGTTAAAAAACTGAAAGTTTATTCTCTACTTAAACTCAGACTTGGTGGCCTAAGAATAATGAGCGATCATCAACATAAAGCAGTCTGTTCTTCATATTTTTGTCCCTTTCAAACTGTGATTACTAATATCTATCTTAAGTTAATACCTGTGGTTTACTATAAGAGTTCTTTCCATCAGCCACAGTCCACACCTTAGTCCAGTTGTATTTACAAACAGGGCCAGGCACATACCCACTCCTTGTGTAGTAGCCTGAAAAAAATTATATTAATGGGCTAAGTGTAAAACTATTGTATCTACTTTTTATACTATAATATGGAGTTACAATAGTTTTGCACTGTGCCCTTTTACATAAATAAATAAATAACTGAATAAATCAATAAATAATTGAATAAGAAATCGGTAGAACCATTGGATGCTCCCCAATAAATGCCAATTCCAAAAGGGCTATTGTTTAATCTGTATTTTTTTTAAAGTATGAAAAAATAACAAAGGGCAATAACTCCTAAATAATGCAAAATAGAGTTACGGTTCTTGCACGCTGCACTTCTCCTCATAGAGATCTATCTACCAAAAAAGTTTCATATTAATATCTCTTATACTTTGTAAGATATGCCCGGACAAAAAATAAGTATAAGAAATTTCAAAAGACAATAACTCAAAAATTAATAAAGCAAGAGTTATGGTTCTTGTGCACTGCACTGCTCACTAATGAGATCTATCTACTTATAAAGTTTCAAGTTGATAACTCTTATACTTTGTGAGATATGCCGCAGACAAAAAATAAGTATGAGAAATTTCAAAGGGCAATAACTCAAAAATTAATAAAGCAAGAGTTATGCTTCTTGTGCACTGCACTGCTCCTTAATGAGATCTAACTACCTATGAAGTTTGGTCTTGATATCTCTCATAGTTTTTTGTCTTATGCTCCAGACAAAATTATGATGGATGGATGAACGAATGGATGGACGGATGGACAAAGCGGCAACTATATGCTCGCCCTTCGGGAAGCATAATAATACAAATGTAAATAAATAAATATTGCACTAGTAACATTGCTAGACAGCCTTTTCTTCCTTGCAAACTGCTCAATCTACATGCACAATCAAAACATTTTTAAAGAAAGAACACTTTTTAACATTTGAAATTATTCCTTGCATTTTTAGATAAATACCCTTTGTGGAATGGTACATAAAGATGGCCAAGACTGCTAATTTTGTCTGGAATATTTTAGCAAAAATTCATACAAACTTATATGAAAGTAGATTACAATGTATATTTCTCTGACTTCTTTTCTCAGAAAAAGAACATTCCCCAACTAACTTGTATACTTAGGACTGAAAAAGGACCTGAACTAGTTATGGATCACATATGGTTCACAAATCAGAAATTTTCATCTATTAACAACAAAAGAGGTTAAAACAGAGATTGTATAAGCTTAAGAATATATTATGGAAAACAGCTACATTAGCTTTTATATTTAACTATTCAATTCAGCTCAATTTGGACTTCCATACTACATAACTTATCTTTTCTAGCTCGACTGCAATGAGTGTACCTAACTCACTATTGAGACACCACACAGAAAGGAATAAATTTCTTCAGAGAAAAATGAGTATCATTCATAACTGGTACCCATTCACAAGTGGGTGAACTGAAAGTATGTGTGGCTTAGAAGTCTTTGCCCAAAGAAACATCTTGTGCTCAGACTAGGATTTGAACTCTGAACCTTCCAAACTGGTGTAGAATGCTCTAACCAATGAGCTATTGAGGTCCATCATTTAAACCTTTTAACAATTTAGTAGCTTGAAACCTGTGTATCAACCTTACCTGGTCCACATCTGACATTCTCTCCGTCAGTGTCTTTGCCGTCTGTAGCAAATATAATCACAGACTGACAACCTGTTCGAGGATTGTTGTTCAGCAGGCTAAAGGCTTTTTCAAACCCACTTCTGAAAACACAAACAAGCACAATAACCAGGGCTTAGAAAGTCACTTAATAATATCCCTAAACATATCATTTGATACTGGGTTATTTCAATTTATATATTCATCTTTATATATAACTCTGCCTGCCTTTTTTTCGAAAAACTCATCTGTCAATAAAATCTTTCCACCTGAATTTGTATCAAACTACATCCAAGTGATTTAAAGTCCTTTTTCTAAAATGATTACTCAAAATCATCAAATGAGGCTATTTAACTGAGAATCTAGAGAAGTATACTGATGCATCTACAATACATGAGTATATTAATTACGGCATAATATAAATTTAACCTTATTAATGTACATTTAATCCGTTAGATAAATCCATTCACTAGAACTAATACCGGTACATACTCTAGCTCACTGGTTCCCCCAGGTCTAAGATTCTCTACATTTTTGATGAGATCTTTTCTATGTGCTATAGTGGCTGGTACCATGCGATCTGAGTGACAGCTCAATACAGATGTTTCATAGAAATGCCATCTGAAAGAAAGTTAATACATGGCCTTTTAATTTATCCAGGAAAATGCTTTGAAATTTCAATATCTTGCACATACATGTAATTTAGGCATTAACTGTCCTACCAATATCATTTGTCTGTGACAGCAGTTCATTCATCCAGTGTTTCAGAACTTGAAATCAACATGATCAATATAATTGTCATATTTCTACCAAGACACAAGAAAAAGAAAAAAAAAAACAGTAAAACTACAGTGTTTTATTTCAATTTTAAAGCCACACTTTTATCCAATTAAACTTACTTGCCCACTTCGTCCCAGTAGCTAGCTCTTGCACAAATCACATTGACGTAGTCCTGTTTCGTCAGGGTATTTATAACAGTCTTGGCCACTCCTTTAGCAATACTAAACTTTTCCCCACTCATTGAATGACTATAATGAAAGTAAAATCCATGACATGGAGATTCAAAATGTTGTTTAGCATCCTCAATATGCTCAGAGTGTCTGTTTATGTCCAAAAGCAAAAATCATTCTCTTAAAAAAAATGGACTACAGTCAGCTGACCACAAAATACTATCTAAGACAAAATAAGATGTTGTGGCAGAAAATGTAATGCACAGAATTTTTAATCCTTGGACAGTCCTCAACTTATGCTAATAATTATCTTCCAGCTGAGACTTTGAAATTTAGTCCTATATGACAGTGATATTTACTGAGCTTGTAAAAGAACATGGAACGCCTCTGGAATAGGATGCTTCCCATATCTTGCACTATCCCCCACAACCTAAAATAATCTTTATTAGGGATGTTGGCCATAAGGGCAACTAGTTCCAGTGATAGATTATAAAAATCTTACACTGGCTGCCGGTACAGACCGGAATATCTGGCTCAAGGGTAACTGTTTACAGCGGTAACTCCGCAGAGCCTCGTTACAACTTAACAGTTACCTGAGAGCCAGATATTCCAGTCTGTAATGACAGCCAGTGTTTCATTCTTTTTCTTTCATATTACATGCAAATCATATTTCTGATGGAAATTACTAAAACCTAATATTTTTTGGGGCACTTTTTTCTTATAGTAGCGTATCAATTTACAACTCCATTCATTAGGGTGAAATGACGTCATCCTAATGACGTAATTCATTCATAAAATGACTCAGGGGGGGGAGGGGGATGAAAGATGAGTTTTTCTAGCACCAGTGTAAACAGTAGAAAATATTGTCCGTATAATTATACAGGAAAAACTCAAATAGACAGAAATTAGACTGACCTTAACTCCCATTTAACTCAAGTACTTGGGACTTCAGACAAAACAAGAGCTATCATTAAAGGTGATAAATACCCCCCAGACACTGCCTTGACACAGCAGTTTCTACATTTATAGTTTGTCTGTCATAATATATATAAAAAAAAAATTTGGCTGAAAAATTCAACACTCAAACTTCTATGGAAAGTTAACTCAGCAGTGCAAGCCAACCATACAGATATAAAACAATCAAAACTAAACCATCCTACAAAATAATCAGCAGATATCAATGCAAACATGATGGAGACATGCTAGTCTGGGCTAAGTACTAAAGAAGTTGAAGAAATTTGATTATACTCCAATTAATAACTGCTGAAAAAAGCACAGACAAACTTACACTGGATAAATATTTTATCTTCTATATGTAAAACAAGAGCACTGCTGGGCAGAGCATTATATGCCTGAAGAGTGTTTTTTCAAAGTATGATGCATTTGTGATATAAGGGAGGAAACCTTCGACTTTGGAATTAAGCGATTTGCTTTAAATTTTGAATTTTCTGTTTTTAATTTATAATACTCTGATTTTTAACATATTATAATTTTAATTTTAGAGTTTTATAGATTGTTATCATATCTGAATTTTAGGTTTTCTAATTTGTATAAATGTCAGTCTTTCAGAAGTTATGATGTTCATACTTTGATGCATGCTTATCAAGTTAAAGTGCAAAAATATTGAGTGTTTAGTTGATTGTCACCTTGACCTTTTATGTACTTACCCCGAACAGTATAGGGGTCATGTAATCAATGATGGCAATCATCCTTGGAAGTTTGAAGTCTGTATGGGAAGAAGTTGCCAAGATATAGGTCTTGACATTGCGACCTTGACATCTGACCTACAGATCCTAAGATGTATGGGGGTCATTTTTTCAATGTAATCAATCACCATGTGAAGTTTGAAGTCTGTATGTCAAATGATTTAAAATTTAACAGCAGAAATAGTTTTCAGTGCTTAGGTAACTGTGACCTTGACCTTTGACCTACCGACTCCAAAATCAATAAGGTCATTCACTCAATGTGTGCAACCATTATTAATATGAATTTTGAAGTCTCTATGACAAATGGTTGTCGAGTTACAGATTGTAAATGATTTACAAACATTTAGGTCACTGTGACCTTGACTTTAAATATACTGACCCAAAAATGTATAGGGTTATCCACTCAATGTGTGCAATCATGATATAAATTTTGCAGTCTCTATAACAAATGATTGTCAAGTTGAATGACTGAAATGGTTTTCAATGTTAAGGTCACTGTGACCTTGATTTTTGCGCTACTGACCCCAATATCAATAGGGGTCTTGCACTCAATATGGGCAATCATCAAATTTAGTTCAAAGACTGTAGGCCAAACAATTCTTAAGTTATCCTCCAGAAACCAAATTGCTAACGGATGGACGGACGTCAAGGACCATAACATATTATGCACCCCTTTGGGCATATAAAAATCAAAGGGCCATAACTCAGTGAAAATTCATTGGATTGGAACAGAATTAAACATGCTTAAGTAGATTTGGAACTTAATATTCTTGCAAAGTTTTATTAAATTCTGACAAATAGTTGCTGAGAAATAGCATGGTTAAATTTAAGTATGAAAAAAATCAAAGGCTGACAACTCAGTAAAAATTCATGGCAGTGGAATGCAGTAATAACATGCACAAACTAACCATCGCACTTATGGTTCTTGCAAAGTATTATTAAAATCTGAATAATAGTTGATGAGAAATAGTCCGGACAAATTTTGTCTATGGATGGATCGACCGACTGATGCATGTGAATCCAACCAACCGATGCACGTGATTCCAACATAGCCCCCAGATATTCTATCTGGGGGTATAATAAACAGCTACATCCTTACTGCCATCATTATAACCTTGTATTTACTGATCAGAAGTGCACTTAATTTCACACATCTGTAGTATTAAAACACTAGATATGACCATCTACTTGACATGATTATTAATACATACCTGCCATACGTCCCGGATCGTCCGGGATTGTCCCGGAAATCGAGGGCCCGTCCCGGAGTCCCGGAAAGACATCCGATGTCCCGGAAAACATGAAAAACGTCCATACCTTTGATCAGGCCAGTCAATTTTTTTGACACGCCGCTAATTCTTTAATTATTCGTTATGATAATATGTTCCGATTCGGTGAATACACCGCGTGTCATTGATAACCAATTAACAAATGACGGCTATCGGTTATTGACTTGCGGTGCATTTATTTGTAAGATATCTGCCCTTCAAAAACTGTCGCCGCGGTAATTGGTGTTAATAGAGATGATACTTAAAATAATATTAAATGCAAACGCGCATAAAACTCGTGGTAAATATTGTAATGTTCGATCAAATCGCGCCGATACTTTTAATACGAAGCATAGACGACGCTGTCATCAAACGCCCGTGATTCAACTTGAATTCGAGTTTATGATGTTAATTAATTAATGGTACACAGTTATTACACAATCGAGGACAAGTGACAAAAATTTCTACTCGTCCTGCATCACCCTCACCAGTCCTGGTGACCTAGGAGATAAAAGATCAGCGGTACTGTGGGGTTTACTGAATGAAAAAAGGCGCAGTGCTCCCCCTTACCCACGCTTCCGGTTTCATTTTGACAGCGTATTTCATGGAGAATTTACTGTCGGTAAACTGTGACGTTATGATACACACATCCATCGGTATATTTCTTGCGGTTTTCGCACTTGTTCTGCAGAATGATCGATCAGAAAATTATACTCGTCCTCCTACCTTCTCCACTCGTAAATACGAGCAAACGTTTTTTTTTTTTGAAGTGGTTGAGAGGGGTGGGGGAATAATCGTCGGGTGGTCGGACCGATTGAGCTTGAAACATTTCTGCAAGCCTGTCAATTACTATGCTCTTGCAACTAAAATAAAAGCTATGAAACTGATGGTACTTATGTGTATTTGAAAGACGTGCACGGCTTTTCCCGCCAAAAACGAAATCCCGTCCAATTTTGTGTATTGCCAATGGTAGGGCATTGAAAGTATATGAATAGTTGTATGTCCCGGAAAATCGGCTCAAATCCCGGAAATTCGATATCAAAGTCCCGGAAATGGCCAGAAAAATTATGGCAGGTATGATGATTAAGGTGTCTGCAAACGGTGTGGTGACCATGCTACCAAAGGTTTAAGCCTTGCATGTAAGACACCAGTCCTGTTAATTAGATGTTATACTAAGATAATTGAACCTATTCACTTCACTTTAAGATGTAAATACCTGCAATCCAGTATAATAATAACATCTTTAGGACCACTGGTGGCGGCGATGTACCAGGGTCGTACTCTGGGGTCATAATCATTGTAGAATCCTGCGAAATTTGTAGACCACTCCCTTCCTGGATATATCCTCACAATACCAGCTGTGGAACCAAAGTACTGCCATCTGGTGATAAAATATGAGAAATTTATAGTACTGCCATCTGGTGGCAAAATATGAGAAATTTATAGTACTGCCATCTGGTGGCAAAATATGAGAAATTTATAGTACTGCCATCTGGTGGCAAAATATGAAAATGTGTACGTAGTTATTGTTTATTTCACATTTATAACAGTGACAGAGTATCCCAAGTTTAATGCAAACCAAGAAATCTAAGACAATATATGACAGATCTGGTAAAAAAGAAAATACAATGTAAGATTCATTTTGAATTCTTCTTCACAGACAGAAAATCATGAATTGTAAAAACTTCTTATACTGAAAGACTCTAAAACAGACTTTGACTTTGTTTTGCATATATAAATAAGCAAAATACTGCTAATATCTATGACTGAATCTAAGGCATTAAATTCTGTAAGATTTGTCAGGGTGATAGAAGTTAAGGATTCTGTTGAAATGGTCTTTTTTTTTTCTTTTTTTTTTTTTAAATCCTGGCAACTCAATTTTTAACCAGACAAGTTCAGCTGAAAAACCTGGTAAATCAGAATGAGGGTGCTGTTTCTGAAAATAAATGTGACCAAATTTCTGCTACTTTGTTTATCTGTTACCATGGTAACATGATGTAGTCTTCAATTTGATCAGCAACTAAGAACAAAATGGCCAAAGTTAAGGACAGATTCAAACTTACAATGACACCATAAATACCTAAAGTTATTTCTTTATGAAACACTGAAACAAAAGTACTAGAGTAATTTACTTCCACTGAAGACTATTACACTTAATATAAGGCCCTCAATGGTACAAATTACTGGAGTAAGAATTTTTTTGTTAACACTTTCCTTCACTACTTATAATTCAGACTATGCAGGCAAGCAGAAACACTTCAAAACTAAACTTATCCCAAGCAAATATCAGTAAACAGCTGCAGAAAGATTTTATTGATTTTTGATAATCCATTACTTTTATTCAAACTCCCTGATTAACACTAATTTGAATAGTATTGCTCTAAACAAATATTGGTATTGGAAAATATCATTAAGTGAGAAATAAACAAAGAATAATTTTAGATGAAATCAATTATTAGCAGCTACAGTAAAAAATGTCACTTTTCTTTACTTAACCCTTAGTCTTCTAAATATCTTAAATGGACTTGTCCATCTTTCAATTTAGACAGATTAACAGGGGTGCTTATTTGAAATTTACCAACTGAATAGGGAATAGTGCAGACCATGATCATACTGCACTTATTCCAAAAACATGGCGAGTAAGGACCTGCTTAAATGTTATTCAGAGTAGATGCATCTTAATTAATATGCATCCTGTGACTTAAAGAGACATTCCATATATTAACTGCCTGATTATACAGGGTATATGTATTGTATTGGCTCAAAAGAGTTAATAATATATTACTGAAAGAAGAACATAATCTTCAAATATTTTCTATTTCGGCATATACATAACAATTGCTAACCATCCCAAAATGGCACAACAACTAAATATAAAGACAAATATGAACACATTCAGTTGACCCTTTTGTACTTAGATTCTTTTACTGAAATATTGCAATTATAAAGAAATAATAATTCAACATCTTCACCATTTTAGGGTATAGCTCTTCAAGAATAAAGTCTTGACTTTTACTTTTTTTTTAATTCAGGGGCACCCCCTCCCCCCATCCATCCCAGGTGTCAAGCTTCACATGCTTCTTATAATTTCTGTTAGAACTCCAAAAGTGGAGCCAGAAAAAACATACAGTCACAGTCTACAGAGTTGAATTTTAATTATGACCAGAAGATAAACATGTAGTGGCAGTAATGGTGCTTGAAAAAGGTAATCCGAAAATAGTTTTCTAAACAAATGAATCATCTCAGTATATAATACAAACCAAGAGAGTTTGAAAGACTCACAAATCAGTATAAGGTTTATTTAATTGCTACAGAATAGAATGTGCTTAAATGTTGCAATTGTGTGCAGAAATATACAATTTTAATACCGGTAATGAATACAGATTCTGCTCTTTATTTGCTAGCCTGAAGCACAAATGTGCAAACTAACAGATATACAAATGTGTCAACCTGAGTGTAGGGTCAATTTCGTGGTTTTCTTTAAACAGTTTATCAAGCTCTGCAGTGAAGTAGACTGTGTTTACTGTACTGACATCATCCCGAGGAACCTCATCAGCAATCTTTACTGTGGACTGGTCCCAGCTTACTTGCTGCTTGAAATAACTGTAGAGTAGAATTATTTATAAACATATAGCTTTTATTCATACTTATATTATTTTTGCTTTAAAACATTCCTTTATATGAATTACTTTCTTTACCTTAACTGTATAGCTGCACATAACGAGTGCAAGCTCCCAATTTTTGCAAAAGACAGGTAAGTATTTGGAATCAAACTCATATATCTAGAACATCAAGTGGATACAATAGTTTAAAGTCTGAACTACCACAGAAGAATAATCAAAACAACACATTCATTTTATATATACTAAAATGATGCCGATGGGTGTGGATTCAATCTGGGTCAATTCTGTCAATGAAATCTGACTTGTATTCTAAATTCCTCTTTTTAACACAAGTTTACATCAGTTTTAGGACATTTTTGAAAGTAATAGATATAAAACTTATGCAAATGATACTAAACAGATAATTTTGAAGAATGATGCCTATATGTAGACATATTTTCTAAAAATAATAAGATTGGCAGTCTATTAGAAAGAAACTGTTACACTGATGACATTAAAAATTACATTACTACATGTATGTATTCAGATATGTACTGTTTCTAATTATGAATTTTTTTTTACCTTACTGCCTCTCATATATATCACATTGAGAGTTACAACTGCATGTTTATAAGAATACAACACATCAAATCTGACACTGGTAAGACTGACGAGAATTGAAATGATTTTAATTGCTTCTCTATGAATCTTTTTAATGTTACATATACAACTATCATGTCCAAACTTAAATATGTTTAAAAACTGAGGTTTACTAGGACCAATATGGGAGTAAAATACTATGAAAGGGGATTTGGTGGGGCGGGGGACACTGTCTTTAGAACTATACATACGGATTGAAGTTTCTATGATCTGGCAATCTCTCCGGAATATCAGAGTCTGCATAAACATCCTGCGATAACATGGACAATTTGCTGACATTTGCACTTCCATTGGCCAGTAAAAACTTGTCATGCAACTCCCGTACCTTTGCAACCAGTCTCTAGAATTAATAACTGTAGTGCTAAACATGTACTCATTTCTTTTATATACAATGTATTTTACAATTTCAGACATGTCTTAATTACTTCTTTGACATACTTCAAACTCAGGTACGTATATTAACATGATTATAGCTGTTCAAGCTATATGGAGAAAATCATCAAACTTTTGAAGTGTCTTTACTAACACCACTATATTTTGATCATTATGTAAATAAACAAAAAGATAAGAAAAATATGTCATAAACTGTAAGTTATTTATGTTATTTATATAGTTGCTAAATACACAATCATGATTGTAATTGCAAAATTAGGTACTTTTAAAATGTCATGCTATTTGTTTGAAGGTCACGACTAATGCCATTACTATGAAAATGAAAAATACTCTTGTTTCCATTCTAGATTATGTCAGCAACATTAGAATGTCACAGAAAAACAAAATATACAACCAGTCTGATTTTCTATCACATTTGACGTTTCTTGCCTCCTAAAGGCTCAAGGTCAAGTTTGCAGTTGAAAGCATTATATAAGAAAATATTAAAAAATATTTGGAACCACAGAGTTTAAAAGTTACTGATGTATGGGTAAGGATATGTGAGCTATACTGTAAAATCTGAATTCATGATTAATAAAATGATGTATCCGGAAAAAAAAACCTACAACAAAAGTTGTCAGAGGAACGACAATCTTGTAACAAACCATTGATAGGTTTTATTTACCTCAGCAGCCTTTTTCTTTTGCTCGAAGTAGTCAGCCAGGTTATCTTTGACCAGTTTCACAATATCTTCACCATTCTTGGTATCGGATAAGTACATAGCCTGGTCAAGGTACCCTTGTGTGTAGTGTTGGTTTATACCATCATAGGCAAGCTGTGAAAAAATAAATTGAAATTTACAATCTTTTCAATAACAAGAGTGCCATGATGGCTTAGATCACTCACCTGAGTACTTTGGCTATGGGGTCTGCTTCTGAGCAAACATCAGAAGCAAACTTACGGTTTCTGACATGAAGATTTTCACAGATATTGAATTCAAAACAAATAGGACCCCAAGGTGGGACTTATTTTGACCCAGGGATATATTTGGAACAAGTTGGTACATCTACCCTACACAATGCTATATACAAAATATTAAGATCTAGGGCTTACTGTTTTAGATATTCATATTTTTAACCTACACAAGTCAATGTAAATCAAATGACCTGGGGAAGGGTCAATTTTGACCATAGGGAAATAATCTGAAGAACCTTTTTAGAGGTCATCTATACAATGCTACATGTACCAAATATCTAAGGGGTAAAGCAGTAAAACAGTTTCTCAAAAGAAGACTATTTAACACAAATAAGGTCACACAGGGGAGTACCAACTTTGACCCAAGGGGCTTTATCTGAATAAACTTGGAAGAGGTCTACTTAGTAGCTTAGTAAGCTTTGAGAAATATGGTTTCAGACAGGAAGACTTTTGGGGTCTTCCCTATAAAAGCCATTGTAAAATCAAGTAACCCCCAGGGGCATGTCCATTAATGATGCCAGGGGCATAATTTGTCAGAACAACCTTAGTAGAGGTTAACTATACATCTGCTACATACTAAATTTCTTAGGTCTAGATCTTCTACATGATGCTAAATATCTAAGCCCTTCTAGGCCTAGTGGTTTCAGACAAGGAGATTTTTGAAGTCTTCGCTGTGTAAGCCTATGTAAAATCAAGTGACCCTCAGCTCAGTCAAGTATTTAATGACACAAGGGCATAATCTGAAAAACCTTGGTAGAGCACCTCTAGATGATGCTCCATTCCTAGCCCTTGTGGTTCCCAATATAAGCCTATGTGAAATCAAGTGACCCCAGGGCAGGGCAATTAATGAACAAAGGGATCTGACTTGAAAAGTCTTGGTAGATGACCTCTAGGTGAAACTGTTTGCAAAATATCTAAGCTCTAGACCTTGTTTTTCAGGCAAGAAAATTTTTTTCCTTTCTGTTGCCAAAGCAACCACAGTTTGTGATGGAATTCAATTCTTTAAACAACTTTGGTAGATCTTCATGCAAGGAATATCCCTGTTTTATCAGCTTTAATATTGCCCTTTAAGCTAGTAGTTTAAGAGGAGATTTTTTTTTTAAGGTGAAAGTGTATGATGCACACAACACTAGGCACATGCCCTGAGCATATGCTCAGATGAGTTAAAAATAGCAATAATAGCTTAACCGTTGTATAAATTTATACAAAATATGTACAAAAGTTATAAAGATCTCTAACCTGTAGAATGTAGTTTTCTATCAGGACTGCCCAGTTCTGAACATCTCCCTCCAGTGACCCCACCTCATGGTGCTCTTCCCCGGGGTATTTCCCTACTGTTACGTGCAGTAACACACAACAAACTGCAACTACAACCAGTCTTGCCATTACCAAATGACTACTTCTCTTCCCCTAAATGCAACCTATATGATGAAAAATTAAATTTTGGCACATGAAAAATACTGTTAGTTACAATATGGTAATAATTATTCTTTCCATTTCATCATAATTACTATACTTTAAGAAAAAAATAAACTTCTCAAGACAATCATTCATTTAACCACCAACAATTCAAAAAGAAAGTATGTGAAGATTTACAGAATAATTTTGCATTCTCTACGTATAAACTCAGGCTGAGCAAAAATGGATCTACACTACAGCACTTTGATTCTTTAAAGGGGCTGTGCTCCAGATGACAAAAAAGAAAGTTTTTTTGTACGTATTATAAATTTCTTGTAATATTTATGATTAATGCTTAAAAAATAACCTACTGACAAAAAATAAGTAAAATAATTACATTATAAATTAATTTTTTTCCCTTTCAAAGTGCTATACCGTAACGCGACGGTATAACTATATTGTATAAGATTTAAAGTTAATATCTGTAATATCACATGCGGCGATAGTGGTGACAGTAAAAGCGTTAAAAATATTTTGTTAACATGAGGGTCCAGAGTTCAAATCAGGCTGGAGCGAAAATATTTTTTTTTATTTATGACTTTTATAATCAGTTTTGAAGTAAAATATTATGTTGTTATAATCTCACGGCATCTAAATATATGATTTATGAAAAAAATTTTTTTATGTCAAATATGGAGTACAGCCTCTTTAAATATTTATAAAATTATTTGAAATGAGGCCACTCAATTAATTCCCTAACAAAGAAACGAAACACATTGCTAAACAAGCGATTTTAATGTAACTTTGCCTTGAACTCCATATGAAAATGCGTCAATATAGAACAGGATATAATATACTGTACAAAATTATGGTCCAGGATAATTCTCCAGGGGAGATTTTTATCTCTACACAATTTGTTGTAGAAAAATACACATAGAATCACATGTATTAGTTGTACAACTGAGCTGAGAAATTAGCATTTAGATAAATTTTATTGCTTTGTGTCTGACACAAATCTAGTAACGTAGAAATAACGAACCTGCCCATTTCCTTCACCCTTAACTCTAGCCTCTGCAGCAATATTGATCTGCACGATTTCGTAAATAACCGAACTGAAAACACCGTCACCGAGCTTTCACGCTTGAGCGAAGCGCAAAATCGATATTTTCTCCTCTGCCATTGATCAGATCTTGGAGTAATAGGAATAATCCATTATTTACAAGTTTTGGATAAAGTCTACGAGAGAAGACATTTTAATGAGATGAAAAGTCAATACATCTTACAAGATCAGAGTAAATAAGTTTAATGAAAGAGTTCGATTAATTAAAAGTTTAGAAGAAATGAAAAGTGCCATTATAAAAACATGAATGAATCAAAGAACTATTGGGAAACGTCTGCAAGTGCAACTGCATGTGTCATTCGCTAGTTTTCCGTCTAGTTCGTTTCATAGTACCTCACAATGTCTCACATACATGAGAGGTTTTGAATAAAAAAGAAACCAAAATGTAAAAACTACCAACTTGAGCTTATTATTGCCAAAAGTCAATACTGACTATACTCTAGACAGCGTGTCAGGAACAATAAAATTATAAAAGACAATAACAAAGAAAACAAGATTTTACTAAAGGTCTTATTAAATCATTTATTTTGAATGTTTAAAATCTATAAAACTTGTTCAATCCACTGATAAAACTGTCACAGTTGGGGTAGCCCTAATCTAGGTCGGTAATTCGTTCCAGAGACGTTTAAAGTCCTTGGGAGGAATGAATTCATGTGATGTTGTGTTTTTGACTGCGGGCTGAGGAATTTGTTGTAAATGAAGCCCTAGGAAGGCTAAAACTATTTATGGTAACAGTAACAGCAAACAACTACCAGTTAATTTACTTAAAATAAATTAATTATCAAATGACAATAGGAGAAAAATAAACTCTAGCTAATCTTTGTAACGCAAAAAGTAATATCTATCTGATCATGTTATGGTCAAAATTTTCAGTGTACATTCATGCAAAAGCGAATGAACTTATTCCATGACTACGACCTTTGAACTGTTTTGAATCCTTTTAGATTACTGGTTGATTGTGGGGCATAGTGCAATATACGAAAAGCATCACATTCCAGAAATGCCCCTTGTTCTTTTCCATGCTCAGTGTATAGAAGTGATACATGGAACATCGGTTAATAACGTCTCATCTGAAAGCCAATAGGTAATTTAAATGGAAGAGCTGGGGATCGAACCTGAAGCCTGCCCCTTCAAAAAATTGCTTGTAAGGTTTTTATGTATAAAAACGGAAAAATATAACTGTGCATACTTCAAGGTATAGAATTTTTTTTAATATTAGGAATAGTAACATAAAACTTTGCAAATTAGCCAATCAACGTTTTATTTCTAACAATCAATACAAACACTTCATCATGTAAAACAATTTTTACAGTAACAAGACGCAGAAGTTGACAGGTATGAAATCTGATTTCACAAGGTCAGTATCGTGTGTGGCCTCCATTGGCGTTCAAGCAAGCACGGCAGCGACGAGGCATAGAGGCAACTAAGTTGGCGATAACTGCCTGTGGAATGGTGTTCCAGATGTTGACCAATGTCTGCGCTAGTTGGTCCAGCGTGAGAGGTTGGTTACGTCTTTGACGGAGGCGTCTCTTCATCTCATCCCAAACGTGCTCAATTGGTGAAAGATCTGGTGAAACAGCGGGCCAGGGTAAGACACTCACGTTTTGCTGAGCCAGAAACCCGGTAACTACACGTGCTACATGTGGCCGAGCGTTGTCTTGTTGAAACGTCATGTTACGCCCTTGACGTTGAAGAAATGGCAGCACGTGGGGTATGACAATCTCATCTCTGTAACGAACACCCGTTAAATTGCCACGGACAATTACAAGCTGGGTCCTGCCTTGAGATGAGATACCTCCCCAAACCATTATCGACCCACCACCACCAAAACGTTGACGTTGAAAAACACAGGGATCCAAGTAACGTTCTCCGCGACGCCTGTATACACGAACTCGTCCGTCCGAACTTTCTAAGTGAAACCGCGACTCGTCAGTAAACAGAACATTCTTCCAATATGCTCTTGGAAGCCTTAGATACTGTCTGCACCACTGACGTCGACGTTGTCGATGACGTAAGAGAAGAGTAGGACGTATCGCAGGACGTCGTGGAGTAATGCTGTGCTCTCTTAATCGGTTTCTAACAGTTCGTCCACTGATAGGTCTCAAGCCAGGAATTGTTCGTGCTGTTAATGTGGCCGGTTGAAATCGATTCCGTAGGTGTGTAAGCCGGATATAATTGTCTTGACGGATTGACGTCACACGTGGACGCCCTGGACGTGGTAGATCACGGACGTTGCCACGTTGCTGAAATCGTCGCCAAAGTGCTGATATGGTGTTTCGGTTAACACCAAAACGCTGCGCAACAGCATTTTGAGGAATGCCTGCTTGGAGCATACCGACGGCACGTAGGCGATCATTTTCTGAGATGCGTGGCATTGTCTTCAAAGACTTAAAATCCAAATTAAGGTGTTTTTCTGAACTGCTGGGTAGCTCACTATAATTTGACGGTTTAAATAACTCGAAACAGCATGTACGAGGATGTTAACATAAAGAAACACGTAAAAAGCGCGACCGTTACGGGCTATAAATTTTGCACGTGCAACTCGCGAAAAGCAGTATTATTGAAACAAGATTACCTTGTGAATTACACAAAAGAAATCTGCTAAAATAATTTTATACCTAATAAAAGATATTAAGTATTTTAGTGTGCACAGTTATATTTTTCCGTCAGTATATTACAGGTGGCCATTCGTAACAACTCTGCAGGTTCCGTATTTGCGCTTAGATGAAGAGAATCGGAGACGGAGGAGGTGCAAAAACTCTCAACATAAGAGTAGAAGATAAAGCGAAAGGATCTACGTGCTGGTCCGTGAAACTTGTGAAGCACGTGGACGAATCTCGGAAAAACGAACACCATCTGGATTAGAAGAAAAGTTAGGATTTTTGTGCGTGTCTGTAGCAGTGGTGGTGATGGTGTGTGTGTGTTTGAGGGTGGGGGAAGCAGGGAGTATGTGATCAATATAAGTATTTGTATATAATGAATACAGCAAAGCAAATAATACATACATTTTGTAATTTGTATTTTTACATTTTATTTTATTTAAAGACCCAGTATTTTGGGTCTTTGTTTTATATTGTAGCATTGTCATTGTGTTTAACGTGCAATTTAGCAATAAAACTGACAGTTACAATTAAGTTTTTCGGTACACATATACTATTCAAAACAATATAGAGAATACTTATATTTTACATTTCACTATATAAAAACGGGGCAGAATACAAGTAAAAGTCTCTCTACTCGAAAAGACAGAAGCGCCGTTAAAACAGCAAGACTTCTGCGAAATTCATAGCAGGTATAAATCATTTTTTATGCATTAATGTCATTGGGGTGATAAATGAAGCTCAGCAAAATCTAATAACAGTAACGAGTATTACAACCCTGAGCTGCCACAAAAGGCCAAACATTGACGTCTCATGGAATCGAGCAATTGTCGCATACCGCCACATCAAAAAAGTGCAGCGTTTTCGCCTTTAGAGAAAGTTCTTATTGAAAATTTGCAAACGGCTGTTTCTTTGTGCACAAAAATTGGGGTTTATCCTGGATGGGACATCCCGGAATTTGTCATTACACAACTGGGTTCACCGTTATCGACCCCAACTTATGTTTATCCACAATGAGGCACCCCCTCATTGCGGTTATCTAGTATGGGCCCCGAGTTGCATTATCCAATGATATGGGGTCCACTGTTGTCTGTCCAAAGTGTGTACAGTTGCAGTGGGGCCCGTTGATGTTGATCTCTTAGTGCATTGTTTCGAGTTCTAATCCTGTTTTAATGTCGTTCTGATAGTAACCCAGTATAAGGCGTTTTCTTTAATCAAAACATAGAGAAAGGTCACAAAGTAAACCTCGAAAATTTTTAGTTGATTATTTTTCATGAAGTAAAATGTCTGTCTAGCTTCGGTAAAATCAAATTATTTAATCGTTGATATCTTATGTTAATCTACAAACCATATTTTAAGACGATTTAACATTATAAACATATTTAAAACGAAATACTTTTAATGAAGACCAATAATAATAAATAATACAAATTTACAATGGCTTGAGTGGGGATCGAACTAAATCACCAACTCAAATTTAAAAATTGGGTATTCTTCAGGGTGTAGCTACTGCATTAAACCTAAACTATCTTTAACCTATTAGCATCAGTTTGCTTAGGAAATACATGTATATTTACCAATATCATTCATTTAGGACATACTGTAGAATTGTTTGCCACTCCTAAGTTAGCCAAGAACTTTTATATCTGGGAATTATGCTGGTTAGTCTATCCGTACAGCATTGTTCTGGCGAAGGAAATAGGTGACAATGTTAGCCCAGTAAGGTCTTGCATTATAGTAATGTAGCACAGTCTGAGGGCCAATGAAGTTTCAGAATCTCATCCTGATACCGCACTGTAAATTGAGGGTACCATCAATATCATAAAGATAAGTCCTGTGGTGAGAACCCGCCCTTCACCATCACACTACGTACCAAATTGATTTTGCTCACGTCAGGAAACAGTTCTTCTGGGCGCATGTGCACAGGAATGCAGCCATAATTGTGCTACAAAGAGAAACTTTACTCGTCAGTGAACAGCACAGAAGACCACTGATGACGTGTTGACTGACGATGATGACGTGCCCATGCGTCACTGGCTGCTCTATGGCGAGGAAGTAAACGTGGTCTCACCACTTGGCGTCTTGGACGGATGTTCCTCTCTCGTAGTCGGTTCCTGAGTGTCTGATCACTAACGTCAGTGCTAGGAGGATTCTGTAGCTGGCTGAGGTTATTGGCGGTGACAGTTCTTTGTATGTTTGCACACAAACAATGTATTGCTAATCTCGCTGTGATGTGGAACGTGGGCGTCCTGATCTCGGTCTGTCCTGTACAGTTCCTGTTTGCAGAAATCTCCGACGTTATCTGCAAATTACTGATGGACTGACATTAAGTCTGTGGAGAAATTTCTTCATCGAGCCACCCTATGGCCATAGCGCTTCCTTCCAAGGTGAGATGACGACGTGGTGGCATGTTCAAGGCAACTGATATTTTGTTGAGCCAGGTGGCAGTTTTAGAGGATAACTGCAAATTGTGTGAAGATGGAAGTATACAAAATCATGCTTGTCGTGCATAATCAACATTTGCATGCTTACTGTGAAGACATTGAAAAAAATCAGTTATTTCTTGAAAATCACAAATTTTCACACAAAGACATCGGGTATGAAACGCACAGAAATCTCAGTGCACCTTACGTAATACATTGGTAGACAAGACAGGTTAACTATTGATCTGAATAACAATTAAGATCTCTGCAAATTGTAAAATGACCTTAAATACAAGGATTTAAGTATACAACAAATAATCTAGGTGTTCCCTAAATAGATTTGAGTAGCATATTTGTGAATGTATGTTGTCTTTGAATTACTGATTGGATTGACTAAAGACCTAAATGTCTTTGGATTTGCTGACTGATCCATCGATTGATGACGCGTCGGTAATTAAGGTCATTTAGCACTATGACACTACAGAAAATATTTTTGTTAAAAGAGATGACTGACGTACTGACGGAGCTACTACTTAGAAAATTTCTGAATTAAATTATTTGTATTTCTTTACAAAAGAAATGCATAAGATCGGTATCCATTAACATGAAATTATTCGCGCTTCGATCTAAATTGTTTCTAATTTTGGTAGTATGGTTCGATTTAAGCGGGAGATTTGCTCGTGCACAGTGTTAGAAAGTTGCTGGGTGTATCTCGCCACTCTTGGGAGCGATTCAGTGGCAACGCGCTGGACTGGTAACCGAGGGGTCGCGAGGTTGATCCCACGCTTCTCTTTTAAAATTACTAATTGTCTTTCGGATGAGACTATATAATCTTTATCAGCCAGTTTCCGTGGTTGCAGAAAGGGGATTAACTGTATTCAAAGCCTTTGTTAGTATCGGTCTTTATAATAAAATCCGTTCATTTGTTGGGCTGAAACAGAAAACTGTTGCTAAAACGTTAGTACTCTAGTTAATTAAAGTAATTTGTGAGCGAAAAACGTACCCTTAAAGGTGAATTATATCTTCAATGTAGTTACAGGCCCATTCCAGAACTGGATTTTCATTTTTACCAAGGAGAAATATAAACAAATTTAGCTCAGTTCAACTTAAATTTTACAACCCTAATAACAGCCAGTGTCCCACTAAGTGTGCACGACTTCTAGGAAAGACAAGCCTCTATTATAAACTGCCAACTTCACATAATAGGACAATGTCTTTAGTGAGGCTCAAACCTAAGGCCTCTATTATAAACTGCCAACTTCACATAATAGGACAATGTCTTTAGTGAGGCTCAAACCTATGGCCTCTATTTTAAACTGCCAACTTCACATAATAGAACAATGTCATTAGCGAGGCTCAAACCTATGGTCTTTAATATAAACTGCCAACTTCACATAATAGGACAATGTCATTAGTGAGGCTCAAACCTATAGTCTTTATTATAAACTGCCAACTTCACATCATAGGACAATGTCATTAGTGAGGCTCAAACCTATGACCTTCTATCAGTGAAGGATTACCCAGAGTTATATAACAGTTACTTTAACAGCTAGAAGACAGAGTCGAGTTGTATAGGACTGGATGTAACTGAACAGAAAACCAAAACTATAGTTTGTTAATAAGCATTTATTTCATAAATGTAGTCTTATGCCTATGTAAAACATTACAGTAATAGTGATTAGACATACTTCTGCATGATTTTGCTTGCTGAATTGCAATTAAATGATTGATAAGCACAATGTCCTTTAGTTAATCAAAAACACTCATAGACAAACAAGACATAAAAAATTTGTTCTGAAAAAATATGCAAAGAACACATTTTTTTCCCAACATGATATTGTCAAAACACTCATCAATGACAATGACCGGCAGGCCTTTGTGAGATACACAAAGTTCCATTAATTTAAATAAAACGATACACAAAGTTCCATTAATTTAAATAAAACGTTATCAATATATAACTATATAAATAATGACGAGGTCAAAATAGTTCACTTTTAGCAATGCTTAAAAAAGGACCAAAAATGAATTCAAAAGTTCCGTAAACACAGCTCAGTGTAAAACACAAATTCATTTTGCATTTAATGAAGCAACAAAAGTCTACTTTTAATAATGGCTGAAGTTATATTGTGTCCAATTACTTTGAAGTATTTTTCAAATCTGTGGGTAATTAATTTGGGTAAATCAGCATTTATGTCAACAAAATATGATTCAGCATTAATAATTTCAAACTGATCGTGGTGCTACATAGGTCCTGATCAATTCACTTCCATAAATGTTTACTAATAAACACTGACCTATACTTAAAGTTCTAAAAAATGTATATTTACAATCAAAGAATTTAGGGCCAGAAAACCATAAGCCAGGTGGGTTAGTGGTTTAGCAAAATCTACTAGCCCAAATAGGTCTTTAAAAGCCCCAAAAATGTTAAACAGTGGGAAATAAAGTCAAGAATAATGAATACAGTTATTTTCTATTTTATTCTCTTGAGAAAAGATAAGTGAGTTTTTCAATTTAAAGTTCAGTCATTTTATTGTCATCCTCATCTGACAACCAACTATCACAGGCCAGTCAGGCTTGTGACTTGGAAAATTATATGGGCCCGACCAAAATTCTATTAGTCTCAGGCTATCGGGCTACTGCTAAATTTGCTGGCTGTATTTAAACATAATATACAATATACAATTGTAAAAAGTACAATTAAAATCAATGAATACAGACTATTGTTCAGTAAAAAAGCTCAGCCTATATCTTTATCAATATACAGTCATTCAATATCTTGTAACAAGGTTGTTGAATACTCTATTACATCCATTTTGAAGCTTCTTTATTGTGTAGTAACTGATACAATAAATAAAGTCATAATTCCTTAACCTGCTGAATTTTTGTAATGGATTTGCCCAGCTTTGAATATGGAACAGTCCATTCAAAGTTTAAGGGATTTCAATATCAAAATACAAAAATGGGGCTACCAGCAGTATAGAGCCTGGTCAGACTGCACGGATGGCTTGGCCTGGCTCTATACTGGTGGCAAATGCTAATCACTTTTGGTTCCAGCAGGTTAAGGGTTATTCTTAAACATAATATATGATTTCCAAGAACTCATGGTGCCAACTGAGGGTCTTCCACATCGTCTATCTGACTGAAGGCTTCATATATATTTGCAGCTAAAGTCTTGGTTTCATTTAACAACAACAATTCCTGGAATATTAACACATTCATAAATGATTCATACGTACTCTGATGAGTCACTGGCAAGGATTCTTATTCTCATATCTACAGGTATTAGATACCCATCCATACTATAAATGAAATACTAATAAAATCTGCTGTCAAATACCACCTCTATATTAAAATTTCTGTATTAAATGACATGTACATGTATGTTATCTGTTCGACTTGTAAAGGGTGACATTATAATTGCATATGACATAAAAAAGGACATTACTATATACCTAATTGTATTTCAGGAAGAATTCAGTGTATATTATAAAAGGAATACTATAAAAGGGTTTTTATCTAGGCGCACAGATCATTCACACTGACTGTGTGTATTCTGCCATTTACACCTGAGGCTCCGCCTTTTATGCGATGGTAAATAAACGACCGATTGAAAGATTCGAACGCTCAGATTACACGGTTATAATATTCCACTTATACCCAAAACTCATATAAATTGTACAGTGTACCCAATGTATTAGGCAATTCTATGTTACATATACATGTGTACTTATAATATTAAATACATTCTACTAAAAATTTATGGGGGTATTACCTGAAATATTATTGACTGATCAACATACAATGGAAACTATGTAATTATAGGCACAGGAAAGTCAGACCATTATCATGAGCAGGTGATCATGGTTGGTGCTGATTCAAAAGGCAAAAACTATTACCGGCAGCAAGGTCAAGATTAAAACGAACCTACACTCATGCTTACCTGGACCAAAGGGTTAGGAGCATCACTTCCTAGTTTGTATAACAGACCACTAAGACATGGTATCAATTTTGCTAGAGGAATAGAGACTTCATGTAATCTGTAAGAATTACAAAATAAATCAATCTGTAAGAATTACAAAATAAATCAATATATTTAATATTTTATAGAAGTTTCAAGGTGACAAATCTTTTAACCAAACACATATAAGTTTCTCATGATTTTTTCATACTTACATGTATGTCTGGCTTTCCGACATAAATTACTTACTGGTATTAAAACTTTTTACATTTTGCTTTTGTAAATTTGAACTGACTATACTTGAGCAAGTTGGCAATGATAACCCTATATTGCTCTGTTTGCTCACCTGAGTACAACTGTCCTTATTGAAAAACATAATCATAGACAAGTGTAATCAGAAACAGTCATGATGACCTAGTTTTTTCTTCGATCTCAGCTGGTAATCACTTTTTGACCACTCAAGACAAAGTTTGGAACTTGGTCAAGGTATCATTTAAAGAAAAATTGTAAACAAGTATAGGGAATAATGGATAAACAAGAGGACAATGGTGGCCCTACATAGCTCACCTAAGTACCACTGTCCTTACTGAAATTAGGATAATCAGATTTAATCTGTCACAGTTTTTCATTCCATCTAACTTAGGTTTAGTCATGAGCCCACATGACCCAGTTTTAATCTCTGTCAAAAGATCATATAGAAAATATTCTAAGTCTAGCAAAAATTGGATAAAAATAACTGACCTATTAAGGTATTCACATAACTTTCCACTGATCTGAGCTGGTTCTGCTACTTTCGACCCTACACGCCCCTGTTTTAAATTCATCCAAAAAAAAAATCCAGACAAAATATTTTGACCAAGCTTTAAGCTGACTGGACCAAAAATGTGGCCTCTAGATTGACCAAGTTTTCCACTAACAGAAGCTGGAGATTTGGATTTTGACACCGCATGACTGGGCGCATGACCCTGCTTCATCAACACCAAAATTCTTAACAAGTATCAGAATGATAAGGTGACCAAAGTTAATGTAACTTTAGTGTTCACAAAGTTTTCCACTGATCTGAGTTGGTATCATCCTAGATTTTGACTAAAAATGACCAAGCTTCAATCTCTTCCAAAATATCATCAAGATATGGCCAAAAATGTGACTTCTTCAGTATTCTCAAGGTGTTCCACTGATCTGAGCTGGTGACCCCGTCTTTGACCCTATTTCTAACTTCATCATAAAAAAAACAATTTGACTAAGTTTCATTACAGCTGGGTCAAGAAAAGGGTCTTGGCTTCTTCGCAAGTTTCATGAAAGATGTGATACAAGATTAAAAATGTGTTTTTATGAAAAAATTAACAGCTTTGTTGCCGATCTAGAGATGAACTTTGAGATTCTCTCAAATTCTATTTGTCCTTAACATGACACTGCTCTAGTAGCATCAATGGATAATTTATTTTACTTACTGAACTAATGAATTTCCATTTTTCTGTAAAGGTTGGTAGAATTCCGCTAAGTAATCAACTAGTTTTGCAAAACCTCTGTCTAATGCTGTACTGAACACAGTGTGAAAATCATTGCTGCAATACAAAAACATATTCTAATTCAAATGTCAAATCTTTATTGTTGTTGTTTTTCTTTTTCCGTATTTTGTATTAACAGAAACTCCTTAAGATTTCTCAATTACATGCAGATACTTTATTTAGAAGTTCCAACCTCTCATAGTGATTTGTTTACTTTGATTTTTTAGCACATTTTACGTAACTCTTAGAATTTTTTTTTTTGGCACATTTTACATAACTCTTAAATTTTTAGCACATTTTACGTAACTCTTAGAATTTTTTTTTTGGCACATTTTACATAACTTTTCACTTTTGTTTACTTCTGGCAGTTTTATTTTCTGATGACATATGTATTTATTTGTAAACAACAATAACTTATAGCTTTTTCTGAACCATAATTATTTATAGATAAATCAAGGGTCATAACCTTTCTAGAATATCCTCTGTCTCTTGTAACAACTTCAAATATAACTCTTCTCCAGGTAAGTCATCCTAAAATTGAAATTTGCTTCATTTGATTATGAGTATCATGTGTTTTGAGAGTAAAGATGAAAAATCTTTGTAGAATACTTTTCAGAAAAATGAAATAATCTTCCTTTGCTTAGAGGTATCTTTTCCGTTATGATGGATTCGTTTTTTCAAAACGGTGAATGAGTCAACAAACTCAGATTTTACATCCCTCTCAATAACTATGGTTGTTTTGGGACTGGCCCACTGAACCGCAAACTTCTGATTTGTAGTCAGACGTGTAGTCAGACGTGCAAACCACAAGACCACCAAGGACAGACTTTTTTCAGAAAGAATTTTGTATGTCATTTATCTATGAGAAATGACCTAATTTGCAGTTATTTTTGTCAAGAGATGTCTTATTTGATTAAATGAGTCCTCTTAACATCAAACAAGAGGGCCATGATGGCCCTGGATCGCTCACCTGAGTACTTTGGCTGTAGCTTTGCTGCTAAGCAGTATTTCATTTTTTTAATTGAAAATATGTAAGTGCCTACAAACCAAATATGTAAAATATCAGTCAATAAATAAAGGCTCTATGACAGAAAGTAGAAATATCTATTATAAGCTATGGTGACCTTGACCTTGACCCAGTGACCTCAAACCCTACCCATGGGTAGACGTTCATGCAAGGAACCTATATACTGAATATCAAAGATATTGGTCTTTAAATGAAGGCTCTATGAGGTAGAGTAGATAAATCTATTTTTAGCCTCCATGACCTTTAACCTAATCTAATAATTTTAAAAAGCTTGATAAAGCTTGCTTCATGCCAAATTTTAAAATTCTAGGCCTTGTGGTTTCAGACAAGAAGATTTTTAAAGATTTTCTTCTATACTGCTATTTAAAACTTATGACCCCTCTGACGGGGCCAATAGTGACCCCAGGGATATTTTTCAAACAAATTTGGTAGAGGTCCACTAGACAATGCTGCATACCAAATACCTAAGCTGTAGGCATTGAGGTTTCCAGTAAGAAGATTTTTAAAGATTGCCTTTTTTACATATAAAGGGTCCCCGAGGCGGGGCCAATTTTGACCCCAGGGCCAACATATAAACAATACTGGTAAAGGTTCTCAACACAATACTCCACACCAAATATCTAAGGTCTAGTCCTTTTAGTTTCGGAGAAAAATGATTTTTCATGTTTTTCCTATATAACTATATGTAAACCAAGAGAACCCTGGGGCGTGGCCCATTTTGACCCGGGGACATAATTTGAACAAACTTGATAGACATCCACTAGACAATGCTGCATACCAAATATCTAAGCTGTAGGCATTGAGGTTTCCAATAAGAAGATTTTTAAAGACTGCCTTTTTTACATATAAAGGGCCCCCGGGGCGGGGCCAATTTTGACCCCGGGCCAACATATAAACTAGACAATGTATCATGCAAAATATCTTAGCCTTAACTTTTGCGGTTTCAGACAAGAAGATTTTTGAAGTTTTTGCTATGTACATATAAGGAAAACCCCTGACCTCTGGGGTGGGGCCAATTTTGACCCCAGGGCCATAATTTGACTAACTTTGGTAGAGGTCCACAAAGTAATGTTACATGCAAAAAATCTAAGATCTATGCCTTATGGTTCTAGAGAAGAAGATTTTTGAAGATTCCACTATATATTTCTGTGTAAAACTGATAAGCCCCGGGATGAGGCCAATTTGACCCCAGGGGTCATGATTTGAACAACCTTGGTAGAGGTCCACAAGATAATGCTACATGCCAAAAAGTTAAGCTCTAAGCCTTATTTTTCTAGAGAAAAAGATTTTTTAAGATTTTACTATAAACATATAGACAAAACAACAAACCCCTGGGGCGGGGCAAATTTTGAACCCAGGAGCATAATTTGAACAATCTTTGTAGAGGACCTCTACCCAATGATACATGCAAAATATCAAATCTCTAGGCCCGACAGATTCTGACAAGAAGATTTTTTAAGATTTTCCCTATATAACTCTATGTAAAATGCGCAACCCCTGGGGCGGGGCCGTTTTTGACCCAAGGGCCATAATTTGAACAATCTTGGTAGAGGACCACTAGGTGATGCTACATACCAAATATCAAAGCTCTAGGCCTTAAGGTTTTAGACAAGAAGATTTTTGAAGATTTTCCTTTTGGCTGCCATGGCAACCAGAGTTCTGCATGGAATCAAATTCTTTGAACAATTTTGGTAGAGCTTCATGCAAGGAACATTTCTGTGAAGTTTTGCTGAAATTGGCCCAGTGGTTTAGGAGGAGATGTTCATTAAAACAAAAGTTTACGCACGGACGCACGCACGCACCAACGACGGACATTGACTGATCACAATACCTCAGCTTGTGCACTACGTGCACAGGTGAGCTGAAAATGAAATAATCTTCCTTTGCTTAGAGGTATCTTTTCCGTTATGATGGATTCGTTTTTTCAAAACGGTGAATGAGTCAACAAACTCAAATTTTACATCCCTCTCAATAACTATGGTTGTTTTGGGACTGGCCCACTGAACCGCAAACTTCTGATTTGTAGTCAGACGTGTAGTCAGACGTGCAAACCACAAGACCACCAAGGACAGACTTTTTTCAGAAAGAATTTTGTACGTCATTTATCTATGAGAAATGACCTAATTTGTAGTTATTTTTGTCAAGACATGTCTTATTTGATTAAATGAGTCCTCTTAACATCAAAAAATCAATTGCTAAATCTAAAAATAGACTTTTTCATCATGCATTTTAGACAGTCAGATTTTTCATTTATGGAATGATAACTTATTGAAAGTAAAGAGAGAATGATGTAAAACCATTGTAAACTTGAATATTTTTAACAACATTGACATTTAAAGTCTGCACTCATTATTTCATCAAAGAAACAAAAAGCTATACACATGTTCTAAAACTGCTAAATATGCTAAGCATCGTCAACAGAGGTGCCTGACTCATCTTACATAAGGAGTGTTGAATGAAGACAAAATACATTAGCAAAAATTCTGGATAGCTGGCTCCACTATACAAGAAAATTTGTACACTACATGTATTAAAGAAATTACAGTACCTGCCCAGACGTTTTCCAGGTAATTAAGTTTTCACACAGAGGCATAGTTGGGATTTCCTTTATACTAACTTCATGACCATTTTCTATTCTTTCACGAACATGTTTGATAATTGCCTCTAGGTTTTGAAGAGACAACTTCTCCTTGAGAGATAAACTGAAATTAGAGTGAAAAAGTGATACTCATTATGATTTACTGTTTCACCTCTCACTAGTTTCTTGTTTTTTTCATTGGACAACAGAAGTCATATGGTGGTGACCCACTATTTTCATTGGATAACAGAAGTCATGTGGTGGTGACTCACTATTTTCTATACTAGGTCAGTAGCTGACCCACTATTGGCACACAGGTACAAAATGGCTGCCTTCAACAAAGTTTGTCTTTTTTATCATTATTTTCCTCCATAACATTACAAAATTTAACAAATATTCTCTTTTATTAAAATTGTTGTTTTATCAATTTCTTCAGAAATTTTTTTATTTCAGTAATTGGACACTTTGATATCAGTGTTTCTATCAATTAAGCTGCCCGCCAGTTTTAATAACATCAGTTACTAAAGTAAGACTTTACATATAATATGAAAAATATAAGTGCAATTTTCAATATCTTTGCTATGTTCACAGAAATTTACAAACAGTTGTAGTGTCACAAACAATATGTAATCTGATAATGATTTTTTAAACTCAGACAAGTAGAACAGACTAGTGAGGATAAAAGTTTGTAGTCTGAAGTTAGTTGTAATACACAGATACAACAAACAAGCAAAAATATAAGCTCTTTTAAATCTATTTAAATCTACGTACTTTTAACAAAAACATGCACTGTGATTTAAATGTATCAAGAAATGCTTTTATAAATGAGGGTTACTTACATTTTAATATGCATTATTCATTAAAGTGACTTTTAAGAAAAAACAAACAGGCTTTACATAATTCTCAGAAATACTATCCCCACTGTTAAACTAGTTTTCACTTTCTAATCTAAACACAAGAAAGTGGGGAAGGTAATTGTAAGAAATGGTAACTGCTAATTAACTGTTAAAATAGCCTTTCCAAGAACAGACAAGCATATTATAAATCTATTTTACCAAGCAGACACACAATTTTCCACAGCCTTACCTTGTTGTTTCTTTATATACTGCTTCTTTGACTTTTGTAACTAAATTTTCAACCCCTGAATAATACAAACAAACAAAGTCAACATCTCTACTTTAAAAAAACTTTTAAAAGTGAGACTTAGGAATTTTACAATATTCTACTCTGTTTTACTGAAATCTTGAGTAATTTATATCATATGACCCCCTGTGCTATGATCTTGTGACCAAGGTTACACTCATAGAAGAATCCTGAGATGGCCAAACTTGCATTAAAGCCAAAAGTAATCTCTAACAGAAACCTTTTACAATAAGAAACTACAATGCAACTGAAAAACTGAGGGCCGTTTTCTAAGGTTGGTAAAACTTGTGGCCCAACTCATTTACTCTATTGGAATATACTTTTTATTTTCAATCAATGAAATTGTCTGTAGTGTTATATATGTTTGTGTGTACTTTTTGTGTGTTTTTTTATTATTATCTTTATAGTAATAAAATACGATTTAATAAAAAAAAACTGAAAAAAAAATCAATTCTCACATTAAGATACATACTGGCAGCATAGCATAATTATTACGAGGCCCAACAACTCTAAATCAACCTTTTGAACCTTTCTGTTTTCTTTCTAAAAGCACTCATAATTTTTAGAATCAAAGCTTAACAATGCCTCTCTGAAATACTATCATGAAAATTTCTTTAAACACCAGGACTAGCTATAGCATGGCACTGAGCCATTGAAAATATTTTACCATTTTCTTATATCATATAAAGTTACTGAAAACTATAGACACTCTACAAATGTAACTGATGGTGTGATATTATCCCTGATTGGTATCATTATATAATTCTTAAATTACATGGTTTCCAACTGGTCCAATGCAAATCATGTTTGTGTCAATGGAGAGTGACATTCACCTCGTAAAAGAGATAAAGAGATAAACATTGTGTCATCATATTATGCCTGTGTTTTCTGTAACAGCTTAACCCCTGGAATTTCAACACAATATAAGTATCTTTGTATGTGACATCTGTGACCATTCCAGTTTAAAAAATAAGACAATAAAGTTACATTTTGTCCATCTTTTAAATCATATAAAAAAACTGTTTCTGTATGATGATATCAGTGAATTTTCTAGTCTATAGAACTAGCAATATGATATTTACATTGACCTTGGTAAATATCTCATTAGCCAGGTCGATAAACTGGCATATTCACCTCTTTGTCCTTATCATCAATGTGATATTAACTTCAGACTTCTGCTTCTGTAAGTATCACAATGACCAGGTCCATAACCTGTCATATTCACCTCTTTGTCCTCATCATCAATGTTTTAACTTTAGCCTTCTGCCCCATTGAATATCACATGAGCCAGGTCCATAAACTGACATATTCACCTCTTTGTCCTCACCATGAATGTGATATTAACTTCAGCCTACTGCCCTAGTGAATATCACACTGGCCAGGTCCTTAAACTGGCATATTTGCCTCTGTCATTGCCATCAACGTGATATTTACTTCAGCCTTCTGCCTCAGTGAATATCACATGGGCCAGGTCCATTTATTGAGATATTCAACTCGGTATTATACATTAACACAATGATTCAGAATCTCACTAGCTCAGAATTACCTTTTTCAAAAAATTCCCTGATCAGACTGAGGTACTTTTCCTGTACTGGAGTAGGTGTCACTGGCACTGCTGTATTTGAACTCTGAAGTTGTAAATTAAACATTCTATCAGCACCTTTGATGCTGTCATTTTCATAGCACTTTTCATTTTTTTCACTTTTTCTCTTTTGCTTATTTAACCACCTTTCCCACTTTGATTTCTGAAGGTATGATCAAATGCATCTTGTATTTTTTTAAACAACTGTAAATAAAAACATAAAAATGAAGTATCACAAGAATTAAACAAAACCACTATAAAAACAAGAGCACCTCTTGGCAGAGCTTTATATGCCCGAAGGGTGTTTTCTCTAGGTATGATGCATTTGTGATACAAGGGAGGAAACCTTAGGCTTTAAAATTAAATGATTTGCTTTAAATTTTGAATTTTTTGACCTCTGATCTACTGACCCCAAAATCAATAGGCATCATTCACTCAATGTGAGCAACCATTACATAAATTTTGAAGTCTCTAAGACAAATGATGGTCAAGTAACAAAGTGTAAATGATTCTAAACATTTAGGTCACTGTGACCTTGACCTTTCACATACTGACCCAAAAATGTATAGGGGTCATCCATCCAATGTGGGCAATCATGAAATAAAGTCTGAAGTCTCTATAACAAATGATTGTCAAGTTACATGGTGGATATGGTTTTCAATGTTAAGGTATATGTGACCTTGACCTTTGACCTACTGAACCCAAAATCAATAGAAGTCTATAAGACAAATGGTTGTCGAGTTACAGAGTGTAAATGATTCTAAACATTAAGGTCCCTGTGACCTTGACCTTTCACATACTGACCCCAAATGTATAGGGGTTATCCACTTGATGCGTGCAATCATGATATAAAGTTTGAAGTCTCTATAGCAAATGACTGTCAAGTTACATGTCAGAAATGGTCATCCACTCTATGTGGGCAAGAATCACTTGAAGGTAAAAGACTGTAGGCCAAAGAGTTCTCAAGTTGTCCTCCAGAAAACAAATTGCTAACGGATGGACAGACAGATGGACAGATGGACGGATGCCCTGGACCATAACATAATATGCCCCCTTCGGGCATATAGAAAAGATGAATAACTTAAGTGAATAAACTCAGCACTGCCACCACCTTAAGTAATACCTACATGTATTCCTTTGAGGTTGCAAAAAAGATAGAAATGTGTCCAGGGCACATGCATGCTCAGACTTTAACTATGTCAAGGATCATAACTCTGCATTTCCTGGCTGAATATTTATGCCAAGTGTGGTGACTCTGCCTATCAGACAATCTGTAAGCATTCAAACTAAATTTGTTAATCAAAACCATAAAACTGAATCTTCTGGGTGCAGCCAAGTGGGAACCAAAGGTGCAAAACTTTTTATTTAAGAATTTCTTAGAAAATTGGCAACTATGGGACTTCTTTCAAGTGGGTAAAGGGACATAAGTCTGAATCTACCACCGCCTCTACAACAACTTTACAAGACGCTCATCATTTGTGTGAAGTTTGGTGACTCTGATTTTCAGACATTTTTACACATGTCAAACACAATCAATGTGACAGATGGAAAGACAGAGGGACAAACAGATGGAAAAAACTTAATCTCTGGACCTGATATATAAAAAAAGATATTTACTTTAGCTTTTGAAGTGTGCAAAAATCGAATTCATTAAGTAATAGATTTAGCTATGCCCATCTTTATCAGTCAATATCTTTAAGGAATAACATACTATGCCTTTATGTTGCTTCATGTTGTCAACAAACATATAACCGCCAATAATATTTAGCTGTACACGTAACATCATACACATCAAAGTACACGTGTACACAACTGCAATCACTCTCGTAAAACCTGAAAAGCACAAACATTTTAACATCACAAAACCTTTCATAATAATGGAAAGAAAACATTATCTGTATAGCAGTTCTAGAATCAATTTTTATGAGACACTTGCGTTCAAAGAAGTATAAGGTTAAGACAAAGTCTTGCAAACAATAAAAATGTCAAAAGAAAATATAAAATGAACGGTCTTGGTGCTAAGATTACCCGCATGGTACAGTAGTTAAGATCACCAGTTTGGTACAGTATTTTGATCACCTGTGTGGTACAGTAGTTAGATCACCTGTGTGTACAGTAGTTAGATCACCTGCATGGTACAGCAGCTAAGGTCACCTGTATGTACAGTAGCTAAGGTCACCAGTGTGTGCAGTAGCTAAGGTCACCTGTGTGTACAGTAGTTAGATCACCTGCATGGTACAGTAGCTAAGGTCACCTGTGTGTACAGTAGCTAAGGTCACCTTTGTGTACAGTAGCTAAGGTCACCTGTGTGTACAGTAGCTAAGGTCACCTTTGTGTACATTGCTAAGGTCACCTGTGTGAACAGCAGCTAAGGTCACCTGTGTGTACAGTAGCTAAGGTCACCTGTGTGTACAGTAGTTAGATCACCTGCATGGTACAGTAGCTAAGTCATGTGTGTACAATAGTTAGATCACCTGCATGGTACAGTAGCTAAGGTCACCTGTGTGTACAGTAGCTAAGGTCACCTGTGTGTACAGTAGCTAAGGTCACCTGTGTGTACAGTAGCTAAGGTCACCTGTGTATACAGTAGCTAAGGTCACCTGTGTGTACAGTAGCTAAGGTCACCTGTGTGTACAGTAGCTGAGGTCACCTGTGTGTACAGTAGTTAGATCACCTGCATGGTACAGTAGCTAAGGTCACCTGTGTGTACAGAAGCTAAGGTCACCTGCATGGTACAGCAGCTAAGGTCACCTGTGTGTACAATAGCTAAGGTCACCTGTATGTACAGTAGTTAAAGTCACCTGTGTGGTATGGCAGTTAAGGTCACCTGTGTGGTATGGTAGTTAAAGTAACCTGTGTGGTACAGTAGTTAACTTCACCTGTGTGGTACAGTATAGGTCACCTGTGTGGTAAAGTAGTTTAGGTCACCTGCATGGTACAGCAGTGAAGATCACTGACTCAGATTTGTAATCGTTTAACCTCTCATTGCTTGAAGGTCAAAGTTCATGCCCCTTACACACCACAACCTTTTATTTGAGATAGTTGGTGTAACAGAAGATAGGAGTCTTATACTGCTCCTTCCCTTATACAGCTAATTTAAGTTTTAACCACTGAGTGGTTCAAATCAATTTTTTCTCTCTTCTTTTCTTTTAAAATGTTATCTTAAGAAAAAAATCTAATTAATACCTCACAGATTGTAAAAAGGCACACTATTATCACCTGTAGATGTACTTAAATTTACAGAGATAATTTATTTGACAAAAGGTTGAAAATAATTCATGGTCTTTTCAGTGGTTTGAGCTCATGGAAAATACATGTATGTACATACAAAATCAAGGTATTTCTGGTTGACTTTCATACATATTATACCAGTCTGAACTGAATTACCTCAGTCATTCTGATTGTCAAATATCAAAGTACTCACTAAGGAGTTTCAAGTCTTCCCACATCTGTACTTTATCTGTTGGACTGGAAAAAAAAACTTAACAGATTTTTTTTCTGTACACAGTAAATAAATACCCTTGCTGAACTAATCACTTTTGTCACATGTTACAACATGTAATAGCAGGGTTTTTTTTGTTATCAACTTTAGCATAAATATCTGCCTATAATTACCTTTTTTTAAAGAAGAGCAGTTGTCGCATTCTAAGGAACAACTGATGCCAACAGCTTTAAAAGCCATGGTAACCTGTACATTAAACTGACTGACTTGGCAATAAAAAATGTAAATGACTGACCTATTCTTTAACAAAAATCTCCAAAATTATCAAGTATAAACAAACTTGACCAAACTTATCAATGTAAAGTACAGTTTGGCATACTTTTGACATTAATATTTAGAAGAAAAAGTACAGAAAATGCTATCAACAATGGACCTGACAATTTGTTCAAAGAATAACATATTCGATATTATTGTATCTTTCAATCCTAGTAAAAATATATTTAACAAACTGAAGAATGTTCTTGCCCTACACCATTATTAGGTTTGGTTGTACAACTGTAGTTCTTAAACTTTTAAATTCAGACTGCAGATGATTCTTACTTGGATTTGAGCAATTCTGTTATTTCCTCTGTATTCAATAAAGAAACAAGACGTTCCCTCAGAGTTGGTAACATAGACAACACTGAAACAAAAAAACAGGAAAAGAAATTTAACAAAGTTAACATGGCCAAACTATGCCTTGTCAATAGCTATCAACAGAGCAAAGCATGCTTTGCCAATAGCTATCAACAGAGCAAAGCATGCTTTGCCAATAGCTATCAACAGAGCAAGGCATGCTTTGCCAACAGCTATCAACAGAGCAAGGCATGCTTTGCCAATAGCTATCAAGAGAGCAAAGCATGCTTTGCCAACAGCTATCAACAGAGCAAGGCATGCTTTGCCAATAGCTATCAACAGAGCAAAGCATGCATTGCCAACAGCTATCAACAGAGCAAGGCATGCTTTGCCAATAGCTATCAACAGAGCAAAGCATGCTTTGCCAACAGCTATCAACAGAGCAAAGCATGCTTTGCCAATAGCTATCAACAGAGCAAGGCATGCTTTGCCAATAGCTATAAACAGAGCAAAGCATGCTTTGCCAATAGCTATCAACAGAATAAGGCATGCTTTGCCAATAGCTATCAACAGAGCAAAGCATGCTTTGCATACAGCTATCAAGAGAGCAAAGCATGCTTTGCCAATAGCTATCAACAAAGCAAAGCATGCTTTCTTCTGACCAATTCATTAGTGTACTTATATATCATTAGTGCAATGTGACTTACTTGTCACATTACACTGATGACTTACCTGCCACAATACACTGATCACTAACCTGTCACATTATACTGATTACCTACTTGTCAGGTTACACTGATCACTTACCTGTCAAGCTACACAGAAGATTTTCTTGTCACATTACACTGATGAAATAACTGTTATGTTACACTGATGACTTACCTGTCATGTTACATGTCCTCTGATTGTTGTCAAAATGATGCTGCCGTCTGAAATAAATAAATAAATTTATTGATAAATTTCAAAATAAACAAATTTATTGATAAATTTCAAAATAAATGAATTTATTGATAAATTTCAAAATAAATGAATTTATTGATAAATTTCAAAAAATTTCAAAAGATCTATTCTTAGATCAAAATCAAACTGAACAAACAATTTCAATAACAATTTCTCTGGAATCTGAACTTAAACAGTCCAAAGTTTACACTTAATCAAAATATTCCCATGCTTTCAGCTAGGTGACATCTACCTTTCATCAAGAATGACTTAGCAAAGAGGTCAGGCTGCTGTGAGCTTGACTTTTGACCCACTGAGACTAAGATCAAAAGTGTTCATCTAATAATCTGTCCAACCATCTTATAAAGTTTGAGAGCCCTGTATTGAGCTCGACCTTTGACCTAGTGTGTCCAACAGGCAGGGCCAATTTTGACCCAAGGGCCAAGATTTGAATGAACTTGGCAGAGGTCTACTAAGCCACGGTAAACATCAAATATCTTAACACTAGGCCTTGTGGTATCTGACTAGAAGATTTTTTAAAATTTTGTTTCCTATGCAAGTCTTTACAAAAATCATGTGACCCCTGTGGCTGGGTAATTTTTAAACCCAGGAGCAAAATTTGAACAATCTTGGCAGAGGACCTCTAGAAGATGCTCCAAGCAAAATATCTAAGCCCTATGTCTTGTGGTTTCATAGAAAATGATTTTCAAAGTTTTCCCTATATAAGCTACTCTAGAAGATGCTCCATGCACAATATCTAAGCCCTTATACCTTGTGGTTTCATAGAAGATGATTTTCGAAGTTTTCACTATATAAGTCTTTATTAAATCAAGTGACACCCCCCCCCCCCACCACCAACAACTTGGTAGAGTTTATCTAGATTATGTTGCATACTAAATCTACGCTCTAGGTTTTGTGGTTTCTAGCAGAAGATTTTAAAAGTTTTTCCTACTGGTTGCCATAGCAACCAAAGATCTGCATGGAATGGAATTCTTTGAACAAATCTGGATGAGAATCGTAAGAGGAACATTCCTGTGAGGTTTCATCAAAATCAGCCAAGCAGTTTTTCACAAGAAGATTTGAACGGATGCCAGATGGATGGATGGACGCCGAACGATAAGTGATTACAATAGCTCACCCTGACCACTTGCTCAAGTGAGCTTAAAATCATTCACAATCATCTGCACATAGAATAGAAAAGCTAAATAAAATTATACCAAGAACAGTTTCCCTTGATCTTGATCTCATATGCTAATTGCTGGTCACACTTACATGTAGTTGTATAACAAGTCAATCAAACTGTTAACAAATGTGTGTTTGTCAAAGGTAACCTTGTAACTAAACATTTTACAGGTGAACAAAAACCATTTAGTAACAGCTAATTAGTAAATGTAATTGCACCTATAATCAGTTCTGTTGTTTTATAGGTAAGAGAATATTGTATATAGTTTTATTACTATTGTTTGAGCTATTTCGAACAAGTATTTACAGCATACTTATATTTTATCTTCTTCTGATATGTAATCTTGGAGAAAATGGCACAACTGTACAGTTGAGCAAACATCAGAAGCTTTTTAAAGATTCTCCATACATAAATCTATATGAATTCAAGTGACCCCCAGGTTGGAGCCAATTTTCCCTCAATGGAAGTAATTTGAACAAACTTGGTAGATGACCTCCAGCTGATGTTCCATTAAAAATATCTAAGTTCTAGGCTTTGTGGTTTCAGACAAGAAGTTTTTTAAAGTTTTGCCTACATAAGCCTATATAAAATCATCTGACCCCTTGGGCAGGGCTAAATTTGACCCCAGGGGAATAATTTGAATAAACTTGGTAGAGGTCCACTAGACAATGCTACATACCAAATCTTAACGCTCAGGTCCTAGTGGTTTCAGACAGGAAGATTTTCAAAGTTTTCCTTATATAAGCCTTTGGAAAATCAATTGACATCAAGGGCAGGACCAAATTTGACCCCAGGGGTATAATTTGAACAAACTTGGTAGAGGCCCACTAGACAATGCTACATACCAAATCTTAATGCTCAGGGCCTTGTGGTTTCAAATAAGAAGATTTTCAAAGTTTTCCTTATATAACCCTATGAAAAATTAATTGAACCCCTTGGTGGGGCCAAATTTGACCCCAGGGATATAATTTGGAACAAACTTGGTAGAGGTCCACTACATAATGCTACATACCAAATCTAAAGGCTCAGGGCCTTGTCGTTTCAGACAAGAAGATTTTCATAGTTTTTCCTTTCTTTTGCCATAGCAACCAGAATTCTTGATGGATTTCAATTCTCTGAAACAGCTTTGGTAGAGCTTCATGCATGGAATATCTCAGGCATGTTTCGTCAATGTTGGCTTAGTGGTTTAGGAGGAGAAGTCGTTCAAGTCAAATTGTTGCAGGAAGCACGCTGAAGGACGCCGGACAATCAATAATCCCCATAGCTCACCCTTAAGCACTTTGTGCTCAGGTGAGCTAAAATAAGACTAACTACTGGAAATTACAGAATGTATTTACCATGAAAATCTGTGTACATAGTAAGTAAAGGTTTCCTAATACTGGAGTATATGTTTGATGAAGTTGAAAGATGAAAACACACAAAGATAATCAAATTAGACTCATGAATATAATTTACAGAAATTACAGTACTTACCAACAATGACACATTTAGTATTTGTGCAAACTAAATAAAAATGGTGGATACTGACAGCCAATTGCAGAAGCTTGCACATCATATAATTAAACCATGTGTATGTTAAAATACAGTAGGACATTGTTAACATGTTGAATCTACTACAAACTTAAACTTGGTAATTATCATATAGTTCTAAGTTTTAATGAGGTTCCTCATCCTGTTATATGTGGAAGAAAAAATTCCAGTTCTCTATACAAAAGCCAATGTAATTAGGCTTGCAAACAATTCTGAGCACCTAAAGTTGTCGTCTAGAGAACTGTACCAGATCTCTAGCCACTGCATTTAGATAATAAAAAATCAAACAATTCCAAGCACTTACCATTACATTTACAATATATAGTACTGTGGTTCTCACTATTTCGCCTCCGAAAGTGAACCCATTTTATAGGCTGATATTTTATAGTTGTTCACCTTCTAAACAATATCAGATATATGGGTTCAACACTTTAAGCCTAATAAATTAGGCTAATAGTACTGTCTCAAATTCTATTTTTTTTTTTGAAGACATGCCCCTCTTCTGAAAACAATTCTGATAAATTTGTGGAAAAAATATATGCCACTGAAAAGCAACCACAGAAGATGAACACCATACCTTGCATGCTCCAGACAATCAGCTGCCTCTTGGTCTTGGAATTCTTTGAGTTTCTTCCAAACATAACTATAAAAGTACCTTCCACCTGAAACGTAAAATAAAAGTCTACCGCTGAAAATAGGCATGAACTTTTCTCTTTTTTTTGCATCTAAGTCTAAGGAGAAAACTGGAACATGAAGTCTAAAAAGATGTCAAAAAGATAAATTCTGATCTTCTAACTGACTTCATGGAGCTTTGATAACAAACTTTATCCGAATCAGAACTTATCCGAATACTAAAATATTTTACCTTTTTTTCGTATTTTTCTTATCATATCACCTACCAAATAAGACTACAGCAGTGAATATAAACTTCTTCTTATGTCTTTTAACGAAGTTCCAGACTCGGTAAAGCATGTTATTATTTTCTTTTAGTGCATCAGACAACGCTCTGTTTCAACGTTTTGTTATCTTTTTTTTTCACCGGGCGTCATAAATATCGTTGTCGTCTAGATAGTCTCTGGTTGATTAGTGGTTAATCGTCGACGAGCACTTTTTAGAAATCATGGATAATTTTTTAATTGATGTTCTTTATGAAACAGTTGTGGAAGTATTAAATAAATTTTGCTGTTGTAAAACATTATTTATACTCGCACACCTGGATTTGATTGAATGATAGGCCTATTTGAAAATCATTATACAGAGTGTGTGGTAACAGTTGATATATCATACTGTATTAATCAAATTATCATTAAGCGATTTGACGAATCGTTAATCATTTAACATTTTCCCTTATATTTTTTTCTTTTCTTGAGCGATTCCGAACACTATTTTAGATAAGCAGTTGGTTTTTAACACACGCGCGTGTGTGCCGTGCGTGCACGTGTTTTCAAAAGAAGGAAGTGGCGCGATACTAGTAAAACCATCAACTATCAAAGTAACAAAGTCGATAATTTGTGTGCTTAGATATCACTGCCGATATAACTTTTGACTGATTTTGTCTTGAGTTTGGTATTATCAAATTAAAAGCAGTTAAGTTGCAAGTCACGAGTCTGCGAGTTAACAAAGGCAAACTTCACGTGCACTAGGGTAACAAAAGTCTGACTTATCAAACAGGAAATTCAATGTACGTTCATGTAAATAAACTTGTCCATTCATCTATTTTCTGTTTTTAGCGTCTTCCTCTGTGATCCTTTTTTTATGATATCCCCTAACAGTTTCCAGTAGATTTAAACTGGCCAGGGTCACGAATTCTTTGACGTTATACCGTGACCAAAGAACAAAATCTTGTGTACTCTTTTAATGCTATCTGTCATGTTGTAGAGCTCAAACCTCACTCAGACTTATATCAAGTTTTTTTTTTTCAATTTAAAACTCCTTGAATGTATGTTCCTGTAAAAATAGTCCAGGGAGCGTTTTAATTCACGTAAAGAAACTATAAATATTATGGATAACTGCCAAGAGAAAGAATGACGGCATTAAAAGCCATTATCTGTCTATCTATTTGAGTTTATTTATCGTCGGTACCGGTTGCCCATATGACCGACGCGCCCTAAAGAGATTAGTTATTTTATGTTGTGGGGGTAGTGCAAGATACAGAAAGCAACCCATTCCAGAGACACCCCTGGTTCTTTTGCATAGCACTGAGCATGGAACCTCGGTTTAACGTCTCATCCGAAAGACTATTTGTAATGTCTGAGGAGGTACGGGGGATCGAACTCGGGACCCCTGTTTTACCAGTCCAGCGCGTTACCACTGGACCTATATCCGCTCCTAAAAAAGATAAGTCTTTATCTAGATCGACACTCCTTTTATAGCACTTTTTATTCTTATTATTTCAAAATAACAGATCTTTGAGTATTTCCGTTGCAGAACTTAGGCTGAATAAAATAAACAGGTATGACATTTTGTCTACACAATCCGGCGACATGAAGCATTTTTAAAGCGTGGCTGTACTGTCCGGTGAAATTTGTTGATGTAGCATTTCGACGCATCTTCTTTGTTTACGCTCATTCAGAGGCGTGGAATTAATGCAACTATCAATGTTTTGTCCCAGAGAGGGGGGCGTCAGGGAAATTTGACATTTTTCCTTCTTCGGGGCTAGAGAAATGGCAATTTTTCAAGATACCCACAGTGAGAGACCTTTACGTGTCAAACGACGTGGGATCTAAAATTCGGTCAAAGTCTATTTCCTGGAACACGGAACCAGCTGTCTGACAAATTCCTGAACCCCTCCCCCATCCCACTCACCCCTACTTCTTCATGCTTTGTTGCTTTGTCTGTCGAGGAAAACTGTTGGGCTACATTTCAAAGAAATAGAGGTAATGCCGGGATGTATATTATAAGACAACTGTTTTTCCTTTGCACACAATCATTGTACTTAAAGTTTTATAATAAATCGTTCGGTTTAACTGTCGCCTCTGCCATTCTGTTTAAAATATATGCACGAGAAATGTCTGATTTGATTGTAAATAGCACAATTCTGACTATCATGAGAGTGAGACTGCAGAGGTTTCAAAAATTCGACAGATAACATTTCATTGAAAACACGAAAAAAAACATGGAGTGTCATACAGACAAAAAAGTCCGTGACAGAAAGATGCAATACATCTTAGAATACACCACCCAGGGCGGGATTCGAACTCTGCTCTCCCATGTGACAGGCCAACACTCTAACCGCTAAGTCAAAGAATCTATTCCCTGACGCGATGGTCAGAGGTTGCTTTTACACAGTTATAGGAAGATATGCACTAGACCGTAACACATCCCCTCTTGAGAAAGACATCATTTTTGATGACGACTGTTGTTGTCTACTTTTAGTAAGAAAAAATCTAGACAAAAATAGGACAGAAAGAATTGAAAACATTCTTTTCTTTATTTCATTTTTATATCTAAGTCAAGGAGAGGTCAACCAATCAAATCCCCATCTTACGAACAAGAAGGCCCGTAACAGGAAGATGCAATACACCTTAGAGTACGCCATCTAATACGGATTCGAACTCCAATCTTAGCGCATCGAAGACCATCACTCTAACCACCGAGCCAAGGAATCGATTCCCTGATGCAGTTGCCAGAGGTTGTATTTATACAATTACTGGAAGGTAACAGTGTTTGCAATGTACACGAATTTTCACGGCTAATGTCTACTTTGAATACTTAAACTGTGAAAGAAATTTACACAACCGCGAAGAAACCCCTATTTTGGATTTGAGGCAACACCTGCTAATCTACATTAAACTACAGTCCGTTGGTCTGGAACCTACGCACTTTCTGAGCCACATATTAGCACATATATGACTATTTAACGGTCTTGCAGGAGTCTCCGTTCGCATTTCATCACTGAAGTAGTCAATATGGCAAAGAGGTAAATATAATAGGGGGAAAAGAAATAAAACAATACCATTTTTTCATTTAGTTTAAATTTGTAACTTAGTTGTCAATCACTTAATATTTTCATTCAATGCCGGAAACTGTTGAAAATATTCCTGTGCTTTTTGATGTCACATTTAAGAAAATGCCAATGTTCACGCGTTTCAGCGAAACTTTTAAACCGTGAGTTACTGAATAAAACCGCATGCCTGACCCTTTTCTTACCTCAGATGGTAAGATTACTTCTGTATCTTTTTTTTACTTTTAGAAAATTTGTTCTAGGCATAACATTGAAACACTATTCATTTATCCAGGAAGCGGTCTTTGAGAGTTTGCTCTTTACGTCATGAAATAATTAAGATCTATCAGATTTTACTCAGCTGAAATAAAATGTGTAATAAATAGACAGAACAAACTTTATTTCAACGGGAATTAATTAAGACATTATTTTTATTTCTTGCTAGAATTCAAAACATTTCAAAGGAACTCCGAGCCAAAGTACTAGTTATCGGACATAATCGTGTTGGCAAAACAACTATTATCAAGCAACTTAATACAATGGCCAAAGAGGCTTTTGATGGTTGGCCTAAAGCAGACAAAAAACGAGGCGGAGTCAGCCTGACGACAGATTCTTTCAAGTTCACGGAAGCGACTTTATCCGATATGCCGAATTTACGACGCCTAGTAATTGGGACCGCAGACGCCTTTATCGTTGTATATGATGTTGACGAAGACGAATCCTTTGCTTACGTCACAACTCTGATAAAAGACATTCAAGAAGTGAAAGGTAAGTCAAATTACAGCTGTTTTACTATAATAATGATAAAGAAATATTTGTTCAAGATTTTGCATGTGTGTGAACTTACATTATCATTATACGTAAACAAAGTTAGATCTGCTAAAAATTGGAAAGTACTGTCTTATAAAGCCTACAAACAATCATTCATACAGTCTCCATTTTTTCCTCTTTCCTTTCAGGTTCAGACGTGCCTCTGATCGTTGTTTCAAATAAATCCGACATTGACACTCCAATACAAAAACGCATCATCGCTGACTGCATACTTACGATTGATTATGGATGTGAACATTTAGAAATTAACGCGCTAAATGGAAAAAATATGCAAAATGTTTTCTCCTTCTTGCTAAAAAATTTTGGACAGTACATTGTGTTTCCGGAGAGTAACGAAGACAGCGGACGCAACAACAGCAACAACAACGACGTGAATCAAGATCGGACGTTGAAGAAAAAGCTGGGTACACTATTTCGCCGCTTTCTGTGCATCCCGTCTCATTAATGAAAACAGAAAAATAACAATCGAAGGCTATATTTGTAGACTTAGAACCACACTGTGGGAAAGTTATTCGGATGCTTACCATGGCGGTAACAAGATTACACGAAAAAAAAACAGACACACGCATTGCATTAAGTTGGCCGTATCTGTGCTGGAAACTGTCAGTTCTGTTAGCATGCCGAACTTTCTAAGTATTCTTCACTGTATTATGCTCTGTATCTTACCAATACACCATGTTTCCATTTAACTTTTCTCCTTGTCCAGCAGACCTGTAATGCAACAGATGGTAGGCTATTTACGGTAATTTGTCAGCCTTAAAGTACTGGCCGTATATATTACACTGCGTCAAAGATTTTAGTTTCAGTATGATACATTTGGCCTCAGGATGTAGCCATAAATGACTAAAGGAGCATAAATTTTACAATCTCAGTCGAACTTCACAAGGCAATGCTATATGTGAATTTTAGAAGTCTCAATCTCATGGTTTCTGAAAGAGTTTGTCGTTGTGTTAGTATATGTAAAATATCTTACCTTAGATGTGGAGCCAAATATTATCCTAGTGACAACATTTGAAAACTCTTGGTAGAGGTCGGCTAGACGAAGCATTGCGCTAATTTTTTTAACTTCAGACCTTCTTGGTCTGGTGGTTTTATACATGTAAATTTTAAAAGTTTTTAATTGCTTTTTGCAGCTAGCGATCTTCATAGAATAGAATTCTTTGAACAACTTTGGTAGAGCTTTATGCAAGGGACATTCCTGACAAATCACAAATTACAATTAACTTTGACAAAGTAATTTAAGAGAAACTGTTTAAAGGAAATGTCAACGAGGCACGACGCACACAGGGCGATTACAAAAACTTTTAATATGTTGTGCTCAGGTGAGCTAAAAAATAAAGGTCATTGTTTTTCTGCTATAAATACAAATTGAGAATGACAAACATATAATTTTCTGTTACATTAAAATGTAAAAATAAATTGTCAACTTTGTTGTTATTATAACCGCCATTTGCAACTTCACTCTCTATAACTGACACCTGTCCGCCATGCTACACGTAACAAATATGCTAATCTTTCAGTCAAAATGCCGTTGCGTGTTATCAAGCGAATAAAACAAATGCTACTCAACGCGCTCTGAGTCAGTAATTTGAAAGCCAACAAAAAAGTGAAAGATCAAAATGAAAAGGGCAAACACTAACTTATACTAAAAGAAAAAATGGCTTTCTATTATTCTGTTCTGTTCTATTCTGTTTGTTTTATTCCCTTAACTTTTTATTGAAAGATACGTACTTGTTTGTAACAATGATTCCATTAGCTTTCATTACGAAGCGATAATCACCAGAATTCTTTATAGCCGTCACTTCACAGTGACTAAACCACAATTAGCTTTTCATGCGAGGTGAGAATAGAATCTGCTAGCATTCGTTATAAAGTGAAAAACACTAGTCTTTAGAAAATAAACCACCTACAGCGAAAAAGTCTTAAACCATCGACATTGAAAGTGCCTTAAACCACCGACAGCGAAAAGGCCTATGACCGCTTACAGTAAAAAGGTCTTAAACCACTACAGCGTTCTACAGTGAAAAGGTCTTAAAACACCCACAGTAATAAGATCTTAAACCACCGACAGCGAAAAGGTGTTCAACCACCTACAGCGAAAAGGTCTTGGACATATTACAGTGAAAAGTTCTTAAACCAGCTGCAGTAAAAAGGTCTTGGACATACTACAGTAAAAAGGTCTTAAACCTACTACAGTAAAAAGGTCTTAAAACTTCTACAGCGAAATGTCTTTAAACAGTTACATTGAAAAGGTATCAAACAACCTACACTGAAAAGGTCTTAAAACACCTACAGTGGAAAGGTCTTAGACCTACTACAGTGAAAAAGTCTTACACCACCTACAATGAAAAGATCTTAAACCACCTACAGTAAAAAGGTCTTAGACCTACAACAATGAAAAGGTCTTTAAGCACATGCAGCGAAAAGGTCTTAAACGTCCTATAGTGAAAAGGTCTTATACATACTAAAAAGGTCTTAAACCACAACCGCGAAAAGGTCTTACACCTACCAGAGTGAAAAAGTCATAAACCACCTACAGTGAAAATGTCTTAAACCACATACAGCAAAAATGTCTTAGACTTTCTACAGTGTAAAAGTCTTAAACCACTTGCAGTGAAAAAGTTTTAATCCTAGTACAGTGAAGAGGTCTTATACCACTACAGCGACAAGGTCTTAAAGCACCTACAGTGAAAAGGTCTTAAACGACCTACAGTGAAAAGGTCTTAAACGACCTACAGTGAAAAGGTCTTAAACGACCTTTAGCGAAAAGTTCTTTAACCACCTACAGTGAAAAGGTCTTAAACGACCTACAGTGAAAAGGTCTTTAACCACCTACAGTGAAAAGGTCTTAAACAACCTACAGTGAAAAGGTCTTAAACGACCTACAGTGAAAAGGTCTTAAACGACCTACAGTGAAAAGGTCTTAAACGACCTACAGTGAAAAGGTCTTAAACGACCTACAGTGAAAAGGTCTTTAACCACCTACAGTGAAAAGGTCTTAAACAACCTACAGCGAAAAGTTCTTTAACCACCTACAGTGAAAAGGTCTTTAACCACCTACAGTGAAAAGGTCTTAAACGACCTACAGTGAAAAGGTCTTTAACCACCTACAGTGAAAAGGTCTTAAAGCACCTACAGTGAAAAGGTCTTAAACGACCTACAGCGAAAAGGTCTTAAACGACCTACAGCGAAAAGGTCTTAAACGACCTACAGTGAAAAGGTCTTAAAGCACCTACAGTGAAAAGGTCTTAAAGCACCTACAGTGAAAAGGTCTTAAAGCACCTACAGTGAAAAGGTCTTTAACCACCTACAGTGAAAAGGTCTTAAAGCACCTACAGTGAAAAGGTCTTAAACGACCTACAGCGAAAAGGTCTTAAACGACCTACAGCGAAAAGGTCTTAAACGACCTACAGTGAAAAAGTCTTAAAGCACCTACAGTGAAAAGGTCTTAAAGCACCTACAGTGAAAATGTCTTAAACGACCTACAGTGAAAAGGTCTTTAACCACCTACAGTGAAAAGGTCTTAAAGCACCTACAGTGAAAAGGTCTTAAAGCACCTACAGTGAAAAGGTCTTAAACGACCTACAGTGAAAAGGTCTTTAACCACCTACAGTGAAAAGGTCTTTAATCACCTACAGTGAAAAGGTCTTAAAGCACCTACAGTGAAAAGGTCTTAAACGACCTACAGCGAAAAGGTCTTTAACCACCTACAGTGAAAAGGTCTTAAAGCACCTACAGTGAAAAGGTCTTTAACCACCTACAGCGAAAAGGTCTTTAACCACCTACAGTGAAAAGGTCTTAAAGCACCTACAGTGAAAAGGTCTTAAAGCACCTACAGCGAAAAGGTCTTTAACCACCTACAGCGAAGAGGTCTTTAACCACCTACAGTGAAAAGGTCTTAAACGACCTACAGCGAAGAGGTCTTTAACCACCTACAGTGAAAAGGTTTTCTACAGCGAAGAGGTCTTTAACCACCTACAGTGAAAAGGTCTTAAACGACCTACAGCGAAGAGGTCTTTAACCACCTACAGTGAAAAGGTCTTAAACGACCTACAGCGAAGAGGTCTTTAACCACCTACAGTGAAAAGGTCTTAAACAACCTACAGCGAAAAGTTCTTTAACCACCTACAGTGAAAAAGTGTCAATCCATCTACAGCAAAAGGTATTGAACCAAATAAATCGAAAAGGTCTTGAACCACTTACAGTGAAAGGTCTTAAACCACCTACACCGAAATGTTCTCAAACCACCTACAGCGAAACGGCATTAAACCTCCTACAGTGATAGGTCTTAAACCACCTACAGCGAAAAGTTATTAAACTTCCACAGTTAAAAGGTCTTTAACCACCAACAGCGAAAAACTTCCTATAGTAAAAAGGTTTAAACTTCCTGCAGTGAAAAGGTCTTAAACTTCTTACAGTGAAAAGGTCTTAAACCTCCCTAAGTGAAGAGGTCTCAGCCTACTACAGTTTAAAAGGGCTTAAGAACGTCACAAACATCCTAAAGTAAAACAGTCCTCAGACCTTGTAGGGTGATACGGGATCAAACCTTCTACAACGGAAAGTTCTCAAGCCTCCTTCAGCAAAAAGTTTTCTAACCTCCTATTGTAAAAATGTCCTTCAATGAACTGTATCGAGGTATAAGGTCTCAAACGTCCTTCAGTGAAAAGGTCTTAAACTTCCTGCAATGAAAAGGTCTTAAACCACCTACAGCGAAAAGATCTTAAACCACCTACAGCGAAAAGATCTTAAACCACCTGCAACGAAAAGGTTTTAAACCACCTACAGTCAGAAGGGCTTAAACCACCTACAGCAAAAAGGTCTTAAACCTCCCACAATGAAACGGTCTTAAACCACTTACGGCTAAAAGGTTTTAAACCTTCTACAGTAATTCCTACATGTACAGGTATATTTTGTGGAGATTATTCATTCAAGGCTACCGAGTCGAATCATTATGAAAATTCAATGGGGAAAAATTTGCATGTGTGTTTGACGTCATAAGGCCAAAACAAAGTGTTTTTGAGGTTCTGGTAACATGCTGAAAAAATAATAGGGTAGGTAGGTCGGAAAAACATTTTTTTTTAAGTAGTATTTTATTAACATTTAACTGTTAGTCAGATATATACACTATAGGATACTCCATTTTTGCAATAAAATGCGGAAATAAAGGGTCGATCAGGTTACTGGAACCACAAGATCATTTTATTTTGGCCTAATCTCGCATGAATGAGTCTCGCGGGAATTGTCATGTAATTTTTTTTCTGTACGGAAAATTGCCAGTATTATATTCCTATATGTACAATTGGAGCGGGGGTTAGGGTTATCCAGTATTATGTAATTCTATGTTTTGATTGGCTGTTAGAAGATCCGATTATTGCCGAAATATTACGTATTTTTACGATGTACTACCTGCTGAATCAATTTGCGAAGTTGTGTTATTCCGGAAATCCTCGGACAGAATCACGGACAGAATCACGTGACTGTCTGGTAATATTGTGTAGGAACATTGAATGTTTTGAAATCTATTAATAGTAACAAGTAACTGATAACAGATACAGGTAACTTTTTGAAGGCTGACAAAAATATTGCCGTTGATAAGAATGCAAAACAAAGTAATTTTGTAATTACAGTTACAAAGTCATTTTTCATCAAACAATTCATATTTTATATCATTTAAAAGGTCTGTAAACTCATATTTCACATATAAGAAAAATATTTTTCAAAACTGTTCACTTTCTTGTTTGTAAATGGCTAAACTTAGAGCATCTAAGCTGCTAGCCCAACAAATGGTGCGACAGGGCTCTTTATTATATAGACGATTGTCAAAGGCCGACATCTATGTAATAACAGTTTGTAAATCGTCGGTCTTGCAGTCGAAATATTGAGACTACTAAGCTGCTAGAAAAATGCTGAAAAAATGCTGAAACGACAGGTATAAATAAGTAAGTTTTCTTTTTTAAAAGCAAAAATTTAAAATATGCTTATATTTTCAAAATATGAATTTAAAGAGCTTTCAAATGATGTAAAATAATACAATGTTTGTTTAATGTTTTAAAATAATAAAATTCGGCTCACAAAGAAAAAAGAATCTAAAGTTAAAAATTCTGTCTGGTTCCCGGTGGTACTTTGCTACGACTGTGGCTGTTCCTCACCTGGTCTTTAATATGTTGAATTATATCAAAGTAATCAAAGCATGGTCATAGTTTATTATCTTAATTGATATTACAAGTATATTTGTTATTCTATTCAAGCATGTTTGTTATTCTGTTCAAGCATGTCATTCCATGAAATTCATGTTATTTTGTTTCTTAACAAAACAAACACTGTTTCAGTATCATAATTATCACCTTTAGCATCAAGAGATATCTGGAAATAAAAGGTTGAACAAATATGTTGTTGTTGTTCTTTAAAAAATGGGCATTAACTGAGTTATAATTTGTCTGAACAGACAGGTCTTCAATTTAAAGATATATATTAAATTTCTTTTTCTTTTTATTAGCATCTGGAAACAAAATAAAGTGTGGTAGCTTAAGCTTCCTTAAAAATTCAGTAAAAACCGTCCACTCAAATGTACTCAAGTCCATTTGAATTTTCCTTGTTTAAACATGAACGAATATCAGTATATAATTAAGTTATAATAATTATTTGAAAAAAAGATCAGTAGGTCAACATTTTGTGGATAATAACGAGAACGCTTTGGTCTAGGATCATGAAAGTTCATGGAGGTTGATCATCATTGGCAGATGACATATATTGATTTTGGGTTCAGTAGGTCTAAAATCAAGGTCATAGTGACCGAAAATGCTTAAATTATATCCGAAAGATAACTTGAGTACGCTTTGGCCTAGGATCATGAAAATTGATATGGGGGTTGATAACTCTGGCAGATGACCCCTATTCATTTTAAGGTCATTACGTCAAAGGTCAAGGTCACAGTGATCCGAAATAAAAAAACCATTTCCTGGTGATTACTTGAGTATGCTTTGGTTCAGGATCATGAAATGTAAGAGGGAAATTGTTCATCATTGGCAGATGACCGCTATCTATTTTAAAGTCAGTAGGTCAACGATCAAGGTCAAAGTGACCGAAAATGCTAAAACATTGCTAGAATCATTTAATCATCACTGGTATATGACCCCTATTGATTTTGAAGTCAGTAGGTCAAGGTAAAGTGGCCCAAAATGGTAAGACCGTTTTGGATGATAGCTTCAGTATGTTTTGTCCTATGATCATTAAAGTTGGTAGGGAAGTTGATCATCATTCACAGATGACCCCTATTGATTTTAAGATCAATAGGTCAAAGGTCATTAACATAACGTATGAAAGGGAGGATATTTCGTGTTTTACGAACTTTTGTTCATCATATACACAGTGCAATTTTTGTGACCTTGTGTACATAGAATTTTTATGTATGATCGCCACAACATGTAACTATGCAAGATCAAAGGAAGTTAGAATTTCTTTTTTCCTTCATTAGATATAGCCCTTCCTTATCTTTTTATACTGTATACATATTTTACAAGTTGTGTAACTTCAATTACTTACTTTATCAAAAATTCTACTGCCGGCGTATAAATATTTAACTTGTACTAGTCTGACAATGTAAAGTTGTTCGCGTAATGTAGCTGGTTAATTGCAGAGGAAGTATGACAGGGGGCAAACGTAAAGTGAGCCCATCTTCCTTTAAGCGAGGTTTTTGTGACCTGACTTCCAAACTGGTGGATAATGGAGACTTTTTCGACGTAATTTAAGAAGTTTTCACTTGGTAATCAGTTTTACTTGAATACTTATGTGAAAAGTCTACTATCTTTCGGGTCTATCGTTAAAAAGCTTTCCTCGGCTTTTTATTTAAAATTCGTTGGTAACGAAATAATAACGTTTTATAAAGAACTTTCGTGGTATCTTCTGCCTGAAAAATATGTGAGCAAAATATCGTGACTCAGTTTTCGGACACTGTTTCTTCCATTCAGGAGGATTTATGGCCGAAGGTTCAACCCCTGTTTCGGTGGCTGACCACATCAGAAGACCTGACGTCCACATGATAATTATATAACTTACAGGTCGCCGGTATAGATCCATCTGGTTTCGGCAAAACACATTTTGGACAATTACGGAAACCATTGGTTTCTCTTTAAATCTATTGTCATATTTAGAGCACTGTCATTATTCGGGTAATATTTATGTCGTGCCACAACTTTAGGTAATATCTATGTCTTGCCACAACTTAAGGTAATATTTATGTCATGCCACAACCTTAGGTAATATTTATGTCGTGCCACAACTTTAGGTAATATTTATGTCGCGCCACAACTTTAGGTAATATTTATGTCGTGCCACAACTTTAGGTAATATTTATGTCGTGCCACAACTTTAAGTAATATTTATGTCGTGCCACAACTTTAATTGTATTACATTCGCAGATAGTTGTTTTCATCTAATAAGAAATCTGAAATCCGTGGAGTCTGACTTTATCTATAGTCAAGACATAGTTACTGGCCTTTATTTTAGTTTACAACATATATAACGCTAGACCAAATTTCGTTGGAAATCCCGTGTACGCGTTACAGAATAATTTCTGACAAAACTAAAGAGTAAAAAAGGCAAAAGTTTTGGTTAATTTAAATTTTGTTGATTAGTTCGTTTCTGCATTTATTAGTTTTAAACAATCAAATAAAGTAGATACTGTGTTTGGACTTTCAGTTTTCATTTAATCTTGACATCTTTGGCAGCCTGAAAATTAAAAGTAATTACCCTTTCAATTATAGACATAAAATGAATTTCTTTCATGCAATTTAATGTGGGAGATACAACTGGCTGCGCATAAAGAAAATATATATTGTAAATAATTATTTCTTCATCAAGCCTTCATCAAGCCTTGCAGAGCAGGGAATACAATGTTGGCATTTCGAGAAATGCACAAAAGAAAGTGGCCGGCCTGACAATGCTTTTGTAATCGATATCGCTATAAAAATTACTTCCAAAGATTGCAAAAATACAGTGAGCAATATGAATTTTAATAGTTAGGTATAAAAACAGCGAAAGTATTTTACCGCATTTAATTTGTGGAAGAAATTACAATCCGACTGAAGTTCACGATCTCCCTTCGGTTAGATCTGAAAACGACCCATTCATTTCTATCTTCTTGGTAACCTGGAATTTCCATCATTGTTATTCATATCCCAACCAATCGCACTGCAGCTTATGACGCATCTCGATAGTTTACCTGTACACGCGGCGTGTTGATACAGCGTGTAAACTTCTCCAGCATAACAACGTTTGAAAAATAGTTTTTCCGCACATACATTTATCTCATTATTTTAGAAGATTTTGCCAAATAGATTTGACACTGAGTTCAGAAAAAGTTATATATATGACAGATAACCTCCGGCATGCCAGGACTATTATTTGTGGTCCCAATTGTGTATATAGATTTTCACCAGTCGAATACACGTGACCTTGATTTCCAGAAGGATAGAAGAGTTGCTCTGATTGGCTGATGAGTGCCTTTCACGAGAAGGTGACCTTTCTATTGGCCGTCCTCAGATCCTCACAGCATAGCGATTTTTAGGATATAATTTTAATCAGAACGAAATAAACTACAGTTTTAAAGAAAGTCGATAAAGAATATTGGTCATACTCATACATTAAACGGATGAATGTCTTAAAAACCATTAAACTTGCTTAAATACAGCAAGGCAGTCATATTGTTTACAAAAAAATCAAACTGTTTAAAGCGCTGAAAAAATTGTCTGGATGGTGGGGACGAAGGTTCATGCCGAGCCACACAGTTTGCTTTCATAGCCATTCCTCTATTTGGAATCAAGAGAGTCTTTAATTCAGTGGAATGTTAATTTTTTATGCCAGTGTTAGCATTAACAAATGGCATAAATGGCCATGGTAGAAAACTAAACCAATTATTAATTCACACTCACTGGCCTATACTGTATATGTGATACTGATGCATTATTATTATTATTGTTATTATTATTTCTAAAAAACAGAAAATGTTATAAATGTAAAAATTCCAGGTATAGTAGTGCAGAACATACCTAAACCAAGTCACTTTCTCAGTTTAAGATATAGAAACAGTTGTTCACACTTTTATTGGTAACATGGAAAATTCGAATGGACTTGAGTCCATTTGAGTGTACGGTTTTAAAAGTATTTTTAAGGAACGTTAAACTACATCACTCTATCCACTATTCGGGCACCTGCTATGTACAGAGTATTTACGATAACCCGCTATGGTTTTGTTATTACGATGCTTATTCTCCAAATTAAACACAACTTTAATATTAAAGTTGACTTCATCAATTCATTTAACCTCCCCATAAATCATGTATATAAACACAATGGAGCATAACGTCCAGATATATGCAGATATAAACAATATTACTAGACAGCAAACAAAAATTAACCTTAGTTTTGTTAATCAGTCGCTTTAATTGAGGAAATCTTGTAAAATTGAGATATTTGTATGTGTGGAAAAATTTCCACTAACTTTTAGTTTAAACATATTTTATTCCTCAGAATATTTACAATTTATATTTTACAATATATACACAAGACAGCAAACAAATATTCATAATGAAAAGGATAAGAACGAAAGACATTGTCTTATAAAATTCTTCACTAGCTTTTGACATTTGATAGATACTGTATAACAGGTCCGTTTACTTTCGTCACCATGCTAAATACTCTAATTAATATCCATTTAGAAAATACAAATCGAAACTTAAATAAGCATATATTAATCGAATGAGAATTCATTTATCCTACGAAACACAAAACATTTTCAAACATGCTATAAAAGTTTACACGCTCAACATTAACACGCCGTGTATATATATAAACCTTAAAGACGCGTCATAAGATGCAGTCTGATTGGCTGGGATATAAATACAATACCGGAAATCCAGATTATCGAGAAATAGATTGAATGGGTCTCCTTCAGATCTAACCGTAGTTAGATCGTGTACTTCAGTCAGATTGGTTTGCTTTGTTCTTTTCTCCATTCCTACATTGTAACTTTGTAACAAGTATACATGACTTCTGCTGTTTTGTTGATACTGCACTTTCTTATGAATTGCATGTTAAATTTAAAATAAACAATTAGTGTATCAATTGATCAGTGCTGAGACCTGACAAAAATTAATTCACTGGTTCTGGTTAAGGCCAGAAAAATATTATAAGTACCTAATCATATTTGTAGGACCATAGTAGCATCACTAGGAGCAGAGAATACCCAAAGTGTTTGCAGCGCTTTGATTACAAAAAGGTTAACGATACACGTTAAATGTTCACTTATTCATTGATATTTATGTACATAGATATATCAAAATTCTGAGCCAAACTCTATGAAAAGCCTACAGCCTGGTCGTAGCTTTAATTTTTGTGTAGATTAGTTTACTGTTTCAATCATATACTTCTTTGAAGCACCTAGGACTAAAAGTTTAAAAGCGACTGACTCACAGAATTAAGCCGATTTTTTTCTTTAAAATCTTAGAGGTAATACACCATGAAAAAAATATTATGCTTCTATACACCATGAAAACTGAAAAAGGTTTTGACCCTCACCAGGATTCCAACCCATGATTTTTCTGTCCGTAAAATACACGGCGACGATCTACAACCACTGAGGCAGAGAGATCAGTTATCAAGTTTCGTCAAAATTAATGTTATACCTAAAGTATCTACCCTGTGACTAACGGGATAAATTTCCTACTAATAAAAGTGTGTAAAACTTTAAAGTTTGATGTTTTTCTGTAACAAAAAAATGAGTCAGTAACTTACTTTAGATATGTCCTTCACAATTACAGCAAGATTTCAAGATGTATAAAACATTTTCTTTTTTTTTTCATCGTCGGCCCATCTGTGGGCCATTCCCTTTATTCCTCAAAGTATTTTTTTCACAAAAAGATACTCTGCAAAGTCTCTCATGTGGATCAGAGTCTTAACACACGTTTATTCTCAATTTCCTACTTGTACAATGCAGAGCATACTAAGTTTTAAATCACTGCAGTATATACCTTACAACCAGATGACAGTGACATTGCACTAACACAGATCGACAAAGACGACACTATATACAGTGTGGCTATGTACGTGTTGGGGTCCCTATCATTTTTTCTGATATGCCCTAAGTATAGACAAATTAGACAAGAATGTTTCAAACGCTATTTCTGCAAATAGCCTTTCTATGCAAAATTCATCACCATAATGTCGTCGAATTCTCCTAAAGACTCCAGGTCGTTATATTTCACATTTGGCGTTCAAGAGTTTAACAGAAATGTAGGTTAAACTTTAAGTTTCAAGTCTAACAGTTCAAATTTCATTTTAACATATTACCCTTACAAATAATATATTTGTCAAGATAAATATAATTTGTAAAATACTAATGTAGCTTGCGTTGTTGTGTTTGTTTCCACAGGAAACTACATATTAACACACGACTAAATTTGTAATTGTATGGCTATAAATATGTATGTATGTAAATGCCAAATAAATATTATGTCTGTTCTGTTCCGACTTGAATATCAAAAGAAAAAGTCACGAATCATTTTATAATCGATTGCTTAATGATACAATGTATACCACAGAGTGATCTGAGCAATAACTTTGCTCACAATGATAATGTCATTGACATTTCCTATAAGCCAGTCATCAGAGTGTTTGAAAATATAGCACTAAACGTGTGTGGGTTTAAATCAAAACCATATTGCCCGGATTTTCTTAACATTGTAAATGATTATAATGTAATCGGATTCCAAGAAACGGAAACAAACGATTTAGATTTTGTTGAATGTCAAAATTTTGAAACAATTATTAAAAGTAGGAAAAGTTTATTGGCGTAAATCTGGTGGAATTGCACAGGTGATTAAAAGATTTTAACAAACATGTTAATGTAAAAAATACTG